>OX104064.1:117684494-117840177 GCA_944474145.2 Dicrocoelium dendriticum
AAGGTTGATTGTAATAATTTTTAGGTGGTTGTTGTAATGGATTTGGTTGGTAAGAGGAAGGGGGAGGTGAGATGGTGTATAGGGTATAATGTTGTAGTTGAGAATTTTGGGTGTGGGATGGTGTGGAAGGTAGTGATTAAAATATAGGGGGTTGGGAGTGAGGGGTTTGTGGAATGTGATGTAGTAGGATGTTTGTTGTGTGGGGTTGTTATAAGTTGGATGGGAGGAGGGGTTGAAGGGATGATGGTGGTGATGAGGTGAGGGGTTATGTTGGGTTTGTGGGATTTAATAGAATTGTGGTATTATAGTGGGGATGTGAAGTATTTGGATTGGTAGATTATTTGGTTATAAGTGTAATTTAAATATGTGGGTTTTAAATGGATGTGGTAAGATTGGAGTATTGGAAGGGTGAGGGTGTGAGTAAATGTTAGATAGATTTGAAATATAATGTGGTATATAGGTAGAATAAGGGGAGGTAGTTGATATATGGAGGTGGGATTTAGTGGAATATATTAGTATAATTTAAGGAGGTTTTAATTTAGTAATATGTATAGGTAGTTATAGATTGGGTAAAATGGTGATGTATGGTATTATTGTTTTATGTAGGTAAAAGGTGTGAGATTATGTAAAGAGAATTAGTTAGATGGAGGATTGTAGAGAATGGGAGTTGAATAGAGTGTTTATATATGTTTTAATGTTGATATTTAATGTTTAATATTTTTCGATAAGGTAAATAAGGTAAGAATAGTTTTAATATGATAGGTTGATTTTAAAAGAGTAAAATGAATGATGAATAAGAGGATTTTAAATAGGGTATATAAGGTTATGAGTGTTAAAAGTGTTGGGAGAGTAGGATGAGTGTAGGGTTTGACAGAGACCGCCATAACGCCTCTCGACAACAGCAGAATTTTCAATAAGGCTTCAGAGGTCAAATTGAAACAAGGACAGGATGCAAAGAGAAGACAAATGCGTAAGTCCGAGCGCTTAATGTCTGTGCATCCTAATGCTACCGGTCCTACTGACAGTTCCGGGTCTATTAGTACCTATTGTAATGTAGTTAATATGTCAGATAGGGTTTTGAATGAAACGGAAGGTAGATTGTTGGAGAAAGGTTTGACATTTACCATCAATATATCCAAGATATATGCCGAAGAGATTATCCCAAGCATTGAGAATGCGGTGACAGTTTAAGAGGCTTTGAAATGTGGTCATATCTGGTGCATTCACCACATATCTTGGTAATGAATTCTAGTGAGAACAGATTATGCAGTTCAGACGAGAGTGTTGCATCATTAGTTTCGGTAGATGGCGTCGACATTGCTAGTAAGGGGCTAGGGTCAGCAGTGATGTACATGGATGCTCGCCCACAGTTAGCAAGCGGAAGGTGAGAATGAGATCTCCTCGAAGCCGTCTGTATTCTAATGAGAACACACCGAGTACACGAAGACGCAGTTCGTAACTTAGACCGGATGGTCTACGCGTTGCATTTGTGGCTCTTATTTAGGGTTGTTCCAATAGGCGAATGTCACGTTTTAGCCATGGACACCAGGCCTGAATTGCATATTCAACGTGAGGGCGAATATAATTAATCAGCAACGGTATCAGCCGTCGCTTAAAGGTGCCGAGAGCTCGCCCCAAAAGTCTCAAGTTCAAGTTCGCCACAGTTACTGCTTTCGAACATTAGAGCGAATTTCCAAGACTCTCTTGCACTATTATACCTAAGTCGCATTCACTAATCACGTGTTGCAGGAGGTGCTGCCCCCAAAGGTATGTGTTGACAAAGCTGCTGCGCAACGTCAGTAGTTGGCACTTTGCAGGGTTCAGTGAGAGTTGGTTCCTTTCTGCCCATTCGTTAATCTGAGTCTGATTTTCCTAGAGGTAGATACGGTCGGATGCTGAGCAAATTGCTCTTCATATTTTAGCATCATCTGTAAATATTTGCATTAGAGATAGAATGTCTTCTGGAAGTTCATTAATGTGGACTGAAAACATTAGCGGGCCGAGGACGGATCCTTGTGGTACACCACTGGAGACGCACAGGCTTGCAGAGTGAGTGCCGTCTACTCTTACTTTGATTGCTTTGTCGTGTAAGTAGTCTTATAAGCAGCTGAGCAGGGAACCGTTGATACCGTAGGCAACAAGCTTTTAGAAGAGAAAGAAATGATTAACCCTATCGAATGACATAGAAAAATCCAAGTAAATCACATTTATGCGGACTCCTTCATCAGGCGCTCTGGTCCGAGTCTCGAGTAATCAGCTAATTGGTGAAACAAGATCTTCTGCGTCTGAAACAATGTTAGGCATTAGAAATTATGTGTTGACTTTCAAAGTATTTCGTCAGTTCATCTGCGATTACTGATTCCACCACTTTTGATGAAACAGGAAGGAGAGTAATAGGTCGGTACTTGGCAGGATCCGATCGCTTACCTCCTTCGTATATTGGAGTGATAATTCCATTTTTCCACTCTGATGGGACTGTATGGGTGTTAAGCAGACCTTGAAAAAAGGTTGCAAGTGGTGCTGCTATGGTGGGGGAAAGGTTTTCGGTACTTTTGAGCAGATCATGTCGATTCCGGGGGCAATGTGCTCCCGGAGAGACTGTAATTTGCTTGCAGCAGCTGCTGGAGTAAAGCTGACGCTGGATAAGCCAGCGGCATTTGTTGGGAGTTGATAAGGCGAAGGTTCAATGGTATTTGTAGTTACCAAGCCAAACTGCAGGTGCAGGGCGTTCGCAGTCTTCACAGCCGTAGTAGTTAGGCCACTGGCCGTTTTAAGTGATAGTATTCCGGACTTAACCTTTGTTTTACCATTCACAAATCTGTATAGTAGTTTATTGTTACTCGTAAATTTCAACAGCAAGTTCTCCTGCCATTCCTACTTATCGACTGTAATGAGCGACGTGCTGTAGTTTTTGATGACTTTGTAATTCTGCCATGTGATATCACATGCGGCTTAGCGAATGTTGCCTCCAGATTTCATCTCTTCTGTTGATCCACTTACGTGTTCTGCTCCGGATCTACGTATTGGTCCGGCCCGATGCTCGTAATGGTACAACCTTCGATGCTGATTGTATGACCTAGTTACTTTTGTCATGCAGTCCATCCCACGCGTCATTCGCTGAGCAGTGCGTTTGGAGATCCCAGTCAACGGTTGCTGCCAAGTTGTGCGGCTTAAAATAGTCCGTAATAGTTCGTTGAGTCGCTCTTTTTTAGCAACAATACTGGCATAACATACATAACCTAATATTAGGACTGAATAGTCGCTACGGCCCAATGTAGGATCGGATGCTACTGATTCAACCATCAACTATTCATTAGTCAGGATGGTTTGTTTGAACCGCGGTGTCTGGTTGGTCGATGCCATGGTTATACAAAGCTGTCATATCCATGAATTCAAGGAGTTTCAATTTAAAAGATGACCCATTAGGGGGCATTGTTGCTATTAATGACATATTGAAGTCTCTCATTATAAGATAGTGAGAGTACTTTTGTGAACCAGCAAAGCGGGGGAAGTTTAACAGAATGTTATCACTGTTTACTGAAGAGTTCGGCAGCCTATGGATAACTGCTAGGAGACAAGCATCACTCGTCTTCTATGAATCCGCATCTCAACCTGCTAGGTGCAGTCGGAAAATTAGTGCATCAGGAATAACAAGGGAATTTTCGGTAAGAGCCTTACGTTTCAAATAATCTCGATAGTAGAGAGTAACACCGCCACCGCGAGATGGACGATCATTTCGAATGACTGACATCTCACTGAGTTCAATCTCTGGATCAAGTATGTCGTTTAAAAGCCAAGTTTCAGTAACTGCTATGAGGTCCTAAGTTGTTGTTTCATGTCGATGGCGCAGTTCCGAGAGCTTAGAATACATCGCTTGAGTGTTGGTGTAGCAGCATTGTATTTGTTGACGCATCAGGAGCTTGGTTCGCTGTGAGTGACCGGCACAAATAGTGCCGGTCTGCTGAAGATTTTTGAAACGGTTGTTTGCACGGTTGGCTGATTTGAGATAAGTACAACTGAGGCTGGCTCATCTGTATCTGAGGTCTGTACTAATTGAAGGAATGGTCTTAACCGTACTTCTGGTGGCCCAAGTTTCCTGTTGTCATGCCATGCTTGGATTGCCACTGATACCATTTCGGGCGCAGCCAAGGTAACTTTCAAAATTCATGGCCCGCTACCTTGGTAGTTTGTGGAAACAATTAGACGGGTGACGTCAAAAGCCACGACATTCTGCATGTCGTAGAGTTCTGCGATGTACCTCCATTCTTCGATGTCGTGCTTCTGTCGTTCACTGCTATCGTCATGCTTCAATTCTGGCACACCATGAACCAGTACCACTTTCTTCATCTCATTTTGACGTGACGAACTAGGGTTGGATTTCCGCTTCTGTCTTTCTGCCCATGGCCTGTCAGGAAAAATGCGGGCACTGACAGAAGGGTTCACTAGAATGTGGCTTGCTAAGAGAACATCTTCCAGGTCGCGCGTGTTGCCAAACGTTACTCGCAGTAACCGAGGTTCCCCTACGTGTGAATATGATGGATTTCGTGAAAGGCGTGTAAGACTAGTTGGGAGAACTTTCAGTCCGAGTGCGCAGGTTATTTCAGCCCAGCGGTTTTGCTCCTCGGCTTGTCTACCTTTTAGCGATTCGCTAGTGGGTTCTGGGACGTTTGAACATATCACTGTCATCGCCTTTTGGTTGCGTAGTAATTGTTTGTTCTGCAGTTCCTTGTGAGCGTAGGTTTGTCGAGTGGGGGTGTCTGGCTTGTCTTCCGTGGACGATAGGCCAAGGCTACAGCAAGATTTTTTACGTGCAACGCCGTTAGTTGCACTATCTGTAGGGGTCAATTGTTGTTGCCCAGCTACTGACGGAGGTGATCGTGCAATTTGTGCGTAACTCTGCATGCTTTGGAGCATTACGTGAGACTTGGGAGACCGTTCAACCGGCCTGTTTTCACTGCTGTTTTTCACTAACGGTGTTTGTCTTTCGCTGGACTGGGTAGCATTGTTGCTAGAGAGCTTTTGCCTTTTAACAGGTCGGGGATTCGGGTTACGTAATGCACTAATCTGCAACTCGAGTTCTGAGATTTTCCCTCCCAATACCGCGATCAGTTCCTTTTGGTCTGTCGACGTAACAGCCAACGCTCCACACCTTATCGTAAGCTTTTGAACAAGCTTAATTATCGGACTATCTGAACATAAGTCACAGGACCACAAACTATCTGTCGATACGCTGTTAGCTCGTTAAGTGTAATGTTCACGTTTGCTGCGTCGTAGGAATTGGCACAGAACGAACATGTGATTTTCGAGAGGATCTCAGTTCCCCGCTTGCCTGAGCTATCTTGGACCTTGGGTTTGTATCTCACTGAATTCCCGCTTGACAAACTTCTCCGACCCATGGATTAATAGTCGGTATGCACTTTTAGGTTGCGCTGGTCACGCCGTTTGAACTGCCTCAGTTGTCTGCTCCGGTCAGCGGGTTTGGTGGTGGTGCGTCACTGGGCGCACGAATAGCCAAAATCACACAGGCTTTGTGCAGTGAACTGCACGTAAAATTATGGTGGTAACGTGAGATGACAAAACGCCTGTACCTATGGAACACAGTGGTGCGCAGTACTGTTATATATTGTCTGACAGCCTTAAAGAAGCTCTGTCGAATAGTATCCCAAAGGTACTGATGAAGCTCAAATAAGCAGCTACTCAAGTTGGCCATAGTGAGTAGACTTTCGCAGATTTTTTTGGGGTGTACCAGCGTGTCGTTGGACTTAGTTCAAAAATATAGACGTTGTTGGATAGAGCTCAGTGGTCCGAATCCATTGAGCATACTTCCGAAGAGGTGGCACAGGATTGCATGCTTAACACGCACACGCTGACAAGGTCACAGCATTCAGAGCGGTACGGTCATCTGAAATCCCGTCGGAATTCCTTTTTCGTACGTGGTTGTCAACTATGTGATGCCTTTCCGAGATTTGTCCTCTGTGCTTCCACGTTGGTGAAGTTCACAACACTCATTTCGCTGTATCCACTCATGTGAATTCTTGCCCATGCAAAACCGCGTGTGTCCGTTAAAGATATTAGTGATGGTCAGGTCCCAGAATACGCTCCACCTTTTCACCTCCTACACGTGTTCACCAGATGAGACGGATTGTACAGGCATCACTTTGTCCTCATTCCTTATGGACATACAATGCACAATTTTCAATGTGTGCATGGCGGTGAGTCCACCGGTGTGAGTCTACATTTTGCCGAAACCTTTTCCATATTTTGCAATATTCACCATGGGCATCTTGTGGAACCAGTTTCGCTCTTTTTACCCGTGTTAAACTATCGTTCCATTTTTTACTCAAAGTAAAGTATGTCATTTTTTTAAACTACGCCATAGGCACAGCTTGCAGACTATTTCCCAGCAGCGCAACGTTTTGCGTTTATACAGAATGACTTCGAGTGTTCGAAACCGGCTAAGGTAGCTGCCAGAAGAAGCAACCCGCTCGACGGCCTGCTGCGAAGTGCATTTGGGAGTTTTGATCCATCCGTCTTTCTAATGATGCACCATTACTACTTGCATCCTCACGTCGTATACGCCATCCAGTTTTGGCAACCTCGGTTGAAGAGTGACCTCAACTTGCCAGCGACACCACATCGCTGGAACTAAAGGACATTAAGGTTTTAGGTAATCACTCATAACAGTGAAGAGTGACTATATTGGGTTTTCAGCGGACACTACCGTGGCTAGGCGTAGATCTCCATTGATGTACCAAATACTGAGTGACCCCAATCACGCATGCCTCTATTTGCTGAAACTCGACCAAAATACCAACCACAGAAGCAATCACCTAAAACTGAATGACCAATACAACTGTTAAGAGTACTGGAGGATTCACTTTTCTCTTCGGGCTTGTCAGCCTTAGCACCCTCTACCAAACTTTGGATGTATTCAGAAAACGATTGATTGTTGCCTCTAGGTCCAAGCACTTCGTTAACAAAAGCTGTGGTACTGTATGTCTTTGGCATACTCTCATACCGGATTTGTGTATCACATAGAACCATGGTATATGAGGGGACATTTTCATGTTTCCCACAGCAAATATCAAGTGTAACTGTTTACCGGCAATTCTCGTGTCACACTATTCTCATTTAGGAGAGCATTTAAATCGGCATACACCTAAACTGATAATTCACATGACTTTTGACTTTTAGTTTTCACCCCAACTATCCAACGGGGCTTGTCATGCATCTGCGTTCTACCCGCCATAAATCATTGTTCCTTGTAACTGGAGTGCACCAAATTTACTGTGTTTTCATTCCATTTCAGATTAGTATCAATATGAACAACTTGGTGTTGGAGTGGATACAAGAGGGCTGTCTAACAAAACTGTCAGTTGAGTAAGGCTGAGGTGCAAACTCAGAACGCTTAGGTGATTTAGTTGTCTTGGCACTATATCCGGCTGGTATGCAAGCACTCCTGAATGAACCGAAAAAATACGCTGCATGTTTAAACAGGTGATTCTCATTTTCAAAGCTAATGTACTACTACAAGCATGAGCTATACTGCACCGCTTGTTCCCACTGCCATGAACGATTACCATAAGTAGTTAATCCCCTCACTGTAATAAACAGCCATACGATTGTCAGTGAACAGAGCACTGAAGAGGTGGCTGCGCGAACTGCCAAGTTTCAAATGACATTCCAAAGCTACGGCGTCTGTGAAGAGGGTGAGTTATTATCGTCAAAAGGGTTGTACTACCACAGTGGGTCTAATGATAATTTGTTTCACAGACATGGTCAGTACACAGGTGAACCCTAGATATATTTGCTCCCTCGTATTTGCGAACCATTCTTCCCATCCAGTATGAATACCGACTAAGTGATGCAAATGTTAGCCAGGTGCTTTTAGCATTGAATTTCCCGGTGCCACAATCAACCTGAACAGCGTGTCCTGACTAGGTCAAGTTGCTGGTATTATCACCTTACACCCACTGTGGCCAGTGTTGTGTTTGTCCTTACTGCGTGTGTTTGGGTAAAATTGGGGTAGTCGACCAATCGCGCAACTGAAAGGTATGAGGTAATCAATCAAGAGGTTTGGTCGTACCGGTGCATGCTTTCTTCGGTGTCTACAGACCAAAACATACTTGTCTCAGTCGAAGCGGTTTTCTTTTTTTTCAACTGCCTACTTTTCCTTCAGACTATCATGTGGTCCAATTTTATTTTTTGACTACCCATTCCCCTCGTGATTCGTATTTTTGTCATTATAGGTCCAGTGTACAGTGCTCTGATTAGGACCGACGATTGCAGCATGAGCCGCGTAAGCGCATGTTGCTGAAAGATGAAGCAGTCTGTGATGTGGCACGAATATTCACTGTTTGTAGTGATCCATGGGGTTTAGTACAGTAGGGGAACCAGCTGATATCAGTCCAAGGTATTCAGCTAGTAAAGAATATCGGTGAAATCAACAGAATGTTCAAAACCATTGCCAAACTAACCCTCAGTAGGATGTCGAGCATATTATCCGGTTATCATCACTAACCATGAGAGTGACCGGGTCGATCAATCACATTAAGCGTCAACGTTCTTCGTACCGACTATGTAAACTGGCTTCATAAAATCGCTCAGGCATCAAGATAATGAAGCGGGATTAAAATTTGTGACGAAAAAGTAATACCGCGTAAGTTAAGCAGTAAGTTTTCCTTTGTAAATTTTATTACAATTATCCTGACCCTAGAAGACGAATAGTACTCTCCGTTGCTTATGTGCAGCACGTCTCCTAATCCAGACCAACCATCAACTGAAGCACACCCGTCGACTAGAGTTATCCGTCTTTACAGTTAGTGTCGCAGCATATGGAAAGACAGAACATATCCTCGGTACTGGTAGTGCAGTCTCCTCGTTTAGGTGGTTCATCAGCATAATAACTTAAGCGCAAACCCTGCCGCTGCACACCGTCATCATGAAAAGCAGTAATTTCCTTTGGGTACGCAGTTTAGCATGAAGATATGGAGGTAATTTTATCTGTTCGCCTTTTAAGGACTAGCGCAGTTCTCATAAAAGCAACCCATTACAGTCCAAATGTTGGGCAGCGGGTTAAATTGATTGAGTGCACCGGCATCTCTCTCTGATTCCATACTGCCGTTTCTATGCTTTCAAGAGCCAGCTAATAGGCGGTGAGCAACAATGAAAAATTGGTTGCTAACACACTTTTATTCCCCCGGGTTGGATGCGAAATTAGTACTGAGGAAACAGCCCGATTCACCATTAATACCACTAAGAGTTTAAATGCAAACGAAACGTAATTGTTACATTCCTACCCTTCACGAACCTGCACCTGGAGTGGCGGCGACCGGATAGTAAGGAAATCACCTGTCTAAATAGCCTATCCTTCAACTTATGCTTAGTCCTGACTACGTTGTTCCACTGGACACAATCGAGTCCTTCATCATGAACCGTTTTCTTTCTGGACCATTTGCCACTTGCTTAACCGTTCAAAGTGCACACCTAAAGTGGTCTTGACCCATATGAAAGTGAATCGCTTCCCGACTTGAAGGGCAACACGCCTACCCACACGCAATTGCGATAGGACATAGCTGTCACAATCTGGCAGGAAAAGTTTGAAATCCTTGACAGAGTGCGAAGCATCACCGGGGACGAGGGATCAGGAAATGCCTTACCAGATCTTGCGTTCGTAAGATCACTTATGATGCTTCTTGTTACAGCTAAGCGTTTAGGCTAACCTAAGAGGCTACTCCCTGAAACGGTCGGAGCACGACGGCTATTTGGAATACGGCAGAACTTTCTTTTCTATTTGTCCACACCCTTTCCACAAAGCACTCTTAGAATCAGTCTATGTTTCCGGGTTTCATCAGTCCTCCGAGTTTCGTAACTGATTTGCAAACGTTTCATCACCAAACGAGGCGACTTCCTCAGTGCGTTATTGGGTCGAATGCAATCCGTTACTTTGGTCGCCGATTTGTGATTAACCATGCTGTGTAAACAATCTTGCTATCATTTCGGAGATGTTCACTACAAAAGCAAGGACGATTCTACTTGTTGTCGTATGAGCAGGCTGAGGGGCAATGGTTTTGTTGTTTAAACATCCCAAGACATTACATCTTTTGCAACAAACAGAAGTCCTGGCACAAGGCGAAGCACGAAAAGGAATAGAGTTCCCCGAATTATAGTTCTCTACGAAACACTCGATAAACATGCCAATCAACAATGACCCAGTTCATCGAATGTCAAGATGGAGATAAATTATAATGAAATGGTCTTACTCCTATATCTTCTTACTACTGCAGACTAAAACGGCCTGCAAACCGTCGCGCGCAGCCGATTGCAACAAACGGGGCAAAGCCATCTCACGGATCGCGCGTGTCGCTCAGAGACCACAGGCAAGCGGGTTAAGGTCAAGGAGAACAGATCGAGAAGACCAATGTAAGTCACTTGCAGTTAGATGACAAATCGACAGCTAAATCAACGGACTACCTTCGACCGAATAACGCACTGAGTCACCTTGTTTGCAAATCAATTACCAAGCTCTGCGAACTGGTGAAATCACCATGTGATTACCCAGCTACCACTGTTTCAAGTCATTTTTCCTCCATATTTACTCGCGGTTAGATGATACATTCAGTTACACACATCTCCCCGTACAGAAATCTCCATGCTGTAGGACAGGAGGAAGTGTAGTACACATGCCTAATGCACAAGCAAACAAAGTCGATAGTTTCTTTTAAGAAGATGTTCCTATTGTTTCCCTTTCCTGCATATATAAAAACCTATTAGAGCTACCAAGTGACCTGAAAAGGATAAGGTTCTCCACCCTTAATAAACTAAGTTGCTTTATGACTGTTCTTTGGTTAAAACAGTAGCCCGCCCAGCCAACAATATTTCTTTTGCATTTAGGGGTTGACAATCGCCGCTAGCAGAAAATCATACATCGGCAGGCGTGATGCACCATAATGCATGTCACCATGTATCTAATAATGCTACTCACCAGCAACGGTATTAAAAATGAAGTTGTGGGGTTCTGGCCGAGAATTCAACGGAGCAAGCCAGCGTCAATCATAAACTTGGGAGACGTGAACCACGTAAGCCATTTCCTGGGGACATCCTATCTACTAACTTCACAGCTCCTACGCTCATAGTGCAGCTCACATGAATGAATTCCCCTGTGCTATGCTCTGTACGGCACAGAGTGCAATGGGCTCATGTCTTGGACGCCTCCTCGTGGCGACCGCTGAATGGGAGTTGGGTTACACCCTTCTCTCTGCTAAGATCCAGGACACCAATCCGCATGAGTCAGTGAACTGACCATGTGCTGGACCCGCTACCTGTCGGGTGTACATTTAATCGAAAGCTTTGGCTGAGGACCCGAGTCGTTCTCCTGTCAGGAGTGGGCGCCCTGCCAGTATCCTAGCCCATCCTCGTCGGAGGTTAGGAAGTGGTCGACGGCCCTCTTCCCGTAAAATCTAGCCATAGAGACAACAAGTCTACGGGTTATAAGCTCACACCTCGATTGGCGTAAAACACGAACGCCACGCATTGTCTCTGACGCTGGGAGGACACCTCCGGGTGTTCAATGACTTGTTACTGCCCGCCTCAAGCCAGGCAGCCCCTGGTCAAATTGGTGCAAACCCGCCAAAACCCACCTGCGTCTGGCCGTGGTCGCATGCGTATCCAACTAGTGTCGCAAAACATATATGAATCATTCCAGTACATCAAAGACTGCGTGTGACGGCTGTCAAGCAGATCCCAATCTGTCTCTGCAATCACATTCCAAAGCTACATCCGCTCCCCCACTGCCTTTTGGGTGAGGCTATTGAGCCAAATGCTCCGGGTGGAGTCCCTCAAGCAAACCTCCAAACCACCCACTGCATTGTGTGTCAGGCCATTGAGCCAAACCTCCTGATGGAGTCCCTCAAGCAAACGTCCGAAGCACATCCGCCACCTCGCGCGCGATTGCCCACCAATGCAATCGTATACTCACGTGCAAAACACTCAGCATCGGGTGTGGAACGTGTGCACACTACTGAACTGGAACTCGAGTGATCGCCCCGAGCGACGCACTGCACTGGTCGCGATGGAACTGGCGCGCTACCACATCAATGTTGCTGTGCTCAGTGAGACCCGGCTCGCTGAGCAAGGTAAGTTGCATGAAGCAGGTGCTAGCTACACGTACTGCTAAGTGTGCAACCCCGCCTGAGCACCACGTGAACATGGGGTTGGATTTGCAATATCCGATCGCCAAAATGGTCAGCTGATGGGGGAATCAAAAGGCATCAGCGCGCGACTGATGACTATTCGCCTACGACTCGGAAGAGGTAAGTTTGCCACCTGTATAAGCATGTTCGGTCCGACTAAGTGTTTTGCTGAGGACACGCGTGATCAATTCTACATTTGGCTATCCTCCGTGATCCGGTCTGGGCCGAGGAGCAACCGACTATTACTGCTGGATGATTTCAACGCACGCGTTTGGCACGATCCTTCGGTGTAGACAGATGATGTCGGTCCACATGGCATTGGTTCAGCGAATACGAACGGTGACAGGCTGCTCTCACTGTGTGCCACTCACGGCCTGACGATCAGGAACACTCGGTTTACCCTGAGTGCGAGTGATATAGCTACTTGGAAGCACCCACGGAGCGGTCACGATCACCTGCTCGACCAGGTCATCGTACGTCAGCGTGATATGCGTGAAGTGCGTGTGACACGTGTACTGCGTGGAGCTGAGTGTGGCACTGATCACAAATCGGTGCAGACCAAACTACATATATTTTCGTCAATCTATATATTAAACTTCCGCCGTAAATCAGCGTAAAGTTAACATACTCTGCCTCGGTACTGTGGCGAAACCTATTAAGCTGAAGAAGGCGATGGATGTCCGACTGTGTATGTGGACTGCATAGTCACAGTGGGTGACCTGTGACACCACATTCGCGACCAGGTGACAACTTCAACCGAGGAGAACATCGGGCGCGCAAACTGTAAGCGGCCTGACTGGTTAGATGAGAACAATGCGACGATTGACGCATTGGTGTCCGAGAAGAATGCAACATTTGCTGCACATGTCGCAGACCCCGGCGACTTGGTGAACAGGAATCTGTTTCGCAAACTTCGACGGCGACTAACCAGAGAGCACCGTCGAATTAAATACGCATGGTGGACGGAGAAGGCGAAGCAGATGGAATGCTACATCGAACGCCGCCAACACAAGGAATTCCTTGACTGCTTGAAGGCGGTGTATGAACCAAGTTTTGAGCTGCTGAGGACCCTGATCGATGGTAGCTCAGGCACTACCTGCACACAGACTGCAGACACTATGCAGATCCGGCGGAAACACTTTGACTGTCTCTTGAACAACCGTCCAGGGATCTACTGGCCTACACTGAACGGCCTTAAGCAGTAGGAGATGAGGGCTAGTCTGGCAGATACACCGACACTAGATGAGATGCAGAGCACTTGCTCAGCTGCGAAATCGCAAGTGTGCCGGTGACGACGTGATCCTGTGTGAAGTATTGAAACACGGCGGATCCGCGTTGGTGACTGCGCTGCACCTCCACTTGGTGCAACGCATGCGGATTGAGGGAGAGGAGGTGCCTCCTGAGCTAAAGGGTGCCGTTGTGATACCACGGTATATGGGCAAAGGGAGCAAACAATGTTGCACCCGTTATCGTGGCATCAACTTGCTGAATTGTGTGGGCAAGATGGTTGCCCCAATCCTGCTCACCCTCCTCGTCAGTTATGTTGTGAACCCGAACGTATTGGAAGAGCAGTGCGGATTCCGTTCGGGTCACAGCAACATCGCTATGGCGGTTGCGGCTCGTCAGTTACAGGAGAAGTGCAGCGAACACCAGCCGTTGTAGTTGCTGCTTGTTGATTTCACCAAGACATTTGATGCGATGAACCGCGAGGCATTGTGGTTGGTGTTGGGTAAGTTTGGTTGCGCACGTAAGTTTGTAGGTTTAATTGAATGTCTGCACAGTGGTATGCGGGCGATGGTGCAACTGAGCGGAGAGACCTCGGATGAATTCGCAGTAATCTCTGGTGTGAAGCAAGGCTGTGTCGTAGCTCCTGCCCTGTTTATTATTTATCTTCATGCCATGATATCTGATGCTTTTGATACCGTTTGTGGTTAGGTGTTCGTGTGGAGCACCGTATTGATGGTGCGTTGTTGAAATTTCATTGTTTCGGAGCGAGAACCATGGTGTGTGAGACAACTATCCGTATGTTGCTGTTTGCTGACAACTGCGTTGTTTGCACACAGAGTACATGAGTTGCAACACATGACTAGTGCTCTGGCGGCCAAATTCGGGCTCAACATCAACACAAGCAACACGGTCTGTCTATTTCAGCCTTCACCGGAGGTGTGCTCTACAATAGTGCCGCGAATCAGCATTGGTGCTGAAGTATTAGAAACCACTTCCCGCTGCTGCTACCTTGGCAGTGTGATGTCGACTGATCAGCAAATACACAGTGAACTTCGTATCCGCGTCTTGAAGACGACCGCCGCATTCGGGAAGCTAGAGTACCGAGTGTGGAACAACCATCAGCTGACCATTTGCACGAAGGCGATGGTGTACAAATCCATGGTGTTGTCCATTCATCTAGACGGCAGCGAGAAGTGGACCATGTACCGGCGACATTTGGGATATTTCGAGCGGTTCCATCAACTGTGTTTGCGACGGATTCTGTGCATCAGTTATTGCGACAAAGTTGCGGACACGGAAGTGTTGCACCGAAGTGGCAGGTATACAGTACACTGCATACTTTGGCTGAAACACCTGAGGTGGCTCGGTCATGTGAGCCGTATGGATTCGACGCGGTTGCCGAAGCAGCTATTATATGGTCAGCTGAGTATGGGGAAGCGGCATATGGGGAAAGCAAAGTTACGTTAGCAGGACATGATCAAAGTGAATCTCTCAGATTCTAGTCTTGATTATAAGTCATGGGAAATGAAGGCGTGCATAGCGCGATCTAATCACAAAAGCCGTTGCCAAGGTGCAAAAGAAAGCCCTCGTCCATGCAGAGAAGAAGCAGTAAGTGCGGAAACGGCCAGCATCGATGGGTTGTACTGCATCGACAGCGAGCGCGTGGTGCTGTAGCACGTGCGGTTGCGAGTGCCTCAGTCAGGCAGGCCCAGTGAGCCATGAGTGAGGCCATTCGAGGCCACCACCGAAGCGACGACGGTTCCTGCGAAGAACGTAGGCAGAACTGGCGCAGCGTTTGTAGGTAGGCTGCATTCGCTTTACTAAACGCTTGCTTGCATGCTGGGTCTCTTTATTTCAGGTTGTGGGTTTGTTATATCGTCCTAATGTTTTTTATCTCATATTTAGGTCTACTTAAAACATCTTCCATAAACTTTCACACGTCGCTTAGGCTAATTGAATACGCAAGCAAAGCTTGGCAAACTTGGTTGAAGCGCGACCTAGAAGCGTTAGAAGCACCACAACGAAGAGCAACTAAGAAGGTAAAAGGCCTGCGCTATCACTCTTACGACCGAAGGCTGAAGTTGCAGGGGATTTTCAGCGGACGCTATCGAAGGCTGCGTGACGACCCCATATTAGCGTATCAGGTATTGAGTGACCCAAACCACGTATACCACCATTTGCTGAAACTTAGCCACAACACGTAGCTCAGGGGTAACTGCTTAAATTTGAAGGAACAAGATAGCCGTCTAAAGTGTCGACGGAATTACTTTGCCCTTCGGGTTTGCCAACCCTGGAACGCACTCCCAGACTCAGTTGTATCCTCTCCTACCTTGGACGTTTTCAAAAAACGACTAGATGTTGCTCTTAGCTCCCAGCATTTTGTTACCTCAACTTCTCTATTGTGTATTACGCCAAGCATGCTTTTCAACATGCTTTCTGTACCAAATCGACCCAAGTGAGCGACCATATTTTACTTTGCGCACGCCTTACACCAACGATCACTGCACCCCAGTGTCTTTCTGAACATTTACGCTCGATTTTTTAATTTTACACCGAAGTAATTTATCAAAGTATTCATCTAGGCAGACGTTCGGTGGACAACCCACATATATTCATTTTATCGTATTTACCGCAACCATCCTACGGGACATGTCAAGCACTTGCTTTTATCCCGTGATAAATCATTGTTCATCGTTCATTGTTCAATTGTAATTAACTTCAATGAGATTTTCGCAGTTGTAGCATTTTCTTAACATCTATTTTCTGACGTCTTCAACTTATCGAGTACTTTTGCAACCAATTTCTTTCACGCGCTCGTGTAGTGAAGAGTAATGTCACCGTAGCTGCATGCATTATTCGTTTTTCTTGAGCTCGTCGTCCCAAGTGGTTGGCTGTTGTTTGATAACCCCGGTGTGGCCGCGCTTGATGTGCATATTGACAAGGTCCCTACCTGTCCATTACGCACTACCTCGTCCATACTGGGTCCAGGAGACAGTTGGTCGTTGCTGGGGGGGGGCGGGATGCACAGTCCTCGTGGCGGTGTTAGGATCAAAGAGTGGTTCCATGCACTCAGTGTGGAGCGGACTACGGTCCAGCCACCGCCTTGTGTGCGCTTGATTCCCCAAACACAGAGTGCTTGTTTTTACCTGTGAAGGAGTGTGGGCCGGCTCCGTTGCTGAAACGTGGCTCCTGTCCACATGCCTCCCGGTCTTATTCCTTCGGGTTTACACTGGATATGGGGTGTGTGGTTGGAGCTGTGGGTGGTGCAGCGCAAGCCACCCATGGTCCCTCTGTAGGCGCAGGCTTCCTGTGAGTGGCCACAGGCACAGGCCATTGCATTCACAGTTTGTAGACTTCACAATGCATTTGCACAGTGAAAAGATTACTTGTCCGCGTAAATTTGTAAATGTAATTGTGTTTGCAGGGTGTTCTGCACGCGAGATTGCAGCCGTGTGGACAGACCTTGGATAATTGTGATGTTCTTTCTGGTATGAAGCCAGGTCGTGTCTTAGCCACTGACTTGTTTAATATTTACTTAAATGATATGGTGGTTGGTGCTTTCGATACTTGTGTTTAAGGTGTCCGTGTGGAACACCGTATTGACATTGGTTACTGCGCATGCAAAGTTCCGGGGCGAAAACTCGGGTGCTTGGACCAAAGACATCAGCAGTACTCGGCACACTGTACCCATGCTTCTCTGCCATCCAGACACATGCATTCGCTTGTGGGCTAAGGATTCTGCGAGGGTCGTCCAATCTCTACACAGACTCCAACCCGCGCCCTCGGATTACAAAGCGGGTTACAGATCGGGTGTGCAACAATCTCATGACGACGACACTCGCTTCGAAAGCCGTCAAGTTTTAACTCGGCATCAACACACGGCATCATCAGGAGTGGAATCCGTGGGCTGCCTGCAAAGGGAGATTGCTGAGGATATTTTGCAAGCATGATCAAAATCTTTCCGCCTCAGCAGGAAGCAATCAACGGACTTCTAGATTAACTGCGGGCACATCCATGGAGTAAAGGCGAGTACTGCATCTGGCATGATAGAACATCAGCTAACCGTTCGGACAAAGCTGACGGTGTACAAACCGATCGTGTTGTCGGTTCTTCTTTACGTCAGTGAAACTTGGATGCTATACCAAAAGAACATTGTATATTTGAAGCGCTTTCGTTGACAGTTCCTACGTCAGCTTCTGCGCATCCATTGCTGTAACAGAATTCCTGATAAAAATTTGCTGCTGAAGTCGTATGTATGGTGTAGACTGCATGCATCTGCTGCGATGCCTGAGGTGGTTCAGACATGTTCACCATGTGGATACGACGAGGATACCGAAACGCCTACTCTACGGCCAACAGCTTGCATCGAAGCGTACGTGGGCAAGCCAACGCTAAGGTACCACGACTTGATCTAGGTGAGTTTGTCACGAACTAATGTCAACTTTACGTGTTGGAAAGAAATATCAGTGGATCGAGGCCAATGGCTTGAACATAGCAAGTATGCGGTTACGTAGTGCGGCAGGAAGGCATTTTGCATCATGACTAGAAAAGCTGGTTACAGAAGCGACAGGCGCCGTTGGAGCCTAGACCATCGACATCATGCACATACTGCTGTGACACACGTGATCGTGTCCGCCTCAGCCAAGCTGGCGTGATAAGCCACCACCGTGTCCACAAGGGGTCAATATCGAAGAGGTAACGAGTAGGTAACTTGAACAGGTAAGCGCTTGATAGGTACGCTGCTTCTGATTGCAATTTCTGTCCCAGGCCAGCACTGCAGTAGATGTGTCCCGCGTACCACATCGTAATTGCTTTGGTCTGTGCGTGTGCTTTTGTGTTTCCCTTCTCATTTTAGATGCCTGCTGATCGACCTCCCCAGTCTGCTTAGAATTCATGGGTATTGTTAAGGTACCTACCTGTCGGAAATCGCCAACAAAATCACTGACTATGCGACACTGTTAACCGTTGCCTAACGACGGGGTGCACAATTTAGTTGCTTATTCGTTCGCCGAGCTGGGAAATTGGTTTGCAAACCTTTCACAATACTCGGGATAGTACTAGACCGACAGAATGGCTCCATTCATTGTGGAACGGGCAATCGCCCAGCCACCGCGTTGTATACATCTAATATGTTTGTTTACCCCCGTTCAAGTGAATGGATGGTGTACATGCTAAAGGACGGCTCCCAATCGATTGCGGTTCCCATATACATCCATCCCAGTTTTGTTCCTTCGGGTCTACACTGGACATGAGGGCTTTTGATGGGAATGTGGGCGGTGCATCTCAAAATAACCATGGTCCCTCTGTACATGCAGGCGTCCTGTGGCTGTTGACAATCATATTGACATGCAAACCCGCAGACGGATGCCACTAACCATATATTTTTATAACCTTCAATACTTGATCACTGTGTAATCGGCTGTCGACAAGTTGGTAGTCAAAACTGGTCCGCTGGCGAGGACAGTGTATGTACGCTGATGGACCCCACGTCCATCACTGTGGAATTTGCTGAGCGACTCTCATACCCTTGATTAGCATACAAACAAAGCCAATGCTACAGACAAGATGGACGGCTACCTGTCCTATTTAGAGTACTGCTCAGAGCTTATATTGATTTCCTAGACATAAGAGTTGCTGACTGATCGACGCCACAGTAGTCATCTTTCTAAAGCATGCGCATCATAAAACGGAATCTGTCAACCCGATTCAGGAGACATACTAGATGTAGAGGCCATGTATTAGCTATACAGCTCGAGGATACTGACGTTCCGTTTATTAAGTGATTAAGATGACCTGCTTTTGTGGACCCTGGCTGCAGGGCTTGGGTTCTAAGGACGATGGATATGTTTGGTTAGAAACACTTGCTGATATGGCGAAGAGCCGGCACCAATGGCGTTTGCGTTGTGAGCTTCTTTCTCCAACCCCTTCTCATTTAGATTCCCTCTACAATTACAGTCTCACTCTAAATGCATAACATGGTATTTTACCTTATGTTAGGTACTTTTTGACCTACTTTTTTGTGATCTGTAAGTTTTACCTTCCTATCTTTTAGGTATTGCGTCACATTATCTGAGGTGTGTTTCTCACCCTCAGATAACGTGTACTAATGATGAGGGTGATGTTTTAATGAACTATCAGCATGTAGCTGCGATTAATGGGTGTTCCCTTCTGTGGCCTTCTTAGTCCCGAAATCCCATCTCAAGCCTGACCTTTCAAGGTCAGGCAATATGGGAATAATCGGGACCAACTATATCATTGTCTCTTGCATTCCGTTGTCCTGTGTAACAGGTCAGGGATAATATGATAACTTTGGTATTTTGCATCTCACATACTGTATGAAAAATCATAACAGTTTTGTTTGTCAGCTCACCGGGGGGTTGTATTTCATCCGGGGGGAAAAGTTTATCCTCTTCTAGAGGTCTTGCTTTCCAAGTAACAACTCTCTGTGTCGCTGGTGGAGTATCGTTCAGTAAGTTCTTCGTGTAAACCTGATGCATGAGGTGAGCTCGCGAAATGCCAATCATGATCCGAGCGGCCTCGACGGTCTCACTGCAAGCCTCTGCCTTTAATCCCTGTAAGGTGGTTCCAACGTTTGTTCGGTCAATTACACAGATCCAGCCATAGGTTTACACAGAAAGTAAGCCACTGCATGAAACAAACCGGATAACACGGGGAGGCCTGCTCACACTGTTCGCATTAATTAATAAACCTGCAAACTATCTTAAGTGGCATACTGCGAACCTGCATATTCCAAACAAGTGTTGACAGCAAACACCCAGTCTGAACCTGTACATAATAGTGAATAATAATAAGGATAAGTATATTTCTCATGATCCGAGTAACTGAATGCTGCGGCACAGGTTAATGTGTACAAAATTAACCGTGCTCTTGTATAAAGCCGAAATGAAATAATAGTTTATTCCCGATTGTTTCGAGGCGATAAGCTTAGTTTAACTATTGTGGCATGAGACCCATGTAAAAGCGATTTAGTGGACGTTTGAAGCGAAATCCAAGTTTGAACACGTGGATGTTTAGATATTTTTGGGCTTTTCTTGACATAGTTCAGCGATGAATATTCGTCACGTGAATACATTCATCAGTGTGCTCAGATGAGTGTAATTCGCTACTTGGTATTAGTCCGTTCGGAGAAGTTGTAGATCGATTATCACCTAATTCCGAGATGGCGAGTGGACAGCTGTATGTGGATCTGTCCGTTATTCAGTATAACAGATCCTTCGGAGATGGAACAGCCGTAAGAGATGATGCTTGAATTTTAGCCTAAAAGCTGAGCACCCACTAGTGGTAGCACGCCTCAACGGAATATAAGTCAGTGTGAGTGAGTGACAGCGTTTTGTGAAGTTCGTCAAGTCGAGGCTTATAGACGACCTTAATATCGTTGGCGAATAAAAGGTGGCAACAATGTTTTGCGGGCGTGGTGATGTTACCATTATAGATCAGGAACAACGAATGTCCGAGTAGGCTCCCTTGGATGATTTCAATATTGTTTGTGTGGGGAGAGGAGCGATAGTCGCTTAAGATGACTACCTGGTGTTAACCACTCAGCTATGACCATAGCAAACGTACTAATGGATCCTGGATCCCAAAGGCCTCTAACATTGTAACAACCGCTTTTGAAGTACATGGTCGGATTCTTAGTGTATGTCCAGAAGTACAATAACTAATATACAGCCGAAATTGATAGATAGTAAAATGTAGTTCAGAGTATGCAATCGGCACGTGGTTTGCGATCGCTGGTCGAGAAGCTTATGCTGCAATTTATTTATTAGGCGTAAATAATTGACAAAGTTCATCGCTCCATCCCGAAAACACTGCACTCCTATGACGCGTTTCAAAGTTATTTCATCTCATCAGATAGAGGTAACATGCATCAAAGCTGGGAGCGTTGGGACGTACTTTGTAACCGCAACCACTAAGTCACCGGATCACGAAGCGTAACGCTTGGCACAACGGTTATTTACGGATGTTGAGGATCATTTTGAAATACAAGTTGTGTGGATGCATTGCAACATGCGATCGGGCGAGCAACACCCACTTCCTATCTGGTTCAGCTACAGTCCTCGTACTCGAAATTCCAACCTTCCCTTCATTGGGAACCGCGGTCAATAATGAGATTGCGTATCGTAATCCATCCACAAAACTTCTACTTCAAAATGACCTCATATACGATAAATAACCGTTGGGACATGCGTTGCTCGTCGTGCGTCAGTGGCTTAGGAGTAGCGGTCACAACGCAAATCCCGAGGATCTCCATTTCGATGCCTGTTATCTCTATCTGATGAGATGAAATAACATCGAAACGCGTCAAAGGACTGCAGTGTTTCTGGGCGGGCAACATCCATTTGCTATCTGCCTCAGCTGCGGTCCTTGTAGTGTATCGGAAAAATGCTCTTTCAGTATTTTGCAACATTGGATTTCACCATTGTTTTAATCTGCAAATCGTCCACTTGTTTTACTGATGGCACTTCCGTTGACACAATTACTGTTGGTGAGTACCTTGCTGCACCGTTTCTAGCGCTGGTTGATTCGCTTCCTACTTTTGTAGCCTGCACAATATACGTTGGGTTCAGTCGCCTCCAAATTCTATACTGTCCCGTATTTGACACGGCCCTTACGTTCACTGCTTAACGACTAGTATCCCAGGCCCCACCCAACAATTGGCCACCCCGCTCCAGACTACGCCGTCTGACATTTTGTATTTTCATTCTTGTGAGCTCGTTCCAGTGATTTTGTGATTCATTACTTGTGATCACATTGTTTGCTCACCTGCCATAATTTTATCAGCTTTTTGCAATGGGTCATCTAGAGGATGAGCCATCTCCATACGCGGGTCACGTCGTTGAGCCTGCCATGGTCAATTCTGTTGCATTAGCCCCTCCACCTTTTTAGGAGAATGATCCTACGTTATGGTTTTTGCACCTAGAATCCGTTTTTTACATTTGTACTTGTGTGCTTGGTTCACCCAGCCGCGTCGACAGAAAGAACTCGCACCGACTCTGCACACAGACGCCCTGTTCACAAATCTGAGGCAGAGTACAACTGGCTGTGCATTTAAAACTCACTCGTCCACTTGATCGATCGCCTTATCGACCGCACTGAAGCAGGCAATTCGGTTCGCCCCAGTTTTGAGCCACCATCACATCCTTTACTTTTTCCTTTTTTCGTAGTTTTTGTGTTGCAGTTTTCTCGTCCTCCTCCAGTGCAGAAGAGCTTGCGGTCTATCCTGTGACTGAATTGGAGCTGGACTAGACTGCTGCCGAATGCGGTAGAACGTGTATTTTTTCCTGGTTGCATGAGATAAGGATCTTTTCCAAGAATGTGATGGGTAACTTGCTTTTTGTTATTGAATTAATGCTTCACATTTCTTAGCATCCTCGTACAAAGAAATGTTGCAGTCCACGGTCATTTCACAGCTGCAGGCCGAAGGCTTATTGAATATCTTTTGGTGGCAGCAGGATGGTGCACCTTCCCATTCTGCACAAACGATACGTGATTACCTTAATGAAACTTTTGGTAACTGCTAGGTCGGTCCTGGAGGACCTATTGATTGACCTGCACGGTCTGCTGATTTGAACCCACTGGATTTCTTCCTATGGGGGTACTTGAAATGCCGAACGTATAAAACCAGGCCAAATTGTCTGGAGGAATTGCAACTCCTCTCCCCTTACTAAATTCTAATTCGAATAGAGAAATGCTGGTGGTTGACTGTATGCTGCTTTGATACCTGAGTAAAAATTTGAACAATGCTTCCTCCCACCCAAATTTCCTAGAGTTTATCCGTGCCATGCTGCAGTGCTGCGTTCCTAGCCTATATACGTTGGTACTCAGGTGTCGTATGGAATGTACCGGGCATTTGTTCATGTTGAACTTTTCCGATTTTGAGCTGACCATTGATGTACCGTATTTAGGACATACTAAACCAACTTGGTCGGCATCTGCTTAATCCTACTCATATTATGATATCGTCAGCAAACAGCAGGAAACTTGAAACCATTGTATCTGCTATATCATTAATAACTACCAAAAACAATCGTCGCCCTAGAACAGAGACTTGAGGCACACCACACTCAACACTCTGACCACTAAGTATCGATGAGACATAATGTTGGCAATCCAGCTCAAGAGATGATCACCGACGCCGTAATACTGGAACTTGGAAAGGATAATCTCGTCATCTTGACGACCAAATGCTTTCACGAAATTCAAGTAAATTACCACATCACCCTCTCCAACGTCAGTAGACTCCTTGTCCACGAAATGCATGTTGCTCAAGAGTAACAATATTGAACATTTCCAGTTATCACACCAACTCCAAGGCAGCGATAGATTTCATGACGTTGGACAGTACACGTAGGAAAGCTACTGGGCATTGGTTTGAGGGCTCAGTCGTGCTTCCACCTTTGTGCATCGGAGTTATTATTTCAAACTTCCACGTAGCAGGAACCTGATTCTGTTCTAAGCAGCGCTGATGGAACGGAGGTATAGTATCTGCAATTGCCTTGCTGCTGCTCCCATTGCTTTTAGGCGAATGGTGTCGGTGCACGGGAAGCTGTGTTTGCGCTGAAATGTAAGCTTCTGAAATACATCCTCCACAGTAAAAGTAATGTAGGAGAGTCCTGTCGGCAGGGCAACAAAGCTGGAAGATCGCTGGATGGCAAGACCTTCTGAAAGGTTGGGGCATATTGCGTCTGCAACCCATTTGTTGCTTCTGTAACCGTTCTTGTTGGATTATCAGTCGTCCGGAGTGAAGAGCTTCCCCGCCTCGTATCACGAAGGCTACTGACATGTTTGTATGACCGTTTGTGATCAGCGCTGAAAATTTTCGCCATGCTCTCTTAATATACCGCTTTATTTTTTCTCAGCAGTTGAGCGCAGTGGTTAACTTGGGCTATGTAACCCGGTCCGCACGGAATTGTAACTCTCAGCACAAAACAGCATAGCATGCAGTTCCGGCAGTCATCATCACCATCATCAACAGCAATACATATGGCATTTGTACTGATGCCTCACTGTCGTACAACCACGGGTAGAAAGGGGACCTGGCATACAACTTTTATGCTCCAAAAGGCATTTGGGATCAAGGCGCCTACAACTTGCCAACAATATACCGTCACAGCTCGTTGCTTAGCAAGCAAAGAAAATACGAACGTGTCATCAACATATCGTACCTACATTTCGACTTCGTTGATGTGTGTTCATAGTGAGCCATGTTCTAATTTTGTTCTAAAGTGATTAGCCGAAGGAGGGGCCATAGGAAATCTCATGGCTACTCCATCAATATAGCGATAAGTATCGCCATTGAATGTCAACTGAACGTTTAAGCTGCATCGCAGTAATATCACTCTGAGTGAAACTTCAAGAAAATCCGCCGATATGTGCCTACTACTACATTTGATGACTGAGTGCATCATCTGTAATTGTGACAAGTTATCGAATTGATCGTTCCTACTGCGTGTAATCAGATTTTGTTATTACTATTTCGATATTCTGGCAACTATGACAGTTTCTCCGTATGCATCGGTAGGCAGACGCCGTAAGTTTCATCGCGCAGCAACGATATCTGTGGTCTAAACAGTAACTCAGCGCAACCTTCATTATTGTGAACCTTTTCCCGTTGTCTCCGTATGTAGATGATGTTTTGGGAAGGCCGCACGAGACTTATCTACGCTTGAAATAGCCTCAATAGTGTCCATCATTGGCGATATTGTTATCTGGCACATATGACGGTCGGTGGTTCTGAGAACGGATGGTAACTGGTCTGTTCAGGGCTTCGCACTGTCATATTCAATAGTGGTAGTACAGCGGTAGGGTTCTACCAAAGGATAGTTGTGTCGTCTGCACGCTCTAATTTTCATATTCGGTTAGCAAATATTGTCTCTACACTCACAGGGAGTGTGGAAAGCAGTGCTGTAATTAAGGGGCGGGAGGATGTTCCTTGTGAGGATGTGAACAATTGTGAGGTCTTACGGTAAACTCTCGCACTGATCCAGATGTTGTAGTATTGACAGTTCGGAAGATAGAAATTCTATGTCGCAAAGGGGTGTTGTGGTCAGCAGGTGTAATATGAAAATGAAATACCACGCTTCGGTTAAGTGAAGACTAGCATGTCGGTCTGTCTGTATCTTAGTGTTGAAACACATGAGTAATTGTGCCTTCATCAAACCGACGTGCCATCGCGCCATAGCAAATATGAGGGAGTTTGTAACATTAGAAATGGCGCTAATGCCACTACTGGTTCGACACGGTAACATTAGGCAATTATAAAGATGAAACTAACGGTTAGTAACCGCAAGCCCCGAAGGACCAGCCACCACCGAGTTACCACAGTCCTACATCGATGAATGCAGTTAATCGGCACCAGGTGCTTTATCTAATTTCACCAGCTCTAGTCTCGTCGAATTTCTGACCGTAATGGCTGCTATGGATGTAGGTCAACTCACAATTTTGAGGCCACGAACTTCTTAAAGTATTCTGCCCGGTATTCAGTCATCTGACGTGACTATAAATGCTTCAATCATCCATCACTTCTTTGCCCCGTACGTCAACTGATTTGGCGCAATACCCTGATGTTCCCGACGGGCGCTATCTTTCTTCAATTTAGGAGCCGTCGCTATCCACCGACACTGTCGAGCGCCGTTTCTGTGTTTCGGCCATTTTGAAACGTATTTCCTCAAGACAACCAACTTCCCTGGTCCAAACAAGCTTGTGAGAAATCTAACAATCCAGTTACCATTTAGGGGTTCCAGACTGCTTGGACAAGCAGCCTCCAGTGTGTTTTGTAATGCGTTTTACAAATTCCAATGTTCGGTTTGTCCACTTCGTTCGTCAGTGACAGCCGATGCGGTACTTCGCCTGAGTTAATGCTTCGCGGATTGTAACTACTGTTGTAACGTATGTCACTGGCCTGTTTGCTGCTATCTACTCACCGGTCTGTGTGATGTAAGTGGATACGGTGGTGGGCTATGTGTGAAATATTGTTTGCTGGGACTGTATACAGTATAACTCACTGACAGTCTGATCTCCACATGTTGGCGAACTGGCTATAACTGTGCATTGTTAGTAAGGAGTAAACACTTCAGTCCCTTATATTTACTTGATACATTCAGATTTTACATCAGGCTTGTTTCTGTATCGTCCTCTTATTCATGAGTAATATGGCCATTTTGCGGTCGGTTGGCAGCGCAGCACTAGTGCAGCGTGTCGATGTTGTTGATAGAGCGGGAAATCACCATCAACGGCAGTACATCAGCCATTTGAACTAATACTTCGCTGTCATACAACCACGGTGACCTATGGAACGATGAATAATAAGAGAGTGAGAACGGTGATTTAGCTAAACCTATAACGGCCTGAACGAACTTTCAGGGTCAAGGTACCTACAGCTTGTTAACACCATACAGTCACAAACAGCTAGCTATGGTGAAAAAGCGGCATCGGTGAGACAACTTCCTTTCGGCTTTCAATACCACGAGTCATGATCAGTCATCATTGCCCAGATAAGTTATCAGCAGCAGCAGTTCAAATATGCAGCCAGGCTACGAGACAACGGCAGACGCGCAACTGCTGCCGACTACGAGACGTGTACCGTGACATTCCCAGCCAAATAGGAGGCGGGTCATGTGAACCTTAGCCTGGAAGGCAAGACGGACAGAAGACACCAAGTTTGATCGTCAGTGACTTCATTTCCCGCTGTCAAGTCAACTTCTGTTCACCTCGAGCCTTGCGTCACCCTACTTCTGGTAGAGGAAACAACGCTTTTCTTAGCACTTGGTGACCGGGCATATGTACTATGTGCCCATGCCAATGCAAGTTATTCAGACCTTTCTGCTGCTCTAAGGAACCAGCTTGAGTATCACTGACTATACTCGCCTACGCACATCATCGTTCCGAACAAGCTGGTGCCAATCGACGCCCCAAATGCTTAGCAGACAACGATGATCAAAGTCTTGAAGGCGGATCAGACCCTCAGACCAAAGTGGCCAAGTCTCACCGCCATAGAGTAAAACGACCCTCACTGTGACCTTGGAAACACAGCTTTTCAAACGTAGGGGAACTCTTTTCTATCGCCAAAGATGTCGCAGATTTAGGAAGACAGCTTTGGCTGTTGTACTACGTGTAGTGACTTAAGAGGTTATGCGCCCATCGTTGCTGATGCAACTGTCAGCCTAAGTTAATTGATCAACTACCTTGAGTCCCTCGCTATCAAGTTTCAAGGGGTTGTCAAGTGGCTAGTGGTCCTGAATCAACACTTTGTAATTGGAAATTGCGAAGCTGATGCTAAATAATGGAAACACTCTAGAACACTTATTCAGAGTTAGTTGCGTCGCCCCAACGTCGTCAAAAAGCCAGACAATATAATCAAGATCAAGTAGCATTTCACCAGGTAGCACCTCAACGCCTGCTTCTTGAGGCTAAACAAGGGAATAGTTCATGTTAGAGTCCACGACGAATTGGAACAAAATGGGGGAATTCGACAACCCTTAGGAACGTCACTTGCTGTCGAGAAGACATTCGACAAATTATCATAGTCTCAGATGCAGCCCGTGGTGTTCGAATACAGGACACGTAAAATGTCCACACATTTCATGGAAACACGTTTTCGTGCAATTATTTCGAACAGAAGGCATCGATCGACAGCCGAACGCACATTTGAAGTCGTGAAACACAGCTCTCGTCGGCCGGCAGCACGTATGGTATTGCTCCAGCATTTGCGATAAAGTAAATATCTGATCTATGCAGCCCCATCCTGGGCAGAAACCTGCCTGCTCTTCCCTATTTAGGGATTCCTATTCCACAGTGAGGCGATGAACAAGCATTGAAGCGAATAATCTTGTCACCTCCGGCATTGGGCTGATGCCTATGGTTAACACAGTCGACGCAACTGCTCTTCTTGTATATTGCCACTTTAACTGATTCACTACAAAAGTTCAGTAGTGTATGCTGGGATAAAGAGCATAAATTTCAAGGACCCCTACGATTGATATGCAAAAGAAAACTAAAATCAAAATGTTCCAAGTTAGAACGTGAGTTATCAGAGCTTAAGCCATTGCACTTTATCAAACGGTTGTGTAGCGTTTAGCACTGAGATAAAAGTCTCATATTCTTTTGAATGTCGTGATGTCTGGTGTCTTCACAATTTGTGTTGGTAGCGCATTCCAGTGGGAGCTGATTCTAAGAGAGCAAAAGTACCTCCTGCACTCCAAACGGACGTGTTGGGTCACTAGTTTCAGTTGATGGCGTCGACATTGCTGGTAAGGGGCTAGGGTCAGCGGTGATGTACACGGGTGCTCGCGCTCAGTTAGTGTGCGGTATGTGAGGATGAGATCTCTTAGAAGCTGTCGATATTCTGAAGAGAACGCGCCGAGTAAACGAAAGCGCTTTTCGTAACTGAGACCGGATAGTTTGTGCGTTTCCTTTGTAGCGCTTCCTTGGGGTTGCTCCAAAAGGCGGATTTCTCGTTTTAACCATGGAAACCAGTCCTTAGTTCCATATTCAACGTGAGAACGAATATACGAATTAATCAGCAATGGTAGTAGTCGTCGCTCAAAGGTGTCGAGAGCTCGCCTCAAAAGCCTCAAGTTCAAGTTCGCTGCATTCGCCGCTTTCAAACACTGGAGCGACTTGCCAAGACTTGCTTGGACGATAATACCTAAGTCCCGTTCAATAGTCATCTGTCACAAAACCTGCTGTCTCAGAAGATATGCGTTGCTGAAGATGCTACGCACCGTTAGTAGGTGGCATTTTGCAGGGTTCTGTGGGAGCTGGTTCCCGTCTGCACATTCGTTCATCCGGTCCAGGTCGTTCTGGAAATAGATATGGTCGAATGCCGAGCGACTTGCTCTCCATATTTTAGTATCATCTACAAATATCTGCATCGAAGAACAAATATTTTCTGGGAGGTTATTTATGTGTCCTAAAAACAGTAGCTTGTCGAGGAAGGATCCTTGATGTACACCACTGGAGACGCACAGGCTTCAGGAGTGAGTGTCGGCTACTCTTACTCTGATTGCTGTCGTGTAAGTAGTCTTCCAACCAGGTGAACGGGGAACCGTTAATACCGTAGGCAGGAAGTTTTTGGAGGAGAACAAAGTGATTGACGTTGTCGAATGCTTCAGCAAAATCTAAATAAATCACATCTATGAGGATTCCTTTATCAGCTGCTCTGGTCCAGAGTAAACAGCAAATTGGTGAGGCAAGGTAGTCTGTGTCTGAAACCATGTTGGGCATTAGAAGGTAGATGTAGACTTTCAAAGTGTTGTGTCAGTTCAGCTGCGATTACCGATTCCATAACCTTTGATGAAACAAGAAGAAGAGTAATAGCTCGATAGTATAAGAGTGATTATTCCATTGTTCCACTCAGATGGGAGTGCGCGGGAGTCAAGCAGACCCCGGAAAAAGGCTGCAAGTGACACTGCGATGGTAAAAACAAGGGTTTAAAGTAATTTTTGGCGGATTACGTCTATTCCAGGGGTATTGTACTCCCGGAGAGACTGTAGTTTGCTTGCAACAGCTGCTGGGGTAAAGGTGACACTGGATAAACCAACGACAATCCTTGGGAGTTGATAGGCGGTAGGTTCCATGGTATTTGTAGCTACCCAGTCAAACTGCAAGTGTAAAACCTTCGTGACATCCACAGGAGTAACAGTTAGGTTACTGATCCTCTTGAGTGGGGGTATCCCGAGCTTAACCTTTCCTTTGTCATCCATATAGCTGTACAGTAGTTTGATGTTATTGGTAAGTTTTAGTGCCACAGTCTCTTGCCATTCGTAATTGTCGGCTCAAATGATCAATGTACGGTAGTTTCTGATTGTTTTGTAATCATGATATTCAATTCAATGCAAAAAAGGGCTTTATGCACCCGGAGTGGATAGTCAGCTATTACACACACGCCTTCAGTATTGTGAAAAGAATGCAGAAAAATGTACTAAGTAGCAAAGACAGCAATATGGTTACAATGTAAGGTTGCTTGTAAGCTTCAGAACAACTGAGGTCTAATTGCACAAAAAAGCGCAATCAATCAAGCAACAACAGCAGTACATCAGCCATTTGAACTGACTCTTCGCTGCCATACAACCATGGTGACCTATGAAAGAAAGCATAATAAGAGGGAGAGAAGGGAGATTTACAAGAAAACCTTAATAACCCAAGCAAACATTAACGGTCAAGACACCTACACCTTGTGTAGACAATATACCGTCACAAACAGCTGGATATCGTGCTAAGATAAGGCGGCATCGGCGAGAGAGCTTCCTTACGTTTTTTCCTGCCCCGCGTCATAGCTATTACGCCGCAGATAACTCAGCACTAAACACACTTTAAACATGCAATCCGACTAGGAGACTGCAACAGACGCGCCACTGGTGTCGGTTGTGAGCCATGTCTTGTAGAATCTCGAGCCAAACACAAGGCGGGACAAGTGGACTCCAACCCGGAAGACGGGATCGACCAACGGCACCAAGTTTGGTCGTCAGTAACTTCATTTCCTACTGCCAAGTCAACTTCTGTCCACCTCGAGCCTTGTGCCACCCTACACCTGGTAGACTAAACAAGGCCCGCCTAGGTAAGCGGTGACCAGGTATACGTAGCATATACCCGAGCCAACGCAACTTATTCAGTGCTATCTGTTGTTCTAGGGAGATAGCACGATTACCGCTACCTAGCACTCGACTACGCACATCATCGTTGCGGACACATTGGTGACATCCGACACCAGCAATCCTTCGCAGACAACGATGATCAAAGACTTGAAGGAGCCTCAGATCTGCAGACGGAACGAGCCAAGTCTCACTACCATACAGCAGAACGGCCCTCACTGTGGCCTTGTATACACTGCCTTTCAGACGAAGAGAAGCTCTCTTCTGTCCCCAAAGATGCCGCAGGTTCAAGAAGGCAGCTCTATCCTTTTATATGCATCAGCTGACGTCAGTTTCTATGCGCCCATCGTTGCTGATACAACTACCAAAATAAGTGACTTGAACAACCACTTTGAGTTCCTCGTCAGCAAACGTCAAAGAATCAAAAAGTGACCGGTGGCCCTGCAGCGACACTTTGAAGGTGCGAAGTGCAAACCAAATAATGGGACCACTCTAGACAGGTTATTTAGGGTTGCTTACGCCGCAGCAACGTCGTCAAAAGGCAAAACGATATCGTCCGCATAATCAAGACCAACTGACCTTTCACCAGGCAGCAGTTCAACGCCTACATCGTGAGATTTCGCAAGGGAACACTCCACCATAGAATTCAAGACGAAGTTGAACAAAAGTGGGGAAATCGGACAACCCTGACGAACGCCATTTGTGGTCGGAAAGCTATCCGATAGACCACCGTAGACCCTGACGCGGCCTGTAGTCTTCGAGTATAGAGCACGTAGGATGTTCACATAATTTTCGTGGGAGCACATTTACGCGCAAGTGTTTCGAACAGAATCGATCGATCGACTAAATCGAACGCACTCTTGAAATCGAGGAACCCAGCTATTGTCGGTCTGCGGTATCCGTGGCGCTGCTATAGTACCTGCCGCAAAGTGAATACATGGTCTATACCTCCATATCCTGGGCGGAAACCAGCCTGCTCTTCCCTAATCCAAGATTTCCATTCCGCAGTGAGGTGACGAACAAGAATGGAGGACAATAATTTTGTCACAATTGGTCTTAGGCTAATACCCGTGTGGTTAGAACAGTCTGCTCGACAGCCGTTCATGTATATTGCCACTATAATCGACTCGCTCCAATTAGCCGGGACACTTCCAGAGACGTTCGAATAGGGAGATCAGTGCTTTGCTGAGGACCTCAACTCCATACTTAAATAGTGCAAGGGGAAGGGAATCCTGGCCAGTGGCACGAAAACAATTGAAGGCCGTGATCGCGTTTCGGACCTCGGCAACCGACAGAGGCTCTCAACTAACCGTCCATGGCTTGACCTGCATCACTTGAGTAGGATCAAGGACCTGGCTGGAGGAGACCGCGTGGTGGTCAGCCTTCCACTTGGCGGCAGCACATGAAATCGCTGACGTCGTGTCTAGCCGCCGTTGGATCCGTATGTCTTCCAGGATGGGGACCCAAAGATGATGAATGCCAATGGCTCAGCACTCTTGAAGATATGGCCCGCAACCGGAATCAATGGAAGAATTGTGTACAGTACTGTATTGATTCACACGATTAATACTTTAAAGATTAAGATGACAAAAACGAACAAAACCGGCGTGTGAAAAACAAACTAGAAATATTTTGTCCTACTTTATATCAACATGTTCCATTCTTCCTTTCGGCATATTAGTTGAAGTGTGTTGCTCACCTTCAACTAGCATGCCACGATGGTTAAAAAACACGACGAATCTTGCTTCTCTGCTGATCTTCTTGGTTTTTGCTGGCTCTATGTCTAGTTAATAGACTGTTGAGATACATACCTACATACACACCTGAGTAGGAAGAGGTCCGGGAGCAAGGGGAGGACCGAACTGATCTTGAACGTCTCCCCCAGCGAGCCATACGGCGCTCCTTATTGTGTATCAGTGTACCCGCGCTGTCTCTGATTGTCTCACTGACGCCTGGTTTCCTGGTATCAGTAATGCGGGACAGCTGAAAGAGCGTACGGTTATTGCCTACTGCTCCTGCCTCCTCCATTTCTTGAGCCCGACTGGTCCACTAGACTTCCTTGTCAGCACCTAGGCTCTGCTTTAGTTCATGCCTAATAGCCCATCTGGTCACATTGTGTTCAGAGCCAGCCGGGAGGTTTCTTCTAGATTCCAACCAGTGACTGGTGCGGTGAAGATGGATAGTGCCACAAGCAGATGCTCCTGCGTCGTGCATGGCGGCCGAGATCCTATTCCACTGAAGCGCAGTGTCATTAGGACAAGACAGCGAAAGTTCGGTATGTAGAGCATGTTAGTATGCACGCCTCATCAAAAGCTGGTTTTACTTCTCTGTTGGCACTCGAAGCAGGCGCTTGGTACGCCACGAGGCAAACTTCATGGAAAAACGGCAGTGTACCAAAGCATGAACAGAGTCGATACATGTACTCCATAATGAGCGACCATACAAGATGGAACCACACGGCCTGAACACAGGGCAAATGATCTATCTGGGTGCATTGCTGGTCAGCTGTAGGTGGATGCACGTGGTTTACACTACCGAAGCATACTTGCACGGATTTGATCTTACTTTCCAGAGACGCGAGCACTGAGTGTACAAGATAAGCTAGTGCGTCTTCAGTAGACCTTAGTCTACGATAAACAAAGTGAAGCGGATTATTTGTATGAGTTTGAGCCAGGTGGTATAACATGGGTAGGTCGTCCTGTTCTCAGAGCCGGACATTTCTATTGCAGACGTTTCGTTACCAAACTAGGCAACAGCTTCAGTGCGGCTATTCAGTCCTGATTCGCGGTCTCGCAAACCAATGCCAGATCCGAATGACTATTGATTGTTGCCTGCTTTGAATGTCCACCTTCGATCGGTTCACGTGAGTCGGTTGAGTGGACACGTCTTCTCCTTGTCGATCTGGTGCCTATTGCTGGCTTAATCTACAGAGCTTCATAGACACCCTCCAGCTCTAGGTGTTTGTTGATTGAATTCCGGCCAGAATGCCAGGCCCCGAGGAACTCACGCGCTCTGCAGTTTCTTACTCTTCCAAGTATTTCAACATTCTCCAGATCGAACTGATTGTTCTCGGCATCCATGTGTACCGATATTAACATGGGCTTAGCGAAGGTTGCTTTCAGATCTCATCACTTCTGTTAATCCAGTTAGGTGTTCCGCTTCGGATCCATGTATTGGTCCGGCACTGTGCTCTTAATGGTACAACTTTAATGCCGAGAGCATTACCCAGTTGCGTCGTTCGCTGAACTGTGCGTCTGTAGTGCCCAGTCAACGGTTGTTTCTAAGTTGTGCAACTTAAACTAGTCTGTAATCGTTCATTGAGTTTCTCTCTCTTTATCAAAAATGCTGGCATAACACACAACATAATGCTAGGACTGAATGGCCACAACTACCTAGTGGAGGGTCCTAGGCTACTTATTCAACTATCAACTATCTTCGTTAGCCAGGAGTGAGTCCAGAAATAGCGGCTTGGTTAAGTCGCGGCGTCTGGTTGATCAAGGTACATGGTTCTACAAAACTGTCATGTCCATGAACTTAAGGAGTTTTGATTTAAATAATGGCCCATTAAGGGACACTGATGCTATTATAAGCCTATTATAAGATGCTGAGAATACTTTTGTGAAGTAGTATAGCGGAGAGCATTTAACAGAATGTTATCGCTGTCTACTGAAGAGTTCGGTGGTCTGTAGAGAACTGCTAAGAGGCATGCATCGCGCGTCTTCTTCTGAGGTGAACCATCTCAACCTGCTAGCTGCAGTCAGCAAAGTAATACGTCGGGAATAACAGGGTAATGTTCGTTAAGGGCCTCACATCTCAAGTAATCTCGATAATAAATGGCAACACCGCCAACGCAAGATGGACGATCAATCCGAATGACATTTCACTGGGTTCAATCTCCGGATCAAGTATGTCGTTTGAGAGTCAAGTTTCCGGAACTGCCATGAGGTCTCAACTAGTCGTTTCATGTCGATTGCACAGTTCCGGGCGCTTAGAACACAACCCCTGAGTGTTGGTGTAGCAGCGTTGTACGTGTCGACGCATTAGAAGCTCGGTTCGCTGTGAGTGACCGGCACAAATAATGCCGGTCTGCTGAAGTTTGTGAAACAGTTGTTTGCATGGTTGGCTGATTTGAGGTAGGCGCAATTGAGGCTGGCTCATCTTAATCTGGGGTCTATAATAATTGAAGGAATAGTCTTAACCGTACTTCTGGTGGCCCAAGTTTCCTGTTGTCATACGATGCTTGAAATGCTACTGATATCATTTCGGGCGCAGTCAAGGTAAGTTCCAAAATTCATGGCCCGCTACCTTGGTAGCTTGTGGAAGCAATTAGACGACATTCTGCATGTCATAGACCTCTGCGATGTACCTTCATTCTTTGATGGCGTAAATTTTCCGGTCACCTTTATCATCATGCTTCCATTCTTGCACACCATGAACCAGTATCGCTTTCTTCATCTCATTCTGACGTGACGAACTAGGGTTGGATTTCCGCTTCTGTCTTTCTGCCCATGGCCTGTCAGAAAAATGCGGGCGCTAACAGAAGAGTTCGCTAGAATGTGGATTGCTAAGAGAACATCTTCCAGCTCGCATGTGTGTAACCGAGGTTCCCCTGTGTGTGAAGATTATGGATTTCGTGAAAGTCGTGTAAGACTAGTTCCGAGAACTTTCAGTTCAAGTGCACAGGTTATTTCCACCCAGCGATTTTGCTCCTCGGCTTGTCTATCCTTTAACGATAGGCTAGTGGTTTCTGGGACCTTTGAACAAATCAATGTCATCGCATTTTGGTTACATAGTAACTGTTTGTTCTACGGTTCCTTGTGAACGAGAGTGGGAGTGATTATCTTGTCTGGTGTGGAAGATTGGCCAAGGCTACAGCAAGAATGTTGATGTGCAACGCCGTTATTTGCACTATCCTTACGAGTCAAATGTCGTTGCGCAGTTAATAACGGAGGTGATCGTGCAATGCGTGCAGAGTTCCGCATGCCTTGCGGCATTTTATGGGATTTGGGAGACCGTTCAACCTGCCTGTCGTAAATGCTGTTTGCAACCAATGGTGTTCGTTTTTCGCTGGACTGTGTAGAATTTTTGCTAAAGTTGGTCTTTTAACTGGTCTTGGACTGGGACTATGTAATACATTAATCTGCAACGAGTTCATTTTCCATCCCAATACCGCTATCAGTGTCTTGTGGTCTACTGACGTAACAGCTAACGTTTCATCTCATCGTAAGCGTTTGAACAAGCTTATGGGACTAGCTGAACATGTGTCAGCGCCACATCCAACCTGTCGGTAGACTGCTCTGTATGCTGCACTTATCACGTTTGTTGCGTCGTAGGAATCGGCACGGTAGATCACGTGACTCCTGAGGTCATCATTGTTGTCGCGGCGCTACCATTGACCTTGGGTTTGTTGTTAGCCGGTTCCGACGGACAAACTTCTCCGACCCATGATTAGGTGGTTTATATGTACTTTTGGGTCACGCTGGTCACAGCCATTGGGCTGTCTCAGTTGCCGCCTGGTCAGCCGAGTTTAGTAGCAATTCATTAATCTGCAACGAGTTCATTTTCCATCCCAATACCGCTATCAGTGTCTTGTGGTCTACTGACGTAACAGCTAACGTTTCATCTCATCGTAAGCGTTTGAACAAGCTTATGGGACTAGCTGAACATGTGTCAGCGCCACATCCAACCTGTCGGTAGACTGCTCTTTATGCTGCATTTTATCACGTTTGTTGTCGTGGGAATCGGCACAGTAGATCACGTGACTCCTGAGATCATGATTGTTGACAACTTGCGGCGCTACCATTGACCTGGGTTTGTTGTTAACCGGTCCTGGAGGACAACCTTCTCCGAGCCATGATTAGGTGGTTTATATGTACTTTTGGGTCACGCTGGTCACATTGATTGGGCTGTCTCAGTTGTCGCCTGGTCAACCGAGTTTAGTAGTGGTGGCTGCACGGCGCAGGGGTGGACAAAAATCACACAGGCTTGTGTAGTGAAATGCACGTAAAAATGCCGCGGAATGTGAGACGACAATATAGGATGTGGCTATGGTGAACATTGTTTCACAGTAGTATGTTATATCTGGTCTGGCAGCCTTAGAGAAGCTGTCGAACGGCATCTCAAAAACATGAAAAAATCTCAAAAAGCAAGGTCATATGTGTTAGTCCTAGCGAAAAAGCTGCCGAAGACGTCGTTTGTGTTGTATCAGCGTGTCGTTGGATATATTACAAAAATATAGACCCCGTTGGCTAGAGCTCGGTGATCCGAATTGATTGAGCGTACTTCAGAAGAGGTGCTACACGAATGTGAGTGGATAAGTCCAAGTTAACACAGAGCACAGGATTGCGGGATCAGCACACGCACATTGACAAGGTCACGAGTTTGATCAGTTAGCTAGGATAGCTTCTTCCTTCCAGGCGTGTTCGAACAGGGCAGTCAGTACTTTGCAGTGGACGTCACGTCCATGTGGGAGGGAAACATGGTCAACAGCACGAAAACGATTGTGGGATGCGATCTTGTTTCGGACCTCAGCCACCGACGGAGCCTCTAGGCTAATCAAACGTGGCTCATCACTCAGCATCTGAGTAGAAAGAGGTCTAGAAACAGGAGGCCAACTGAGCTGATCACTAAAGTGATTCACCAAAAGAGACAGTCGGCGCTCCTTATTGTGCATTAGTGCCCTCGCGCTGTTTCTGATTGTCCCACTGCCGACTAGTTTCCTGGGACCGGTGGTGCGGATCAGTCGGAAGAGCCTGCGATAATAGCCTACTGCTCACACCTCCTCCATATATTGAGCCCCACTGGTCCACCAGGCAACCCTATCAGCACTCAGACCCCAGTTTAGTTCACGTCTGATGGTCCGCCTGGTTACATTGTGCTCAGAGTCAGCTGGAAGTTTTCTTCTGGATTCCAACAGGTTCACCGACCTCTTGGCTATCCAGTGAATGGTGCGTTGACGATCAATAGTGTCACAAGCACATGCTCCCGCGTCGTGCATGGCGGCCGAGATCCTATTCCACTGAAGCGCAGTGTCATTAGGACAAGACAGCGAAAGTTCGGTATGTAGAGCATGTTAGTATGCACGCCTGAGCAAAAACTGGTTTTACTTCTCTGTTAGCACTCGAAGGAGGCGCTTGGTACGCCACGAGACAAACTTCACTGAAAAACGGCAGTGTACCAAAGCATGAACAGTCGATACACGTACTCCATAACGAGCGACAACCCAAGATGGAACCACACGGCCTTAACACATGGCAAAATAATCTAACTGGGTCCATCGCTGGTCGGCTGTAGGTGGATGCCAAGTGATACTTCAGCGTCAATTGTGTTTAAAAAAGATGCAACTAAGAAACAGCTGCTGCTCCGCACACCGCTGTAACAGACGCACGCTATTGTCCATCGGGTTGGAGTTAAGTCCCTAGTTAGTAGCTAACTAAGCTTCTGAGAAGTCCGGACGACCAATTTGCACAAGAACTGCAAGACCTGATATCTGAACTGGTCACACTGTATAGTACAGTATTCAGTTCGTGGTAGAAGGCCTCATTGGCAGCATCAGAACCGCAGTTAGTGGGGGCATAAGCGCATACCACAAACAAACAGCGTATAGTACTGAACATCTTGGAAAATACTCGGAACCGAACGAGAACTCATGATTTCAGAAAGGTCTGAAAACAACCGGTTGGTATAGTAACATTCACTTATTTAATGCTTTGCCCATGTAACACGAAACTCTATTGCGTCGAATGGATGTTCAGTGCCACATGAATTCAGAGTGCCATGAATTGTAGTTAACAAGTTGTCTAGCTTACAACCGTTGTGACTACTCGCGTGGAATCTTTGCCAGAAGGTGAAGACAGTTTTGCATCTTTTTGTGGACGTAACTCACGTTGATGAGCATTCTCACAAGTGGTCGCAAAATAACTGTCCTCCTGCGTTATTCACATCCAAAGCTTTGGATTTATTCTCACAGGGACCTACGGGCAATCACTCGATTTGACTCCGCGAGCTCCTCCTACCTCTATTCATCTATTGGATCTATCATTCACGGATCACCAACAAACTGTGCTCTTGGAACTTCGAAGTCAACCGTATTTGAAGCTTATCGGATGTTTTATTTTTCATCTCATCGCATAAGAACTCTTGTGGTCTTATTTTAAAGAGCTTTTTGAGAGTCCCCCGATCAGCTTACTACCATTCCTTCAAGTCGCTCTACAAAACGATAGTCGTCAATTTGATCCGCCCTTGGAACTGCCACTGTCGTCATTAGACAGTATTTTCCAAGTCACCTTGCTTTGCCTCAGTCGCTTTGCCTCGCATCGCTGACTACCCTCTACCGTCTGGATCGATAGCACACACATCGCCCATCCGCCCTAAAGAACGCGTGACTCATCTGGCCTCGACACGCCTAGACCCGCTGACCTCAAAGCAGCGCCGATCGCCACGCAACAGTGCGTCAGTATCTACATCCTCTTCCTACCCCTACTGAGAACATGTCTCGTACGAAAAGCAATTACGAATCACGTGCCAAAGTGGTAAAAAGTGGTCTGGTGTGTGCCATGTGTTTGAAAACCTATCACACTACCTGCCTTGGGAAGGGGTCTACGATAGCAAACACTGCAGAGTCGCCCTGGTTCTGTTAAGTATGCAAGTCTATTCCATTTGTTAGTTGTCTATCTGTGCTACGGAAGAGGTGTGAAAGACGAACCGAAGCGGTCGAGCTAGTGGTGAGCGCCAGTTACACCCATGGGAGGAAATGGACCTGCACTTGTGAGTGAAAATAACACCCCGAACTCACTAGTCAGGCCGAAGAAGCGAGCCAAGCGTCCCAACCCAACCCCAACGACTCAGCCTCCAGCAGTATCAACTCCATTCTCTCTCCCTCCTATAAGTAAAAACAGTGCCTGCAGCGCGCCTGCTTCAACTTCCGTACTGTGTGCTGCACCTAGTAGTCTGTTCACTACACTCGAGACTGTAAGCTACAGTCAACCAGAAATGGTGAACCACCTGGCAAAGTACGCATCGGTTGCCGCCAAGCAAACACCGGAAAGAGCACCGGTAGCCTTTGTGCCCGGACTAGAGAAAACAAAACTGCCGCAGCACAGATGGCACACACCAATGCCGTTCACCAATTCAACAAAAACACCGGATACTCAGCCTCCAAGTCCAAAACCAGTAGCCACCAGGCGCAACCATGGTGTCCTAAACATTGTATGCACAAATGTCCCCGAATCCAAATCCAATACAATTAATGGTAAGTTGACGGATGATCGAAATCAGTGGGGTTCCATCTGTACGTCGATCGGAGTCCATGCTAATCCAACGACATTAAAAAGAATCTCGCGCCACCCAAACGCCTTGCACTACGGCGAACCCCGGTTACTTCGGGTAACACTAAACTCGACGGACAAGACTGAGGCCGTTCTGCTGTCAGCGAATCGTCTCCGCAACTACTCAAGTGGAGTGCGCATACTACCCGAAATCCCGTGGAAAGAACGTTCAGGGGATCCCGCTAACAAAGATAGGTACAGAAAAAGTCGAGATAAGAAAACAGTGATTGCTCACGGTGTTCCTGAGCTTACTGACTCCTCTTCCGACGATGCCCAGATGCACGAGCGCTAGCAATGGCACTACATCCGGGAGGTTCTTTCTCTCAAAAATGTGGTGGTCACCTCGTTGACAAGCATCCCCATATCACCAAACTATAAAAGATGCGGTCCCAGGCACTTAAAACTTGTGTTACAGTCAGAACAAATGGCACAAACCCTACTAGAGAACTGGATTAAATCCCGTTGCAGATTGCCAACGGAAATGCGTCTGAAAGCAGCAAGAACACCAACACCTTTTAATGACAATTCAGTAGAGGCACAACTCTTAGTGAAAACGCCAGCTGCAGGACCCGACTCGGGGACGGTTTCAAGAGTAGCCATACTATCCGGAGGGGCACAGCAGAGCACGAGCAAACACCAGGATTCGGAGCATCTGATAACTGCTTATATATCAAATACTTCTCTAGAGTATGCAACCCATCCAAAAAACGATTAGTCGCCGACCCTTTAATGGTCAGCGTAAACTCATTTGCTTCATCCATCCATCCAGTCGCCGGCCACTCACTGGTCGGCAAAACCTCACGTATGAGTTGTACAACTTCTGAAACATTGATTAAATCTGAGAAACTTTCATGTATGTACAATAACGCCCAAGGGCTCCTCAGTAAAATTAACGAACTTCGACTACGTCAGGTTGCGAATGCTTGGGACCTAATTTCTATTACCGAAACTTGGTTACATCAAGAGGTGACTGATGCTGAGGTTGAGATAGCCGGAATGTCAATCATCCGGAACGACCGCCCCAGCAGAGGAGTTGAGGTCCTACTCTACTACCACAGCGATCTACAATGTACAATAGTTGAGGACCTGGAAACACACGTTACCGACCCACTCTGGTGCCATCTCCGACTGAGACACAACGACACATGTCTCATAGCTATCGTTTACCGCCCCCCAACATCCACTCCGGAAATGGATTCCTGATTGATCCGTGGCCTCAACAGAGTAACACGCACTAGGTACAGTCACATTCTCATCTCCGGGGACTTCAATCTACACAATCTGGAGGTTTCGGCATCGCCCAGTGGGCAGTTCAAAGCAGACTTGCAGGAACTGATCGCTAATATTTCTTTGTACAGTCATGTCACTACGCCCACTAGATTCAGGACAGCAAACAAACCGTCCATATTGGACCTTGTGATCACGAATGAAGAGCTCATGATTGACAAGTTATTGATGGATAGTCCATTAGGTCTCAGTGACCATGTAGTAATAACTTTTGACTATGTTTGTAATGCAGAGTTTCCATCTGAACACTCGGAACTAATTCATACCACCACACGCGACCACGTATTGAAAGAACTCGCCGACACAGCTGCTTGGAAATTCTCAAACAAAAGTCCCCTTGACAACGTTTGGGCAGAGTTCATTAATAAACTCAGCGACATCGTCAACAAAGCATCAGAGACCAAACCCCTTCGTCCCGCGAAAATGCCTTCAATTATAAGGAGTAGGACTCGAAAATACCTGGCGATAAGGGATGCACATAGCTTGCCTACAACATTAACCTCGACTCAGAGACTTGGGGAAATTTCCTGACCCATCGCAACCATTGCACTGCACTTGTCCGTGAGGACAAAGTAACTTATCAACAGTGCCAAGCCAAAAAGTTCATGGCAAACAACAAACTGCTATATAAGCATGACAATAAGCTTCTTAAACTGAAGCATGGAATACCCCCACTATTCACGACAGGCGGTAGAGTACAAAGCGCCGAAGAAGCAGCTAATGCCCTGCGGCTGCAATACGCCCCAATTTTTGAACTCCCAACATCTACCTGTCCCATAATATCAAGCTCATTACCGACACCTTAGTTTACAAATGTTATTTTAAACCCATCAATTGTGCCAAGGAAGTTACTCTCACTGCGTGAACATAGTTCTCCGGGAGCAGACAACATCCGCCCGAAGGCACTGAAGGCTACGGCCACCAAGCTAGCTGAATCACTGTCACAGTTCTTTCAAAGGTGCTTTGATGAACAACAAGTCCCCACTATGTGGAAGTGTGGCATTATCACTCCTATTTTTAAAGGCGGTAGCCGTTCCGATCCTGCAAACTATCGACCAGTGACTCTCCTCCCTGTGCTCCCGAAGGTGATGGAAGCAGTCGTCGCTGAGGCTTTAATGGACTACCTGGAAAAATGCAACATTTTGGTACCGGAACAGCATGGCTTCCGTCAACACCGATCATGCACCACCAACCTACTGATTGCACGAGGTAGTTGGACGCAAGTGGCCGAGGATGGGCTCGGAGTCGACGTCGTCTATCTGGACTTATCTAAATCTTTCGACCGCCTTGATCACCGCATGCTACTTCAAAGACTGCAAAGTTACGGAATCGGAGATTGACAACTTTCTTTACCAATGAAAGCTTCAAGTACGTGTTAGGGTATCACTGTCTGACCCAATTGAGGTGGAAGGTGGTGTCCCAAAAGGCTCAGTGCTGGGACCGCGTTTATTCCTGGTGTTTATCAACGACCTGGCAAGAGTCATCTCCTCAAACTTCCTGGTTTTCGCCTATGACGTCAAGATATCGCGGACGATTAGTAACAAGGCAGATCACGATCTGCTCCAACATGACCTAGATTGCATGTACGGATGGTCAAAGAGGAACAAGCTTCAATTGAACATGGCTATTTGCAAAGTGATGCATCTGCGTCACCAGCCGGTGAGCGCTTACAAAATTAGAGACCACACCTTGGCGAAGGTTTCTCAGGAGCGTGACCTGGGTGTACTGGTACAGGAAGATATCGGGTGTGCAAAACAAGCAGAGAAGGCGACGAGAACCGGAAATCAACACTTCGGCCTCCTTCGCAGAGCCTTCGGTCGGTTTGAATCATCAATATTTCCCCAAATGATTAACGTCTACATGCGACCTCACGTGGAATATGCTATTCAGGCGTGGCAGCCGTGGCAGAAACAGGATCTCGTTGCTCTCGAGACTCCTCAACGAAGGGCAACCAAGAATGTCAGGCGCCTCTTTCATCTCCCTTATCAGCTTAGACTGAAATCTCTAAGAATCCACAGCAGTCGATATCGGCTTTTGCGGGGGGATCTAATAATGGTTTACCAGATTCTGAAGAACCCAAACCACATTTGCCGTCCGCTGCTGGAATTGAACCACAACACTAAATTAAGAGTTCACCCTCTGAGACTGACAATTCATTATAGCCGGCTTGAATGCCGTAGAAATTTCTGTTCTGTCCGCATGTGCCAGCCTTAAAACGCCCTCCCTAATTATGTCGTCTCTGCTCCCAATCTGGCGATATTTAAAAAACGTGTTGACGATGCATTGTCTCATATTTCATTTTATGACTTGTTAGCCAGGGGCTACAAAACGCAATCAAACGGTGTCTTGCCAAACGCCTAACCAATGGATTGATGGATTTATACGTTTAATACGCGAACATCTCCGCTATTCCACATAAATCTATGGTGAGTCTACCACAAAGCTTTTCACTTTATTATGAAATTGATTTTCGCAATAATTTCCATCCCATGGGACTTATTAAGCGATGCTTTTTTACCCGTAATAAACCATTGTTCCATTGACACCAATAGACTAGTGCATTCATATTGGTCGAACTTTATGCTGTTGGTTTTAATGATATGCGAATCAGTAAACCCTGATGCAGATATGTGACGTTAGTAGCATATTGGACTTACGCTTACTGAGGTGAAAACCAACTGTAGCTTTCGTCGTATCAACCTTTGCATCGTGCGTTATCTCCAAACAAACCCAAAATAGTTGATTAATTTCCAGATCACAATGCCATACTACGGACACCTAATAAAATCTGACACTCGGCCACGTTACCTTTACTATCTGTCGAGCATATGGTGTTGTAACAATGGTAGAGCGGCATTTCTCCACTGATGCTGTCCCATCATCTATCATATCTGTGAAATCCTAAATTAGCTAGTGTCCTTGAAGTGGAAAAAGTGCCCGAACCCAACCACTTATAATGTTATTGGTGCAAGGCGGTAGAGACTAACTGGCTGATAGTCTAATCATCATTTTCGGCAGTGTTTGGCGAAAGGAAAAATCGACTTCTGAGGCATCAATGAACTTCGGTTGAGACTTATTACTGTATCTACTTAATCTCGAAGAGTTTAACCCTTTTACATATTTTCGCAGTTCTGTGATCTTCATGGTAATGGAATCAGTATGATTTCTGCAAGGTTCATGTTTTGAACCTCGGCAATAATTTTAGTTTGGTTATCGCTTGAACTTGACCACACCCACGATCGGCTTAACATGACGGTTAGTGAAGTTTCACGTGCAGTGTCACTGTTTTAGTTTGACCCAGGTAATTAACTAGCTAAAATCCTGGATTACGGTCTTTACGTATCGAAGTGTAGCACAACTTCACCGACATTATTAACACCAGTTCAGTAGCTTGACCTTTGCTCTCTGCAATCTCTTCCGTTCAAAACGTGACGTACGATCACAACTGGCCTGCAGCTGTGTTTGTATCAATCGCTCTACTGAATAGCGAGCACAGTGCTGAGTTCTAGTAAACAGGTCAGAGTCGACTGCTTGACAGTCACTTTGGGACCCACTTACATCACCAGTTAAGCGAATCCAAAGGGACATCTGTGAATAGATAGCTGATAAACAACGACAAAACGAGGATGAATAACTTAGGCAAACAAGGATAATGATAAACGTGTGCAACGTGAATGCTAGGCCCTTTGCTACCTAAAGATTAATGTTTGTGAGCAATATGTTGTCACTCACCTGAATCATCTGTGGCAAGGTGTATGCCTTTTTCATCCACTTGAGCGCTGATGAATAGTCACCGGCTGTGTCATATGCGGTTCCTAGCATTTGACAAGCTTTTCCCAGCTCAGCCCACTGCCCGTGCCTTTCGCAGGAGTTTGCAAACTTCAGTAGATATTGGATACTCTCGTCTATTTTATTTAACCTATCGAAGGAAAATCACACAGCTGTTGTAAAATGACTGAAATCACCGATAGAATATTTCCGTTTTTCACACTTCCTCGTATCCGGGACATTTAACAACTTATCTCCGAACCTTATACATTAGCTCGCGAACAGGCCAGACAGTTACTCATCTGAAAATCACTGATCGAACCCCACGGATGCTGAACCCACAAATCAAAATACAAACGATTAACTACAAAAATCCTTCATGCTTTCTTCGCTATCGGTGGTGAGATATGCGATAATAGATAAACATATTCAATTTTAGGTAGTGTATATACAATAGCGGTACAATAGAGGAGGTGTTTCCTCACCTCCAGTTTACATGTATAATGATGATGATGAGTGTATGTGAGACGTATAGGTTTGGTCCCCGTCGCCCGTAAGCTTCTGCTGACCATCATCCTTCTCAAGCTATTCCCAATGCGTCATCCGATACACCACGAAGAACAGGCTGATTTCCGGCCTGGTAGCGGCTGCATCGATCAAATTGTCACACTACGCCAAAATCTAGAACTCCGCCATGTATATCAAAAGCCAACGATTGACGTCTTCCTGGATATCCGTGATACCCCCGATTCTGTCGATAGGACTGCATTGTGGCACTATCCGTTTAGAAATGGTGTCCCCGATAACTTGGTTTCCCTACTGCCTGTTATGTACACTCTGACCTCGGGTAGAGTTAGGGCTTATGGAAAACCTTTGTCTTTCTTTTTATCACTAGTTGGATTCGACAAAGATGCCCTATCGCCCCATTCCTCTTCAATATTTCCAGTGAGGATTTCCTTAAAAATGCTCTGGAAGACTTGTTAAATGCTGGCATAGAGCTCCTCCAAGGTAGTCGAGTAGTTGATCTAGACTACGCTGATGATATTGTCTTGGTGCGCTCGACGTCGATAGAGTACAGCCCATCGGAGCTTGTCGCTTCCGCACTTGCCGCTCCTTCTCTGCATGCACGACGGCTTTCTCTTAAACCTCGGCTACTGCCTACGTGTTTAGATCGCGCCATGCGCGCCGATCAACCGCCTTCGATTCCCATGACCTGCAATTAAGAATACAACTTGAGCGACTCATTTTTATCATGTCCTGGTATGGTAACTTCGGTTTACCCACGTGCCATTTCCCTGCACTCAATTGGTCATAAAACATCAGTTTCGGTATCCGGGTCGTATCCATACGGCGAATATGGCCGAGACACCTCAGGTGCCTCCGGAGAAGTATGCAGCCCACTGGATAAATTCCACTTAGGCACAACATCTATGTGTCTGAAACTCGATCACTCATGCCGATGCGCATAATACGACGCAGACACTGCTGATGGAATCGCTCCAGATGTCTAACCTATGTCCCATAAAGCGCCTAGCTTTCGCTGCCGTATAGAAAAACGGACAACACCATAGACTTATATACCAGCAGGTTCGTCCCCACAGTGAGTTGTTGGTTGTTTCACCTACGGCATTCCAATTTGCCAAAAGCAGCAGCCGTCTTCCACACGCGGTTGCGCAGTTCGCAAGTCATCTGTTAGTCGGTTATTACGTTACCAAGGTAGCAAAATCTTGAAGTGGTTTCCAACACTACTTTGTCAATCTGGATTTCGGGCAGGCGCACGGAGTCCATTCTCGTTGATGACTGAAAAAGACAAACAGTCTCGCTTGTGTTGATGGTGAGTCCAGCTTTGGACGCTGTCGAAGCCAAAGCACTAGTCATGGGCTGCAACCCATCTGCGCTGTGTGCAAACACTGCACAGTCGTCAGCAAACAGCAACCTACGGATAGTAGTCTCACAGACTAGGGTTCTCTCACCGAAAGGACGGATGTTCAGCAAAGCACCATCAATGCGGTGCACCACACGAAGATACTAAGCACAAACCGCATCAAAAACATAAAACATAATTGCATGAAGATAGATGTTAAACAGAGCAGGAGCTAAGACTCAACCTTGCTTCACACCAGGGACAACTGTAAAGTTTCCTAGGTCTGTCCACTCATCTGCACCCTCGCCCGCATACCATTGTGCTGACATTTAATTAAACTCAAAAACTTACTCGGACAACCAAACTTACCCAACACCAGCCACAGTGCCTCACGATTTACCGCATCAAATGTCTTGGTGAAATCAACAAACGGCACGTACAACGGCTGATGTCCTTCTCTACACTACTCCTGCAATTGACGAGATGCAAACATCATCAGGATGGTGCTGCGACCCTAACGGAATCCACATTGCTCTTCCGCCACGTTCGGTTCCACAACCATATGGTTGGCAGCATCCGGTTTCGGATTCCCCTGTCACTGTGGCCAACCACAGGACGCCTACGCCTGCACAGAGACCATGGGTGGTTTGCGCTGCACCACCCACAGCTCCAACCACACACCCCATATCCAGTGTAAACCCGAAGCAACAAGACTGGGAGGCATGTGGATGGGAGCCATGTTTCATCAACGGAGCCGGCCCACACTCCTTCACTGGCAAACACAAGCACACTGTATTTGGGGAATCAAGCGCACACAAGGCGGTGGCTGGACCGCAGATCGCTCCAAACTGAGTGCATGGAACCACTTCGAGCGTAGCACGGCCACAAGGACTGTACACCCCGTCCCCTCCAGCAACGACCAACTGTCTCCTGGAGCCAGTATGGACGAGGTAGTGGGTAATAGACAGGTAGACATCTTGTCAACATGCACATCAAGCGCAACCACACCTGCGATGTCGAACAACAGTCAATCATTCGAAATGCCGATATCGAATAAAGTAAACGCATATGACGACATAAATACTCGCCAAATAAGCATATGGAAGCAATTGGTTAAATGTGAATACGAGATAAGTACAAAATGTCCGAAGTCATTTAAAAAATACCACGCGATAAAATTATGCAAGTTTACCACAATTTGCATGAGCGACGTGTGTAAGTTGGGAAAAGATTATTAAGTAGGCAGAACAAAAATAAAATAAAATGTAAGGAATTTTATCCATATTAAAAAGGCCTAGTTTCAGTGTAAGTTGGTTTAGCCCAACTGCGGTGAAGAAGCATCACGAATGCGACATCAGCCTCAGCAAGGGGCATATATATATATATATATATATATATATATATATATGCTATAGAACCTCCGAAGTTGACCACATCCATAGCTTGACAGTTTCACAAAGACGGCCGTTTTTAATGCTTGGTTCGTCACTATGTAGTCCTCATTGAACCAGGCGTTTGTATGTTGACCACCTTGGTACGTTGTATTTCGACCACTTATACCATAGCATTCATTATTCAACCTTTGTAAATTGACCATGCGAAGGTTTACTGTGCAATGTTCGCCGAACGATCGCTTGTTCTAGTATTAATGTGTATGTTGCGAGATTTGTAATGTATGAGTTTCTCCCGATCCACAATTAACGTACGTTACGGGTTGCAGATGTTTGACGATACATTCTGTTCTCTGTCTTTGTATGCGCGAATGTGGTTTGTTCCGGCCCCTAGTGTTCATGTGCATTGATGTTTACCTCGTACAACGTGTCTTAGTAGATCCTGGTTCACAAATTGACCTTGACTGTTCTTACGTGAAAGCCTTCTCTCCTAAGCACACATCACGCCTGCCCTTCAGAACATGTGCCCACGCATTGCGCACATCGCAATCAGGAGTTTGGGTACCTGTCTAAAAGTCGAGTAACCTGTTCAACACTGGTTCATTACATGTATGTATATGAACTGTAGTGCAGTGCGCGAGGAGTTGTAAGTAAAACAAAGAGTCGATAGACCCCGTTTTGGAGTAATACCGCTCTAACCAAAGCGTCCGATTATCGTTTTGTGGTCTCCACTTATTTTCCTGAAAATGCATCTTGACCTATGGAATGTCGCTCACCTTTGGAATAGTTTTGCCAGGGATTCACAAGCTTTGACAAGGTTTTGATAATCTCCCCGTGCACAAGACTTATCGAAGAAATCACGGAAGACCTGCGGCGAGAATGACGGAAAGACAACTTAACACACCACTGAGTGAATTGGTGGGACTTTGTTGTTGATGCATCGTATCTGGGGACACTTATTCAACTGGAAACTTCACGGTAGGTGTTAGCACACAGTTCCTATTCGTCTACAAGAAAGCCCCATGTCGGCCCTACAGGAGTGCACAAAATATTACTGTAATGGGTCTTTTCGCTCTATAATGAAAGGAGAAACCCATGGGGCCGCGAGGCATTTTCCGATGATCTACTTACAAAATGTTTTCGGTAAATTACGCTACTATTAAACTCATCAGTAGTTCGAGACAAGCAACGCGCCGGGACTCCTCACTACACATTTGTCGTAACCTGACAATTGGTAAAACGATGCAGCATTGTTTTTGGCCTTCAGTAGCAAGTAAAGTACAGTATGTTTGTAAGGCAAACGAACACCTGGAAATTAGCCATACACAGTGGTGGCTTAAATCACCTAAGTTTCATCACTGTTTATCTGAACAGGACAAGTGTGACCACCATGTGCGCTTCCGCCGTAAACCGATTACTTGTTCCTGTGTAGTCACTGGCCACCTGGATGTCAAAATACCCGATACCTATAACTAATGCATTTGGCGACATCTATACCGTATATGCCATGATACAAGTTTCATTAAAATTGCTCAACTTTCACGTTCTTGCTACAAAGATGACTTTCTCAATGAAGTTCAAATCCGTACTGTATTTGTACAAACGGCTTTCGAAGAAATTAGCCCGAACCTAGCTGTCCTTTTCTATTGCGGAGTTTTGTACGGTAATATATGCGTGAGAATAACCTTACGCTAGTTTCGTTATTACTCATATCAGGTGTTTAGTAAGGTTTTGTTAAAATTTAATGGGGATTTTCGTAAAACAAAAAAGGGACATCCTAGTCCTGACAGAACAACATGTTTAATGTTTGAAAATTTGACACTTGCTGATAAGAGCAAGATCATGTTTTAAATGGTCGTAGTCTGACCTGGTGTGTTACGGTTCTTCCGACCTAAGATTGTGCATAAAAGTAAACCGGGTAGATTTGCAGGAATCCCAGTTATTCAAGAGTATCAAAACTTAGGAGTGTGAATAAAATTGATGTTTAGTTTGAAAAGCACGGTAAGAAGACCAAAGCTGGTAGATGCATGCACTTCGTATTGTCTCCACAGTACCATTAACAATACCCAGTATGCAAGAGGTGCAAAATGAATGACGGACGTTCCACCCCTGTGTCCACGGCGGTCTTAAACTGACAAATAATTGCTTTTGAACACACAGGTCTGACTTCATCCGGCTTATCGTGACGGCGTCAACGAAAAAGAGGAGGCAGGGATAAGGGTGACGTAAGATAAGTGTGCACGCTGATCCAAGCTCTATTCGATGACGCGTAGTCAATACGATTTTATTTATTGAGGAAGCTGGCGATCTGCTCAAGCATGGAAGTTCAGTGGGACAGGGATGCTGGTGTAGTGTTGCACGGAAACTGTCGTGGCGCGCTGCTTCACTTTGAACTGGTGTTTACGCTGCGCTTTCATTTGCCTTGCAGGAACCTGGTCGTGTGCTTTAACGGAAGAAGTGCAAGCAGAAGAAGATTGACTTTTGCTACGTGTTGCTTAATAAATCTCCAGTTCCAATCTCCGGAGTTCTCCCAAGCTTGTATACTACAATATTGGCGACCCTGCCGAGGCACGTTCATCAGGAATCCTGTATCACTGGTCTAATGAAGATAATGCCGCAGACAAGCAATAAAGCCGATGACGAAACTAATTTTGACGCTAATGATCCGACGACAAAGCTCGCCGCTTCGCTCGATATGTTATCACGGACTTTGCAGAAAATGTCGACTTCATCAACTTCTTCAACCAGCATGCCATCTATCCCGCCGCCAGAACATTTTACCCTGGGGATGCTGTACCCCAGATGGGAAAAGCAAGTCCAGTTTTATCTGCGTCATTTCCCATCCAACCAACAGGCAGCTGTGCTCGCCGGTCTGCTCTCGGGAGAGGCCTTTGATATTTTGGCAGACAGTAAACTTTTGGAGAAAGAAGTTACAAGCGAGACTTTTTCCTCCATGCGCCGATTATTAGTCCGCCTCGGTCTACCTGCGCCCCTACGCAGGGCATTCCATGCACGTTACCAATATCCGGCGGAAACCATACGCACATACGTTCGCGAACTGCAGAGGATGGCCGATATCGCATACGAGAACGAAACGCCAGATGAACGTGAAAAGCTGGTCTTAGGACAACTCCTAGAGGGCGTTCAAACGCCGTCTATTAAAAGGGAGTTCCTGCGATACCCTCCACGCCGTTTGGACGAAGCATTAGAAACAAGTGACCATTTGGAAGACATAGATGCAGCCATGGGTACGCCTACATCTGGCTGTTTTGCGGTAAGAGGAAACACACGACATAGAGGCGTCCGACCTGAAAGAATGACGGGAAATCCCGGCCGTTTTCAGAGATATCCTGCCCCACGACGACCGGCACAATCAGGTTTTCGTTGGCCCCGCAGACAAACGTCATACCGCGGATCGTCTCGCTACAGGAACACGCCAGGTGAGCATACCGTGACATCATTTGTGATACCATCTCTTACTTGCAACTCGATTGTGACGTCGCTAACACTAGAATTATCGATAGCTGGGATTTGCTTACTGGGTCTAGTGGATACTGGCGCAGCTAGAAGCCTAATCAGGGCCAGCGTGAGTAGGAGCTTCTTAAACTGTGTTAGGAAACCTTGTAACGCTCGCCATACCGCGGCCAACAGGTTGCCACTAGTTGTTCGGAATTCCATCGTTGCCCCCGTTGTTGTAGCCTGCACAAGGTTTAACCATGAATTTATCGTTGTTGATCGGATACCGTTCGATGTTATTATCGGAATAGATTTGTTGAGGAGGTTAAAATGCCGACTTGACCTGGAGAAGTCCCAACAAATCACTGATTCGTGCGCCTTACTACTGAGAGCAAGCAGCAACAGCAATTTTGAGGATTTTACGTTATATGAGTGCAGTGTCAAAGAGCAACAATGTGTAGACGATTTTATTCGGTAGATTGGGCTTTCAGCTGACACATTAACACAGGCACGATTAGCGCAGGTCATACAAAATTATTCGGATGCCTTTGCATGGAAATCTGGCGACTTGGGACGGACCGGCCTCGTGAAACATTCTATTGACACTGGTGTGGCTAGACCGATTAAAGTGCCCCCGAGACGTATTCCAATCCACTGGCAGGGTGAGATACAGAAGCTGATAGATGAGATGTTAGAGAAGAACGTTATCCAACCCTCCAACTCCCCGTGGGCATCTCCTGTTGTCCTTGTAAAGAAAAAGGACGGTGGCTTCCTACTATGCGCCGATTACCGAAGATTGAACGAGGCTACTCGAAAGGACGCCTACCCACTCCCAAGGATCGACGATCTGTTCAACGCACTTGGCGGATCTGTGTATTTTAGCACAGTTGACTTGGCTTCCGGGTATTGGCAGGTGGAAGTAGAAGAGAGCGATCGAGCGAAAACCGCCTTTGTCGTACCCTCTGGGTTGTACGAGTTTCAGACCATGCCATTTGGCTTATCTAACGCTCCAGCTACCTTCCAACGCCTTATGCAAAAAGCATTAGCTGACCTGATCCCGCGTAAATGCCTCGTGTATTTGGATGATGTCATCGTACATGGAAAGACGGAAGATGAACACTTGGACAATTTGGCTAGTGTTTTGGAATGCTTGTTGAGGGTGGGATTAAAGCTTAAGCCCTCAAAGTGTCATCTCTTGAAAAGGGAAGTGGCGTACTTAGGGCACATAATATCTGGAGATGGTATTCGAACGGACCCGGTAAAGGCTGAACAGGTCAGGTCGTGGCCAACGCTAACCAATACGGAGGAGTTACGTAGTTTTCTCGGGTTAGCATCATATTATCGGCGATTTATTCGAAACTTCTCATCCATTGCAGCCTCATTACACTCATTGCTAGAGAAGGGTCGCATGTTCGAATGGTCGAAGCAGTGCGCAGAAGCTTTCAATCACCTACGTGAATCTCTCTGTACGGCCCCTTTGCTAATATTTCCCGATTTGTCCCCGTCTGCTGGCCAGTTTATCTTGGATACTGATGCGAGTGATAAGGCGATTGGAGCGGTGTTATCACAACTGGGATCGGATGGTGTCGAACGAGTCGTGGCATATTGTGGTCGCAGTCTCAGCCCGAGGGAGCGAAATTACTGCACGACTAGGAAGGAGATGCTGGCATTGGTATATTTCATCAAACAAAACCGACATTATCTATTAGGTCAAAAGTTTCTGGTCCGCACAGACCACCAGTCACTTCGGTGGCTGCAGAATTTTAAAGACCCCGAAGGCCAAATCGCGCGTTGGCAAGAGCAATTGCAGGAATATGAATTTGAGTGCAGACATCGCCCCGGTAAGCAACACGCTAACGCTGATGCATTGTCACAAATTCCCCCTTGTAACCATGGGGAGTTCCCTTCGTGTAATACGCAACACGTAGCAATCGTCAATCTGCAAGGAGCAGAGTATGGTCGGTGGCAAACGGCACAGGCGAACGATCCCGATACCGCACTGATCTACGAGAGGCGTCTTAATGGCGGCGATAAACCAACGAGTAAAGAGATGGAAGGGAAAAGTTACGAAGCTCGTTGCCTTTGGTCCATGTGGGATTACCTGACCACCGAAGAAGGAGTTTTAGTTTTCAATTTCGGACCGACGTACACGAGAAGAATCATCGTCCCGCATTCTATGGTTAGGGAAGTACTGAGCGATTTACACAAGGAAATGGGACATGCAGGGATCAATAAAATGGACGAAGCGGTTCGACGACGTTTCCGGTGGCCCCATCAACGGAGAGATGTGATCAACTACTGTCAAGCGTGCGAAGAATGCGGTGCCTTTAAAACCCTCGTATCGTTCCTCGTGCACCCTTGCAGCCCATGGTGGCCGGCTATCCTAACGAGATAGTAGGAGTGGATCTCATAGGCCCTTTACCTGAGACGCCAAGAGGTAATCGCTTTAGTTTGGTCATGATCGATTACTTTACTAAATGGTGCGAGGCTATACCGATAAGACAGGCGGATAGGTCCACTGTGGCAACAGCTTTGGTAAATCATTGGGTCTGCCACTGGGGTGCACCAGGGCAGCTACACTCGGATAAGGGATCATGCTTTGAGAGCTCACTGGTAATTGGAGTTTGTCGGTTACTTGGGATAGACAAAACTCGAACCACAGCGTATCATCCTCAAGGAAATGGGCAAGTGGAAAGAACAAATCGTTCTCTTAAATCGTTGCTGAAGGTCTTCGCGGACAGGAATATCAATGAGTGGGACAACGTGTTGCCCAGATGCCTACTTGCATACAGGAGCACAGTACATTCATCGACGGGACAGACACCATTCCTTAGGTGGACGGGAAGAGAGGCACGATTATCTTCGGATCTATGTCTACCGATGACGCGACAGCTACAGTCGTCGGTTATGGAATATGTTACCAAGTTGTTAGACTACCTTTGGCAGTCTCATCAGTCAGCACGAGTGCATTTAGGGAATGCACACCGGCGTCAGAAAAAATATTACGACAAGCAGGTATTTGGCGTACCCCTGAAAGTTGGTGATTTAGTTTGGTTACACCAACCTCAAGCATCAGGAGTGCCGGCAAAGTTTCACATAGAGTGGACGGGTAATATACGGTAGAACGAGTGCTCTCTGAGGCCACCTGCATGATAAAGGATCGTAACAACCCTAATAGTCAACCTATAGTTGTCCATTTCAATCGCCTCAAACCCTGTAGACGAGAAGCTGAGTCAATTGAGTCAGAGAGGGCAGATTCACCACCAGTGGTTGCTCGTGAACTTGAATTACCGGCTGAGGGGGGCTACGGGGTAGCACCGGGGACGGCGCTCGAAGGAGGGAGGGTGTAGTGTAGGGTGGCACGGAAACTGTCGTGGCGCGCTGCTTCACTTTGAGCTGGTGTTTACGCTGCGCTTTCATTTGCCTTGCAGGAACCTGGTCGTGTGCTTTAACGGAAGAAGTGCAAGCAGAAGAAGATTGACTTTTGCTACGTGTTGCTTAATAAATCTCCAGTTCCAATCTCCGGAGTTCTCCCAAGCTTGTATACTACACTGGTGTAGTGTACTTGAAAACACACCATTTAATTATAGGTAGAAACACGTCACATAAACTCCCCCTACTTCACTCTTTAAGTATTTCGCGACATTGAATTTTACCGTTGTTTTAACCTTCAAAACATCCACTTGTTTTATTGACGGCACTTCCGTTTTTAAAAACTGATTTTGATGAATACCTTGTTGCACCGTTTCTCGTTTCTGTTGATTCGTTTCCTACTTGTGTAGCCTGCATACTACACGTTGGGTACAGTTGCGTACACTTTCTATACCGTCCCGTATTCGACACGTCTCTTACGTCTCACTGAGTGCTGAATAGTATCCCAGGCGCCACCCAACACTGGTCAATTTCACCTTGAACGAACCTTAGCACATGTTCCTTTATTCGGGAAGTCAAAGACCGATTGGTTCTGCCTATGTAACTGGCTCTGTATTTGCACCCGAATTGGTATTTGCAGTGTGGACATAGGGTTCCAAGTTCCGGCATGCATTTTGCACCTCATGCTTATTTGGTCACACTCATAGTTAGGTATATAGTTGTGTACCGGTTAGTGGTTAATGGTACCGTTGAGACAATGCGAAATGCATGCATCTACCAGCTTTGGTCTTCTTACCGTATTTTGAAAATTTCTAAAGGGAACTAACTGCTTTAGATTTATCAAAAGACGTGCAGTTGTTACCCAACTGATAATTCGCACGTTTTACTAACTGTTTAAGGATCAAGATGGAAAATTACTCACAGCGTATGCGTCATCTAGGTTATTTCCTGCCTCCAGCAGTTGGCCCAGTTTATGCCAAATAGCAGCTTCGATAGTCCAGACACCACCTATACATGAAATGAGACAACATCAGTAGTAAGCGAATTATGGAATAAACTCCTATCGTATGTACATAAACTGGCGCCGCTACATATCTTAGTGCCATTATTCTAGGCGCCCCGAATCAAGTGTTGGCGCACTCCTAAATGCCAGGCCAATCACAAGCAATAACTGAGGTTTGAAAACAAACTTGCAAACCGTAGAATCGTGCATTTACACAGCTATATATGTCTGCAGGTAACAGGTTTGCCTCACACGCCGCCCTCATTCTATGAAGCGAATGCTGATTAAAGTTGATGTCGGATAACTTTGCATTATTTACTGGTTCATAAGCACAGGAAATATGCTAAACCCATTTGTCTGCAAATTTTCCCAACATTTTTAACTTCGATCTGTCCCGAGCTTATGTGAATATGAGGGGGATGAAACTCTATTTATGAGGCAATTTCGTACTAGGGAAGGATCAGCAGTTACTACTTCCGATTAAGCACACCTGAAGGCTATGGAGAACGTCGCGCGACATTTTTGTCGTGTTGAGCAAGGTCCGCAATGTAAGTTACCTGAACCCATTGGTAAGCTTTTAAATGTGATACTTTTTCCAACTAGACACTTAGACCTTTGGGTCCTGATTTGTCTTTGAGACAGTTTGAGTACAAGAGCAGTGGTGTCAGCCATCCTTCCCCCTGCGATAAAAGCAGGATAACAACAAAAGGGGCGAAAGGACGTCGTTTGAAATTTACTCTGCCCAGTACAGCACTTAAGACGTTTTTACCGTCATACTGGTGCACAACTAAGCGCAGCTGTAGCTAATTTCCTTAAACGATAGTAGGATAGCTTCCCGTCACATAATTATTTGTTGTCAGCTTCAGTTAGGCATCTGATGCTGTTTCCCCTTGGATTCATCACATCTTTCGATGGCACTTGAAGGAAACATTCTTATCGTGTATTACTATTATTATTATTATTATCCACAGTGGATATTTTTGCAAAACATTTGCTCACTCAAGGAAGCAAGCAGCTCTCACATACACCAATTTACTAACAAACAATTTGCTTCATCTACGGTCCCAGTGATTGAACTGATCAAGGTTCCATTCGGTGCGAATCACACCGCGAGTGATCCAGAATGTCCCTTCCAATTCATTAGCTGCTTTGTGCTTACCGCCAACAGCTCTCCGACAGTGTGCGTGGCAAACAGCCTAATTTTTCACTATCGCAGTGCACAGTCTCGAAGACAAGTAACCAAATCAAAGATAAAGTGCATGATTGTTCCAATGAATCAAATCGCATCGAAATAGACCTCTTCAAGATAATATTTAAGATGATTCCTGTTCGCTTCGTTAACTCTGTTAACGTACACCTCAAAACTAATTAACGGTGTGGTCCAGCGAGCATAGGACTAATATGTAAGGTGGCAAATTCGATAAGTGGATGGTCAGCAATCGTCCAAATGCATATAGCAGCTACTTGGAGCAGCCTACATAGGTAAGCTAGAAGTATCCAGTTCTCTTTTATATTCTAACACACAAACATCCAGCAGAACTGATGAGAAGTGGCTTGGAACAGTGTGAGACACCTCGCCATTGATGTCCATTTATAAAACTGAATTCCATGACGACAAGATGATCGAAGGGGCAGTTAAAAGCACGATATCTATGCTAACGGTCACATCCATCAGGTAACTCAATGAAATTCTGTCCGCCTTGTAGCAGTAGTATCCGTCTTCATGGGTTTAACGTACTAGGAATAAGTGAGAGAATAAAACCTTAAGCTACCTAGGAAAGGACGTAGATAATAATTAAAATCTGCTTTGGTAACTTATGGCCGATCCCGGGAGCGGAAAATGTAGACTGCCTTATATGGCTGTTAGGTTACTTGTCCATGGTAGCAGGGTTATCAATCTGTCCACTGGCTCACGTAGGTATCCTAAATGGTAGTTGGTTTACTTCAACCACCCAAGTCTGAGCTACTTGGTGAGCGACCTCCCGCGATGACCGAAGGTTGCTGTTCTCATATTTCGAATTCCCTGCATTGTTTGTTGACATTTGTACCTCAAAACCATTTGGGCAGCGTGATTGAATTGAACAATATATTGCCTGAGAAGTTGCGACAAAACTTCCGCATATCAGATGCAGGCAAGTTTTCCTATTTCAGCTGACCCAAAGATGCGAACAAAAATAAATAAGTAATTCTGACAATAAAGTGAGCAGAAAAAACAGTCATTCCAATAATTTTGATTTCTCTAGCGGCCAAAAGAAACTGTTGTCTTACATGTGTTCGCTCTCAAAGGGATTGAGTACACCATAGCTGGTTTCGACAAAGTACAGGGCTGACCGAAAACTCTACTTCGCTGGGAGGTGTAAGGAAAACACCTCACTCATACTTTAGAGACACAGACGCTCTACGTAGACTTTACTTGCATACTAGTCACTTCTATAAGACCAGTAACTCTTTTGCGATGAAAATTTTAGCAGCGTCGCATGTAACCGATTTCATCACTTGCCCATTTATTCCCACTTATTTACTAAACTTTCTCCAATCGTTCATTCGACATCGATCCGAAGAATCCCTGGTAAGTCAGGTCAAAGCAAGCCAAGTCAATATAGGATTTTAGATGCCCGAGTGGGTGCATTTTCAGCATATTACTATAACTACCGCGGATAGGTTAAAATAGTAACGTTAAAAATGCCGATTGTATGGATGGAAATGGCATGGGGTAGACTGTTGTCACTCGAATAGACGGCCACGCACTGGTAACACAACCCTAGCACCAACCGTAGAAATCTGGATAGAAACTGGACAATACTCACCTTTGTTAACAAAAATCGATTTCGCATGAATTTAAAATTAAATAAACTTACATTATGATTCAAATCATATTACGCATTCAAAATTGTCCTATTCCACAAACAGCCACGCTGTTTGCTGCATCATGGAAGCCATTTGATCTGCAAGTATTCCGTTTTATTTTCATGATCTCTTGTCGCATAATATCGGTCGGTGTAGCCAGTCATACTCCCATTGCACATCAAACTAACTTGTTCCTTTTCTCCCCCTTTTCAGGACTGATAGCCGAGATGAAACATGAAGAGGAAGAATGAATAGTTAAGAACCGAGGAGAATGCGCTCGGACAGATGATTGCTCGCGAGGGACCGGATGTTTTCCGCGGGAATTGACCTCGACTGCGACCCGAGCTCGTTGCGCTCCCCCACTTGTGCTGACGCTTTCCGAGTCCACACTCTTGTTGCTGTCTTCTTAAATAAAACCAATCTGAGTTCCTTCGTGTTCTTACTAGACGGTTGTGTTTAAGTACCCACTGCCGCCAAGGAAGAGTTGGTTTTGCATTTCAACTCTTCCAGGTCTATTGCAACCAACCTCATGCATCGGACGCCGACGGTCTTGGAATCCTCAACCGAGTGCACACCACAGTCGCTCAGCCATTTCTGTTATTTACTCGACTAAATATTTAGCACTGGCCCAGGTATGTAGCTATTCATAGGTAAATGTATTCATCGTTATTTATAAGAGGGAACGTAGCCGAAATACGGCTATATTCCCATCTCATAGTGCAAATCATTGTGTTGCAAAACAATTCGCAACTATATACACGTCCGACTGTGAGTGAGATACTCCTGGTGTATGTGTAAATCATGCAGTAAAAAGCCTATGGGTAACAATGTTAACAGTTGAAGTTATGTATTGAGGTGCCATTTTGAAGTACACCTTGTGTGGTTGGATTGCGATGCGCAATGTGGACGGTGATTCGCCGTGAATTAGAGGTTGGTCAGTTCGATCACTAGGACCATAGCTGAAGCAAATGAAAATTAGGTGTTGTACATGGGGTTTCCGGGCGAACAATACCTACTTTCCATTTGACCTTATTTACTTCTCATCACGTAGCTAACAAATTGTTCGACGTAAACCGAATGGAATGTGATCCAAAGGATGATAAAGAGCTGATCATTTGTCTGTGTCATTTGATTAGTGACTCACAGGTATCCGCCTCTCTTTTGTGCAAAGTTCATCCGCTTGTGGATGCTATTCCTGCCGAAACGTTGCAGGACATCAATGCAAACTCCCAGACGTTGCCGTCAACGCTTGGTCTCTCCCGACACTTACGATCACCCCGAGCGGTTAAAGGAATTACAGCGCGAATGCATGGGACTTAAGTTGTCAAGGGATGATGTCTTCGGCGCGCAACTTTATATAGATGGATTTCGCACCTTCAGTGCTTCGAAAATGCGGCCTTCAAAGTTGGCCGTGCTCTGCGATTCCTAGCTGTGATGTTTATCAACACACACGTTCTCACATCTTACGTTTTGCTCTATCGGTTCTTGTTTTAATTCTTCATTCGTCCCGCGGTGCCAAGCAACTCACACGATAACTTAAAATCGCTACTTTTTCTGCGCTCATAACTCGAGCATTTTCGAACGGTTGTGTTATCAGAAACAAACCGAAACCAATTCATAAGTGTGACAATTCCGTTAGAAACATCTTTCTGGATGGAGAGTTGCTCTTCGAAATAAAAAGATTGAGAGATCTGAGCGTCCCAATATTGCTTAGCACCAACATTCGCTCGCTCATAGGAAAATTAAAGGAAATAACAAAGATTGTTTTCTCAAGTTTCGCAGCTTGGAATGATTATGTTGCAAGAAATCTGGTTCCATGAAGAAGTGAATGATGCAGTCGTATCCGATGGAGAATTTATTTGTCGTCGGGTTGAGCGCCCATGAACATGTCGAAACCGAGGTGGGGGAGTACTTATTTACATCAATCCGTTTTGGTGTATTGCAAGAAAACATCTTCTTTTGCTTCTCCTCACAGTTTATCAATGGTTTAGTTATACAATATAAGCCGAGGTGATTGGATAGGTACGGCTCAGTATTGTTGGCTAACATCCACATATCTCCCAACTGTCCCAAACCTGAAGCTGAGAATTTCTATGATGAATTTACTGCAGATATTATAAAACACATCGATCATTCTCTATGCATCTTCGGCGGAGATTTCAATAGATTTGACACTACTTCTTTCACCGCTCTCGGGTTGCGAAACATCGTCAATCTTCCCGGCAATTAAATGCAACCTTGAACCTGCTGTTTGTTAATAATGTCAAGTGGTTCTCCGTAAGCACGGCCTCTAATCGGCAATTCTGACCACACAACAATCAAGATTTCATCTGTCATCTATAGCAAGAACAAACAGCAATAAACCACTCGCTGTAATGATCAAAGGGTCAAGTGGAGACGGTGCTCTCCACAAATTCTCGACAGATTTCACGAAATGATCGTGTCGACGGAATTTAGTTTTTTTGACGCTGATGTATCCAGGTATTGTGATAATTTGATGAGCTATTTAAACTTCTGTTATAATATCTGTTGCCCTTTGCAAACTGTATATGTCCTCGCTGACAGGTTTGCATCCCCTATCTGAAGTGGCTACGCTGACTTAAGGAGAAAGCGATTAAAGAAAGAGACTGCAGCTCAGTAAGATCTCTCACCGGTCGTATCAAGGAAGAACTACACCGTCTTAAGTGTAAGTCCAGTCTGTTCTTGGAAACGGCAGTTGTCGTGAACTCTGGATGATGCTGAAAACGCTCAGCGGAGCTACTCGTAAAGAAATTGAATCAGATTCTTTCTGTGCCCAAGTTCTGGGGTCTGCTGAACCACTGCTTCCCGTTGTCAGTGCAACTGTAAATAACCTACTGAAACATCTACGTTCTGGTAAAGCTAGTGGGCCGCACATGCTATCTCCTATCTTACTTAAAGAATGTGCAGATTGTGTGGCAACACATCTTGCCACACAATGAGCATACAGCAACACCAAATTGCCAACTGCTGGTGAAGTGTCAACAGTACACCAGTGCCGAAAAAAAGATCCAACAAATATCGACCTATCGCGTGCACTTCCGTTGCTTTGATGGTTCTGAAGAAAGTCATTCTCGAAATGATGCCGTCCAGAAAGCGCTCTAAGGACCCCTCCAGTTCTCCTATGGTAGTTCGAGGTCTACCCTAGATGCTGTGGCCTACATTCTGTACTATCATCACTGGACAATAGGAATAAAGCAACTCGCATGTGTCTTGACTACAGCAATACATTTGGTTGTGTAAACCGCAAATTACCGCTAGAAGACCTACTTACTCAAGAAGTACATACCTTCGTTAACTATTTACTGTGTGGTACTTTTTCTCGACGCACTCAGATCACCCGACTCAGTGACAGATGTCCCTCCCCAATACTCACCAATACAGTCATCCTTCAGGGAGCGATTCTGTCGCCTCTTCTCTTTTCTACTTACGTCAACTCTATACCAGCTCCAACTGAAGCGACCCTGATAAAATATGCGGACGATATCGTCCTGGGCGTCAATCAGCAAAGCGCCGATTGTTCATACAGACATTATACGCTTCTGAAAGATCTTAATGGCTGGTCCAAATCCAGTTATCTGTCTCTTAATGCTTCAAAGTGCCATGACACTCTTTTTTCCTTCCACAAAGGAGTCAGGTACGAGGAGTTACTTTGCGCAACAAGTTACCTATTGGTGGCGACAGATTACAATCTTCCACATCAGTAAAATATATTGGTGTGACGTGGAATTACGGTTTATCTTGGACGCTTCAAGCAAATGAAATTTCCAAAGTCAGAAGGCTGTCAATCCATGCCTCGCGGTTCGGAGCCTCCTGCGTTCCTCGTGTTAATCGTTTGCTCTGTCAATGGCAATCGGTTCGGTCACGTGATTTTTGTGTGCGTCGATAACCGGGCAGCGTTCGCGTCTAAGGCACTACCGCGCGTCTACCGTGTGCGTCTACCATGTTCATCGTCCGTTATGAGGGCTCAGCGTCTACCCGAATACGTGTAACTAGGAGCGTTCTCACGCTCGCTCGATTTTCTGGCTCACCAACGCGTACCCCGGGCTAAGATAAGGCCATTACGTCAGTGCAAATCCGTTCTATCGGTCAGCGTTCCAAGCCGTTATCGTAGACGTGCTCAAACCGTGCTAGTGGCAACCGTATCAGGCGTCTCACAAACGTAACAATGTTTATCAACTGCATCTACTAGGCAGAAGTACAAGCAAATCTATGCTCGCACACAAGCTTAACGCACATCAATCATCCCTTAACCTCTCGCGTCTTTTGCGAGACCCCAACTCTCTCATCCTTGACTTAACCAGTCGACCTTCAATTTGATTGTGTTTTTCGTTCTTATCCACCCGTTCTTTGTCGTATTGCTTTGACACTGATTTATGTATTTGCTACACAGCCGAGATCGTGTGTGTTGTAGCTGAATATTCACCCATGCACAAATCGCCGGTGTATAAAGCAATTTTTTGATTTGACTTGACCTGACTTTACTTTCTGTCGGCTGGTTACTCCTGTAGTTGAACGATTCAGCTTTGCATAGGACGCGTTACGCTGGTTATACGAGTTTAACGGAAAGGGTGGGTATGCTGGTGACCCAGGCTAAACTCAAGCCCAGGTAGTCGCTTAACGAAGTGCAAATTTGCAAGTCGACTAATATTCGTAGCATTTTGACAGGGAACTTAAAGAGTCGTGGTTTTCGATGACCCATATCTTTCAGTGTACGGTAGGCGAATCACTGCCTGCTCACTGAGTTAGAATTTATGATGTACAAGTCATCAGGGCTGACACTTTCGCATTACGGTAGCGAAACTTGAAATATGTATTTGGAAGAAAACAGTCAACAAAAATGACTTCATCAAAACCAGTCCCGGTGTCTTTTCGCTTCTACTGATTAGACAGAGTACCTGACGCTGTAGTGGTGCATAGGGGCAGTATGCAAGGAAAGGAGCGTATGCTTCTACTGAGTACTACACCTAGTGTTCTACCCCGTCATATAGATCCAACGAGAATATCGCTGCGGTTAGTGTATGCCCAAAAGAGTTCAGTTAGGATGAATGCCTACCAACAAAAGATGCGCTTCCGGGATAGGTTTCAGATCAGTTTATCATGAGGCGGTATTAGTTCCATGTGTCAGGACAATGGTAATGGAATCATGGATTCATCACGGTAAAATGCAAACGCTGGACAGTTTCCCGTAGGTAACTAGTGAGATCAAAAATGGATGTATACAAAAAATGCATGGTAGCGAAGTTACGGAAAATTTCACATGTACACATAGTTTTTTGCGTTGTCCTGCGTCCCAGTAACGCGCGTTAAATCTTGAAATGCAGTTGGTGTAAGACATCATCAACTCGGGCTTTGAATTCGGATAACGTAGGATCAGAGATGGCCGAATGTGAAGGTAAGTTCCACGGCTGCATTATACGGATAAAGAAAAGGTTCTGACGCATTCCAACCGGATATACAGTCACCGAGTGGTGGGGTATGTACCAGGTTTCCCCTTTTTCCTGCTGTTCCCGTAATGGAGCGAGTTCAGCATATCCTCTAAATATATATTCTTCCAATGCCTTGGTGTATGCTTGGCGCAGTGCGGCATTCTTCAACAAACGTTTCTTCAACATGGCAAGTCTCATCAGTGCGAATTGTCGGTTATCTGGTAACCGAGGTCTCCCGGCTTGCCATGGTAGCGCATTCTCATAGTGGGTACCAACATTCCTTTTAGAAGCTTCCATTAGTTTTAACGCGCGTCCGTCGTTCACAGACATGGCTAGTCGTGGACTATCTAGTCCATCAAATTCCCTTCCATACATTTGCTCCAGTAGTTGATGAAGACCAGTGGTATCGCAGCGAAGTGAGCTGACCCTCCGTGTTCGATCAACTATAAGTGAGGTGGATTTATCCCTCATAATCTCGTGCTGTTTGTTCGGTCCCAGTACGATCCAGCCCAATGGAGTTTTAACAGCATACGGATCATCAGGATCCCCGCGTCTCTGATCTAATGCCCAGTGTAGGTATGGGTTATCGCAACCAATCAAAAGTGAAACCCTTCCTTCCAGCTCCGGTAACCGTAGATGGGAGAGGTGGGACCATCTGTCGAAATCTTCGTTCCTGTTTCTCGTTCCAAGTTTTTCTGGGAGACGACTGACTGACCTAATTGAATCTAATTGGACCGCCTCATCCCCATCTATAGATCGAACAGTTACCCTAATCAACTGGGACTTCACTTGACATCGGCCAGCAACGGTGTTAATGTTATGTGTCGTCACGGACCCTTGAAACCCGGTAACTTGAAGTAATGTTGAATCAATCAGTGAAGTATCTGATCCATTATCTATTAAGGCTAATGTTCGAATAGTGCCAGCAGGCCCAGAAATAAGCACAGGTAACAAGCCAAGCGATACAACAGAGCGTTCGATGTGACTGAGAGCAAAACTGGATCTTTCAGTGTTTGCTGTCCCGAAGTTGCTTCGATCAACATGGAGTAGCGGGTGGTGCAGCAGCTTACAATTGTTCGACCCACAACACCTTCGTGATCCACAATTTGGTAGGTCATGATTCGGTTTGAGACAGAGCTGACACAGTCTGTGGGCGCGACAGAATTCATTACGTTTGTTGAGGTTGAGATTGCGGAAATCATCGCACTGATCCAAGTAGTTGGGTTATTCACAGGAAAGACATTTAGGGAAATTTCGTTCTGACGAAGCTGTAATATTTAGGCAAGCGGCATATCCCCGAGAGTTTAAGCTTCTGCCTTTATCGGTGATGGCCGGTGGTCCGCAGGGACGTGGGGCAAAGGACAAATAAGTATCGACGACGTCTGCGGTTTCATCCACGAAATTTGTCAAATCAATGAAGTTCGGTTCTCTTTCAGTGCGAATAACTCTGGCGGCATGCTCAGCCCACCTGAATTGCAGACGGTTGGGCAGTCTCCTGAAGATAGAGCTGGTTGTTCTGGACGCGTTCAAATCGGATTCATACCTTAATTGTTTCAACGTCAAGTAGCATGAACGCAGTTCCACAGCTAAACAAGATAGAGCCGAGAAAGCATTGGGCCTGATGTTAGGGCCATCAGTTAGAGCATTAATGTGAGTCCTAGCAATCATGTGGGGCCGTCCGAAGCGTCTGCGCAAAATGTTCATTGCTTCTTCAAAACCTTCACCAGGGTCGAGTATTAAGCAACTTTCAATAGCTTCTTTGGCTTCGCCACAACAATACTGTATCAGATATGAAAGCCTGATAGTTGGATCGGAAGTAGTCCTGGAAACATTGGCTCCAAAGCATCGCATAAATATCCAATAACAGGCAGGATCTCCATCGAATGTTATCAGTTCACGTTTTGGAAGACAGGATGACGTGCTGGGTCCAAAATCGCTGGATTTGCGTTCCGGACACAGGTTACTGTCAGCTTGAAGGCCGGAGCAAAACGCTCCCGACTGGGATCGAACGTTGGTACAAACGGATGCCGACGGACCAACCAACTGAGCTACGGACGGGACGCTCGAACCCCCATTAACAGGTTTCAAAAATGACGAGCAGATGGCAACTTCGGGAGGAAGCACACAATCGTCGGCCGGAATAAATCGCGATCGTTCATTAATGAGCGCATCCGACTCAAATTCAGATTCGCAGTAGTCCTTAACATCAACTGTCTTCGCCTGCAGCATGTGCATGCTCGTTAATGCCGACTCCAACAGACAAATACGGGATTCAGCTCTTCGAAGCTTCTCAGCATCAGTAACGTTAACATCATCAAGAGAATCACCAGAAACGGACATGATTGCCCTATTCAACTTATGTACCAACGATGCTAAGCCTAAACTAAGCACGTCGTACGAAAAGTAAACTAGAAACTGCGAACAGATAAACCTAGACTTAACGCTCGGTCTGGGCAAAAGAACAAAACGAATTATCCTGTAACCGTGGTTCTATAAGACATATTAAATACAGTACATTACTTACGAATAGGTTTTGCAATCGTAATGCAAGTGGGCAGAAACTGTACAGCGTGGGGCTGAGCAAGTATTTAGGCAGTGTCACAGTAACATAATAATATGAATGACCTTGAAACGTCAGTGATCGAGTGAAATGAATAAAGATACGATATGTTAACCGCTTGTAGGACACAGAAAAGCAGTGTAAATGAGCAAGCTAATTAGGGAAAAGAGATACCGGGTACTCATGTAAGCAATCCAGGTTGGGGATACAGCAAAGTTCCTTTTGGACTTTACAAACATCATCATCATCCTCATCCTCATCATCATCCTCCTCAGCATCCTCCTCCTCCTCCTCCTCATCATCATCATCATCAGCATCATAATTTCATTGGATACATTAGCTGGCGGTTAAGGTAACATAGCTATTTTGCCGCATTGTAAGTCAGTGAGCTTTTCGATAAAAAGTAAAAATTGATGATAGTTGGAAGACAATAACAAGCAGTATTACGCTGCTTCGTATTAGGAAACACAAGAGAGAGAGATGATTTTTGTAGAGATATACTTATCCAAATCAAATGTGCTGTTCTGCATATACCTGCACTAATTTATTGGATACAGACTTCCCCTCTGTGCCAACAGTAAATGTGCTTTCACCCATACTATATGGCGTCAGCTAATGCGGCTGCGATTCGCACCAGCGTATATCAGTCCTCAGGAATGCCATTCGCCTGCTTCATTTCAATCAAAGCTGCAAACAACGACTATCAAACAGCATTGGCACAATTTCCATAAGCTAACTCAGATTAACCACAAATCTTATTATAGTGAGTAGGGAGTGAATGTTACCAGTTCTTCCCACAATAAAATAAAGGTCACGTGGTTCATAACTCATAGGTACCTGTTATTAGATACTTCGCCACTTCTTCAACTTGCCCATTATTAATATCGCACCAAACTCACCCAGCATAAGCCATATGCCTCTCAATACTAATGATGCGGCGCGCGACATTTTCGTAGATCAGCAGCAACAGTGTGGCCCAACTCCTCCGAGTGCTACGTGGTATCGTGACCCATTAGCATATACTGTCACCTTCAAGACTTACGTCAACTTAATAGGAAACACAGTAATGAAAATAATGTTACTTATGCGCCCATACGACCCTCCAAGAAATGCGGATATTAGCTAGAAGGCGCTTATTCTAGCACCTAAGGAATTACAGAAAAGTATTAGAGGGAGTTGTATGGTATAGGTGGAAAGTCGTCACATCTAGATTCACTCAGACAGCCGTCACACACCCGGAAAAGCATTGTACGCGCGTTTCATCCATTCGGGAATCGTCAGCAGTGCGCATTCCATCGGACCCTGGTGGAGATCGAACCCGCAAATCGACCGTTGCCACTCCGTGGTTGGGACCACTGCAAGGCAGTAACGTATAAGTCAGTGGATAGTGAGCGCCGCTATGTCACATCTAGTAACTTATTTACGATGGTCGTTGCCGTCCCCCGTAGCACAGTGGTCTCAACCACAAAGTGGCGACAGTCGAGTTGCGGGTTCGATCCCTACCAGCGTCCAATGGGATGCGCACTACTGACGATTCCAGAAAGGATAAAACGCGCATACAGTGCTTTACCGGGCGTGTAATGGCCATCTGAGTGAGTCTAGATGTGACGAATTTCCACCTATACCTAAGGAATTGGCTGAACCTTTGGAACGATTCATCCAACGACGTGCTGACGAGACTCATGTTTCTACAACATGGAAACATGGGATAGTAACTCGAATTTTCCAAAGAGTAGCAGTAACCTGGGCGACCAGGATCGCCAGCCCTGTTGTCGGGAAAACGATATCAGTATACTGATCCAAGAAGACTGGTTTTTCAAAGCAATCTGTGCTAACTTCACAAAAGTGCATCCATCACTTGGGGCTCCTAAATGGAGCTTTTGGTCATTTGAGCTATCTGTTTTTTACCAGCTGTATTCTGCATAAATATCTCGCACGTGCAACATGCGATCCAAGCATGGCAGCCATGACTGAAGCGGGATCCCACTGTCTTGTAAACTCCCCAACGTCGGGCCACCAAAATTGTCAAAGAGCTATACCAACTACATTTGGAGCATTACCTGAGTATTTTGAGGAGAAGGTCATCGTGCATAGACAAAACAAGGGTGCGAGGATTGTGCTACTGGACCGAAAAGACTACGTAGATAAACTAACAGTAATACTGAACGACGAGACCAAGTTTTCGTGTAGCACAAGGGAAATAGACCGGACGGAACAAACTAAAACACTGATCACTAAGAGCTTGCAAGAATTTCGGACTAAGGGGTGTATTTCAGATATCCTGTAAGACAACTTCAAACTTAGTAGCACAAACGTTCAAAGGCTTTACGGGTTATTAAAAATTCACCAACCTAACATTTCACTCCGTCCCATTTTGGCAATGGTCAATTCGAACTACCATATGGTTGCTCAGTGGCTTGTAACACTTCTGGAACCGGTGCGACAACAGCTCGCAACTTACAGCCTAAGTGACAGCACCCAGTTGGTAGAAAGCGTCAAGAATGCCTAAATTGACGCGGAAGTGATGCTCTCGTTTGATGTTGTCTCGCTATTTACAAACGTTTCACTGATTGAGACAATAGATTGCATTTGCGATTATGAAACCCGGTCAAAAATAAAAATGTGTATACCTACTCGTGAGCTAAAAAGTCTACTGTTGCGCTACACCTGGAATGTGCAATTCCTATTTAACGACATATGCTGCAGGCAGAAGGACGGTGTGGCCATCGGATCTCCTCTGGGTCTATTGCTGGCGGATATCCTCATATCAGTTGGAGAGAACAGGATTGCAGGCAGATACGGTCACTGTTAACCGCTAGTATCGGTACATGGACAACGCATTCGTTTTGATGGATGAGCACGTTAACCTAGAGGAAATTCTTAACTGTTTTAACCGAACCTGTTCAGCACTACATTTTTAATTATGAAAAAGAAACAGAAAATTGGTTGCTGTATCTTTATGTGCTATTAACTAAGAGACCAGACGGCTCAATCCAGCAGCAGATGTACAGAAAGCCAACGTGGATTGGCTAGTATACGAATTTCCACAGCTTCGTTCCTCTCAGAAATAAGCGCAACTTGATTCATTGTCTTACCACGAAAGCACATCGAATCTGCTCCGAAGGCACCCTAAATTTGGAATTGACGTTCATGCAGAATGTGTTGCGTAAAAATGGATACCCCAACAGATTTAAGAAACCTTGGGACAAAGCTTAAACAGGTGCCAGTGTTAACAGCGGCCAAGAAGTGCTATTCATAAGACTATCTTTCAAAGGAAACGCAGATACTGAGCGTTTAATCCGACGTCTTTAGGATGCAATTACGTTTACCTTCGCAACAACTACGCTAAAATGGGTGTCTTTGACAGAACCACTCGTCCGTTCACGAAACAAGTATAGGTTGCCCATACCGACCGCCTCAATTGTTATTTATCAGTTCGGGTGCGCCTGTGGCGCAACGTATATCGGTCGAACGGCGCAGCACTTAGCAGAACGCATGAATGCATTTCCCGCGTTGGCTGCATCAAAGTGGCATCGGGACCATTACTAGTTCCATTCGGGCTCGTATTATCGACAATGGGCATCGGGTGGATCTTAAGCGCGCCTTTAGAGCTGTACACAAGGTTCCACTGCACCGATCGGAAGGTCAACGCCTTCGTATACTTGTGACGGCCGAAGCAATCTGCATTTGATTATTTCAACCGTCCTTATGCTCGCAAAAGTAGCTAGTCCAGGCTGTACAGATTCCCTGACCCAGAAAAGGGGGGATTCTGAGGTCAACGACATGAGGTCAAACACCGTAACATGTACTTAACTCGTTTCGATTTTTCGTCTATGTTACTCGTACTAACTTGTCGATTTTATTCTTTCCATTATTAGCCCTATATATGAGTGTACGAGTCTGATGAAATAAATCATTGCAAGCAACTGCTCACCAAACGGTCTTCTTGTTATCATTAACTTACTTGGGGATTTTCAAGTTATTTTGGGATAGTTGTGAACGCTATCGGCGTTTACCTAATGACTTTACCATGGTTTATCAAAGTTTAAGCAACCCTACTCAAGCGTGCTATTATCTGCTAAAGATCAGTCATAACAACGGAGACTTCACTTGGACAGGTTATACGAAATCGAGAACCTGGATTGCTCTGTGAAAATGTGTGCAAGCTACCTGCCAGTCTTGACAGCACGGAGCTCCACCAGTTGATTCTTAAGTCCCTGTCGTCCCTCATCACACCATGCATGACTGATCTGTTCAACAGATCGCTGTCCGAAAGTATGTTGCCCAGCGATTGGAGGTGTTCGACAATGACACCAATTCCGTGGGGCTGTGACATAAGCAAACTGGACAATTACTAGCAGGTTTGTCTGATCTGCGTTTTCGCCAAACTACTCGAGAAGATCGTGAAAAGTGGTTTACTGAAATTGCAGAAGTCGAAAAACCTTCCGATGACCGCATAGCACGGCTTCATAAAGGGTCGCTGTTGTATCACCAACCTACAGTTGACGTGCCATGTGTGGTTGCACTCGTTAAACCGGGTGAAGTCGGTGGACGTGATCTATATTGATTTCAACAAAGAGTTCGACAAAATGAACCATGAGGTCCTCCTAAACAAGCTGAGGATGTGTGGTGTTGGTGGCTCACTGCACAAGTGGATCAGTGACTTCCTTATCGGACGGAAATGGAGGGTTGGAAGACCATCCAACGGACTAGTCTCCTTCCAACAGTGATGTATCACAAGTTACTATGGGGCCCATTTTGTTCCTGATCCACATAAACGAAGTACCTCAGCTTCTACGGTCGCGCTGTGCATTGTTTATAGACGATCTGAAGATTATGTGGGTTATTGATTGGACGATTGTGACGTCCTTCACCATAATTTCGACTTCCTATCCAGTTGGTCTACAGATATCAATCTTCCGGTCAACCCAGTCAAATCGTTATACGTGAATCTGGGAAAGCTTGTCGATGGGCGTATGTACACGCTGGCCGACCAGCGGCTACATCACACACCTTCAGGGAACTAGCTAGGAATACTCCAACGCTACGGTTTGAAGTCCGTAGACAACACAAACAAGCTCTAAGGAAACGGATTGCGCATGCTTTGGGCTCTTAAACACAGCTTCTGCATTTGGTCTGAGAGGGTTACCACTTGCCTTTCATCTTTCATTATAAGACCAATGTTCTAGTACGGATCACCCGCCTGTTGTCCGAGCACCCGTGTCGATGATCAAAGACTGGAACGTCTTCAACATGTGGCTACCAGGTTCATCTCTAGTTTACGGGGCATGCCGCACAAAGACCGATGCAGATCACTAAAGCTGTCCACCCTGTCGTATGGTTGCTTTAGAGTTGTTCTCATTATGACGCATCGGATATTGCATCTTGGTCACTGGCCAATGCTGAGGCCACTGCTTAACGAGCGCGCACCAAGCCTTACTCGCGGCATCGCTACAAGCTAGCGGTACCGGACTTAGAGCGGATAGCTCACCCACAATGTTCTGAGTGTCGAGTGGTGAAATATTGGAACAGATTGCCTTCGAAACCTATTGAGGCGAAATCGGTGTCGGAATTCAAGCAATTGCTGGACACCCGCATCGCATCTGAATCGAGTAAAGCGTAACTTTACTAGCAGCAAATGCTCAGACTTCAGGTCTGTGAATCCGCGCAGGTGCTCAAACTGATTTCGATGGAGCAACACTTGTCTACTAACTAGTTTCAGTATTCAGTATTCAGAGATCACAGTCTCAAAATGACGAAACATTACAACCGGCGGGATTGTACACAGAATTTTTTCTCGTTACGTGTTTGTTTAATATGGAATTCACTTCCACAACCTATTATTTCAGCCTGCACAAAAGCTATGTTCAACGAGCTTGTTGGCAGTGTCAATCTGAACTCCCACACACTAGTGAAATATCTAGGAGTTACACTAAGTCGGGATCTCACGTGGTCCCATAACGTGGAGGAAGCACTCATCAAAGTCAGGCTGCTAATGTTCTACGTCTCTTGACTTAGGTCTTCATCTGCGCCTCGTTACCTGATTTTCCAGTTTGACACCGCTTGCGAAATACCGCTCTAGACGTATTGCTCACCTAGACTTTAACGGCAATTCAAAGTGATTAACAGGCTACTGAAACAGCTTCTCCGAGATAGCAGAGCCTCCATCTAAGTATTTACTGAACACATTGTGTCTACTCAGGCTTGCTTCTGCAAAAATACGGAGGCAGAAATAAGCACTGATGCCAGTCACCCACTCCATTGTGCATTATCGGAATGTATCTCAACTTCTTCGACTAGACAAACTTACAGAGCCATTTATATCTACACACGGGCTTACAGTACGTCAGTTGTTCGCCGTTCGTCAGGTTTGCTGAGGGATCAAGAGATAGTCAAGCAAGACCTTATTGCCAGACTTAAGCGATGATATCACCATTGGCAGGGCCTTTAAATCGTCCGCTGCATTTTTCGCTGAACATAATATTATCTGCTCTATATATCCCAGTTTTGCAAGATTAAGCTGACATATACCTATTCAATCAAATTCTAAGGCCACGGAAACCCTCTACGCTTTCGAACTTAGGAATACAAGCACTGAGGTATCGCGCACGGTTCATGAGCAAAAACAATCCAAAAAAAAAACATTAAAGAGCTAAAAGAAGAAATAAGAAAGAAAACTTATAACCAAAAAAAAATCAAACAACACAAAAAAACCACACCAAAAACGCGAGGAAAAAGAACAAAACGCGACCCCAAAATGACATACAAAAAAAGAACAACAACACTCCCCACCCTAAACCGAGAAAAAACCCAAAAACAAGATCAACAAAAAAGTAAAATCAGACGACAACAAAAAAGAAACCAAAACTCAAAACAACATACGAAAAAAAAAATTGACAACAGAATCCCAAAACCCGAAACAAAACCCGTAACACCAACAAAGATCCCAAAAACCAAGACCAACCCACAAAAAAAAGAAAAAAGAAAATGAACCAAGTATCCAAACGAATGGAAACAACCACTAACCAACCCCCGGGCCCACACACACCGACCCACGCACAAAACCCCACCCACCCCACCCCCCCCCATCCCCCCCCCCCCCCCCCCCCCCCCCCCCCCCCCACCCCCCCCCCCCCCCCCCCCCCCCCCCCCCCACCCCCCCCCCCCCCCCACCCCCCCCCCCCCCCCCCCCCCCCCCCCCACCCCCCCCACCCCCCCCCCCACCCCCCCCCCCCCCTCCCACCCCCCCCCCCCCCCCCCCCCCCCCCCCCCCCCCCCCCCCCCCCCCCCCCTCCCCCCCCCCCCCCCCCCCCCCCCCCCCCCTCCCCCCCCCCCCCCCCCCCCCCCCCGCCCCCCCCCCCCCCCCCCCCCCCCCCCCCCCCCCCCCCCCCCCCCCCCCCCCCACCCCCCCCCCCCCCACCCCCCCCCCCCCCCCCCCCCCCCCCCCCCCCCCCACCCCCACCCCCCCCCCCCCCCCCCCCCACCCCCCCCCCCCCCCCCCCGCCCCCCCCCCCCCCCCCCCCCCCCCCCCCCTCCCCCCCCCCCCCCCCCCCCCCCCCCCCCCCCCCACCCCCCCCCCCCCCCCCCCCCCCCCCCCCCCCCCCCCCCCCCCCCCCCCCCACCCCCCCCCCCCCCCCCCCCCCCCCCCCCCCCCCCCACCCCCCCCCCCCCCCCCCCCCCCCCCCCCCCCCCCCCCCCCACCCCCCCCCCCCCCCCCCCCCCCCCCCCCCCCCCCCCCCCCCCCCCCCCCCCCCCCCCCCCCCCCCCCCCCCCCCCCCCCCCCCCCCCCCCCCCCCCCCCCCCCCCCCCCCCCCCACCCCCCCCCCCCCCCCCCCCCCCCCCCCCCCCCCCCCCCCCCCCCCCCCCCCCCCCCCCCCCCCCCCCCCCCCCCCCCCCCCCCCCCCCCCCCCCCCCCCCCCCCCCCCCCCCCCCCCCCCCCCCCCCCCCCCCCCCCCCCCCCCCCCCCCCCCCCCCCCCCCCCCCCCCCCCCCCCCCCCCCACCCCCCCCCCCCCCCCCCCCCCCCCCCCCCCCCCCCCCCCCCCCCCCCCCCCCCCCCCCCCCCCCCCCCCCCCCCCCCCCCCCCCCCCCCCCCCCCCCCCCCCCCCCCCCCCCCCCCCCCCCCCCCCCCCCCCCCCCCCCCCCCCCCCCCCCCCCCCCCCCCCCCCCCCCCACCCCCCCCCCCCCCCCCCCCCCCCCCCCCCCCCCCCCCCCCCCCCCCCCCCCCCCCCCCCCCCCCCCCCCCCCCCCCCCCCCCCACCCCCCCCCCCCCCCCCCCCCCCCCCCCCCCACCCCCCCCGCCCCCCCCCCCCCCCCCCCCCCCCCCCCCCCCCCACCCCCCCCCCCCCCCCCCCCCCCCCCCCCCCCCCCCCACCCCCCCCCCCCCCCCCCCCCCCCCCCCCCCCCCCCCCCCCCCCCCCCCTCCCCCCCCCCCCCCCCCCCCCCCCCCCCCCCCCCCCCCCCCCCCCCCCCCCCCCCCCCCCCCCCCCCCCCCCCCCCCCGCCCCCCCCCCCCCCCCCCCCCCCCCCCCCCCCCCCCCCCCCCCCCCCCCACCCCCCCCCCCCCCGCATCCGTGAGCTTGTCTTCTATTTCACAGACACTGATATAACTGCTAATGTAATTAAATTGCTGAACGACTTCTAGGGTGCCAAAACCAAATTTCAGTGCTGGAGGCGGCCCCTGTCAGTCTTGAAGGAAGGCTGTGCACTTTGAAGGTATAAAGCAAAGATCGTACCGGTTGACAGCCAGTGCTAATCTGCCTGGTTTTGTTTAGGACGTTGGTGAGCTGCTACTGATGCGGCAATACCGTCAACATACTACAAATCAAGAAGCCGTTACCTGGGAGCAGCTCCACATCTTCTAAGTCATGTCCAATGAATGCGATTCCCATGACTTCGTCAATAGTGAAACTGAAGAGTGTCCAGGAGAACATAAGAATCTCACGAAACGGCCATGATTTCAGTGACCAACCGATTGTTACAGATCATCGCATCGAGTTGGAACTTACTGGAATGTGTTAGTGCTTGCAAGTGAATACCAACTTCCTGGAGATTGGTCAGATCGGCCTGGAACAATTTGGACAGTCGACATTCCTATTCCAGACATCGTAGATCTGCTAGAGACTATAAATACAGCTAAGGTCTGCTTCAGTTATACAGTGTATGTTCCGGTCATTTGCCTTCTGATTTTTCCTTCGGTTGGGCAAGTGGTCTTGTGGATCAGTATAGTGCGTGTTTCAGAATTGCGACATGTTAGACTATAACAAATGACGATGGAGAAAACTGCATGTGGTGAATTTTTCTGCTGAGCAGTTTCAAAAGCTGTTTCTCCAACAGCAAATGGTTTCTCGAATGAAACTGATTGAAACTTTGACGCAATGCCTAATTCTCTAGTCCACAGCAGTGGCGCAGGACACGCAGGCATATTCCGTTGATCTTCTCACAATTACTATCAGTGAATTACATTATGACTAGGATGCTGGACGCACATCCGATGCGTGGTTCAATCGCTGGGAAGAGATATTCCAGACGGATTGCAGTCGTCTGGATGATCTATGGAAAGTGCGATTACTACTCCGCAATCTCGACACAACTAAGCATTCAAGGTTCATAAACCACATTCTGCCCAAACAGCCGAAGGATCTAACGTTCGATGAAGCAGTGTTGCAGCTAAATGAAATTTTCGGTGAGTCAGTATCTTCCTTTAGTATTCGTTGTTAATATCTGAACTGTGTTAAACAGGAAACGGACGATTTTGGGGCCTTTACAAGCATGGTTAACCGCGAGTGTGAGCGCCTCAAGCTACGATCTCTATCGGATGATCAGTTTAAGTAATGCATGCTCGTCAGCGCTCTACTGTCCTTCATAATTTTGTGATCTGCACGCGGCTTTTCACTAAGCTGGATTCAAGATTCGAAAGCGAATGCAAAAGGCTGCTCTGCCGGAAGCACAGCACTGCCATGCTCGAGCAAAATCGACTCGTACCACCGGATACCGTGCACACATCGTGAAAAAGGCCAAGACAGTCAGCTCAAGCAAACACTTCAAGCGGGCTCCCAACAAACCAACTACAATATATTGGTAAGGTGGGGAATGGAATTCAGCACGTTTGTACCCATTCAAACGTCACACATGTAAACAGTGCTATAAGGAGGAATTTCTATATTCAGGCTAGATGAAAGCGCATGAAGAAGCCCTATGGAAAGAAGAACTTTACTAAGGAAACCGCAGAATCTCCATCCATGGTTGCGGCATTCCGATGTGAAACTCAACCGCGACGACGATTTATTATCGTACTGATCAATGGAATCTCAATGAAGCTGCAGTTCGACATGGTCTCAAATATTACGATTATTTCTTGGAACATATAGAACACATAAGGAAGCTAAAGATGGTCAAATGTCACGAACTTACTCACAATGCACGCGGTGTTGTACTGAAATTATTCGGCGAACTTAACAGCAAGATGGCATTCAAAGAGGAGGACGAGTAAGGAGCGTGTTAAGTTGCAAACCGGCTACTTTTGAAGCTTCTCCTTGTTAACTAGATTGAAACATTACAACTCCTTAATGTTCGTTTGAATCAGATCCACATTCGAGTCCTAGTAAATCCGGACCCATTATCGAAATCCGTTTAGGACATGCCACGTTTGCTGAAGCGAAGATTTATCTCTATCTTTCAGGACAGTTTAGGCCATTGCAAAAATATGCAAGACAATGCTGCGCCTGGGATCAGGTGCCAAGCCAGTCTTTAACGCTAAAATCCGAGTACCGTAGGCAACCATTTCAAACGTTGATCAAGAACTCGACTGACTAGAACGATCCGAAGTCATCACACCTGTTAACTTCGCTTCATAGGCAGCACCCACTGTCGCAGGGAGGAAAGCAAACGGCAAGGTACACGTCTGAGTTGATTTCTCAACCGGACTAAATGTTGCGCTGGACGACCACCAGTACCCATTACCCGTACCAGAAGAGATATTTGTAAACCTAATTGGTGGTGGTGTTAATCTGTCTGACACCTACCTCCAAGTGGATGTTGCCTAAGACTTGAGAGTTGTTGACTATCATCGCTCATAGTGGCCTATTCCAGTACAACCGCTTACCTTGTAGTGCAATACGGCGTCAGCAATTTTCCGACAGCTGTTGGATACCATGCTGGCTGTACTTTCTGTATCTGCTGCGTACTTGGATGACATCATAATGTTAGGGTGAACACCGGAAGAAATATTTAGCCGGTTGGATAGAATGTATCTAGTCATGTGTCTAGTCAAACGGTTTTCGGATCTGTGAAGACAAGTACGCACTTTTCACGCCGAGCATCAAATATCCCGGTTTCATCCTAGAAAAGGATGAACATCGACTAGATCTAGCAAACGTAGAAGCCATAAGGAAAATGACTCAACCAATAGACCTACAGTACTTGCGTTCGTTTTGTGTTTTCATTAGTCAGTACAGCGCATTCTTGCCTTAGATGCACCATCTGTGTGTCCAGCCAAAAATGCTGCTAACCGAAGACCAAACTTGGAACTGGACGTAAAAATGTCAGAATGTCTTCGAACATGTCGTCATTGCTTGCCTGTAACTTGCTTTCGACTAATTCTGATCACTTTAAATATAGCGAACAGCCGGCCCCAGTGTTGTTTTTGTTGTGAGTTTCATTGTCCACCCCCCACTCCTTTAGATTCTTCTTCAAACCCGATCCCATACAAAGCGCATAACATAATATTTAACAACATATTACTTGCTTGGAAGCATTTTTGGTGTAATTTTTTGTCTCCTCTTTTTGTATTGCAGCACATTAGCTGAGGTGTGTTTCGCCTCCTAAGCTTGCGTGTATTGATGATGATGATCACTCCAGACAGATTGTCATCGCCACAGATGCATCAAGCCATTGGTTCGGTGCAGCAAGCTTGCACAGGCACCCAGATGGGTCACAGAAAGCAATAGTTCATGCTTACGTAGGATGAGAAGAATTAGAGCCAGTTCGCAACAGAAGTCTTGGTAATAATGTTCACTGTGAAAAATATTACAAAATGCTGTACGGCCGCCGCTCCAAATTTTTGACAGACCAATTCCCTTACTGGCTATCTTTTGTCCGAAAATGCGTATCCCGGCCTACACGGCTAACCTGCTACGAAGACCGGCTCTCACCTTAATGGGAGTGCTATTTCAGGATCCATTACCAGTCAACAATCTTTTTGCGCCAAGCGCATACACTGTCGCGTCCCACTGATTTCCATCAGCACGATAGCTAGCTGGTTGTGACGGTATGTTTTGGACAGATTGTGGACGCCTTGACCCAGAATGTCTGTTTAGGGTATAAAGATTTTCTTTTAAGTCCCTGTTCACTCTCCCTCTTAGTATTCTTCGTTCTGTAGATCGTTATGCTTGTATAGCAGCGAAGCATCAGTTTAAATGGCTAAGGTACTACTGTTGATGATGGTGAGGATTCCCATCAGCAAGAAATGATGACGTATTCATCGCCTTGCTCGAGATCGAACCTGACGTCAACTTCCTGGTGAGGAAAGCAATACACCATTACCAGCTACCACAGAAGCAGTACAAACAGAAGTGCTTCATTATGGTTAGGTATGCAAATTTCCTCGCTATTCCGAATTAAACACCCAAAATTCTCCTCCAGACCTCTAACCCAGCCGAAGCAAAATCAGGAGTCAAACGACTTACCAAGCAAAACATGTTAAAAGCCGCCAATATGCAGTACAAATGTCCTAAGCTTTCGCCAAATGTATAGGTCACTTATTGGCCTTCGGATTTTAAAACACAAAGGTCAACCAGTAAAATTAGTGGCTTTCTTGCCAAATCTCCGTATGATGGCGGTCACATGAAGGAATGGAAGGTTCCAGAGTCTTCGAAATTAATGCACGTCGATGTTAATCGATTAACTGCTAAAATAACGGGTTCTGCTTGAGGTTTTTATCTTATCCCGGATAAGTGCCCAGTGCTCAAGGTCATACTGTTCCACACAAACATCTGGCCGCGTTAATGTTTATCCGTCGAGTTGCAGCAGTACTACCAGATTGGTGGTGGTCGCACAGTAGCGAAACGCCGTTACTGCGTACAGCTGACACATTATTATTATTATTATTTGTGGGATCGTTTCGCAGCGCGCTTCTACTTACTGATGCCTAGGCGACCTAGTACATGAGGATCTGGGTTGTTTGCATCAGACCGAGAAAGCGTCCATGTAGGCCAACTAACACTTTGGCCTTTTGCGGAAGTTATTCAGGCGTTTTCAGCTTTCCATCTTCTCGTAAATGAGAAATGTCTACATTAAGCCCCATTCGGAGTATGCCATCCACGAGTGCCACAAGCACAATCTCGCGGCACCCGAAATACTAAAACGAAGGGCGACCAGGAACTTCAAGGGTCTGTTACATCTTCAGTACCGACTGTGACTTAAAACTTTCGACTTCTACAGTGGACAATATGGTCACTTGCGTGGCATTTTGATGATAGCATATTTGATCCTGAGGAATCAAAACCATGTTTTTCGTCATCTTCTGAAGTGGAATTACAATACCATTGGGAGAAGTCACCAGATAAAGGTGGTCATACAGTATAGCCGGTTAGAATGCCACGGGAATGTCGTTTCACTTCATGTGTGTAAACCTTGGAACGCTTTCCCTACTCACGTCATTTCTTCCTCCGAACTGAAGGCATTCAAAAGACGTCTCGACGATACACTCATGCATTAACATTACGCCATTTAACCCTCTATGTCCGGGCTTCAACCTAGCCCTACCAATTAACATACACATTTTCACTTCTTGCACTTCATCTATTAAGAGCTGCTACTGTGAAATATCGTTAGGATGTACCCATACTGGATTCACGTATCACATCCGTTCGGGATAACTACACACGAGTGAACCTTGTTATTTCCATTTGTTTATTTTTCTCACAAATAACCTGAACTATAACTGCTCCCCATATTACTTTGTGTGTCTGCCCGTAGCCTAGAGGTAACGAGCTTGTCTCGTAATCTTGCGACGCGGGCTTAAATCCGCGTTCGGGTGGGTGTCCTCGCGATATACTCAGCCCACCTGCGACTGGTGGTTGTTGCACGGCAGCGAAGCGCCGACACAGCGTACAGCTGACACATTATTGTTATTACTTTGCGTACACACATACAGTTCCCTTTTCAAACTATCGTTATGCAACAGTGCAACTAAATAGGGCAGACTTTTAGACTGATAATCCACTTACCCTTCGAGTTTTAATATTCACTCCAACCATCCTACAGAACTTGCCAAGCTCCTGCATTGTTACCCGTGCTAAATCCTTGTTCATCGTTCAGCCACTTAGTACTTGGGTTTGTCCTCGACGAACACACGTTTGGTAAGGATCTCTACCAGCGGCAATGACATTTGCTTGCACCGTTGTTGCCCCGGAGGCGTGCGTTCTGGTTTTCGTTGCTCATTTCGTTCGTGTCGTGCAACAGTAGGCTAATATAGCCGGACCAGTTTTAGTGGAGTCACAAAAGCATGTAACACAAAAGGGATCGGCATGTTTGCTGCGAATCCATATCAATAATGACATGTTGGAAACCACTACGAAATTTCTCTGCCTTGAGAGCAGTATGTCAACCGAGCTGAAAACGACGAGTGACCTGCGTATCCGCAAATCGAAAGCGACTGCTGCGTTTGTCAAACTTGAGAGACCTGTGTAACAATCACCAGCTTACTGTTGGAACGAAGCTGCTGGTACACAACTTTATGGTGCTGTTCGTTCTTTTATACGGCAGCGAAACCTGGACGATGTACCGGAAGGACGTCAGATCTAGAATCTGCAACGGATTCTACGCATCGGCTAGGGTGACCGAGTTGCAGACACAGAAGTGCTACAGCATCATGCGCTCGATATAGATGAAGTAGAACTTATCGGCGCAGGCTGCATCCACACTTGCCGCTTCTTCTCCACATACATGAGGAATTTCTCCCACACTTCGGCAACTGCCTTTGTGTTCAGATCGCGTCATGCACGCCGATCAACTGCCTTCTATTCCCATGATCTGCAATCAAGATTAGAACGTGAGAGGCTCACTTTGATCATGTTCTGGTAAAGAAGCTTCGGTTTCCCCACATGCCGCTTCCCAGTACTCAGCTGACTATATGATGGTTGCTTCGGTATCCGCGTCAAATCCATACGGCTCACATGACCGAGCCATCGCAGGTGTCTCAGCAAAGGTACGCAGTCCACTGCATACATTCCACTTTGTCGCAACAGTTCCGTATCTGTAACTGTGTCGCAGAAAACCATGAGCAAGACCCGTCCCAAACACTGTTGGTGGAACTGCTCGAGATATCGCACATCCCGCCTGTACATCATCCATCTTTCGCTGCCGTATAGAAGAATGGACAACACCTTGGATTTGTACATCACCAGCTTCGTGCCAATGATAAGATGATGGTTGTTCCCCACTCGGTACTCAAGCTTCTCGAATGCCGCCGCTGACTTCGATACGCGAATACGCAGCTCACTGTGTAGCTGCTGGTCAATCGACATCACACGCCCAATGTAGCAGAAGCAGGAGGAAGTTTCCAATACTTCAGCATCAATGCTGATTCGCGGCAATATTGTAGATCGCACCTCCGGTGAAGGCTGAAAGCAACACAGTTTTGATTGCGTTGATGGTGAGCCTGAATTTGGGCGCTGTCAAAGCCAGAGAACTAGTCATGTGCTGCAAATCATCCGCGCTGTGTGCAAACAACGCACAGTCGTCAGTGAACAGCAACCTACGGATAGTTGTCTCATACACTAAGGTTCTCGTACCGAAACGACGGACATTCAACAACACCCCATCAATACGGTGCTCCACACGAACACCGTAAGCACAAGCGACATCCAAAACACAAGACAACATTGCATGAAGATATATATTAAACAGGGCAGGAGCTAAGACAGAGCCTTGCTTCACACCAGAGACAACTGCAAAGTCATCCGAGGTCTCTCCACTCAGCTGCACCATCGCCCGCATACCACTGTGCAGACATTCATTTAAACTTACAAAATTACGCGCGAAACCAAACTTACCCAACACCAGCCACAATGCCTCGCGGTTCACCGTATCAAATGTCTTGGTGAAATCAACAAAAAGCGAGTACAATGGCTGCTGTCGTTCTCTGCACTTCTCCTGCAACTAACGAGCCGCAAACGCTATATCTATAGTGCTGCGACCCGAACGGAATTCACGCTGCTCTTCCACTACGTTCGGTCCCACAACCTGACTGACGAGGCGGTTGAGCAGGATTCGGGCAATCACCTTGGCTACACAACTCAGCAAGTTGCTGCCACGATAACTCGTGTAACATTGCTTGCTCCCTTTGCCCTTGTACAGTGGTAGCACAATGGCATCCCTCAGCTCAGATGGCACTTCCTCCTCAATCCGCACGCATTGCACCAAGTGCTGACGCAGCGCAGTCACCAACGCGGGTTTTCCGTGTTTCAATACTTCAGGCGGGATCCCATCGGCACCGGCACACTTGCTGTTTCGCAGCTGAGCAAGTGCTCTCTGCGTCTCATCCAGTGTCGGAATGTCCGCCAGATTCGCTTGCACATCGTGCTGCTTCAGGCCGTTCAATGTAGGCCAGTTGATCTCTGAACGTTTATTCAAGAGACAGGCAAAGTGTTTCCGCCAGATCTGCATTATGTCTGCAATCTGTGTGCAGGTAGTACCTGAGCTGCTATTGTTCATCATCCTCAGCGGATCCAACCTCGGTCCATACACCACCTTCAAGGAGTCAAAGAATTTCTTGTGCTAGCAGCGTTCGGCGTAGCATTCCGTCAGCCTCTCCTTCTCCGTCCACCATGCATTTTTAATGCGAAGGTGTTCACGAGTCAGTCGCCGACAAAGTTTGCGGACCTGACTCTTCTTCCCCAAGTCACTGGGGTCTGCCACATGTGCACCAATGCTGCAATCTTCTCCGATATGATTGCGCCAATCGTCGCAATGTTCTCAACAAACTGGTCAGGCCGCTTACAGTTTGCGCGCCCGACGGTCTCTTCGGCAGCAGCTGTCACCTGGTCGCGAATATGGTGCCACAGGTCGCCCACTGTGGCTATGCATTCCACAGCACATAGTTGTGTAGCCATCATCTTCTCCAGCTCAATAGGTTTCGCCACAGTACCGAGGGAGAGAATGTTAAATTTACGCCAATTCACGGCAGGAGTATAATACATACACACACATACACAATACGCTAGTTTCGATAGGAACGCAGGGAAAACTAGGTCACGGCCTTTGACCAAAAGGAAGGACACAAATGTCCGCTGTTCGCACAATCTGTGTTGAGCTGGCGTGAGTGCAATGTGGTCTGAACATCATCCAGTCGCCTTACTCCTCATTCTTTGCTAACAAATTACTGATTTTCTGCTTGTACTACGCCGTGTGCAGTTTGATTTGGAAGTGTCTAATTTAAAGTTAACTGGGATATACTGGGTGTCAGTTAAGTCTATACGTGAGCAAAAATGCAAATTTGTATTCAATTAACATTTTCAATTTGATTCCCATCCTTTGCAATAACATTTTGATATGTTTTGCAATATGTACGTGAATTTTATGCCGTAAATCCACATTGCCGTCAATTTTGTTATAATCACTCGTTCTTCGTTGGGTTAAGTGTATAGGATTTGTTATTTTTATTGAGTAAACTTTCCCCTTTAGCACACCTAAGAGAAGGAAATCTAAAGGTTTAAGGTCTGGTGAACGAGGAGACCAGTCTCCATGACGGTGTGTTCCAATCCAATTACCGAACTTGTCATTCAACCAATCTTTTAACTTAGTGGCAAAATGGGCTGGAACGCGATCTTGTTGGAACCACTCAGGAAGTCCCCCCATCAAGCATTTCAAATAGGGGTATTACCTGATCTTTCTGTATATCAAGATAAGTGCTCCAACTCACACGATAATCGAAAAAGAATGATCCAAACACATGAGTTATCCATAAACCATAACAAAGTATAACATTTTGTGCTCCTTGCTGCTGATCATAATCAACAAAATGCGGATTTTGTTGCGACTAGTATTGAACAATTTGTCTGTTGACCACAACATTCACACAGAACAAAGCTTGCTTGTCAGACAAAACGCTGTTTTCTGTGAAATGGATGTTTTTAACTAGTTGTTTTGGAAAACAATTCACATATCTCAGTTCGTCCATAGAGTTATCCTCTGCTAAGCGATGCTAGGTTCGTAACTTGTATAGCTGAAATCTTCGCTGGGATAAGATTTAACCGACGGTTGATTACGGAATACCTGCGGATTGGCTTTCTGGAATTGCATACATTTATACACAACACTGTCTTTCTTCTTCATTGATACACTTGGTCGCCTAGGGTACGGTTTGTCCAAGCTTCTGCCACTTTCCTTAACATTCCTAATCATCTTCGCCACCGTTGATAAACCAAGTTGTTTCTTCCACGAATGACGTACATTAAATTCATCTGCTATGTTTCGATATGATCATACTTCACCTCCACTTATAAGTACCAGCTCAACTCGTGCTTCTTAGACAACGCTGTGGTAAAAGCGTCGGGGCAAAAAATCTGTCAATAATTTTGGATTCTTTAGTTCATGTTCATTTAATGGAAAGTATCCAATCATCCTGCGTGTTCAGACTTTACGGACACTATGTATAAAGTAGATTTATTAATGGAACTAAAACACTGCCCTGCACCACCCCACTGTTGCCCGTACGGGGTGCGGGTGTGTTCACCTGTAAATATGCAACTGGTAACTGTTCTACTAGGTCCGATTAGAGACAAAAGAGTAGTGGATTCTTTATCTTGTATCTACATAGCCCATACACTAGCCTCCTGTGCGAAACATTGCCAAACGCTTCTTTATGTCAAAAAAGATAGGAGTGTACTAATGACCTACATGATTTGCTTCGGTTAGATGGTTAATGGTCTACTTGGCAGGTCATCCATGAGCATGGCTTTACAAATCCCTGCTGTGAAGATGAGGGAAGGTGGTAAGATAATAGGGAGGAAACCAGATGCTCATGGAAATCGGGTGTTTCCAGCCCGGAAACCCAGGGCTCTGTTAGAGTGGTCACGTATGTCAGACATTCAGCCAATCACATGGCACATGAAACCGATTGACATCGAGCGAGCACGTGTGGGCATGTGCCAATGTGGGCAATACTTCATCAGTGGATGCAGGCTGCAGTGTTGATGCTCACCCACCTCCTCCTCTTCATCATCATCATTATCATCAATACACGTAGCTTAGGGTGAGAAACACACATCAGCTAATGTGCCGCAAATAAAAAGATAAGATACTAAAAAATTACACTACAAAATAGTTTCCAAGCAAGCAATATGTCGTTATATATAATATAATATACGCTTTGAATGAGATCGGGATTGGAGGAGGAACCTAAAGGGGATAGTAATGAGTTAAGGAACTCACAACACAAGTGCCATTGAGGCTGGGTCTTCACCATGTCTGCAAGTGTGTCCTATCAAACGTGTTCTTTGACCTTAGGACCCCAACCAGGCAGACGGGATGCAGCAACCGATGCTAACTTCGAAGCTGAACTTAATATTAAATAGCCAAGTGCTATTCAAGAATTTAACCCTACCCCAGACAATGGAAATACATTTTTAGCATGGTAAATGCTATGAGGATATTGTTGTTGCTGATGGTTCAGTGAACAATGATTTATCACGGGTAAACTAGCATGTGCTTGACAAGTCCCGTAGGATGGCTGGAGTAGAAATTAAAATTTAAAGGATTCTCGAATAAGTAAATCATTATTTTAAGCGTATATCGAGTTAAATGCACTACGGAATAGCAATAGTTTGAAGCTGGAATGGGAAGTGCACACACAAAATAGTATAAAGTGCCGTTATAATTCAGTACATGCGTGAGAAAGAAAAAAGGAAACAGCAACGCTCATTGGTGTCTTGTTTTATTTGACAGCTGTGATAGGTTAATCCAGTTTAGATGCATCCAGGATACTCACATGGACCCTTCTGCTTGTATCTTCATCGCCACGTTGCGGAGAGGGCCTTTAAGCACATGGTTCGGTTTGCGTTATTTCGTACTCCAAGTGGAACGGACTATATTAAGTAACGCAAGTTTGAAAACGTTTCATCAAGGCGTTTTTTGAATAGCGTTACTGTAGGGGCAAGGATAACGTGAGTCGGAAGAGCATTCCAGGCACAGGACACACGGAAGGAGAAAACGTTGCGTCGACAATCAAGTCGACTGTAGTGCGCAGTCAGTTTGAGCTGATAGCCTCTCAGTTTGGTATTTTGGCTCAGTTATAACAGATTGCGACATGGATGAGTTGCGTTTGTCAGTATTAAGTAAACCATGAGTAAGTCTCCTCCGTGACGTCGATATTCACCATTGGAAGAATCAACAGAGGTACGGCTATTGATGCATAAACTTGGATGCGCCAAACACACTAGATATAGCAATTATATCTTGACAAAACACCCAAGAGATCACAGTTTGCGACAGATAATGGATATGCTCACAACAACTTTTGGTGAATGGACATCTATATTTGATGTTCGTTATTATTCCTAAAGATTACTAGAGAAGAAGTAGATATCGTAATATATGAAAGAAGTGTGGATATGGAATGTACAAGATTTTACCGTAAAAGAATGTCAGATGATCAATGCAGCGCATTGATTTATGTAGCTGGCTTGACATGACCTGCAGATTCGGATCTCTGGATGAGGTTGCTAAGAAGACGACTCCAGTTGCGGCGTTTCTTTGCGCCATTTAACGACGGAATGCCTCAGGATGATTAACCGGAACCGTGATCCACAAATGTCGCAGCCAACCAACTGCTCTTCAGGCATGACTTTTGTTGATAAAATCACCAAATCCATAATGGAAAATAACCGATTTCCAAATCAAAGAGGATGGTTCCAACGACCAAACTGTGCCTGGCACTTTGCTCGCTTTTGTGAATTTCCATCCCATGTCAAGATTGCGGCACGCTAGGTCACAAGAAAGGACACTGTGTCCGTTTTGTCGAAGCAGTATTAATCAAAGAGATTTGGAAGCCAGTTACATCTGGTGTCCACTACACACAGTCCACGTGGAAGGCACGGTCGAAAAGTTATCACGTTACTAATTAACAATTTGCCAGTTGCCTTACAAATCGACACTGCTTCTGCTATAACAATCATGTTACACTCAGCTTGGAAAAGCATTGGAGAACTGGAATATTGCGTTGCTAAACGCATTGCTCGGAATGATTCTGGCAAGCGAATTTCTTCTCTGGGAGAACTGCACGTTGAGTCCTCACTTCGAAACACTAAATGAAGTGGAACATGTTATATTGCAACAACAAACGAACTAAATTTGTTAGACATCGGATAGATAGATGAGTTGCAGCTCTGGGATGTTCCAATAAGCTCAATTTGCGACTCACAAACTCAGATATGTTGTGTCCTTAATTGATATCGCAATTGTAGATCCAAAAATGAAAAAAAACATTTAGGCAAGCTTGTGGAAAACATGCTATTGTTTCCAAGACAAAACTTGGATTGTGCACTAAACTTCGAGCTACTTTGTACGTCGTACCCGATGCAACACTAGTATCCCATCCTAAAAGACCAGTGCCTTACTCAGCAGTTCCTTTGGTTGATGCAGAACTGAATCACTTGGAGCAATTGGGCGTGTTAACAAAGGCCAAGTACACACGGTAAGAACAATTTGGATGCATGGAAACGGACAGTACTTCTTGTATAATTTGGGTATGTTGGATTCAAATCTGACATTAGTTTTTCTGTGTAACCTACAGCTGTCTTTGAAAATCAGCCAATAAGTTCACGTTTCGCATCTTTTAGCTACTTTTCAATTTATCACGTTGCGCAAAAGCATGGTGCTGCAAAGAAATTGCAAGTAGCTCTTATGTACTTTGAGCGTGCTGAATGCTAATCAGGCCACCGTTTTTCTCTGTAAGCCACATATTTTAGGAAAAATGACTTTTAAGAATTTCCCAACTGACGGATGTGTGCAAAATGATGGTCTATGACCCGATGTAACTTGCATATATAAATTGTTGCAAACAAATATCCTGAACGCAACACTTTACTTAGGCATGACATAAGCACAAAAAGACATTAATCGCGCAAAAATTTGCGTTTATAGTTTTTACGTCGAAATCTTTTTCAGGGCAGCCACGTTTGATGCGCCAATAAGAGTCTGCCATCACGTGTTTGTCCTATCGTCCCAGATAATGTTCTTCCGTCGTTATTATATCATGATGAAAACGTTCCCCTCACTCTCGATGTTTACAGGTAATTGATCAATATGACTGTTCAAGAAATGCGGCTTGACGCTCATGTTGCTGGGGAAATGATGACAGTTCAGCATCAGTTGCAGTGTCTTCATTAGTGGAAGCCGATTCATGAAACAGGGCCCCATTTTCACACCCACTGATTCTATCATCTGCTGAAGCAAAATCTCCAAATTTTGGAACCGGAAGCACGTCAGAGTGCGGAATGAGTCGTTGCAGAGGAAATACTGGGATAGGAGATCTTCTGTCGGCGTTTCTTTTCAATACCTTTCGTAGTAACCACGCCAAAATAGCAATCTGTTATGTGCTGCGTAGGTTCTCGCCAAGCCATGGGAACTCCAAATGACAAACTTCTGCGTTGCCCTTTAGTCCAGCCACGCAGTATTTTCTCACAATAATGGCACACGACGTGAGATGCTCATAGTTTGTCATGGCCCTCGATGGGTATTGTAGTATGCTGTATAGACACAGTTCACAAATGAAGTGATATTTCCCCTTTGACAAACGACTGTATAACATCTGCATAGATAGCAATACGCATCAAGTTCATTTGCACATTTAAGTCCACCTGAATGATCCATAGGCATATCTGAAACGAAAGTGGATTGGTAAGTAACTTTTTGTTTATGCAAAATATCGAATTAATGGAACCTAGAGCATGCAGAAAAAACGGGTATTATATTTGAAATCAGCAGTAAAAGTTCATGTAGAATCAGTTTAAAGATCTCCTGTATCAGAAAGTTGACAAAATGTGGTTGCCCTGTGTTCCTTAATCCTGGCTACTCCCCTTGTGGTAGTTAGGAAGGCCAAAGGCGCAGTGCGTATTGGTGGTGATTTTTCAACTGGACTAAAAAATGCACTTCAGACTCACTAATACCCACTGCCGATTCCGGATGATTTGTTTGCACAGTTAAATGGCGGCAAAACTTTTTTCAAAGACTGAACTTTCTGCCGCGTAGTTACATGTTGAAATTGGGGTGATGGACACAAACCCATCGGTTGCATGCTGGGTTTAAGGGAATGGTTAGCGCCAGTAAGATCGGCCAGTTGAAAATGATTGATGTCCCGTGACTAGGTTGGCATTTATCTGGCCATGAGTTAGCTGTGACATATGAATGAACTGCAAGAAAAGTGGGACAATGTGTCCTGTCCCTGCTAGGTGTGTCGGTGGTGGGAATGGATGCACAGTCATTTTTACTTCCCGTACAAAAGGGTTATAGTAAAGTGGTGGATTGTGAGCCGTGGCTTAGGTATATCGTATGACGGGTGGTATTGTCACGTTTTCAATGCCTTTGCGTTCTGCATTTCCTTATCTAGGGTTGTTGCGAATGGTAGGCTGCTAAGGAGGCTGGTATCTTGGACGTCGGTAGGTAGGTGCAACCAGAAGACAAATGTTGCAAGTTCTAATAGGCTCGAAGTAGTGCGCAACGCCGCGATGTCGAAGAAGTTGTTGACACGGAGCTATGAGACATACCGAGTGTTTCATAGCTGCATATTTGGTGCGAAAACCACTCGTCGAGTTGTTAAGGCAGCCATTAGACGAGCTATTTGTTTTTACGACGTCTGCTTGAAAAGGTGGGAGCGCATTTTTATGTTTGCATCTGTCTTCTGATATCGTTACTTGGTTCCCGCAATCACTTGTTCACAACCGTTGATATTTTCTGTAGTGATCAAGCCGAATGAGTTTGAAGCGATGAGACCGCGGTCATGACTACTGGTGTCTCTTAAGTTCTGCTGTGTAGGTCTAGTATATCCTAGTCCGAGATAGTACGCGTGTACTGGACGAAAATCAGAAAACCGGAAGATCGAGATCATGGAAAATAGATCCCACATCAAGACTGACTAATGATTGGACTCCATAACCATTATCAGAAAAATTATGCTTTACATGAAAATGAAAATGACAATTTGTAGGTTAATGATTGCAAGTATGCACAACCTTGCTCTTTGTTAAAAGTTATCGGGCTGATAAAGGATTTGATTTCTGCTCTCTACCAACCAATAGACCAATGAGCAAATTATATCCGTGATTAGTTTAAATAGTTGCGTTTACATTAAACGGAATTTCTTGTGTTGACGTTGGTGTTGCTTTATTCGCTGTCATTGATTTCGAGGGATTGGGAGCGATGATTCTGCGGTAAGTTGTCATCAGATGACAGTTGCATGCTTACGCAGTCTATGTTTCGCAATATCGGATTTTTGTAGAGTATGCAGGCCACGCGTTTGTTTTCCTTAACAGTAACGTTGTAAACGCTAACGGTAAATGAAATTGAACATGTTCCCCATACATAGGTATGTGTTGCAAATGCTTATTAGAGCCACCAAGTTAACTACCGGAATCGCAAGCGAATTAACCGATTATTATGGGTAACGGCTCCACTACACTTCGTAACACATACGCCTACTTCATAGATGCTACATACCGTAAGCAGGTTGCTGAACAACGAAACTTAGCAGCAATTCGTATGTCCATCGTTCCTTTTCTACTATTACTTGCAGACAAACCATGTTGATAAAATTCATAACAACAACCTGTCGGAAGCAACGCGGTACACACTGCAAGTCGTACTCACTCGCAGCACCATGGAGAACGTAGACTTTCGCTGCAAGGGAAATACTTTCGCATTCAGACCATGGCGTTTATTGTAGTATACAGTACGGCAACTTTGGCACTTGCAACTGGCACTTAGCATCCACTTTGCAGATAATTTTACCTTCCTATGGAAGTCACGGGGGAGTGACCCACCGCATCATCAATTGCCTCCACAATAAGCGGCATCTCACCCCAGGGCGAAAAGGGAGTCCAATAAGCGTAACCGTGTGGCGGTACGGTTTCCCTTTTAATTTAATTATATTACATTCTTTTCAGGCAATGGAAATAGTGAACGTAAACATTCAGGATGAGGAGTGATTTCGTCCACGTATTGTACATATCATTTGTCGTAATACGTCCTATGTACCCACCGCTTACCCACCTTATTGAGCGAAAAGCCGATGTAGGTGGCTCTCTTCCGATGATGGAAACGTACACAGGCCGCTAGTCTGGCTCAAGGGGCCACTTACGTTGCATGTAATGTAGGTTTCTGAGCCTGGTTGTAATCAGGCGAGCTAAGATTCCCCGGGGTATGGCGTAGACGTGCTGATACTATTGGCTGACCGTCGAGTAGCCGTTCGCGTTTTATTGGATGGTTATCAGCCGTAACCTTGACAGAGGACGCACGCGGACTATCGAGCATTCCATTGATTGTCAGGTGTGGATTACCGTGGATAAATCGGTTCACCGGGCTGGCGGGGATGGATTCCAAAGTAAATACGAACTGCACTGGCCTGAAGATTACGCTATCTACCACGGTACGATGGGTAAAGCGTCAAAACAAATAGTTACATTTTGTACTTAGGCAGCGTCATCATCATCATCATTATACACGTCAGCTGGAGGTGGGAAACACCTCAGTTACTGTGCCGCAACATATAAATGAAAAAGGAAAATAAATACAAAAGTTGCATGCCAGCTGAGCTATCAGCAACGGATAGGCATCGCTCCTGTAAGCCATCAGTCGGCTACTAGGCCAAAAGAAAAAATTGTTATGTTTTACGCTACAAAATGAGACCGCAGGTGTAGGGGCAGGCAAAAGGGGATGGCAAGGGACAAAGAAACTCACAGCAGGAACGCCACTGTGGTCGGCTCCTTGCCATGTCTGCAAGTGTATCCAGCCATACGTGTTCACCGTCTTTTGGACACCAACCGGGGAGCGGTGACGCTCCAACCGAGGCCAGTACAAAAGTGAGGGCCTTCATTCCGCTTGACCAAGTCATCGCTTGGCCACCCCTCCTCTTCTTCCATCCACATCCCCGGGGAGCAAACAATGCACGTTGTGGAAGTCGAGGGGCTGGCATGCGCAACACGTGGCCCAGCCATCGGATTCTGGTGTGTGAAATGACGGTGCTGAGCGGTTCAGTTCCTTTTCCTGTGCCGTAAACAAGGGGTAGAACACGCTAGTTACTCATGCGGTGTTCCCACCAGATGTGAGCCAAACTGCGAAGGCACCGATGGTCGAGCGTAACTAGCCCCTTCATGTCCGCCGATCTTAGGGGCCAGGTTTCGCAACCGTACAGTAAGGTCGAACGTACCGTTGCATTGTACACTCTACTCTTCAGGGAGAGAGCAATGTCGCGCCGCCGCTGTATGTTGGAAGGTTAGCAAAAGTGCCTCAAGCTTTTGCTATACGGTTCGTGATCTCGTCTTCGATCCCAAGGGCGCTGATCCAACTTCCCAGGTAGTTGAATTTCCGAACGACTTCTAGCTGATCCCCACCTAGGGTCAGCGCAGGAGGCGATCCCTGCCAATCTTGGAGGAACGCTTTGCATTTCGATGGTACAAAGCAAAGCCCGAAGCGGCTGACAGCCAGTGCTATTCTGACCAGCACTTAGGCAGCGTAAGAAGCTTACATGTTCGAACTATGACTGCGTGTCTCTGAATCAAGTGGACGATCCGCACTTCTCGCGCTTCCGGCTTTCCGCCTCGAAGAGTGTTAGCGAGGTCTATGCTGGCGACCATTTCTCTTCCCCAGCTGGAACCGTTTTACGGGGCCTTTAACCATCGTGATTACCCCTTCCAAAAAGGAAGTCTATCTCGCTTATTTACTCGTCTTCTTCCGACTTTACCCTGAGACGGGACGAACCTGAGTTTACAGCGACTGAGTGCCTCTGCTATAGGATGACGGAATCTAGTCGATGCTAAATGGCAGAATAACCAACGCTCTATCTTAAACAGGTTCGATAACTGAGTTCAACGTTTATAATTTTTACACAAACATCATTCACATACCGTTTTCTTAGATTAAATATAACAGCATAACATGCTGTCACAATTGGTCATGGATGACTGTTTCTACTTGGTTTCTCTTCCTTACAAGCATCTTCCACAAACTATCCTCCCGGATATCTGCTGATGATACTACTTGGTTTTCAAACAAACGGCACTTCATATTCTAGCTAGAGCAAGCTGTAACATACTTACAAAACGTACATGTCCTCCGCCCAACAATCCCTTAATGAGATGAAGAACACGACCAATAAAAATAGTGCATCCGCACTTCGACCCACAGTGCCAATCCCGAGGACTTGATGGTGCCTCGATTACTCCCATTTCTACTCGGAAGCAATAATACCATGCTTTTTCTTTGGTACCTGTTCCAATGAAACCATGGATTACAACATGGCGAAATCCCACCAAATTGCGGTTATGGACATGGACACCAATACCATCACCTACCTTGATCCCATTTTTACCCGACGAATGGTTTGAATGTAAAAACGGCGAATATTTATACTATTCCAAAGCAGTTAAGCTTGCTGTGAGCCTTTTCTCGCGCCTGTACTGGTGTGCCACGTTTTATCGAGAATATAGAAATTATTTATTCATTTATCCATCGACAATATATCTTCTTTCCTTTTAGACTACACGTACTTGTTCAGTTTTGGAGTAACCAAACGTCTCACTACTATGTGACGTTCCGGCCCCATTGAAGGAAACATGAGTTTCCCAACGATCAAGATTTCGCTGTCAAACAAGCGCCTTTCATTGTATGCGAAATCAATGACGTGTGAGTTGCCACTGAACATTTGGTGATGTGATGTGATGAAAACTAACCGAAGTTATACAAATCCTTCTTTATTTAGGGTCATTTGTGCCTAAATGTATATTATCGGACGACCTATACCAGAAGTTTGGGAATGGGTCGATTGTCTTCTACGTCATCTGTAGTCGCAGCTAGGTTTCGCATCACTTGCCTTGTGTGGAGAAAATGTTGCCAAATATCGTGGAACTAATTGTTGTACTCTACGGATAGCGGGTGCTAATCTTCAACGTGCATAACCTAGTGCACTTAGGTGAACACATTTGTAATTTAGGGCCTTTGGACTGCTTCACCGCGTTTCCGTTTGAAATCTTCTTAGGCAAATACGGACGTTGGTACGTGTTACAAAGAAATCCACGTCACAGCTGTTTCGCCGGACTGTGTATGGAAAACCGCAATTTATGGATGACTCCGGATCCATGCAAGCTGACTGTGTAACGGAAAACACATCACTCATCACGCAGAACGGTACTAGAATTAGTACGGTATTTCCAAACAAGGCTTTTGTTGTTCATTATTCACCTTGTCTAGTGCTAGAAATTTGGCGATCGGAGGCTCCCGCACAGTCTTTCGTGCAAACCGAAACGCTGTATTATGTAAGCATTCCATCACAATATTTGGGAATTTAATGGTGCGGCGGTAATCCAACAGTTTCGAAATATGTGCTAACAAACCTTATATAGTGCAAATGGCTTACAGTACACCGTTTAAAAGTATACATACTTGGAAGTGACTGTTTCTTTCTCCCCTATACAATTTCGCGTTCTTGCCTGCTGCTTAATAGCATTTCATTGTACAAATATGCCGTTTGGCCGAGTTCCAGAATTCTACTGTCTGCACCGCACACTTATCCTGAATCATAAACGAAGCGGAAAATCAGCGCCTGAAACTGAATTCGTGCAGTTCGAGGATTTGCTTATACGGTACCTGCCACCCCCAGCAACACGCATTAGGTACTGCGTTGAAAACTATTTCTACCCTTGTAGCGACAGAACAAACGCGGCAATGAAGCATGATCTTTATTGGCGCGAACACACACTGTCCACCCACTCACGCGGGCCCACATTAATGGGTCAGATTTCCTTCCCAAGTTGCACCATCCCTCTTGGCCTCCGCTCGTGACACTTCTATGCTCCTTCTGGGGTACGGGAACGCATCTTCTGTATACGTTTCGCCCGTCTATCTTCGTTTCCACACCTCCGATTCTGGCAAGGCCGGAGTCGTTCGATAGCATGCGCTTTGCTTGACCGTGGGTGTATCACTCTCCCCGGGATTGTTTCTTGAAGATGCGATACCGGCGGTTTTGTCCGATTTATTGCGTCTTCAACAAATTCCCCACCTGCTTTGTCTGCCTCGGGCTCACCCACGGATGCCGCTCCTGTCCCGTTTCCGTCTCGTGCTATTGGGCCTGGGTTTCTCCAGCGAATCGCCCCCATTGCATCGGTCTCTCTATTCGTCGGCCTCCGTTTTACTGGTCTAACCGTCCTTTGGGCAAACGCTGCCTTCCGCCTTCCTACACCCTGACTTAGGTATACGAATAAGCTATAGCTAATCACTTGGAACTTGGTTTCCAAGATTTTGCAGAGTTACCGCACAGTGACGTCACGTGTCCTAGGAAACGACGGCGTCAGAGAAAAATATAGCCCATGTATATAACCGTTCATATTTGCAGACTTCCAAACGTGATTTCCGATTTTATGACACGAATCAAGACCGCACAGAAAGCTTCTAAAAATGCTCAGCCGATATCACATTGAAATACAAAGCCTGCTATGGTTTAAGAAAGAGACATTTCCAGCTCCTCTGAAAAAGAGAACTTGCGACCGAGTCGTTAACATGCCACCTTCAGGTAATATCTTGCTACATTTTACTTTTCCGTTGCCCAATCGTGCCTCATGCGCGTGTTATCACGCTCGTTTTAGTGAGTAGCCTGTAGCGGGAGCCCGAACAGCGATTATAAAAGACAGATTGTGTTGCAGAGAAACTTTTAATTGCACAGCAATAGGTTCCCTGTTTGCCTAGATAAAGAAAACGACACAGTTGACGCTCTAGCTAGTGGAATGCAGAAACCATAGCATACCAAGCAGTCGCGCGTCGCAACCGAAGCCGGCGCCAAGCAAAATGGCGGTGTTAAATTCGAACAATCGAACTCAGCAACCAGCACAAGATTCCGCACCGCTCGCCCAAGTGTACAATGAAATAGTGCTTTTGTTTAGACTTTTACACAGGTAAGTGGAGAATCTCCAGACCACTACATAGCCCTCCTTCAGAAGGGACTGCGTAAGCTATCCTTCGATCAACCTGAGGACTGTCTCGCGGACTAGCCTTCTGTGAGACCAAGTTGTGAAATCTGAGGCAGCTGCTGGGGGAGCAGCATGCAGTCGGGCCCTAGCGAGTTCCCACCGGTGGTCTCCCTACGGTGTCGAAGCGGTAGAAAAGTTTGTGAGGGGGGGGCAGTTCATCAAGTTCACGTAACTGTTTGAGCAAGAAGTTTGTTGTACTTCCAGTTGAGGTGCGGGGATCTAGCGAAGCGTGAAACCAAGGAGCAAAAAACCGACGAAATGTATATGGAACGCAAAATGAAAAAGTGCAGCTTGAGTGCATAGCAATACACAAAAGCGTGCAAATCGAAAAACATGCGAAGCTGTTTTCGGGTTTTCAAAAAGCGTTGCATATTTTTGGTAGTTTAAAAACCTTTTGGTCTCTTTTGTATGTTTTGCGAAACGTTTAGCAAGAGGAGAAAAATGGGAGAGGCATGTTCTATGTAAAATAGCAAACGCTAACAAAGTCCGTAAAATGAACTGGAGGTTTGAGCTTCTTACCGAGTCGAATGGTAGTAGGGCGAGTAGGGGTGCTGTCGGTTGAGGTTGTAAGTGCTGCTGGAGCGGAGTGACTCGTCTGAAGTTGCGGCGCTGGCCGCGATGGCACAGGCTGTGAATGTGATTTTGCACCGAAGAGTCATAGTCGTCGAGGAAAGCGGTTTTAAGTCGGTCGATGTTGTTCATCCTAGCCTTACCATTATAGTCAGTGGTAAACGTCCTGTCGCTTCTGCGTACGACGCGGTACGGGCCAGATTAAGGAGATAGCAGTGGACGGCGTACGCTGGCTGTGCGAACGAACACGCACATGCTAGTGCTTAAGCGTTTGTCCACATTTGTATGCAAGCTCCGTGCTCTGGGTTACACAGGCTGAAGCTGTCACATGTGGTGCGATAGGCGAGCTGCGTAGTCGCCATAGTCGAACGTTGTTGGTGCTTCTGATGAGACAACTTCAGCAGGCAAACGCTGTATGCAACCAAAAGCTAGCGAATAAGGAGTGGCGTGCAAATCCGCTTTAGTCGTGTTTCTTATGCCTAACAGAACGCGCGGAAGTGCTTCGTGCCAGGATGTGCTAGATTGGACACAGTGTGGTGCTTTGAGTTGCCGGTGGTACGTTACTACCATTCCATTAGCTGCGGGGTGGTATGCGGTGGTTCGGTTGTGCTGGCAAACAAGTACGCTGAGAAGTTTGCTGAAGGATCCGTCAAAGTGTGATCCTCTGTCTGTAATGACTACGCTTGGGCAACCGAATTGAGATACCCAGCGTTCTAGAAAAGTATGGTCAACTGTTTCTGATGAGCAATTGGCTATCGGGATCGCTTTTGGCCAACTGGTGAATCGGTCGACACAAGTAGTTAGGTACACGTAGCCTTTGCATGGGGGCGAAGGTCCGATCAGGTCGAAATGGACGTGTGTAAAAGAAGAGTCAGGAACGGGAAAGACGCCGAGTTGGCTTTTGGTGTCTCTGCACATCTTGTTGCGCTGACACTCTAAGTATGCGCGTGCCCAAAGGCGAACATCGCGGTTGAGGTTGGGCCATCCGAAGCGTTCGGTTAAGAACTTCTGCGAAGCATGTATGCCAGGATGAGACAGGTTATGCAGAGCATTGAAGAAAACCGATGCATCGAAGTAGGAACTTCGGGTTGAGAAGGAGTTTGTGAGACGTCACAAAGAATGGTCCCCACAGATGAAGCTAGTGGAACTTCGCTTAGTTTCAAAGAGTTGTTGCGCTGAACCTTGTCTATGTCGGGATCAGCTTGTTGAGCAGCGGCCATGGCAGCTAGGTCGATGCTGTGCCCAGAAATTAAGCTTAGCTGATGGTTTCGTGACAGAGCGTCCGCGATGGGAGTGAAAGCACCTGAGACGTGTCGTAGGTTTGTCGTGAACTAAGAGACTTAGTCTAGGTATCTAGTTTCTCGTGGAGAATATTTGTCTGTTGCGCCATTGCTTACGTAGATAAACGGTTTGTCGTCGGTGAAAACAGTAAGATGTCGACCTTCGTGATAATGACGGAAGTGTCTGATACCTAGGTAGATAACGAGTAATTCCCCACCGAAAGTGCAGTAACGCGATTCAGGATGTCGCAAACGCGTTGAAAAGAAGCCTAGAGGTCTCCATCGAGGGTTGATGCGTTGTTGGAAAATCGCGAAAGGGTAGTGTCTGTTATGTCAGTTGTAATATAATGTGGCGCAGTTGGATCTGGGTGAGCAAGAAGCGCTATGTTGTAGGTAGCGTCTTTTATCTTCTTGAAAGACAGTCTAGCGTCTTCTGGAAAATGAAAGAAGCGTGGTTTACCGCAGAGCAATCAGTCATTGGTTGCATTATGCTTGCGCAGTTGGGAATAAAACCTCGGTTGTAGCTGGCTAGACCAAGGAATCTGCGTAGCTGTTTGAAGGAACTAGGAGCAGGACGGTCCTTCAGTGCCTGGATTTTTTCTGCTTGAACTTCAATACCAGAGGCAGATATTTTCTGGCCAAGAAAGTCCATGGAGCTTTGTCCATGATCGTCTTTATCGGGGTTAACGGTAACGCCACGTTGCGTCGAACGTTGAAAGAGAACGTCGAGGTCATGAAAATGTTCATCGTCAGAAGAGCTGGCGATGATATTGTCATGTGGATAAGGATAAAGGCATTCGAGTCCTTGTGTTACCTAAGGAATGAAACGCCGAACCGTTTGAGCAGCGTTGCTGAGGCTGAAAGGTAGTTGAAAAAATCAAACGGTGTGATGAACGCTGTCTTACGAATGCCGTCTGGTGCCACCGGTCTCTGATGATAGGCACGAACTAGGTCGGCTTTGCTAAAGTCGAATTACTAGCTAAAGCTGAGGTCAAGACGTGCATGTGAGGGATGGGGTATTTATCCGGGACGGTAACTTTGTTGAGCGCCCTATAGTCACCACAGGGGCGCTAGTCACCGGATTTCTTGGGTACCATGTGTAATGGCGATGCCCATGGACTTTTGGACAAGCGGATTATTCCAACTTCGAGCATATGCTTGAATTCCGCATAGCCGCTTTGAGTTTATCTGGGGCTAGTCTGCGAGGGCAGGCCGAAACAGGTGGACTCTTAGTGCAAATGTGCATCGTGACGTTTGACGTCACAGGAGGCAAGTCGTTCGGAACGTGAACGAGTTTAGGATGCAGGTTGAAAAAGTCGACACAAGGATTTGAAGCTTGAAGTAGGACAAGAATAGGAGTGATAACTGACAAGTTGGTGCTGGTTCCGATAACATTGAGCTGTGTCTGAGAGTCGCTAAGCTTCTTCCTTTTAGAGTCGACGATAAGGTTTAAGTGTTGAAGAAAGTCTATGCTTCTGAGAGCGAAAGGCACGGATGCTATCATGCAAGGCCAGAGAAAGGTTCGCCGGGGGTCTAAATTGAGCGTTTGTGTAGGACTAGTCTATACTAGTCCGAGAGTGTTCTCGCTCTGGTGGGGATACCAGAAAACCAGAAGAACGGAAACAACGGATTGTATTCGAGAAAGGCTACAATCGAACGAAAAGCGAATGAAGCGACGAGAAGGTACGTCAGTGTCGGAACTCACCGTGGAGACCAGTGGTGAGCCGGATGTAGGTAAAAATGGATGTAGAGTCGGCATTAAAACAAAAACCAATATTGCACGATTGAGTAACAAAAGCGTACATAAGATAAGAAATATCTTTTGGGTTGTCAGATTAGCAGCTTCTCGCCGAAAGTAGCGATTAGTGTGCCACCGGCACGCAGCTTGGACGGCGAGGGTGAGACGATCTCAGTTGAGCTACGGGATATAACGCTACTTTCGGCTCCTGTGTCCACTAGGAACTCGGTAACGGAAGTTAAATTCTTAACGCGGATGAGGCGACTTTAGTGTTAGCCGTTCGCGTCCGTTGCGGTTACGGGCCGGCCGAGAAGTTTCCCTGCTTCTCGGCGGAGTGGTATGGCTTTACCCACTTATGAGCTCGTTCGTTTCTACGACTATGTACAGTGTAAATACTTTTAACTTTGTAGATATTGTATATATTTGCTCCATTTTTGGTCGATTAACGTTTTGAAAGCAAACAAAAATATCAAAACCTCCGAAAAACCTTTTTCAAAAAAGTATTCAAAAACCAAAAAATTTAAACATGCAGATCATTCGCTTGTTCTTTTTGGCGTCTTCTGCGCGTTTTTCTATTTTCTCGCCTCTACATGCCCCAATCCTCCCCTTCGATCGACTGGCTTACACGACAACTGCTTTCGAGAACCTTAACGCTGGTCGTTTCTCCGCGGGACCACGGTCCATTCTTCGTGGAACGATGGGTCGCTTCTTCGCAGGACGATGGTCGTTTGTTCGTGGGACGATGGTCGATTCTTCGTGGGACGAGGGTCGTTTTGGCGCAGGGCGGGGTGCGGCCGGGGGACAGACCACTCCCAAGCGCACCGTTTGGCAGCAGCGGAGGTTAAGGTCCTGTCGGCCTTTTTCTGGACTAGCCAGTTTTTTGTAGTCCGACAAGCCCGCTCCAACGGCTCGCCGAAATTCACCCTGCCCTGCAAGCAATAAATAACAAATCACAAACGGCACAGCGGACTCCAACTTCCGGCGAACTCCCACTTGACAAGAACGCTCATTCATTTTTATTCGGCACGATTTTGCTTTACGAACCTCGTTTCAACAGTCCTTTTCGATTTCGAAGACTTTCTATGTTCAGCCTTCTAGGGGGGAGCTCTGTAGCGCCCTAAAAGATAACTGCTATCTTTCATGTACAATTTAATTGTTGACCGATTGCACATTACTCCTTCTTGTTTTAATCTTCCTTACAACCAGCTCGTCACTCGACCACCTTGTAAGTTCCCGCGCTCACTTGTTCGCTTTCGTCTCGCTTCATCCGTCCGTTTCTTATTGTAGCCCATCGAATACAGTCCGCTGTGTCCGACATCGATTGCTTTCTGATATCCGCGCTTAATGTCGCGCACCGTCTCGGACTACTATTAACTAGTCCTACAAATGGCGATGCTAAATTCGAACAATCGAACTCAGCAAGCAGCGCCAGGTTCCGCACCGGTCGCCCAAGTGTACAATGAAATAGTGATTTTCCTTAGAATTATACACAGGCAAACCGGGAATCTCGAGACTGCTACATCGTGCAGTGACAATGTGATTGGAAGCATTCCCTGGAGTACATGCAAGGTAACCACTGCGGGTAACTAGTATTGTTTTCCTACAGCTGCCCTACACGCTTTGGTACAAGCAGGAAAACAACAAAGGAAATAGCTGGCGCGACAGTATAGTACTAGTTAACATTGCCACCTGGATGAACACCGCTGGCACTTGCTTCAGAACTTAAAATTGGAGAGAAATAGCTTAATATTAATCAAAGAGCTGCAGGATAATGTGCACCAACACATGAAGTATAATAATCTCTAATGTTTGAGCAAACTCAATCCCCAGAAGTAGAGTTGGTAATGCGCCACTAACGCAGACCCAATTGGATTTCACGCCCCGAAGCATTTTGCTAAATTTTGATGACTTTTCCGATACTGTAGCAGTCTGGAGATTCCCCGGTTTGCCTGTGTAAAATTCTAACTAAAATTATTTCGTTGTACATCTAGGCAACCGGTGTGGTTTGTTGAACTGATTGCTGAGTTCGAATGTTTGACTTGCTCATCGCCATTTTTGCTTGGCGCTCGCTTCGGTTGCAACTCGCAACTGCCCTGTGTGCTGTGCATGCTCCGTTCCCCTAGCTAGAGCGTCCACGGTGTCGTTCTTTTATAGCTAGATAACTGGGAATCTTTTACTGTACCAATAAAAGTTTCCCTGCAACTCGATCCGTCTTTTCGAATCGCTCTCTGGGCTCCCGGTACAGGCAACCCTCTAAATTGGTGACCCCGAATCCGGAACAATCTCAGCGCCGGATATTTTGAACTCTTCTCCAGTGAGCTCGTTCCATTTATTTTTCATATTTTCCGGTTAATTTTTGCATACGGTAGCTTATTTTTTGCGTCATTTTTTAAAATCATGGAATCTGTAGACAATGTAGAGTCTCTACTAAGCGTTGTATCTCTCCGTGTGCCACCTTTTTGGGACATGGATCCTCTTTTGTGGTTCGTTCATCTTGAGGCTGAGTTGTACAACCACAGAATCACTTCCGACTACGCGAAGTATAGCAAGCTCCTGTCCTATCTCCCCAAGGAGATATCAATGCAGGCTCGTGACGTCATCATTTCTCAGACTGAAAACCGCTATGAGGCTCTCAAGGAGGCCACGGTTAAGCGTGTTATGCCCTCTGAGAAAGTTCGCCTGCAGCAGCTTTCCAGGGATCTACAGCTGGGCGACAAACTGCCCTCAACCATGCTACGAGAGATGCAGCAACTTCTTGGTTCCTCAGCCGTGGATGAGACGTTACTTCGCGAACTATGGCTAAAGCGGCTACCGGAAAACACGCAAGCGATTCTCGCTACAGTGAGCTCCGTTTCGCTCACTCAACTAGCAGACTTAGTGGATCGAGTTATTGAGCGATCACAGCCACAAGCCGACGCCAGCAAGGTCCATGCCGTCGCGTCCCAGGGCACTTCTATCACTGGCTTACAGTCAACTATAGAAGCCCTGCAAACACAAGTTGCGACACTTAGTCGCCAAGTTCAACAGCTTACTATGAACCGTCGTCGTCCTAGCCGCTCAAAATCGCCCTGCAAACGTTCTACGTCTAGCAACAGGCAGGCTAGCTGTTGGTACCATCAGCGCTTTGGTACCGCAGCTCGTAAACGTGTCAAACCTTGCAACTTCGTCGAGAAGCAGGGAAACTTCTCGGCCGGTCCGTAACGGCGACGGACGCGACCGGCCAACACCAAAGTCGCCTCATCCGCGTTAGGTATTTAACTTCCGGCACCGAGTTTCCAGTCGACACTGGAGCCGAAGTTAGCGTTATGCCCCGTAGCCCAGATGAGGTCATCTGGCCATCGCCGACCAAGCTGCGTGCCGCCAATGGCACACCGATCGCAACTTTCGGCGAAAAGCTGCTAACGCTCAATTTAGGCCTCCGGCGAACCTTTCGCTGGCCTCTCATAATCGCTGCCGTGCCTTTTGCCATCATAGACATAGACTTTCTTCAACGCTTCGACCTCATCGTCGACGCTAAAAGGAAGAAGCTTATCGACTCTAGGACACAGCTCAGTGTTATCGGGACTAGCGCCAACGTGGCTGCTATCACTCCCATTCGTGTCCTACCTCAAGCTTCACAACCTTTTCTAGAACTTTTCAACAAGCATCCTAAACTCGTTCGCGTCCTGAACGACTTGCCTCCTGTGACGTCAAACGTCATGCATTACATTTGCACTAAGGACCCACCTGTTTCGGCCCGCCCTCGCAAACTAGCCCCGGACAAGCTCAAAGCTGCTGAGGCGGAATTCGAGCAAATGCTTGAACTGGGAATCATCCGCTCGTCCAGAAGCCCATGGGCATCACCATTACACATGGTACCGAAGAAATCCGGTGACTGGCGCCCCTGTGGTGACTACAGGGCACTTAACAAAGTTACCGTCCCGGATAAGTACCCCATAGCGTACATGCAGGATTTGACCTCAGCTCTAGCTGGCAAGTCTATCTTCAGCAAAGTCGACTTAGTTCATGCCTACCACCAGATACCTGTGGCGCCAGACGACATTGCTAAAACAGCAGTCATCACGCCATTCGGCCTGTTCGAGTACCTCAGAATGCCTTTTGGCCTCAGCCACGCTGCCCAAACTTTTCAGCGTTTCATTCATGAGGTAACGCGAGGACTCGAAGGCGTTTATCCCTATCTAGATGACATTCTCATCGCGAGCTCTTCTAATGACGAACATCTTCATCACCTCGACGTTCTCTTCCAACGCTTAACACAGCATGGGGTTACCGCCAACCCCGATAAATGCGAGCTTGGCCAAAGTTCCATCGACTTTCTTGGCCACCGCTTATCCGCCTCTGGTATTGAAGCTCTGCCAGACAAAATCCAGGCACTGAAGGACTATCCTGCTCCCAGTTCCTTCAAGCAGTTACGCCGATTCCTTGGTCTGGTCAACTATTATCGACGCTTTATCCCTAACTACGTGAGCATTGTTCAACCAGTGACTGACTTGCTCCGCGGTAAACAACGGTCTTTTCATTTTGCAGACGACGCTAAATTGTCTTTCGAGAAGTTCAAAGACGCTATCTCCAACATAGCGCTTCTCGCCCATCCAGACACATCTGCACCACTCTCCCTGACGACTGACGCATCCGACACTGCCGTCGGTGCAGTTCTTTAACAACTAATCGATCGTCGATGGATACCTCTAGGTTTCTTCTCAAAGCGCTTACAACCTGCCGAATCGCGATACAGTACCTTCGGTAGGGAACTGTTAGCTATCTACCTACATATCAGACCTTTTCGTCACTATCTCGAAGGTCGAGATTTCACCGTCTTCACTGACCACAAGCCATTGATCTACGCAATCAATGGCGCCACAGACAAGTATTCTCCGCGGGAAACTAGACAACTAGACTACGTTTCTCTGTTTACGACAGACGTACGACAGGTCTCAGATGATCTCAATTCCGTCGCGGATGCGCTTTCACGCATTCAGCAGATCTGCTTATCGCCTAGCACCCACATTTATCTAGCCGCTATGGCTGCTGATCAACAAGCTGATCCCGACATCGACAAGCTACGACGCAACACCACTGAGACGATCAACATCGATCGACTCAAGGCAGCATCCCTCGACAAGTCTGACTCTTCGGAGCAACAAGCACCTTCACAACCTGTGCCATCACAGCTGGCACCGCAACCTCAGACGAGTCAGTCCGCTCCAGCAGAACCGACAACATCAACCGACAGCACTCCTACTCGCCCTACTATCGATCGACGCGGTAGGAAGCTCAAACCTAAGGTTCGTTTTTCGGACTACGTTCGCACTTACTATTTTACGTAGAACGTGTCTCTGAAATTTTCTGCTCTCACTAAACGTTTTTGAAAATCCACTAAAAAAAGAGCAGAACCTTTTGAAAACCCAAAAAGAGGTTTGCACGTTTTTCGCTTTACGCACGTTTGTGTATTGCTACGCATTTACGCTGCTTTTTCATTTTACTTTCCGTATACACCGTCGGTTGGTTGCACTTCGGTTTCACTTTCCGATGGATCTCCGCACGTCAACTGCAAGTGGAACGAACTTCCTGTTCAACCGCCTACGTGAATCTTACTAACTGTTCCCCGCACAAACAGTTTTTTACCGTTTCGACACCGTAGGGAGGACACGGGCGGGAGCCCGCTAGGGTCCGATTTCATGGTTCTCCCCCAGCAGCTGCATCAAGTTTCACAACCTGGTCTCGCAGAAGGCTGGCCCGCGACGGACGGTCCTCACGTAGATCGAAGGACTGTTTACACAGTCCCTTCTGGGAGACGGCTATGTAACAGTCTGGAGATTCCCGGTTTGCCTGTGTAAAATTCTAACTAAAATTATTTCATTGTACATCTAGGCAACCGGTGTGGTTTGTTGAACTGATTGCTGAGTTCGAATGTTTGACTTGCTCATCGCCATTTTTGCTTGGCGCTCGCTTCGGTTGCAACTCGCAACTGCCCTGTGTGCTGTGCATTCTCCGTTCCCCTAGCTAGAGCGTCCACAGTGTCGTTCTTTTATAACTAGATAACAGGGAATCTTTTACTGTACCAATAAAAGTTTCCCTGCAACTCGATCCGTCTTTCGAACCGCTCTCTGGGCCCCTGGTACAGGCAACCCTCTAAAAGGGGAATCTCCAGGTCACTACAAATGGTAAGACTGAGACGATCAACATCGATCGACTCAAGGCAGCATCCCTCGACAAGTCTGACTCTTCGGAGCAACAAGCACCTTCACAACCTGTGCCATCACAGCTGGCACCGCAACCTCAGACGAGTCAGTCCGCTCCAGCAGAACCGACAACATCAACCGACAGCACTCCTACTCGCCCTACTATCGATCGACGCGGTAGGAAGCTCAAACCTAAGGTTCGTTTTTCGGACTACGTTCGCACTTACTATTTTACGTAGAACGTGTCTCTGAAATTTTCTGCTCTCACTAAACGTTTTTGAAAATCCACTAAAAAAAGAGCAGAACCTTTTGAAAACCCAAAAAGAGGTTTGCACGTTTTTCGCTTTACGCACGTTTGTGTATTGCTACGCATTTACGCTGCTTTTTCATTTTACTTTCCGTATACACCGTCGGTTGGTTGCACTTCGGTTTCACTTTCCGATGGATCTCCGCACGTCAACTGCAAGTGGAACGAACTTCCTGTTCAACCGCCTACGTGAATCTTACTAACTGTTCCCCGCACAAACAGTTTTTTACCGTTTCGACACCGTAGGCAAGACACGGGTGGGAGCCCGCTAGGGTCCAATTGCGTGGTTCTCCCCCAGCAGCTGCATCAGGTTGTACAACCTGGTCTCGCAGAAGGCTGGCCCGCGACGGACGGTCCTCACGTAGATCGAAGGACTGTTTACACAGTCCCTTCTGGGAGACGGCTATGTAACAGTCTGGAGATTCCCGGTTTGCCTGTGTAAAATTCTAACTAAAATTATTTCATTGTACATCTAGGCAACTGGTGTGGTTTGTTGAACTGATTGCTGAGTTCGAATGTTTGACTTGCTCATCGCCATTTTTGCTTGGCGCTCGCTTCGGTTGCAACTCGCAACTGCCCTGTGTGCTGTGCATTCTCCGTTCCCCTAGCTAGAGCGTCCACAGTGTCGTTCTTTTATAACTAGATAACAGGGAATCTTTTACTGTACCAATAAAAGTTGCCCTGCAACTCGATCCGTCTTTCGAACCGCTCTCTGGGCCCCTGGTACAGGCAACCCTCTAAAAGGGGAATCTCCAGGTCACTACAAATGGTAAGACTGAGACGATCAACGTCGATCGACTAAAGCCAGCATTCCTCGACAAGTCTGACTCTTCGGAGCAACAAGCACCTTCACAGCCTGTGCCATCACAGCTGGCACCGCAACCTCAGACGAGTCAGTCCGCTCCAGCAGAACCGACAACATCAACCGACAGCACTCCTACTCGCCCTACTATCGATCGACGCGGTAGGAAGCTCAAACCTAAGGTTCGTTTTTCGGACTACGTTCGCACTTACTATTTTACGTAGAACGTGTCTCTGAAATTTTCTGCTCTCACTAAACGTTTTTGAAAATCCACTAAAAAAAGAGCAGAACCTTTTGAAAACCCAAAAAGAGGTTTGCACGTTTTTCGCTTTACGCACGTTTGTGTATTGCTACGCATTTACGCTGCTTTTTCATTTTACTTTCCGTATACACCGTCGGTTGGTTGCACTTCGGTTTCACTTTCCGATGGATCTCCGCACGTCAACTGCAAGTGGAACGAACTTCCTGTTCAACCGCCTACGTGAATCTTACTAACTGTTCCCCGCACAAACAGTTTTTTACCGTTTCGACACCGTAGGGAGGACACGGGTGGGAGCCCGCTAGGGTCCAATTGCGTGGTTCTCCCCCAGCAGCTGCATCAGGTTGCGCAACCTGGTCTCGCAGAAGGCTGGCCCGCGACGGACGGTCCTCACGTAGATCGAAGGACTGTTTACACAGTCCCTTCTGGGAGACGGCTATGTAACAGTCTGGAGATTCCCGGTTTGCCTGTGTAAAATTCTAACTAAAATTATTTCATTGTACATCTAGGCAACCGGTGTGGTTTGTTGAACTGATTGCTGAGTTCGAATGCTTGACTTGCTCATCGCCATTTTTGCTTGGCGCTCGCTTCGGTTGCAACTCGCAACTGCCCTGTGTGCTGTGCATTCTCCGTTCCCCTAGCTAGAGCGTCCACGGTGTCGTTCTTTTATAGCTAGATAACAGGGAATCTTTTACTGTACCAATAAAAGTTTCCCTGCAACTCGATCCGTCTTTTCGAATCGCTCTCTGGGCTACCGGTACAGGCGACCCTCTAAGGTACTCATTTCTTTATTATTAGTGACAGGCTCTTCTAGCTCACTGGTGTTGGAGGCATAACCACATGAATATAGAAAATCGGCTCTAAGAGATAAAACTTGCGATGTTTGTCTAAGAAATGTGTGTATTTTCCAAGCCGAAATGTGTCAACTGATCCGAAACGTCTCCTGTGTTATTCAGGTAGACGTGGCTCATGCAGACCTGATATAAACTTCAGAACCACTTAGAGGCTTAAAAAAATACTAAATTCTATATTCCTAGTGGTTTATGTGGCTCAGTGTCCACTGAAAATGGTACACTGGGGCTTCTGAGCATGGGTCAAGCGTGATTTGTCCTGAATTCCCTTGCATACAGAATAATCCTTACTAGATTTCTCGTTTTTTCGCGCAAAATTATGGCTTATTTGCCTATATTTGCTATGTATGCGGGAAAAGTGTGGTTTTCGGCGACCTACGATGTACCTAGTTGTTGAAGTGTAGTGCGGGCTATATAAAGCATTTCTAGATAGCTATGCCTATTTATGACGTGTATCGCTTCGCTACCTGTTACGTTTCCTTTTCTTTTTACTGCTATCTGCTTGCAAAGCAGAAAGCCATTCATAGCCAAAATAGAAGAATGGCATTATTCGTAGACCACCACTCAATTGCGAATAACTCGTGAAGCACTGCACTTATTGCATTGTTTTTACTTTTAACGTAATCAGCGGTTAAAACTTGTCCTGAGCAGCTTTCTTTTGTGCTACTATACGACGTACTCTAGCCTTAAGAAGGGTTTTAATTTTTCTGAGCTTTACTCAGCTTTAAATTTGGCGCCAGAGATCAATATCAGCGCAAGGAAAGTTTGATTACTTTTTGTTAATTTGTACTTAACTAGTGAAGCACGCCACCTTGGTATGTCTCTTAACAGCTCTTTTCATTTTTTACCCGCGCTTTACGAAATTAGTTTTAACCTTTTCGTATCGCTTATAATTCGGCCGCTCTTATTTCTTCCATGTGCGCACCAATAATCGTGGCGACTGAGCCGGCCATAATAACCCGAAGAATGTAAAGTGAAGTTGTGTTGATTTAGATCCTGCCTAAATGATACCTGTTCAACAACGGCTCTGCGCTACTTTCACAACAAAGGAAATCAAGGAGCTCAATATCACCCGAAAGAACCAGAAGAATTCCAAGTCGGGCGCCGACGACCACTTCAGCTGTATACCAAACAATGCCAATGCATTTGTAATTGACAATGAGGAGCATATACTCATATTTTACCTACTCCTAGGCAAGAGCGTAGGATTAATGTAAAGATTTATCTGCTCCCTTAAGGGTGCAGCCTCTAGCTAGTCTAGAAATATACCTATTTATTTATTTATTTTTTGTTTAGACTTTGGGACGAGTTATAGTTACCCAGCTTGACTCTCTGGCAACACCCATTTGGGTTTATTGGTTCACTGTTTGCTTCATGGGTTGGTACAGAGCAGAATGACGCTCCTTCGTCAGCTCATTCACTTCCCGAACATTGCGAGGATTGCCGGGATCATTGAGGAACAAAACTTTCCGCCGAAGCTCGCTGTGGTTGTCTTATGGGTAGCAGAATCCCTGTACAAAATGAGAGTGGGTATCCAACAGTCGTTTGAAACATTCCGCTGTCTCCGCATCGACGACAGCCGCTGGCAAGCTGTTCCAGGCATGCACCACTAGCATGGATAGGGCCAACTAGAACCGTACGTGGCTTGGCCGTGGTTTGAAAAGTTTCCACCGGTGGCCTCGAGTTGCCCACCTTGTGTTGAGACGAAAGAACGATTGCAGCTCACTCCCCAGCTCACTAGGACACGCCCAGTGAATATATCTCCATGGCGACGACAATACCCCAAAGAAAACAGATTCAACCCTTGAAGCCGTAGGAAGTAGGATAAGTCCCGCAACTCTGGAACGGATTTGCATCCACGCCGTTGAACCTTCTCGACCATGTCACGTTCGGACTTTGTGAGAGGATACGCAGCAGGCAATCCGTACTCGTGAACTGGGCGCACATGCGAAGCAAACAGTGGTCTGAAGAGTGTTGGGGTCAGGCTTGTAAAAGCTCTCTGTGTATTATGGTATTCTGTGGGCGGATGCGACCCTCTTCCTGGTGTCCACGATTGATTTGAACTCAGGCGACGCCACCAGCCGAGATCCCTCTCTTGGTTGATATTGCTGCGCAAGAAACCCCCGAAATGGTAAGTTCAAAAAGGCTCAGGAGTACCGATTGGAAGGACAGCGCAGTTGGCACGGTTAATGGGCAACTGCCACTTTAATGACCAAACGTGGAGCAGATAGAGTGCCGCTTGAAGTCTGTCTGAATATTCCAGACTGGATACCTCAATCCACAGCTTCAAGTCAACCGCGTAGATTAGTGAGTCGGTCTGCAGTTTGGATTGCAGGCTGTTGCTAAATAAACAAAAAACTAAATGAATAGTTTATCCTCGTCATTGTGTGGCACACCCTCAAGGGTGTGATCATGGTAATACAGAAATGTATGATCGGCAATTGCACAAGTTAATATATTTTGACAAATAGCACAGGAATGTATATGTCTGATGACATGTAAACTTATGTTTATGTCTGTACTTGGAAGTAGCCATGCTGCGTGCGTAGGTAAATGCAATGCTGTGTGTGTTTGTTCGTTGAGTTCGCCCTCAAAGGGGAAACCAATGGAACGCTTCAAATCCGATGACGTTCGTGATATGTGAGTGATCCTCTGGAAAAGAGAAGAGGCAGGGACTATATTTAGTGGCGAGTCACATCCGCCACGTCACAGTCTTGTTATACTGATACTTGTAGCTTTTTATAGGGAGAACCCTTGCCAGGCGAAATCCCACCACATCCTGAAACACTGCCGCCGAACCATTTGCTCGAACGGGTTTTACCCGAACCACCAAGCTGGCACCACGGGGAGGTTGTTCGGCTAGCCAGCCCAGAGTTAGGGGCGGAGTACAGAACCCTGGGGGACTCAACTGGTTACGATAACTTGATCAGAAAGCGCTTCGTTAACTTTAACCTGAATGATGCGACCGTTCAGGAAATCGGAGACCCGAGGAAGGAAATTGCCAGTGACGCCGATTCCCCGGAGTTTGAAGAGGAGCCGCTCATGCGGGACCTTGTTAAAAGCCTTACTGAAACCAGCAACCACAGCATCCAGACGCTTACAGGCATCTAAGGATCCTGTCCATTTTTCCCTAGCCACTAGCAAATTTGTGGCACATGAACGCGCTTTTCGGCAACCATTTTGGACATGAGGGAGGAACTCCAACTCATCGAGATGCAGTCGAAGGGCCCGTTTCAGAAGCCGTTCCAGGACGTTGCACAGAATCGAAGTCAGACAGGTGGGACGATAGCTGGCTGGATTTTGTCGGTTCCCTCCTTTGCAAATAGGTTTAACGATTCCCACTTTTCAGGCAGTTGGAAACCGCCCGACCTCAACGGAACGATGGAAGATTTGACAGACAGGAGTGGCAATGTACCCAGCCAAGGTCTTAAGCAACAATGGGGGTAACCCATCAGGACAGGCGAGAAATATGTGTCTAGGTCAAAAAGTTTTCCTTACAACGTCAGTGTTACCATGCACGTGCTCCGACAGGGAAAAAGAAGTGGGTGCACAGCTATCTGGGAGTGGCGATTCGGCCGAGTAGACAGAGGAATATTGCTGGGCCAAAAGACTATCTTTCTCAACGTCTTCATAGACTAGGTCCGAATGCGCAGAGGGAGACAAGGCAGGGACACAACCGCCAGCTTGGGTGCTTCGTTTGAGGTGTGGGAAGAGCGCCTTGGACTTTGTACTAGAAAGGTTATAATATCAACCAACCATATAGTGGTTTTGTGATGCAGTATGACTCGATTCTTTTCAGTAGACGCCTTGCGCACTCTGTCGAATGCCATTTGCCTATTCAGAGCCAGTAAAATAACAGCATAGATGAAGTCAACGGCTTCTGAGATGTAATACCGATAAATGCAACTAGCACTTTGTACAGGAACTTTTAGCCAGGAACCTAAACTTGGATTTGTTAAGAAGCCCATGATGATGAATAAAATCCATGTTTTACTTGATTTAATGTTTCTAGTAATCTAGCGACGACGGGAGTGTAGTGCATTTGCGCAAACTTGCTTGCGCTAGGTTAGCCGATAGGTACGACTAACCTGAGCACCGTCCCTATTTACGCACGTAATCGGGGGACACGCTGAGTCCTCGAAAACAGACAGCCATACGCACACTACCGATGGACCAGACGCGCAAGACTTAGACGTGCATACGACACACGGCTAGAGCGACGCATATTGTCACCTGACCACGCAATTCCCAACCACCCACAAGTGGAGACAACACAATATGAAGCGGACCTCTGAGAGTTCTTTTAGGACCCCAAAAGACCGAAGCACCGTTAGCACAGTGCTTTAAACTGTGAGTTAAATGAATTACCACGCAGGGCGCGCGGTTGGCGAAATAACCTTATTCACTTCTGCTCCGTAGCGCCCCGACTCGGTCTGGTCGGTGTGCAGGAACTGCGCTCTACCTCGCGCGGCCCAAACACTGGAGATTGTGGCGCATTTCGCGGAGTTACTTGACTTTCTCGCGACACCAACCTTTAAAAATAAGATACCTAAATAAATAAATGCTTTGGTGTTGGGTCATGCTAGACGCGCCTATGTAGGCATGATCATGTTAAACTATGTCGTGGAAGGTATTAAAGAGGGTGCAGGTTAGCCATGAACATTGCAGCGAGGAGCTCATGCATGTATGTGTACTGCTTCTGACTAGGATTGGCCCGAACGGATTTCGGTGATCTCCTTATTCTTTGCTGTTCGGCTGGTCTCCAAGGTATTTCGGAAACTGGGCGGCTTTGACCGGCGTATTTCGTGCTGTTGCAATTACGAATTTATCCAGTATAATGTGCAGCGACAAGCGCACAGGAGGACTGGCTGATGTGGAGGTTGTCCGTGTCGCGGTCGTAGTTGATTACGATGGCGAACCCACGTATCATCACCCACGGAGACATAATGCAGCAAATCATCTCGACGGGCCGTCACTGCTGCCTCGATCCAGCTTGGATGACCTGCCCGATAGCCTCCAGCATATACCGGAGTTGTAACGACGACTTAATTGTGCTTGTTGCGAGCAGTAGCTTGACTTGCTGGCTCTTTCGTAGGGATGAGCACTACGTTATTTGTGCGTAGCTTGAACCCATCAATGCTTTAGCTAGGTATTGGCATCCAGGAGCGACTGGATTTGGGGTGGACCGGTAAGAAAGCGTGAAAGCTTGAACACAGTCATTCGCGGTTCCCACCTCATGAGTATAACGATTGTCCTCCTAGATGCGTCGACAAACCCTACGCTTGACTATTAGACGGGGGATGGTGGGGGTGAGCCTAGGCGTTGCATGAATGCGGGCGACAAAGCCTTCGAACACGGAAGACGTAAACTGGGAGCCATTGCCGGGGACCAAAACTTGGGGAAGGCCATGTGGACTGGAGATTCGTTGTAGACAGCCCAGCGTAAATGATGCAGTTGGTAGGCTGACGGCGACTACTTCAGGCTATCTAGAGTAAGCGTTGACTACGATTAGGTAGCAGGTGCCATCGACCGGACCCGCATAATCCAGCTGCACTCGAGACCACGGTTTTCGTGTCTATTGCCAAAGAACTGGTGGTTGTTGTGTGGCAGTTTGGATGTTTGTTGACAGCTTGTGCAACGGCAAGCCACATCTTCAATGTAGTTGTCAGTGCCAAGTCAGCTAACATAAATGCGTGCTATTGGCTTCATTCCGTTCATACCAGGGTGAGCAGAATGGGGCTGGCGGGGTGCAGCTTGTCGGAGGCAGCATGAACACCAAACCAAGCTGCAGTCATGAGGCAGGAAACGACCACGGAAAGCAGTCGCGGCGTTGCTACAATGGTTTCTGTTCGCCAGAAGCGGCAGTGCTTGGCCAGCTCATCTGAACATAGGTGACAGCTTTCTGCAGGATAGGACCTTGAGCACTTCGGCGACGCATGTCGACGGCAGTAATAGGACGACTTCGGGTAATGTTTGCGAATAGATCATGAACGTCCTCTTCGGTGGCAAGCGCGGCTAGCGCCTGTCTTCTTCTGCGGCATGTTTGGAAATGAGGCCAGAGTCCCACTGCTTTACCGAAATCCTTAGTACGGCAACAGCAGAGTTCGAATTCATAACCAAGAAGGATGGCAGCACAACCCTGAAGTAGGCTAGCAGAGTATGCGGGAATGTCTTTCTTTTAACCCAAACTTAATAGTGGTAGCTTGTGAGCTGTCAACAAGGTGAATGGCCGGCCGAACAGCCGCTTGCGAAAGTTTGTACCGACGATAATGATGGCCAGGGCTTCCTACTCTATCTGACCATAGATCTCCACAGCCGTCGGATTGCAAGGGACGTGCATCAACGTGTTTCGAACCGATTTTGGAAGCGATAGGATAGTGCTGCTCTTATCCCGTAGGCAGAGGCGTCAACAGCGACCAAACTCGGTAATGTTGAGTCGGAATGAGTCAGCAGGGAGTCAGAACGCCGTTTTAAGTGTGGGCGGACGAAGTCCTGCTCGCATGCAACGGGGCAGTGCCAAGGAACTTCCTTTTGCTACAACCGTGTGAGTTGGGCCCGAACGTCGCATAGCGATGGCAGGAAGACGCTGTGGTAGTTGATTAGACCTAGGACGGACCGAATATTTGGCGTGTCCACTGGAGCTGGCTTCTGCTGGCTCGATCTGATATTCACCGGAGCAGGATAACGGCAACTGGCATCGAAATGAAACCAAGGGAGAATTGACATTTCTCGGCTTTTATGCAGTAACCCTACTCCTGGACAAGCTGCAGGTTGGCAAGTAGGCGCCCTTGAAGTTCTGCATTGCTGCGACCAACAATGAGTAAATCGTCCAGGTAGGCGGCCGTACCCGGAATGCCAGAGCCCACGTTGTCTAGCGTCTGTTGGTAAATGGCCTGAGCGGTTTGGACACCAAATGGAAGCCTGGTGTACTGCAGACGACCACGATGTAGGTTGAGCTTCAACAGGACTGTTGAATTTGGGAGATATTGATCTGCAGGTAGGCGTCTAATAGGTCCATTTTTACGAAACACGTGCCAATGTTGCTTATGGTGAAGAGGTCTGCAGGGAGTTGTAGTTGGTAGCAACTTGCTCTGGCATAGCGTTGAGACCGGTGGAAAAATCGGCGCAAATACTGCGGAATCCATTCGGTTTCATGGCAACGACGCTCGTCGCTGTCCGGCGGAATAGGCAAAGGCAACAGGAACGCCCATGTCCTCCAGGCGTTTTAGCGGCCTCTAGCAAGGGTAGCGCTGCGTATGGGACAGGTCTTTTGGGACCGAACACCGGTTGAGCCCCAGGTACTAGCTGTAACTCGGATGGCGTACATGTACAACAGCCAAGATCACCACGGAACACCGTGGCGACCTGTTTGATAAATAAGTACAGAAATAAAGGTATACAGCTAGACTTAGCTAGAAGCTGTGCCCTCGAGAGGTCGGATCATAATGCACAGCAACCGCATGCTCATACATGAGTAATAGTGTAGTGTAATCCCTGATCACGACTTCCGCCTCAGGTCGGCGGGAATGACTTTTGTGCCCCGTACTAGTTCAATGAACGCTTGCTTCCGCTGGCTGTAAATTGTGAACAGGCCACAACGCGTTCCGTTATATTGTAGGTGGATTCCACAGTCGATCATCATGATTCTAAAACTTATCGGCTGCGTTCCATTTCACAAAAGCCCGTTTGTTCACCTTCTGATTACTGTACGCCAACGCTGTAGGAACCGTCTCTCAAGGATATTCCTTCCAGCTCCATTATCCATTTTCGTTAAAATACGGGTCCCGATAAATGGTGGTCTCATGGTAAGCGAGAAAAAAGATGGCATCCGAAATGTCAAAAAACCTTTGTAAATATTTTTAGTAAACCTAAATAAAAAAGAACAACAATGGAAATATTCTAAAAGCGACGGCGATTCTTCTTATTTAGCTGGAAATCATATGCGCAAACTAAAGCAGAACTATCTGATGAACGGATGACCTAAAGCGCCAAACTCAACTAGCTTTAATCGCAGCCAAAATAAAACAGTCCTGTAGCAAAACTACTGCTGAAAATAAAAGCAAGATACGTAAGTCAGAACAGCGCTTGATTGCTGTACACCAAAAGAGCAAACTTACTGGGTTTGTTATTGTATTCCTTGAGTTCTGGCACGACTGCAAATACCATAGCCAAATATCTTGCTACAAAAGCCGTATTACTTTTCAATCAAATATGGTAAAAATAAGAAATATTATAAGAGGTGGCTCATTGTTATGGAATCTTAATGGGCTGCGTATCTAAAAATGTGCAAGATAACACCAGATTGGCGGTAGTTACGATGTACGACGCAGTGGCCACAAACCACACGTTCCAAGCCTACATAATAGGCTTAATAGGTTAAATCTATACAAGGAAACGCTCAAAAGCCACCACAAAACTTTTGCCTTCGCGAAGCCACGTGCCTCTTTGTAATTAGGTCACGGTCGATGGAACTCAGTACGTCGTTTTCAGAGACCAGTTGGTCGAAGAAACCACTGGATAAGTAAAATTTCTTAAGGTATTTAATTTTAAATGCTTTTGAATGCTGTTCCGAGACTACGTGAGTCTTCTATACGTAGATATTTTAAACTAACTCATTGTCAAGTTGCCACGAAAGTACCTGTAAACCCCATCAATTTGTTATACGAATTCGCATGATTTATCAAGTTTAGCGCATTTTATGCATCCCTAACCATGGACCCTCACCGCCAAAAGACTACATACGCCCATCATCATGACTAAAGTAATGAGCATCCGAAAAATGGCAAAATGCTTCTAAACATGTAATTCTCTAAAGCCTGCATGGGTAGCGCCACAAGAACTTTGTGTTTAAGTTTTAGGATTTCCCAGACGTGAAGCGTTATTGTGCGCTGTGTTGGGACGCTCTACTGTGTAACTGTTTGCTCTTTATGTGCTTTGTCTATCCAGTTTTGGAGGTCTGGTGTGGGAGACATCGGTGCAAAATAAGTGTTTAATGTCACCCAAGCTAACAAGTTGGTGTATGCCCTGGCGAAATCTGTTCTAGTTCGCCATACAGCATGCTTAAATAACAGGTGAACCAGATGAACATATGAGCAAGGTAAGGCAAGAAGTGGTTTGAATTAGCTGCTAACCGGTGTGACAGGTGGTCGCTGGTACATGATTAGGTTTCGTGTATTGTCAGAGAACACGAAATATTACATTTCAGGATGGCAGGAATGGCAAGCAAAAATGGATCTGGTTCATCATGCAGCCAGTCTACCATCGCTTCCAATAAAGATTGATTGGCGGATGATCAACTCAGGTAAAAGCTAAGTGCTCTGGGGCCAAATGCAGATAAATTAAAGTGTAAAATTCATGGGTTGGAAGACCGTGACTCAACCGACGGTGCACATAATATTACGTTTGGACCAGCAACTTCGTAGCAATAAATAAATAAATAAATACTTATATTCTCCACGAAACGAGACACACCAGTGCAGGCATGATCAAGTGGTTGACAGAGCCATAGAAACACCAAAAGTTGGTGTGTACCACACGACAAAAATACGTGTTGGTAACATACATGGCTTGAAGAGTGCATCTAATTTTGCACAGGAATGATGCAGGGATGAAGAGCTTGATCATTGGTGTCAAAGATTGTGTTGGCGCCGAAGCGCTGTACGATCACTAAGTGTCTCTGTTAGGGAACTGCTAGTTGCGGGTTCGAATGGTTCCGGGGATTGATCTCCGCTTTTCCATAGGCGTAGGAGTCCGATATTGTTTGCTAAACACCTGCTCGCTAATATGGGCTATTGAGATAATTCTTCGCGTGAAGCAGTGGGCAGTGACTTTATTTCGGTGGCGAGTCACATCCGCCACTTCGCAGTGTCTTTAAATGGACATTTGTGGCTTTTTATAGGGAAAACGCTTGGCAAGCGATAACCCACCACTTCCTGGAACACTGCCGTTGACCACGATGTATATAACATTGAAATACTAACGCTTTTGTGGGACCGAGCAGCTAATCGCAGTCATGGGACACCCGATCTTCCGTTGTCTCAGCGGAAGGCTTAGCCAGGATTCATCAGGAACGGTTGCGGACAACGGTACTGTTCGGAGATAAGTTGTGTAAATTGCGGTGCTGCGTTATTCATGTGAGTATGGAACTCAAATCATGAGCAGTATCCTTGTCTGAGCAGATAACCCACGGGCTAGATGTGTCACTGATAGATCCACTGGAGGCAACCATTGCAGTTAAGTGGGACGCTCGCACACACATAGGCAAACTTTAACACTGAGTGGTCACTGTTGCCTAATGGCGGATCGTATGAAATTGTCTCAATCATCAACTCTTCGTTGGTTAGGAATGAATCCAGAAGCGATGGCTTATTTGAACCGCGGTGTCTAGTTGGTCAGTGCACGTGGTTGTACAGAGCTGCTTTATCCATAAACTCGAGAATCTTTGATTTGAAGTAAGGACCACTAGAAGTCGCTGAGACAATTGAGGGTACATTAAACTTGCTGATGATTGGACAATGTGAGTACTTTTGAGAAACTGCATAATGAAGCGCCTTTAACAGAATGTCATCTATGTCTGCGGTGGAGTTCGGTGGCCTGTAGACAAGTAACAACAGGCAAGTATACCACGTCTTCTTCGAAGGTTCACCACCTCGGCCATTTAGCTGCTTTCGGCAAAATAAAGCGTCGGAGACAGAAAGGTGACGTTCGTTAATAGCCTCACCTCTCAGACAATTCCGATAGTACAGAGCAATGCCGCCACCGCGAGATGGACGAGCATTGCGAATAACTGACATATCACTGATTTTGATTTCCTTGTCAAACATGTCATTGGAGAGCCAGGTTTCAGTTACAGCTATGAAATCTCAATTGATTGTGTTATGTCGATGGCGCAATTCAAGTAGCTTAGAGTTGAGCCCCTGAGCGTTTGTGTAGCAGCACTGTATCTGTTGACACATTAGGAGCTCGGTTCGTTGTGGTTGACCGGCACGGATTGTGCCGGTCTGCGTACGTTTTTTGTTAGATGCATTTGCACATTTGTCTGACCTGAGGTAGGAACAACCGAGTCCGGTTCGTCTGTACCTGTGGCCAGTACTTTGTTTAGGAACGGTCTTAAACGTACTTCAGGTGGCCCACGTTTTCTGTTCTCGTGCCCCGCTTGGACGGCCGTTGATACCATCTCAGGTGTAGGCACGGTGACTTTCAAAATTTTCGGCCCATTACCCTGCTAGTTTAAGGAGGCCGCTAGACGGATGACATCGAAAGTCACGATATTTTGTATGTTGTAGAGCTCCGTTATGTATCTCCACTCTTCTATATCGTGCTTCTGATGTTCATTTATATCGCCATGGTTAAGTTCTGGAACACAGTGGACCAGCACTACTTTCTTCGTCGCATCATGTCGTGACGCGACTGGGTCGGATTTCCATTTTTGCCTTTCTATCCATGGGTTGTCTGGGAAAATGCGGGCCCTGGGAGAGGAATTCGTTGGCTTATGGCCTGTCAGGAGCACATCCTCCAGGTCGCGTTTGTTACCAAATGTTACTCGTAATAACCGAGGTTGTCCTAAATGCGGCGAGGATGAATTTCGGGACATGCGCGTAAGACTAGTTGGAGGAACGTTAATTTCGAGAGCACAACATATCTCTGCCCAGCGGTTTTGTTTTTCCTTTTTGCCTACCTTTAAACGACTCGTTCGTGGGCTCTGGTACATTTGAACACAAAATTGTCAGAGCTTTTTTGTTGTACAATAACTGCTTATCCTGAGAGTTGTTACTGGTGGACATTTGTTTAGTCTGAATACTCATCTTGTCCCTTGTGCAGGGAGAGCCTGCGCTGCTACATGACTGCATACGCGGAACGCCGTTTGTTGTGCTGTTTGTGGGGTCCAACGTTGCTGTCCAACCCGTGACAAGGTTGAGCGTGCAGTTGGTGCATAGCTGTTTAAGCCTTGAGACATTTCACAAACCTTGGGAGGTAGTTTGACAGGCCTGTCTTCGCTGGCGTCAATCAACAATGGTGTGCTATTTTCACCGTACTGTGTGGCTTCTTTACTAAATGGCTCGCGCCTTTTGACAGGTCTAGGATTCGGGCTACTTAATACACTAATCTGCGACTCAAGTTCAGTGGTTTTTCTTACCAAGCTAGCGGTCAATTCCTTTTGTTCTGTGACCGTTAGGGCTAAACTTTCACATTTCGCCATAAGCGCTTGAGTGATCCTGGCCAACGGTTTGGTTGAACATGCGTCACACACACACACAAGCCGTCGATCGACATACGGTGTTTTGTAGCCCCATCGAAGGAATTGGAACAAAGCGAGCATGTGGTGACCGAGGTGGCTGGACCCTATTGACCTTGGATTTATTGTTCATTTGCGTAGCTGAGACACTGCGTCGGCCCATTATGTGCTCACGGTGAACAGTGGGCAGTGAAATGTCACAAAGGTTTTGCGTGGCAAAACGCGCTAAGGGAGTTACAGCGGTAATTGCGTGATCACAAAATAGCTTCTATTTGTGGTATCTAGAGGTGCACTGCAATAAGTAATGTGTTTTCTAGTAGCCTTAAAGAAGCTCCGTCGAATTGTATCCCAATGTAGTGGGAAAAATAAAAAACGCAGTTTCACAAGCAGGTCTTACCGAATGAAATGTCAAAGACGGTGTTCAGGATTTACCAGTGTGTCGTTAGTAGTACTGCAGAAAGGCTGAATTCGTTGGATAGGTCTGGACGATCCGAGTCGATTGAGTGTACTTCCGAAGATGTGGCACAAAATGGAAGGCGAATAGAGAGAAGTAATATAATTATCCAGGAACGCACGTCACGCGTCACGCAGCCGATGCGTCGCCCATGAGGGCGAATAGGGTAACCAAGTGCGCATCAAGTACTCATAGCATTCCACATTTCGCATCTCTATAGCATGCATTAGTTTAACGCAATATTCCTCATCTCTGGTATATATCAATTTATGCAGCCACCGCCGTAGAAGTGCACTATTCTCCGGTGACGCATCATGCAGGTCTGAGCAACGTTTAGCCATTTGTCGCACCGCAAGAAAGCGACAAAATGCCAGATGCTCCTGATGGTACAGAGGTTGAAACGCACTTAGTTGGGCAGCACATTTATCCATGCTAACCGTCCGTGCCCGAAATGCAGCAGGAATTATTCCAAGCATCGTCTCCACCGCTTTCTTTTAACTGTCCGATGTCTTTGGGAAATAAAGTATAGAAAAAAGACATCGCACGCCAGTCACGTCTACGAACATGCATGCCACAGGATGTATTTTTCGCAGTTGACTTGGTGTGTCGCGTCCGCCAAGAGCACCACACAGTATGGTTGCACCAAGTCTTCCATGCACGAGGGTGCAAAATACACCGACCTTATTTGATCATCATTCCTATTTACCCGACACTTCCCAGGCTGTTCCAACAAACGAACCACCTGAACCCCTTCTCCGTCTGTTTTACGCATATGTTGCCGTCTCAGGTAACACAACTTCCCCTTAGACATCCGCCGGCCATAGGTCCTACATACCTGAGTCGATATTTCACGGTTTCCCCACTTCCCCACCGTTCCATCACGTGTCGAATGTACGCACCGAAATTGTACCTACCGTTACGGAAAGCCTTCAGCAACCTTCCTACTACTTTGTTCTAGTTCAAGTTCAGCTGGGACTGGAACGATAGGAGAATCCCGTGAGGGTTCCATCTTGAGTGGATCGTTGAGCCAGGAATTGATGAAGTGCTCAGTTATTGATAGACCTAAAACGAAACACCTGTATCGCACCCTGGTCAACCAGCTAATGCCAATGTCTCCTGCTTAAGCCGTCCCTGCTGTGGTAGTCACGTGAAGTAAGCGAAGGATAGGAAGAGAACTCGAAGGCAAAGAATAAAGAACTGCACTTGAAATAAGGAAATAACACCAATGCGTTAAGAAAATTAGAGAAAAGAAAATGGAAGTCCAACGATGAGAGTTACTGAGAAAAATGGAAAAGACTGGTGTTGCCACCCAAGAGCTTCCAGTTGCCGCTCAAACTCCTTGTAAGCGACGATTCGCTTTGAAGGGCCTTGAGCCAACGCGTATCCAGCCAGTCAAAGAACAAGAACATTGGACAAGATGACGGTACTGTTAACGAACAATTAGGAAGCAATAATAATACAGACCTCAATAGTAGCGCTTCCACTCAACGCAGTTTCAAAGGAATTCTAATTCGCTCCGAGACCAGCAAAGAAGGGTTTCAGATCGTCAATGCGATACAGAATACAGTATACTGGTTATATGGGACAAGCGAAGTTCACGAGATTGGTCAAACACAGACGGGATGAAGGCCGGATGTGTGAAATGAGAGTGTGCATGACGAAAATTGCGAGGATAATGGCAAAGATAATTGGGGTGATAGTTGCCGTGGTAATGGCGAAGATAATTGGGGGGGCTAATTGCGTTCGTAGTCCACCCTCGAGAGTTGGCGGATGGCGGAGTTGAACACAGAGCACCGAAAATCCTTTTACACCCCTTACCCGTAGATTCCCTGTTAACACTTTCAGGAAGCATGTTCCAGCGCTCGATGACACTGCGTGACAGCCGGATTTCCGCCCTAATCCGATCGGACCGCGGTTTGTCCAGCTTCAAGGAATGACCGTGTAGAGAACACAACCTAGCAGGACTGAATAGCTAAAATAAATCTGGACCAACCTTCCCAGTTAAGATACGGAAGATTAGGATTAGGTCTCCTCTAAGCCTTCGTAGTGCATAAAATGCCTTCCCAAACTAAGTAGACGCTCGGGGTACGTCAGTCCCCGTAATCCCCCGACTAGCCTAGTACCCAATAGTAAAACCCTCTCTAGCTCCAATTTGTCCCGTACGAGGCACGGTTGACAGTCCTGGACGCAGTTATCCAGATAACACCAAACGAAAGCCGAGAACAGTCTAGTAAAGGTGCCACCCGTCAAGACACCAAAAGAACGTCGTATTAACCGCATCATGCGGAAAGCCCTGCATGTCGCCTTCTTCCAGTTGTCGCCGGACTGTAAAACCGAAGTGTGTACAACGCCTAGGTCAACCTGGCTAGATATACCGGAGAATTCGACCACACCGACGAAGTACTTCGTAGCAGGACAACCTCCTCCAACTGAAATAACTGAGTACTTTGCTTCATTTATGGGCAGTAGCCATAATTAGACCAGTCCCAATGCTTATCCAATGCTTCCTGATTAGCTGCGGTACCTCCAAGAACATGAACAGTGTTCCAAAGCTTCAGGTCACCTGCAAATAGCGGCGATGGTAGCTCAAGCTCCGCGGGTAGGTTATTCACATAGATAGAGAACAGCAACGGTCAAAGGACCTAGCCCTGCAACACGCCACTGAACACAGACTGCCCCTGTCCCCAATTTTGAAGAGAGGGCAAACAGCAGCTTCCTTCCATTCGGATGGCAATGCACAGCTGTCAAGGCATTTCAGAAACACCATAGCGAGCGCTTCACTCAGTTCCCCAGCCAAAGCATGTAACAGTTTTGGGTGAATTGAATCAGGCCAAGAGGCCTTAGAAGGGTTCAGCCCTTGTAACAGCCTACAAACCTCCGTCTCCGCTACAGAAATTCGGATACTCCTAGACCTTCTGGGATCATGCAAAGCAGCTCAACGCCTGTCAAAGTGGTTTCCATTACAAACCCTGTCGCATATTTTTCACTACGCACACAGGCCTTGTCTTAGTCCGTATGGGCATGAGTACCGTCATAACGCATCAATACTGCAATTGACATAAGGATTTGATATAAACAGAGAATCACTTTGGATTCCCTGTAGCTTCTTCCGCTAACCTGGACAGTATCGTCGTCTGAGATCTCACAATGGAAACCCGAAGCTTTGGCTCTCATTGCTTGATAGGCTGTGTGCCATACGCTTGGGAGAGACTAAAGGGTACTTTGGTGGCGTCTAGACAGAGTACAACTAAAGAGCAAACAAACATGATCACTGGAACCCAGTTGAGGTCCGTAAGTAATGTCACCAACAAAATCCAGTGACGTAGCAAATACAAGGTCTAAGATAGACGGTTCCTGGGCATTCATGTACCTAGTAGAGAGTTCTATGAACTGATAAGAAGGTACTTGAAGCGTAGGTTCAAGCATAACAGCGCCGAATGTGCCTGCCGCTGAGTCGCAAGAAAGAGCTGCCCAGCAAACCTCTGGGAGGTTGAACCCGCCCATCAACAAACACTGGTTTGCGGACTGGGAGCGAATGAATTCAAGTACCTTTTTGGATACGCTCCCAGGGCTTTTATACACAAGTACAACTTTAACCTGGGCCCAGAGTGTGCTAATCACAGCCGACAGAGCTTAAACAGTTTTGGCTGCCGACTGAAATCAGCGAGTCTTCAAAACATCAAGCTTGCAGCTCACATAAACAGCGACGTCCTCTCTCTGCCGGCCAGCGTAGATATCGCATCTATATGGCGCGTAGCCGGATAGATGTACTTCACCATCCGTGATATCCTGAGACAGCCACGTTTTAGTGAATACTAGTATATCGGGATGAGACCCATCAACAAGCAGGCCTAACTCGTCCCCCTTATTCCTTAGACTGCGCACATCGCTTAGCACTATCTGAAGGTATTCGTTAGATCCAGACCTGGGTGGTGCGCTACCAGAATTCGCAGTGGTAAGGCGGAAAAGGGCTGCCGGCTGACAAACCGAAAATCCACTAACCGGAGACCTTGTGTCCCGGCCGCTCGCCTCCTTTGGAGGTCTTTGGTGGCTTCCCTTAACTTCAGCCTATCGACCAGCAAAGGTCCATCATCATCATCAACAGCAGTACATCAGCCATTTGAACTGATGCTTCGCTGGCATACAACCATGAGGACCTATGAAATAAAGAATAAGAAGAGGGAGAGAAGGGGGACTTACCTGAAAACCTTGGAGCCCTAAGCAAACATTCAGGGTCAAGGCGCCTACACCTTGTGTAAACAACATACCGTCACAAACAGCTGCCTATCGTGCAAAGATAAGGCGGCATCAGCGAGACAGCTTCCTTGCGGCCTTCACTGCCACGCGTCATAATCAGCCATTACCTCGCAAATAACTCAGCACCAAAGACACTTTAAACAGGCAAACCGATTAGGAGACGGCAGCAGACGCGTCATTGGTATCTACTGCAAGCCATGTCCTGTAAAATCTCGAGCCAAGCACAAGGGGCGTCAAGTGGGCTCCACTCCGTAAGGCGAGACGGACCAACGGTACCCAGTTTGTCCTTCAGTGGCTTCATTTCCCGCCTTGGCCCACCCTACACCTGGTAGACTGAACAAGGTTCGCCTAGGTAAGCAATGACCAGGCATTCGTAGCACGTGCCCGAGCTAACGCAACTTATTCAGTGCTATCTGTTGTTCTAGGGAGCTAACATGACTATCACCACCTTGTACTCGCCTACGCACAACATCGATGCGGACACGCTGGTACCGTCCGACTCCAGCAATGCTTCGCTGACAACAATGATCAAAGAATGGAAGGTGCCTCAGATCTTCAGAATAAAGGGGCCAAGTCTCACTACCATAGAGCAAGACGGCCCTCACTATGGCTTTGTATACACTGCCTTTCAGACGGAGGGAAATAAACTTCCGTCGCCAAATATGCCACAGGTTCAAGAAGACAGCTCTGGCCTTTGCACTGCATGAGCTAACGTCACTTTCTATGCGCCCGTCATTGTTGATGCAGCTGCTGAGATAACCGAAATGATCAACCACCTCGAGCTCCTCGTTAGCAAGCGTCAAGGGGTCATCAAGTGGCTGGTGGTCCTGCAGCAACACTTTGCACTTTGAAGGTGCGAAGTGCATACCAAACAATGGGAGCACTCTAGACAGGCTATTCACGGCTGATTTTGCCGCCCCAACCTCGTCGAAAAGCAAGACGATATCGTTCGCATAATCTAGATCAACTAACCTTTCACCAGGCAGCACTTCAACGCCTACATCGTGAGGTTCCGCAAGGGAGCACTCCATGTTAGAATCCACGACGAACTTGAACAAAATGGGGAAATCGGACAACCCTGACAAACGCCACTTGGGTCGGAAAGCTATCCAAAAGGACAACGTAGACCCTGAAGCGGCTTGTAGTGTTTGAGTATAGAGCACGAAGGAGGTTCACATATTTCGTGGGAACACCTTTCCGCGCAAGTATTTCGAACAGAATCGATCGAGCAACTGACACAAACGCACTCTTAAAATCGAGGAACACAGCTATTGTTGGTCTGCCGTTTGCGTGGCGCTGCTCTAACACCTGCCGCAAAGTAAATATATGGTCTATCCAGCCACGTACTGGGCGAAAACCGGCCTGCTTTTCCCTAATCCGAGATTCCCGTTCCACAGTGAGGCGACGAACGGGCATCGAGGCCAGTAATTTTGTCACAACTGGCGTTAGGCTAATACCCGCTGTGGTTAAAACAGCCTGTGCGGCTGCCCTTCTTGTATATTGCCACTATACTTGATTCGCACCAATTAGCCGGGACACTCTTCCCTCCAGATACAAGCGAATAAGGAGGCCAGTGCTTTGCAGAGGATCTCACCTCCATCCTTAAATAGTGCAGGTGGAAGGGAATCCGGGCCAGCGGCACGAAAACGGTTAAGAGCTGTGCTCGCGTTTCGGACTTCGGCCTCCGACGGAGGCTCTAAACTAACCATCCGTGGCCGGTCCTGGATCACCAGAGTAGGAGGAGGTCCGGGAGCAGGGGCCAGCTGAACTGATCTTGAAGGTGTTCTGCCCAACGTACCATACGGCGCTCCTTATTGTGTATCAGCGCCCCGCGCTGTCTCTGTTTGTCTCACTGACGCCTGGTTTCCTGGGACCAGTGGTGCGGATTAGCTGCAAGAGTTTGCGGTAATTGCCTACTGCTCCTGCCTCCTCCATTTCTTGAGCCCGCCTGGTCCACCAGCCTTCCTTGTCAGCACGTAGGCTCTGCTTTAGTGCAAGCCTAATAGCCCGTCGGGTCACAATGTGCTCAGAGCCAGCCGGGAGGTTTCTTCTAGATTCCAACAGGTTCACCGACCTCTCGGATATCCAGTGACCGGCGCGGTGACGATGGATAGTGCCACAAGCAGCTGCTCGCGCGTCGTGCATGGCGGCCGAGATCCTATTCCACTGAAGCTCCGTGTCAGCGGAAGGTCCGGCCGAACACGAATATTTGTACCTTTCAGCCTAAACGCAAACTGCATGAGAGCGCTGCCTTCCTCCGTGGTAGAGAGTACCACACGAAGTAGCCGTGGTGGAGAGTTGGGTACATTCAATGCGACCTTACCCAGTCTACTCAGTTTCCTGACAGTAACACCCGGAAAACCAGGTGGAAGAAGCTTCGTTACGCACATTTTAAACCATTGAAGGTTGTCCAACGTGCGATCACTAGGAAGGACAGCAGTAGATTCTGCCACGTCACGTAATATAACGCTGCTATTGGTGCGAGAATCGCCACGACGTGGTGTCTTAACCCCACGGGTCTTTGATTCCACACTTGAAGCAGGTGGCTTCACCACTGGTGGTGGGAATCTCTAAAGCCCCGCCGAGGATGTAGCAACCGCAGGGTATGCTTTTCGCTCCACTGTCGATGTCTTACATTTTTCGGGTCCGCGCTTCCACCGAAAGGCTTTATGGCAAATTTGGTCGGCTTTTATTTCTCGATAACGGGAGCACGGCACCGTGACGACGTTTCGCTTTAAACAGAGTCCAGCAAACCTTCAGAACATGCCTTCTCGGTGACAAACCGAGATATCCGGCCCCTTCGGCTGACAAGAAGTGCGTGTTGGAATCTTCACATTTGCACAACCGCCAGATGGTCTGACAAGAAACGACCCATGGCTTGTTCCCGGTGCGGAGACAACTGTAACTTCTTCTTTAGCAGAGAGCTTACGGGGTTTCCTGGCTCTCTTTCGCTTTACTGAAAGAATCTCTTGAACCGGCAATTCGGCGTCGAGCAGGGTACCTTTAGGCACGACGCCCGAAGCAGCTTCATTTTTGTGGTCCGTAGCCATCTGGACGGGTGACATAATGATTGGTGCAAAAAGTGGAGCTGCAGTGGAAGCGGTCAAATCTGCGTTGTTGGAGACCGGAAGCATCCTCATGCGCAGTAATCTTAAGGCGAAGATCTGAGAGCATCGAGAGTGAACCCTCTACATCTCGCAGCCGGATATCGAGAGATACGTCTGTCGTACTAAGGGCAGCGCGGTCATGCTGGCTACCACAGCAATTGGCACAACTGAAAAGCAACGTTTCGCTGGAGGCGAGCACTGCCTACTGCTCGGTAGTTAGGTCCGTACAAAGCTGGTGGTACTATCGGTTGCAGACATTGCACTGCATACCGTCGGAATCGTCAGTTACTGGTATATTGCATCTTGAACTGCCACAAATTGCGATAACCTCAGAATCCAAGCCACCAGAAACAACAGCCTCGGTACATTGCGAGACCGGCGTAGTGGAAAAGAGAGTGGAATTATAACACGTATACAATAGTTAAACGACTTCAGTAAGAAGGCAAAAGCTAGATGCAAACGGGAGTAAAACTGGGAAAAGCGGAAAAATTACCAGTAAGCGCCAAGGACGCTTTGACCAGCACGGCTTTAATCCATACAAGGTACCTTGGATTAGAGGAAAGTTGCCAATAGGCAACTTCCGCTGCAAGTGTTTATTCATACACGGTTTTCAAACACAGTATTGCAAGCCAAAAAGTCGAGGTACCACTTGGTACTTCTCTTGTTGCTTCGCAGTTTACATACGAGACTTGAAAAACTACAGGCAGTCGTAAATTGGAAGTTGCGAACAGCTTCTTTCACTTCTTCACAGTTTTTATAGCGATCGTAGACCATGCGGCAAAAAACAGCAGCGTCATCTAACATAGGAAGTGGCTAATTTTTGACATGAAAAATCGGCCTGGAGGGACTTTGTGTTCCGGTACGGCAGGCTGAATGGTGATGCTGGTGAGGATGATGATGATGGAGATATAACGGAGATGTATATTTATCGCTTACTGCATAAGTATCTACGGTAAATGGCAGTTGCTAAGATTGATGGGTGGTTAGGTTTGTGCTAACTTAAATGAGGTTAACTGGAGAAGGTCTGAATGATTCTCGAGCGCCATGTTGGATGACACCGCTGTTTTTGCCGTATGGTCTGCGCTCGTTATAAAAGCTGACAGGAAGTGGAGGAAGCGGTCCGCAAATTTCAATTTGCGACTGCCAGTAGCTTTTCAAATATCGTACGGATACTGCGAAAAAACGTTTGAAGGAAAGTGGTACGAAGATCGCCGAAGGCTTTCCGCGCCGGTATGTGCAATTTTGGTGCATACATTCGACACGCGAAGGAGCAGTTGGGAACCGGTACATTACATATATAGGTTGGAAAACTGAATCCTTGATTTCACAGATTTCGTGATTGCGGCTGCCTTGCGCGTTTTCATTCAGTTTGAAAGGGCAACTGTAGGAGCGTTGCAACTTAACTTGCAGCACACGTATGGTGTTCAAATTGGTCAGCCATGGTTGTATCCCAGCAACCGATGTTTAACTGCTGAGCAGGAGTCGGAGGTATGTTCCTTGATGGACACGTTAAAAGGAAGCCGTGAAATACGGACTCATGTGTGGAGAACGCACAGCCGACGGATGACAAAGGCGAATTTGTGGCACAAGAGGCGGCGACACATGCGTAAAACCGACGGTGAGGTGTTACAGGTCGTTCGTTTGTTGGAACAGCACGGCAAACGCCGGGTGCATAGGCATGATGATCAAATACTGTCGGTGTATTTTGCACCCTCATGCATGGAAGGCTTGGTGCAGCGATACTGTGAGGTGCTCTTGGCGGATGCGACGCACCAAATCAATAGCGGGGGTTTATCCTGTGGCACTGCATGTTGGTGGGCGTAACTGGGGTTGTGATATCTTTTTTCTTCACTTTATTGCCCAAAGACATCGGACAGTTAAAAGGAAGCGGTGGAGGCGATGCTTAGTATGCTTTCGGCCACATTGCGTGCACGGACGGTAGTCATGAATAAATGTGCCGCTCAAGCGGGTGCGATTCAATCTGTGTACCCTCAGGCGCGTGTCGGATTGTGTTGATTTCATGCGGTGCAAGACATGGCTAGACGTTGCTCAGACCTGCATGATGCGTCACCGGAGAATAGAACTGTTCCTCGGCAATGGTTGCATAAAGTGATATACACCAGAGATGAGGGTTTCGTTAGACTATTGCATGCTATAGAATCCCGAAATGCGGAGCGCAATGATTACGTAATACGCACTTGGTTACCGTTTTCCTCATTATGGGCGGCGCATAGATTGCTAACGGTGTGTACCTTTGGTTGTTTTACGACAAACCGGGTGGAGAACGAGAACCGACAGCTTAAGCTGCAACGTACTGAACGGTTCTGTGTACTTCTGCTGTTCACCGTGGTGGTGGATCGTGTGCATCGAGTTATGGAAGAGAGGCGTACGAAGTTATGTAGGTGTCAGTTGAGTCCGTATGTTCCTCCGGTAAACCTTCGCGGGCTCACCGGCGTACTTGTACATTTAGTGCCGTACGCGCGGGAGCAGTTAATGAAGAACTCGTCATCCGAGGAAATAATTGGTTGTAGTCCTGAGGGTACGGCTACTGCGGTGGAGTGCAGGCGGCGCCTCGGTAACCGTACATTCTTGGTACGTCGTGACGGATGTAAGTTGAGTTACATAATCATTGGCGGATGCCGTGTGCGCACATGCGTTACGTCGCTTGTGATCAGCGAGTGGAGTTGGCTGTATTGATTCAGGGTTGCCTTTGGTGTATACCTGATTCCCCGGAACCCGTAGCTCACATTGAGTTCACGGATGCTACTGAGTTAAGCGCGTCGGAAGCGGCAACCACTTCACAAGCGGTGATTTTGGATCGGACGGAGAAGTTGCGTGCGGCAGAGAAGTTGTTAGGGGAACTGGAAACAAACATATGCACGATGTCGGCGAGTAAATTTCAGGGCAGACCACCTATTTGAGGCGGTTGTGCGAGGTTTTAATGTCTGAAATGGATGTGCAACAGTTCTGCAAAACCAGGCATCGCTATTCCTCCTTGCGTTTGGATAAAGATGAGAACATTTTGTCTTTGGTTGGTAAACGGCGGACGTCCTCCGTGGTTTCCTGTCTTCCTGATGGGGTTAACCTGACGGAGAACGCAGCAAGGGAGATAGGCTCGTGCTCCAATAAACATTCATGAAGGCGCAAATCTCCATTGGTACACCGACGGACGGAGGTGTCAATTACGGATACGTTGCCGCGCCGTGCACTTTTCCGAACAGTGAGGACCAAAACGTTCAGCGTATGCAAGTGTGCTCCCATGAAGCGAGATCTTTCATCTGGACCGGGGTGGTTGACGGAAACAAATGCGCCCTATGCATGCGGTTGGAGGACACACTGGGTAACAGCGACACGGTGGATCGGGTCATGTGAGACCACTTCGAACGCTGGTTTCACCAATCGTGCAGTGATTATGATGGTGCGGAAGGTTTCAAATGTTTGTTCTGTATGGATTAATGGGAAACGGCAAGCGTCCAAGTGTGCTGCTAACTACCCAGGTGCGTTGTGCACAGCCGATAATGATGGCATGCTTTTGCAGTGCACCTTCGTTACCAAGTTTCCTGCCGCCTTGGAAATCATTGGAAAATACTTTCCATTTTTATCCCACTTGTGCTGCGGCCGTATGGCCTACCTGCGATATAATGGGTAAGAAGCGGAAATCGTACGGTCAATTTCTTATTTAGTGAAGCCCCTTTCGGTTAACGAATACAGGTGCAAAAACTCATCGGATGAGATGTCCGCCTAACAGCTGGTAAGTAGCTGCATGACTGCATGTCCAGGTGTTTTCTTCTCTTCATGAAGCGGAGTGTTTGTGCTGCGCATTTTCCTCACAGTCTACTGGTTGGAGACGTGCCACCATGCCAACATATGTCTGCTTCTACCTACACATTTCATTAGTTACGTGTGGATAGGCAAATAGGTGGATTTTATCCACCGCTTGCGTTGTTAGCGGTTTCCGTATCCTGAATGTTCCGATACCGCCAAGAGTAAGGTTCCAGTGGGATGTACACCGGGTGCTCCTAAGCAACCCCAAAGGTATGGGTGGTGATGAATCAGGCGGCAAAGGAGAAGTGAACGGGCATTCCTGTAAACCTAGGGTTCAATTTAACGTTTCAAACAACCACTACCGCTGCTGTTAAGGTTGTTAACATGGTCTCCCTCAATCCCGCTTCACAATCGGGGGATTTGCTATTGTTGCTGCTTCACATGAATAACCGCTTAAACTGTGGCAGCAGGAGACGGTTAGAACCGACTGCAGCCGCTCCGTTATTGCTCACGTCTTCCTAGGGGCTCTCGTTCGGAATTCGGCAAGCATAGAGCAATCGGTGTCATCTCCATCTGTTTCAAAATTACCGGACTCCATAATCCATCCCTGCCATACGGTTGGTAACCTCATCTTCAATCCCACGGGTGCTAATATAGTTGCCCAGGTACTTGAATTCCTGAAGGACTTATAGCAGGTCACCACCAAACGTCGTAAGGATCACATTCTGCTTATGAAGGAGGTGTTCCATTGTTTGGATGCTACTGCTCAATCAGTTTCATAGTCTTATTGACCCTGTAGCCATTTATCATGCTCATCTTAATTTTATCCCCAGTTTTCTACCACATAATTCTTGGCCTTCCCCCATCTTGGTTCTGTAATCGTTTATTTCCACTTTCCATTCACATACAATCGCAGCGCGTTGCTGCAGTCCAGTGGACAAATACATGTCTAGCCCTAGGGTCCGGTAACCGGTAACTAATGCGCCGCTTTCCTAGGCATCTATGAACTTACGGTACATACATGAAGCCTATCGGTATGCTTTCCATTTCGCAGCGTACCCAGGTTCCATCTACATGCACCAATCCGTAACAGGCCGCATTTGTCCTCCATTGCTATGTCAGCGAAGTCAGGCATGTGTCCCTCGCCATTCCCATTTCCGGTCACTCTAACCAGTTACTTATTGTAGCCTGCCGTCCGCATTCCCCTCCATAGACTACAACGCACCACACTGCCTGTTCTCTGCTTGACCGCCGCCACCGTTGCCTGCCTGTTTCCCTGTGACAAAAGTCCTCACTGGTAACCGATGCACCTGTTTCCTCAGCAGCCATAACTGTTCCACGTGTATATTTGTGTTTTCGTTTTCTGTTTATTTCATAGATGTCGCAGGTTTCATATCACTTTGCACCCCCGTTACATGCAGCATTTATCCTCCGCTGACATGACAGCGATGTCAGCCCTGTGTCCTCCGACAGTCCTATAGTCGTCCTCATTTCCAGGTAATTTTCCTTGGTTGTTCTTCCAACCTTTCCCTCAATGGACCGCGTTGCACCGGACTGCCTGTTCGCCGCCTGCCCGCCGCCATCCTTAGAATTCTGTTTGCCTGCAACTGATATCCTCAATGGTAACGGATGCGCTTGGTTCCTCAGTCTCCATGATCTTCCGGTACGTGCATGCAGCTTCTCGGTTTACTTTCCATTTCACAGCGTATACATGTGCCAGCTAGATTCTTACATCTGTAACATGCTGCGGTTGCATGCCGCTGGTATGTCAGCGACGTCATCCATGTGTCCTCTGACCATCCTACTTCCCGCAACCCTCAAAGGTAGGTTACCGTGACTTTTCTTCCAACCTTTCCCTCAATGGACTGCATCGCACCGTACTGCCTGTTCGCCGCCTGCCCACCGCCATCCCTACATATCTGATCATGCCTCCATGGGCGTGCCTCGCATAGTCGAGAATAAAGTATTTATTTATTTATTTATTTATAGAATTCCATTTGCCTGCAACCGATATCCTCACTAGTAACTGATGCGTCTCTTTCTTCCGCCTCCATGAACATCCGGTAAGCACATGAAGCTTCTCCCTTCACTTTTCATTTCATAGCGTCCCCGTGTTACCTCTAGATGCGCACAGCCGTAACATGCTGCATTCGTCCTCTGTTGATATGCCAGCAACCTCAGCCATGCTTCATCCGCGATTCCTACATACGGTCACACTCACAGGTACGTTCGCGTGGCTTCACTTACACTTTTCCGGCAATAGACCGCAACGCGCCTCCATGCGTCACCTTCTTCAGCGACCTCAGTCCCCGCTGCAGAATGTACCCAATATGCGCAGCATGAAACTACCGAACGGTAACCGTGCATACATCCATATATATTTATATTTATAATCTGTAAGACTGCACACCATCACTAAGTTAACCTGCATCTTCCGCTTCCTTGATACCAAGCAGAGGAACGCTACGTTATCCCTCCTTAGAGCTCACATCAAGGGAACGCGAAAACGGCCCTCTTAAAGGCCACATTTTTAGTGTCCACGCTTTGCGGGTAGAATGCCTCCATAGACGCGCGCCCAACAATGACGCGGTTATTAGAATCGGTGTGAACGTCGAGCACCTTATCCTCCGTTCTCCGGTGTCATACGTATTCATCTTTTCATCTACCTTTCATATGGCGTAACTATCATTTGAACTCATAACTAATATACCCTCTCACAAGTAAGTACCCAGGTTATGCAGCCCAATGTTCAAAAGCCAACAGTTCGTCCCGGGCTGCTGTGATACAATCCGAAGTACAATGTCACATGTCATCCGCAATCATATGTGCTCACGCCTACATCCTTACGAAAGCACCTATACACCATCACTCAGTGATCCGCTATACCTACGTGAGACTTTCCATTTGTCCTCAGCATACGCGTTACCACGCTGAATGGGATTAAGCGACAATGCTGTGCTTAGTTTACGTACCGTTTTCCTCATCATTGTTTCAGAACGCTTTACGTAAAAAATGGGGAAAGTCACATTAATAGGAACACCATCGGAATGTTTTCCAGAGAACGTAACCGTAAGGCATTTCCCTAAACCACCGTGGTTCCATGCGTTTGTACCCGCATGCGTCATACCATCTTAGCAAGGAGAAAGCGCAATTTACGCGGACATACGTAGCCAAACTGCACTGTAAATTGCATCCCGCTTAGACAAGGTGTCGCTGCATACACGTGCACCTACGTTACCAACCAGCATACGCAGTGCGTCACAAATACCCTATCCCCATTTACGACATAAACCAGCGATGTTTACGTGTCCAGTCTTTCACGCCATGCCCATATTACTCCACCATCACACCGCATATGACGTAAGTTAACTAGCAGGATAAGCAAACACACCACAAACCAATATTAACTTATACACATCCTTTATTCCAATGGAAACAGGTCAGCAATCTCCACACAATAACCGTGTGTAACCTCGCGGTGGAATTACACTAACTATGGTGGACACGACACACGCATACTAAAATAACCTCAGTGTATTGCCTCCAGTAACATATCCCTACGTGTAAGAACAAATTTACGTATGCACCAAAGTATATATATTCCAAAAAATTTATAATTCTGCATCCTCTTGTAAACACATGCATATATATTTATATATGTATATATATATCGGAATAATTGTGTCTGCGTATCTAAATGTACACATATATAAATATATGCTTCAAATAACTACGGAAACATAAGTCACACGCCTGTCATGCATATATATATATGGTGGGCGCATCCGGTTTCGGATTTGAATGTCACTGTGGCCAGCCACAGGACGCATGCGCCTAACGACGGACCATGGGTGGCTGGCACTGCACCACCCACAGCTCCATCCACACACCCCATATCCAGTGTAAACCCGAAGGAATAAGACCGGGAGGCATGTGGATGGAAGCCACGTTTCATCAACAGAGACGGCCCACAAGCCCTCATAGGAAGCAACAAGCACGCTGTATTTGGGGAATCAAATGCGCACAAGGCGATGGCTGGACCGTAGTCCGCTCCACACTGATCGCATGGCACCACTCTTCGAGCCTTGCACGACCACAAGGACCGTGCAACCCGTCCCCTCCAGCAACGACCAACCGTCTCCTGGAGCCAGTATGGACGAGGTAGTGGGTAATAGACAGGTAGGCACCTTGTCAACATGCACATCAAGCGGAGCCACACAGAGGCTATCAAGCAACAGCCGTTCACTTGAAACGACAAGATGAAATAAAATAAATGCAATCATGCATACACATATGGCGGCCTAACCTCGCTAAATAAGCAGATGAAGTAAGCTGGGTAGCAACAAATTCGCGATAAGCAAAAAATGTCCACAAGTTACTTAAAAATGCTACAAACGCAACAAACTTACTGAAGATAAGCGCAAGTAGTGTAAGCAACGTGGCAAGTTAATAGAAGCTTATTAAGGTAGGCAGAACAAACCAAATAAAGTGGAATGAAATTTAGCCAGCTTAAAAAGACCTAGTTAGAGTGTAAGCTGGTTTAGCCCAACTGCGGTGAAGAAGCATCAAGAATGCAACCTCAGCCTCAGCAGGGGGCACAATATATATATATATATATATGTCTATATATATACATAAATATATATATATATATATATATCGACCTGCGTACGTATGCATACATTTATGCATATGCATATATATGTAGATATATACAGTAACTCGCACTATATGATTTCAGAAATTGTTTATATATTTACATACTCATCTAAGCATATGTATACCTAACTATATATACATGGTTGGCGGCATCCGGATTCGGATTTGTCTGTCACTGTGGCAAGCCACAGGACGCATGCGCCTAACGACGGACCATGGGTGACTGGCACTGCGCCACCCACAGCTCCATCCACACACCCCATATCCATTGTAAACCCGAAGGAATAAGACCGGGAGGCGTGTGGATGGGAGCCACGCTTCATCAACGGAGCCGGCCCACACTCCTTCACGGTCAAACGCAGACACGCTGTATTTGGGGAATCAAATGCGCACAAGGCCGTGGCTGGACCGTGGTCCGCTGCACCCTGCGTGCATGGAACCACTCTTCGAGCCTAACGCGGCCACAAGGACCGTGCAACCCGTCCCCTCCAGCAACGACAAACTGTCTCCTGAAGCTAGTATGGACGAGGTAGTGGGTAGTAGACAGGTAGGCACCTTGTCAACATACACATCAAGCGCAACCACCCCGCGGATATCAGGCAACAGCCAACCCTTGAGAGAAAGATAACAAAAAAATAAATCAAGTACCGTATAAGGAAACGGTGACATTAATCTTAAATTTATGAGCATATGAAATAAGTCGTTTACAAAAGATATCTAGATAAGTTCACGACGTCAGAATGCATACCGTACGGAAATGCCACGAACACAAAAGTGCTATGGAAATCGAATACAATTAGCTTAAACGAGGTGTGAAAGTTAATGGAATAGAGTACAGGTAGACATTTATATGAGAAAGAAAAGCATTATTGCAAAATTGAAAACCCACCACCTCTGCATACATATATATATATTTGCTAAGGCTGATGTTGTATTATTGATGCTTCTTCACCGCAGTTGGGCTAAACCAGCTTACACTCTAACTAGGTCTTTTTAAGCTGGCTAAATTTCATTCCACTTTATTTGGTTTGTTCTGCCTACCTTAATAAGCTTCTATTAACTTGCCACGTTGCTTACACTACTTGCGCTTATCTTCAGTAAGTTTGTTGCGTTTGTAGCATTTTTAAGTAACTTGTGGACATTTTTTGCTTATCGCGAATTCGTTGCTACCCAGCTTACTTCATCTGCTTATTTAGCGAGGTTAGGCCGCCATATGTGTATGCATTATTGCATTTATTTTATTTCATCTTGTCGTTTCAAGTGAACGGCTGTTGCTTGATAGCCCCTGTGTGGCTCCGCTTGATGTGCATGTTGACAAGGTACCTACCTGTCTATTACCCACTACCTCGTCCATACTGGCTCCAGGAGACGGTTGGTCGTTGCTGGAGGGGACGGGTTGCACGGTCCTTGTGGTCGTGCAAGGCTCGAAGAGTGGTGTCATGCGATCAGTGTGGAGCGGACTACGGTCCAGCCATCGCCTTGTGCGCATTTGATTCCCCAAATACAGCGTTCTTGTTGCTTCCTATGAGGGCTTGTGGGCCGTCTCTGTTGATGAAACGTGGCTTCCATCCACATGCCTCCCGGTCTTATTCCTTCGGGTTTACACTGGATATGGGGTGTGTGGATGGAGCTGTGGGTGGTGCAGTGCCAGCCACCCATGGTCCGTCGTTAGGCGCATGCGTCCTGTGGCTGGCCACAGTGACAGTCAAATCAGAAACAGGACGCCCCCAATCATATATATATTATTTGCATTCCATTCGCATTTGCTACTTTCATAATTGCTATTAGGTGTCCTGTATGTTACAAGTACACATGCCTTATAAATGACACATAACAGCTATCGGCATTACATATTAGCAAAGTTTTTCTGCTTAATGAATTAAGTAAACCTTTTAATAATCACTCACATTTACATACTTATGTAATATCCACCATCCCTTCTAACACTTCCGTTACTGTTCCCCTTATTGGACCACTCAACATTTCAATGACATCATGCCTTTCAACAAAAATTCCACCTTTGTAATGCAATTATTGGTACCTCTGTTTCTGCATTACCAGTTATACAACTTTGGAGAACTAGCGCCGTCTCTTTATCGTGATTTCAAGAAATACAACATGTACAATAATCAGAAAACAGATATGAATATCCCTTATCCAAGGAAGTAAGTTACTCTTACCAATTGCTTCATGCAACCATAAGCTTTGCATACATTAATCAATTGCATTAACACTTATTCGCTGGCTAGCCGAACAACCTCCTCGTGGTGCCAGCTGGGTGGTTTCTGGTTTTACCCGTTCCAGCTAATAGTTCGGCGGCAGTGTTCCAGGACGTGGTGGGTTTTCGCCTGGCAAGCGTTCTCCCTATAAAAAGCCACAAATGTCTGCTTAACAACACTGTGACGTGGCGGTCGTGGCTTGCCACAAAATAAAGTCACTGCCCCGTGGATATCTGGATAATCCTTTCCAACCCACGGACACCAATCTTCCAATCGCACCTTGCAGACGATAGCAAGCATTCAAGAATGGAGCAGCACAATTACCAGCGCAAGTTACACGGCTACATAAACGCACACACAATTACATACTTACATTCCCCTACACAAACAAGCACCTTTATGGCAAACATATCGGATTTTTGCAACTTCTTGATCACGCATTGTTTTTTCAAAATGATCATGCCTGTAAAGGCGTGCCTCGCCTTGCCGAGAATAAACGCTTTATTTATTTATTTATCCGCTCGCACTTCCCTTGTATTTACCGTTTGCCTGCTTTTGATTACGCCGTGGCCTTTAATTACACCTGTAGTCATCACTTTAATTTATCATAATAGTTTTCAGAAAGAAAATCGAAGAACCATTATGTTTTACTTCCCACACATTGATGCCACCGGAATTAAAGTATACTATGCATCCCTTCAAATTACCTTGGATATCACCGAGGACAATGGAAGCGAAACCCTTTCCCGCCAATACCAAAATTAGCCATTCCCTCCAACCTGGCGCTCCATAACCAATTAGACCTTCATTAGTTAACCCCATTTAAAACAGCGCGAACTTCACAACTAATAAATCGTAGCAAATACCAGTTCTTGTACTTACGCGCAGCGACAAATATACATCTCTTTCGTATCCAGTTATGAAAGCTTCACCATTTGGCCTGCCGTATCGGAACTCAAAGCCTTTACAGGCAAAGTTTTCAGTACAAAAATTAGCTAGGAGGCAGTAGCAACAACGTAGACCAGTCCCAGAGGCTGTCAAGCGCATGATATATGGCCTCAAAATCCCCGGGAGCATTTACAACATTCCATAGTTTAACGTCCTCAGCAAACAATAGGGATAATACTCTAAGCTCTCCAGGGAGATCGGTTACATAGATGGCGAACAGCATCGGTCCAAGAACCGAGCCATGTGGGACACCGCTAAGGACCGCTTGCCTAAAGGGTAAGCTGCGACCCACACATGCACACTGCTCTCTTCCCTGTAAAAACGCAGATACCAAGTGAAGGGCCCAGCCGGATACGCAGTAGGAACTCAGCTATTGTGCTAGCCTCAAGTGCGGTGCCTTACCAAATGCTTTCGAGAAGTTTACGAAAAGCACAGCCACTACGTGCTCGTTGTTCATTGCTTCGGCCAAAGCCTCACGAGAAACTAAAAAATTCCTAAGAAGAAAACCCCATCCGGAATCCGTGTTGTGCACTACTGAGTAGAGTAAAGCTATTCAGGTGACCTTCCAACGACTCTCTCACTAACTTTTCAAGCGGTTTCACCACGGCGCTAGTCAGACTGACTGGTCTATAATTGCCTGATGAACTCCTGTCGCCACCTTTGAAGATTGGACAGATGACAGCCTCCTTCCATTCAGAAGGTAACGCACAGCTGTCAAGTGACTTCTGAAACACCATCGTCAGCGGTCCACTTAATTCCACCGCCAGCTCATGCAGAAGCCTCGGGCGAAATGAATCAGGTCCAGCTGCTTTGGAAGGGTTCAGTACTCGCAACAGTTTAAGGATTTGCGTTTCCATCACCGTAAACTTAGCGAAATAAGTACCCTCAGGTACTCTGCGGACAAGCTCAACGCTAGTCAACGCGGCCTCACGCACAAAAGCACCTGTATACGGCTCCCCAAGTACACCAGTTCGCATACGCACAGGTTCATCGGCCTGCATCACTGTTGGGATTACCGAATTTGAACCACAGCTTCTCTTAACATAAGCGAAGAACTTATTCGGATCTTCCGAAGCTCCATCTGCCCATTACTTTTCGTATAACGGTCGAGCTTTTCTTAAATGTTGTTTACACCTAGTTCCAGCCTCGCGGTATCTATCAGAGGTGCTAGTGGATGGAGCCGCACGGTAGCTCCTCCAACACCTAATAGGCTTCTGGAGCACTGTAAGCAGCACTGTACGTTGAGCTGAGGAAGTGCTAATTACTACCGACAGAGATTCGACAGTTTTATCTGCTGAGTGAAACATGTCGGTACGTTAAACGTCATGTCCACAGCTAACGTAAAGCGCAACGCCCTCGCCTTGTCGGCCAACGAAGCGATCACATCTAAATAGTGCGTAGCCAGACAGATGTACTTCACCGTCCGTGATGTCTTGAGACAGCCACGTTTCAGTGAATGCAAGTATATCGGGCTGAGACCCATATACAAGCAGACCTATCTCGCACATCTTATTCCTTAGGCTGCGCACATGGCTAAGCACTATCTGAAGGTATGCATAATGTCAAGCCCTGGGTCGTGCGCTACCAGTACTGTCACTGGTAGGGCAAAAACAGACCGCCGGCTGACCACCCGAAAACCCACCAACCGGAGACCTTGTTTACTGGCTGCTCCCCTGGATTTTAGTTTTCAATGGTCGCGTTTGGCTTCAGCCTATCCGCTAATGGGAGGTCTGGCTGAACGCTAACATTGGCACCCTTCAATTTGAAGGCAACTCGCAACACGGCGCTGCGTTCCTCCGGGGTGTATAGAACTACACGAAGTAAACGCGGTCGAGGGTTTGGGGCTTTGACCGGAACGTTACCCAATCTGGACCCTTTCCTGACCATTTCTTCGCAACAGCTGCGTAACCTCCTCCACTTCCGTGACACAAGCGTTACGATGACGCCGCGGTATGATATGCAAATCGTGCCTTGTTAAACGAATGTAATATTGAAGACCCACAAATGCACGCATCTCCTGCCTCCGACGAAACGACTGCATTAGGTAAACACCATGCTTTCTTGCTCCGCTGTTAGCAGCCGAATTATGTCATACAGCCAAGGCTTCCCCACTTAAAAACTGTGCGAATGCCAAAGGCAGTCGTTTCCAATCTCGTAACATTCCCCTTAAAAACCACTGAGAACCGCGCAGGGCAACTGTAACAACGGTACCTGTTACAATATATTCTTCAGACGGGTACAAAGCACTTACCGCTTTCCAACAATATTTGATCGCTTACTATGCACGCACATAAGCTGCGTATATTGGTTCTGGCGTCCTTCCGGTAGCACCTGTCCAGTCTCCCATCGGTAAGCTTTCGCAGTTTTAACGCTCCGACGAATGAACCATGTCGCCGCTTCCGTCTGAAAAAGTAGCAGATCATCATTCTTCGGCGAAAAGTCCACATATGGACCCTAGAAGATACATCGGAATGCACAACAGTCATCCACCATGGCTGCTTCCGCTAGAAGCGGGAGAATGATTAACCACCGTAACCCATTTAAACCGTTCACTTTATTGATTTCTAAGTCTTCTTTTAGCACAGTAACAACGACGTTAACATAATAATAGACACCTACGTGCTTCTGAAGGCCTAAACTTCTCATTTATCAACATACAACTTTGTGTACCACAACCACACTGCCAAATGGTCATTGATCGCGGGGGCGGATCCGGCGCTCCGGTTTCAACGACAGAAAGTTTCCCGAACAGCAGGAATTTAACTAGGGTTAATGCACTTCTGTATATCAATGCATGCGTAACGGCTAAATGAGGCGTTTGGTTGGCATATAAAGCGCAAGTTATAAATGGGTGAAAGGTTAAGAAGTTATAAAATTTATAAAACGGTACGAACTTACAGGCACCTTACCAGTGCCTGTTAGTTGGTGGCTGGCTAGCCGAACAACCTCCTCGTGGTGCCAGCTGGGTGGTTCGGGTTTAACCCGTTCCAGCAAATAGTTCGGCGGCAGTATTCCAGGACGTGGTGGGTTTTCGCCCGGCAAGCGTTCTCCCTATAAAAAGCCACAAATGTCTGCTTATCTACTCTGTGACGTGGCGGATGTGGCTCGCCACAAAATAAAGTCACTGGGCCGTGGACATCCGGAAAATGGTATCCAAATCACGTATATTAATCGCTTATTCTCACATTCCTACCGATAACAAACAGTCAAGAATTCTGCAGCACATTCAAAAATACAAGCTACATTCATAGACAATTACATACATACATACACTCATACACTTACATTCACTGTTATGCCAAACATGTACTCTTTGTACATTTGATCACACTACGTTAGCTTAACATGCTCATGCCTTACTGGTGTGCCTCGCATTGTCGAGAATAAAAGTTTATTTATTTATTATTTGGTTTTTAATTTCACACCATTTTCTTTACACTGCGCTACAGCTTGCATAAAATTTTGTGGCGTTATTTAAGCATCTGATCCTTCTATTTATTGACACTTGTATTGCTCTTTAGCATCCTTGGTTCGCTAGAATTTATCTTGGATTCTTAAGTTATTTACAAGTGTGGAGGGGTGGCCTTTGGCAATGCAGTCACGGAGGGCATTCAGTTTGATAGAAGATTGTTTTGGTACCACAATAACTGTCCTAGAGTAGCTCAGCAGTCCATCGAATTATATGCTCCTCTTCCAAAATAGAATTCGATGTGTTTTCACTGTGTTTGCTTAGCTGACAGTTGTTCGCGCATATTTCACTCCCAACAGAGCGCTTCGTCAGCTGATGATGCTGCTATTAGGGACTGTATGCAAAGGCTTAACGCGGCAGAGCAGTTAATCCGAGAACAGTGATCACTGAATGATGCGTTAGAAGTACGCCTTGGTGAAAATCAAACATCTTACGTGAACGAAATGCGTAGTGCGGCAATCACATTTTACCGTCAGTGACGTGTGCTAATATCCAACCATGAGGAGTCTATAATACGTGAGTCTTACGTTAGACGCGATTTGGATAGAAGGGGAGTGCTGGATATCCTTCGCATTGTTGGGATACTCCCGCAAGTGGGCATATAAAGGGTCCACGGCCTCGGCCGTCGGAAATATTCTATCGGAAGTATTTTCAAGGCCCATTTTGGTTGTGTCCAAAAACCCAGCTTATTGCGATCTACTACATAACCGGGCAGGTGTATTGTCAAATCATACTAATGGTCGGTATCAAGTGGCACTAGCGACAGTAGCTTCAGGAGTAAAAGCTTTTGATATGAGCCAGAAAGATGATGTCATCGCCGAGGCTGCCAGAGAAGTTAGCGAGATTCTCGCTCTGGATGGCTATGAAACGTAGCTAAAAGAATCGCAAACTTGTGTTCCTCTAACGCAAGTGCACTGCGTGGTCAAACCTTGGAAGGACGACCAATTTGCGACCCATGAAGTTTATTGTAAGCCCTTCAGGCGTTAGAGCATGCGTATTACAGCTCGTATGTGGGTACTGAGCGGGTGCTGCTATCGGGAGACTGACTTCACCATCGACGGTAGAAAATAGTAGTGAAGCAGCCACCTCCAGTTCAGTCACAAACTGTAAGCGATCAAATTTGCCTGAAATTGCAGTGTCAACGGCGATAGCATCGTTATCCTAGATGGTGGAGATCACTGGGGAGTTTAAATGCAAGCGCATGTTGATTAGCACCAAGCACGATCTAATAAGAGCACGGAATTGCCATACTGGCAGCACAACATGTAGTGTAGTTGGCCTGACCAAATGAGTAAAACGGTAAACGGAACTGGCAGAAGAGGAAGGATACCAAGAGTGCATTATCGGAAAGCGTCCCGCGGTGGCTCACGTGAACTCGTTTCGGCGGAATGCAGGATGGTCTAAATAGTGTTTCAGAAATCGGGCCCTGTCCTCGGATTTTACGCCCGAGGGGAAAAGCAAAACAAACGTACCAGAGTGGAAAGAACAATAAAGGGGTTGAGAGTGCGGCATACCAACTGCTATAGCATAAGGAACAAATGTGAAGAATTGACACTAAACTGTAAGCTTGCTGACGTAGTTGCGGTCACCGAGGCATGGCTTTCTGAAAGTGATCTAGCCCGTAATGTACTGACGGGTATCCCTGCGTATGGCTTGGATAGACCTGGAAATCAGGTCGGTGGAGGCGTGCTTTTGCTTATCATGATAAACTATGGCCATTGGGGGCCTCTTACATAAGCTAATTCCTAAAAAGCTGCACAGTAATATCACTTGTCAGACTAAGGAGCGCGTTTGAATCTAAAATCCGAAACAAGGGTTATTCCATTACCCTCTAAAGGCAAAGAAGAGACTGCGATCTCGTTTCTTCTTAGTTGCGTACGTGAACATATGGAACAGGCTGCCTTCCAGAATAAGAGAGATCCGAAACTTGCAGACTTTCAGGAAGGAGCTACAAAGATTCCTGTGTGTTGACAATATACAAAGCATCTTCTATATCTGCGATTCGCAAGATCACTTAATCGAAACTGGCTGTGACGTAGCTTGAGGACTCCCACGATGTAGTGCATGAAATCTAAGCACCTTAAGCGCCTAACTCATCCATATTCATTGTCGTTACCGTCTTAATACCTAAGAAACTTTAGCGGTATTCCACGCAGTTATTCTCTAGGTTTTAAGAATAGAACTCAGAGTACTAAACGACTTTACTCTTCAATGATCTCTTCTTGACCTGCTTGAGTTTTCCTACGGACAATTCCGCTTATGACTGCACCATGGGAAGACCAGACGCTACCACAAAAGCATCCTGTAAGGGATAATCTGTAGCATAACCTACATGCATTTTATCCATCAATGACCCCATGTTTTCATCTTACCCATTATGCAATCAGAGCCCCCGGGAGGTCTCAGTCGGATCAGTCGCAGGCATCATACGAGTGCCACTATTAGAATTCTGAAGGCAAAAGTTATTTAGCCATTACTGATTAGTTCCTGACCTGCTTCGGTTCCCTCACTGACATGTTGGTCCAAATGCTGCATGGACCAATTGGTATCCACAACCCACCGGCTTCTCTTTTTCAACTGACACTTCGTCAATGTTTAAAATTTTCAACAAACAGTACAGCCTGGCCTACTGCCTGGCAGGTTCGCAGACCCGTAGGTGTACCGGATATAGGATATTGGGAAGCAATGCCGGAGCAGGCAAGTTACAATCCTTACATCTTATCTACATCTTCATTCCTTGTATTCAGCTTTACCTTTTATCACTTTGCAACTTCTTAGACCACTGGGTCCGTGGAAGAATACTAGGCTTATGTCCCTTAAGGTACGCCTAGTAAAGGCATCCCACCAGCCGTAAGCCTTGTATAAGATGTTGAAATCTACTGTTACTACCGATACACCTAAGATTAGCATTAGAATTGCTCAAAAACCGTCTAAATACCGGCTTTAGAAGTATCTTTATGTACCTTCGTAGAGTTCAGTTGGTAGCGGGACCTAATTGATGTGTTTTCATTAAGCCTGAGCACTAGCTACCTTACTCCTACCTCACTCTTTTTCTCGGCATGGTGAATTACTACAGCCATTTCATTCCAGATTGCTTTGGGCTACTCCAGCCATTGGCCGATTTACTTAAAGGCAAGTCACGAAAATTTGAGCCTACTCAGGAAGCTATTGATGTATTTGACTAGATCAAGCACTGTTGTCCAACGCTACCACGCTTAGTCATTTAAGGGCTGATGTTGACACCACCCTCACCCTCTAGACTGATGCATCTCAGATCGCCGTTGGGGCTGTTCTCCAGCAGATGCTCAGCGGTCAGCCTGAGCCGCTATCCTTTTACGTTCGCAAACTTCAGCCAGCACAGACGCGATACAGCACTTTTGGTCGAGAAGTTTTAGCTGTCTACCTCGGTAACAAACTTTTTCGGCATTTGCTTGAAGGTCGCACGTTTACCATTCTTACAGACCGCAAACCACGCCTTTGCTTTCCGTGGTTTATCCGACAGTTTCTCCCCCAGAGAAATTCGTCATTTAGCTTATACCAGTTTTCGAGCGACATTCGCAATGTTGATGCTGCCAATAACGCTGTCATCGATGCCATGTCGCGTACATGTCTTCACGAAGTTTCACGGCTGAGGATTAACTTAGAAGACATAGCAGCTCATCAGGAAGGAGATCCCGAGTTTGTGCAACTGAGATCAAATCCATCGATCAAAATAGCACACTTGCCAATCCTTAGACTCCAAAATTTACTGTGATATTTCTACCGGAAAGCCCCGGCCTTTTGTCCCTCAGCAATACCGCTGTCGTCCTTGACTACCTGCATGGAATCTCACACCGCGCGGCCGAGCCATCGTCAAGCTTATTACTGATCGCTTCCTTTGGCACAACTTGCGCTCCGCGATCCAGAGGTGGGCCAACCACTATATCACTTGCCAAACCAGCAAAATCCAACGTCACGCGATTACCGTCCCTGGTACGTTTACTCTTCCCGACGCTCGTTTCAAACATGTTCAGCTTTACATCGTTGGACCCTTGCCTCCCTCCAACAGTTTTGTATACTTATTAACATGTGTTAATCGGTTTACATGTTGGCCAATTGCCATGCCTTTACGTGATGCTTCTACAGAAACTGTGGCGCGAACATTCCTTGAGAATTGGATTTCCGTCTTTGGCATGCCAGCCACTATTACTACCGACAGAACGCCCTAATTAAGTTCGGCCTTGTTTCGTGACATGAACCGCTTGCTCGGTTGTTCCTACTTACGGAAAACCGCCTATCACCCAGCTGCTAATGGCATCGTTGAATGTTGTCATCGTCAAATTAAAGCCGCAATAACTGCATCGCAGTCGAACTCACAATAGTCAGAACATCTACCGATCCCCTCGCTTGGTATTCATAACACCACTACAGCAGACCTTGGCCATTGTCCCGCTTAGTTGGTCTTTGGCACTACTCCCAGACTTCCTGGAGAAATGGTGCTGGACTCAAGGGTTACTGGAGAAGATGATCCGACCTCGTACGCCACACGCCTGAGGCAAAGCAGTTCAATTCATTCAACCCCATCTCGAATCAGTCCTCGGAGTCAACAGGTACACCCAGATTTGCGCACTTGTCCGTTCGTTCTCATGCGCGTCGATTCCGTCCGTAAACCTCTGACACCGCCTTACGAGGGCCTCTTTAAGGTTGTTGCCCGGATAGAAAAGTACTTAAGGCTGTCTATAAATGCTTATCGGGATGCTGTGATTATTGACCGCTTGAAGCCGGCTTATTTCGAGACGCGACCACTATCGAAATTCATGGACATTCCTATCACCGACCAGCCCACCTTCCCAAGTAGCCTCCTACTCAGCCCGCGTGCGACACCTCTGTTCCCTCGGCTGCACCTCAAGCATCTCACGACACAAACTCGAACTCGCATCGTCGAACACGCTTCGTCCATACAGTTCTCCCTTCCAGACTACAATAAATCACACCAGTATCGAACATTCGTCTCAGCGACTCACGATCTAGGGGAGAGTTCTGTATCGATTGTACAGATCTCTCTTCTCAATTGTACCTTCCCATTCCCATTTCCATTATTTATTGTACAATTTTGTTTTAACTGACCAACAAGCGATGAAAGACTTCGGGTTTTGCTTCGTCTTCTGGTTTCGGCAACGCGTGTTGTGCTGTGATCGTCGTCCGGGTCTGCTAGCCTCGTTCAGCTATCATCGGATCTACCGCGTCGAATTATTGTGCCGACCAAGTTTCGTCTTCCGACCGAATTGTGCGACTAAGTGACGACCTACCGAGGATCTGCTTTACCGAATTTCAGGTTCAGCAATATTACAGTATAGACTGGGTTTTTTATGTAGTTAAGCTCTTTTAGTTTTCTTTTCTACTACAACCCCGTTCCAGCAAATGCTTTGGCGATATTGTTTAAGGACTTGGTGGGTTTTCGCTTGGCGGGCGTTCTCCCTATAAAATGCCACACAGCTCTGTCTAACAACCCTGCGACGTGACGGATGACTCGCCACTAGATAAAGCCACTGCTCACTGCTTCACCCCGTGGAGGATCGTATTTCACCAGACTTGTACTGAAACTATCGGGAGCATTGGGTCGCTGTTTGGTGCTTTACCACACGCAAGGCGTATGAACCAAGAAATCGGTCCCTGGCTCCCAATGGGCTCAATTCCCTGAATTCGCCCAGCTGCCTTGCTGGTAGGCTATCGGGCTAAAGGCTCGAGGTGGAGCCCCCAAGACAATTCCCTTCTCCGGTTTGGGCAACCGAGTAGTATCGTACCCGTGCAGAAAACAGATCATACTGTTACTTCGTCGTACTCTCTTGTTCCTCTCTCCGTCGCCTCTCATCAGCCTCCATCACGCACGTCATTAATCAGTGTTACCCGCACTCTAGTTCATACACCGCTTTCGATGCCCCCACAAATTTCGGCCTTAGGCTATGCTTTGACCCCGACTACCGTTTTGGCTGGCAACGTTCAGTGTTCGAACTCTCAAGCAGATTGGACATTAGGCCGGTCTGGTTCACACTCTGGACTCGCTCGCTAGTGATATCTGCTGCCTTTCTGAAACTAGATTGCGAGACCCAAGCACTGTGCTCAACTTGACTTCCCCGAGGAACCGGGTGGCGACATACCATCTGCGTCTTTCTGGCGACGCAGTATCGGTTGCAGCTGGTTTGATAGGCTTTGGTGTGGCATTAAGCAGCAATGCCGAGGCCGCACTGCTAAATTGGATCCCAGTCAACAGCCGTTTTATACTCCGGACTTCATCAGCTCTTGTGCAAAGCCACTAAATCGGACGTCGTCGTCCTGGCCGGGGACGTCAATGCACGCGTCGGTCGCCTGTTACCAGGTGAAAATCACCTGGGTGGTCATCGCGCACTGCACGAGAGTCGTTCCGATAACGGGCCCAGGCTTCTTGCTTTGTGTGAAGACAATGGATTATTTCTCGAAAATACCAACTTCAGACACTCGAGGGGACCTTCTGCTACCTGGCATCCTTATCCACCATTTTAGGACTGGTCTAAAATAGATCACCTTGCAAGCAGTTCCAGGTGGCGAGGTGGCATACAGGACTTCAGCTCGTTTTCGTCTACCTATCTCGATAATGAGCATGCACTGTTATGTACGAATATTGCATCCGCTTTGGAGGTCCTCCCAAACGGAAGCCTTGTAAGCTTGACACGAACCACTTAGCTGACAATCCGTCGATTTAGCTGAACTACCAGTTGTCATTGACAAACGCCTTAGCTTGTGCTCCTCCCATTGACGTCGATCTACATTGGAACTACTTGCAGAACCCGATGTTATCTACTGGACCAACAGCCTGTGACTTCACATTTCGCCTCTCAAAGAGCTGGGTCTCCGTGCAATCCCTGACACCGTTCGACCGCCGTCAAGCTCCCGTATGACTGCGACCACAATGAACTTTGCCGCGCCATCAACCGTCAACTTAAACGGAACCATCGCGGTGATCCTGAAGCTTGGTGGTCTCAACGCGCCTTGGGGATGGAAACCGCCACGAACTCTGGAAATAGTCACAGGTTGTTTCAGCTCGTTCGGTCCAGCGGTCACCAAATGTCTGGTGTTAGCGAGGTTAGCTGCAGGGCGGATGGGTCAAAAACCACCAACTTGCAAAGGCGCATGGACAGTGGGCTGTGCATTTCTATTTTCAGTTCAGTTTACCCCGTCGTCCACTTTCGTGGGTAGATCGCTCCGCTGTATGCCATGGTCCTTGTCACCCGAGTAGCCCACTGAAGCCGAACTTTGCATTGAGGTTAGACACTTGAAGCACTTTAAGGCTGCTGGTTCAGCGGCGCGTCCTCCTGAACTGTTCAAGTATGCTGGTTCAAACATTTTCACCCAGCTAAGATCTAGAGTGAAGAGTCCCCACTTCATGGGAAGGGTCAGTCATTGTCCCAGTCTTCAACAAAGGCTCCCGGACTTCACGTGCCAATCATAGAGGAATCGGCTTGGCACCGGTTGCCTCTAAGCGGTTGGTATCCATCCTGGTGCGCAGGCTGTGGTCAACTTGCTAGACGCACTATCGGGAGGAGCAGCCTGTTTTCCATCCTGGTAGAGGTTGCGTGGACCATATTTTCACTCTTATACTGCAGACCAACCATCGTCATCTTCCTGGACATTCTGGCTGCATTGGACTCTGTAGGCTGATCTGGCTTATGGCATTGCCTACTAAAGAACGGAGTCCGTAATAAGTACGTCGCTATACTTTGGCCGTTATACCTCCACACCTCGGGCAGAATAAGACCCTATGGCAAGCACTCTGAAGTCTTTCCTGTCACCAGTGGTATGCGACAAAGATGCCCGGTGTCTCCACTCCTTTTATAAATAAATAAAGAAATATTTTTCGCTCGACTATGCGAGGCACCCCCATGGAGGTATGATCAGGTATGTGCAACTGTACAGACATTTTATGGTAACTGCAACAGTGACAGTAGCAAATTGTTCATATAAATAAATAAATAAATGGTTTATTCTCAAATTCATAGAGACACCAAATCAGGCGTGATCAAGGTTTAAAAGCAGTTGTGTAACACGACCACACTTCGGGTTCAATCGTGTGTAGTTGAAACGGTCAAGGCACTATAAGTGCAATGAAACGGTGCATGTAGACGGAGAGTAGCATATTCTTGCATGTGCCGGGAAGAGTTGAAATATGAGTCTAGTCGACGTGCCAGTGTGTAGTTGTGGGCAGTGACTTTATTCAGTGGCGAGTCACATCCGCCACGTCGCAGTATTGTCAAGCAGATATTTGTGGCTTTTTATAAGGAGAACGCTTGCCAGGCGAAAACCCACCACGTCCTGTAACACTGCCGTAAAGCACTTTGAACATTAATGTATGACTGACAGCCGTTTGACGACTGATTTCATATTCGGTTATTCGCAGACAAATAGCTCCCTATTTCCTCTGTTAGTTGGACAGGTAATTTGATGGGGGCCGCCATGACAGTTGAGGCCGGTTGAGGAAGGGAACATCGCGAATAGTCGTCTTATTGTGTGTCCAGGTGGGCACGTTCAAATTTTCTGCTGTCTGGATTTTTCAGATGTAGAATACACGGGAGTATGAAGATTTGTCCAGTTCTCCATATTGGATAAGGATTGTGGTGATTGTAGTTGGGTGCTTTTGGTGTTCAAGCATGCTTCATGTGAGTCCTTGTCAGTGGTTACGTCCGTCTTGGGCGAAAATTGTTCGCAATCCAACCCCAGATCTCCAAGAAGTTCCGGACCTCGGAGAAAAGGGAAAGTGAGGGACAACCGAAAGAAGACCGCAAGCACAGGCATGGAGTTGAACGTTGTTAAAGTCTTTTGTTACAACATTTGGACTTGAGACAAAATCATGTACACTGTGCAAAAATAATTATGCTGAAAGTGTCTTTTGAATATCCTATTGAATCCTTAGCCGTATTGGTGGATTGCTAACGCCTGCGTAGAGACAAGTGCGTTGTACCAGTAAGTAATCTGCAAAGTATCTGTTCAGTACGAGCCAAAATTGCGTGGGGAGGAGCAAAGAGAGTTAAATTTTGGTGGTGATTGCAAGGTGCATGAACAGCAAGTACCTAGCATAATACGATAGGGAGCGCAGAATAAGTGAACATGTATAGGTTGCCGCGAGAGAGATCTAAAGGTCAATTGGCGGTAAGGCAGCGGAAAGATTGGATGCAGATATTCTAAAGGAATAAAGGTTATTGAGATATGGAGGGGTTCCTATCAAGCACTGGATACTCGCATATGCATGGAGCCTATGACCACTAGCTGCTTCTAAACTGAGGTGCAGAATTTAAGACGACCGACAGATGGTTGCGCAAGCGAAGGCTCTCAGTGGCCAAATGTAGCCATTCCAATCAGACGCTTGGTCACTAGTGTATGCCTATAGGGTCACTGAATGCAACAACAAGCCAGCGGAGGTAAATGATACAGAGATTCCAGGAAAATGTATGGTGGAGAGATAAGGAGTGTATCCTAGGAAGCTCAAGGTCTGCGCAGAGTGGACATGGAGCATACGGCGAAATGCTGCAGTAGTGAGGTAGATAAGAAGAGTGACAGATAGTGGCGCTAGGATAAAGAGTATCAGTGGCCAGCAAAGGCTTTCGGATTAAGCCTACTACTTACCAGTGGATACCTACAGTGACGGAAGAGGTCAACAAACCAGCGAAGGTTTGATGCAAACAATTCAAGAGAGTAAGTGTTAGAGAGATAAGGAGTGGCTCCTGGCGCAATCATTCCTACCTACAATGACTCGCTGTAGCTGAAAAGTGGTGACGAAGAAGTGATAATGGTACTAAGGGAGAGAGTATCGACGGCTGGCGATCGCATTGGGGTAAAGCCTTCAAAATGCTAGTGAATACTTAAAGTGTCCCAGAATAAGGCAACAGACACCAAATGTATGTGAAGCACGCAGTCCCAAAGAGGAGTAAGAGCGGCTCTTTGCAAGCTCCGGATAAGCGCAGAGATGGTTGGAGCTTACGAAGAATGGCTCCTGCTAAACAGAGGTGCCAGAGGTAATACGAAGAACTGATAATGGTACTAAGGGAGAGAGAGTATCGACGGCTGGCAATGGCATTGGGGTGGAGCCTTCTAGTGGCTAGTGGATACTTAGTGTCCCAGAATAAGTCAACAGACAGCAAATGTATGTGACGCAGACAGTCCCAAAGGATGAAGGTTGGAGATAAAAGAGTGTGGCTCTTAGCAAGCTCTGGATGTGCGCAGAGAAGCTTGGAACCTACGATTACTAGTTGCTACTAAATAGAGGTGCTGAGGTAAAGAGGAGCGACAGATAATGGCGCCAGGAAAAACTTTCGGTGGCCAGAGGTAACCATTCCATTAGGCAGTTGGTCACTAGTGGATTCCTACAGTGTCAGCGAATACATCAGCAAGCCAGCGAAGGTAAGTGATACAGACGTTCTAAGAGATTACAGGATGAAGAGACAAGGGATGTCTCCTAGTAGCTCTGGATATGCGCAAAGATGTATGGAGCCTACAACGAATCACTGAGGAAAACGTGATGAAGATAAGAGGAACGAAGGATAATGGTGCTAAGAGAGAACCAATGGACAGTAACTGAATTCGCATTAAGCCTCCTAATTATTAGTGGATGCTTACAGTGAAGAAGAACTCAACAAACCAGCGAAGGTGTGTGATGCAAACAATTCAAGGGAGTAAGTGTTGGAGAGATAAAGAGTGGCTCCTAGCGCAAATAGGTATGCTATCTACAATGACTCGCTGCAGCTGAAAATCGGTGACATAGGTAATACGAAGCACTACTAATGGTACTAAAGGAGAGAGAGAGTATCGACGGCTGGCAATGGTATTGGGGTGAAGCCTTCTAGTAGCTAGTGGATACTTAAAGTGTCCCAGAATAAGTCAACAGACAGCAAATGTATGTGACGCAGGCACTCTCAAAGGATGAAGGTTGGAGATAAAAGAGTGTGGCTCTTAGCAAGCTCCGGATATGCGCAGATGCTTGGAGCGTACGACAA
>OX104064.1:117840294-118006310 GCA_944474145.2 Dicrocoelium dendriticum
CTCAAGCTTCACAGCGTTTTATAGAACTTTTCAGCAGGCATAATAAACTCGTTCGCCTCCTGAACGACTTGCCTCCTGTGACGTCAAACGTCATGCATCACGTTTGCACTAACGGCCCACCTGTTTCGGCCCGTCCTCGCAGACTAGCGCCGGACAAGCTCAAAGCGGCTGAGGCGGAATTCGAGCAAATGCTCGAACTGGGAATCATCCGCCAGTCCAAAAGTCCATGTGCATCACCATTGCACTTAGTACCGAAGATATCCGGTGACCGGCGCCCCTGTGGTGACTACAGGGCACTTAACAAAGTTACCGTCCCGGATAAATACCCCATTCCACACATGCACGACTTAACCTCAGCTTTAGCTTGCTAGTCTATCTTTAGCAAAGTCGACTTAATTCGCGCTTACCATCAGATACCTGTGGCGCCAGACGACATTGCTAAAACAGCAGTCCTCACGCCATTCAGCCTATTCGAGTACCTCAGAATGCCTTTCGGCCTCAGCAACGCTGCCCAAACTTTTCAGCTTTTTATTCATGAGGTAACGCGAGGACTCGAAGTCGTTTATCCTTATCTAAATGACATTCTTATCTCCAGCTCTTTTGACAAAAAGCATCTTCGTCACCTCGATGCGAGTTTGGCCAAAGCTCCCTCGACTTTCGTGGCCACCGCATATCCACCTCTGGTATCGAAGCTCTGCCAGACAAAATCCAGGCACTGAAGGACTGTCTTGCTCCCAGTTCCTTCAAACAGTTACGCTGATTCTTTGGCCTGGTCAACTATTATAGGTGCTTTATTCCTAACTGCGCGAGCATTGTTCAACCAATGACTGGCTTGCTGCGCGGTAAACAATGGTCTTTTCGTTTTACAGACGACGCTAGACTGTCTTTCGGAAGCTCAAATATACAATCTCCAACATATCGCTTTTGTCCATCCAGACACATCTGCACCACTCTCCCTCACAACTGACGCATCTGACACTGCCATCGGTGCAGTTCTTCAACAACTCATCGACCATCGATGGATACCTCTAGGTTTCTTCTCGAAACGCTTACAACCTACCGAATCGGGTTACAGCACCTTCGGTAGGGAACTGTTAGCCATTTACCTAGGTATCCGACATTTTCGTCACTATCTCGAAGGTCGACATTTTACAGTCTTTACTGACCACAAGCCATTGATCTACGCAATCAATGGCGCAACGGACAAGTATTCTCCGCGGGAAACTGGACACCTAGACTACGTTTCTCAGTTTACGACAGACGTACGACATGTCTCAGGTGCTCTCAATCCCGTCGCGGATGCGCTTTCACGCATTCAGCAGATCAGCTTATTGCCTGGCACCAACATCGATCTAGCCGCTATGGCGGCTGCTCAACAAGCTGATCCCGACATGGGCAAGCTACGACGCAACACCACTGAGATGATCACCATTGATAGACTCAAGCCAGCATTCCTTGACAAGTCTGACTCTTCGGTGCAGTAAGCATCTTCACAGCCTACGCCATCACAGCTCGCACCGCAACCTCAGACGAGTCACTCTGCTCCAGCAGAACCGACAACCTCAACCGACAGCACTCCTACTCGCCCTACACTCAATCGACGCGGTAGGAAGCTCAAGCCTCCAGTTCGTTTTTCAGACTTCGTTAGCACTTACTATTTTACATAGAACGTGCCGCTGAAATTTCCTGCTCTTTCTAAACGTTTTTGGAAATTCACAAAAAGAGCAAAACGTTTTGCAATTACCAAAATAGAGCAAAAGCTTTTGAAAACCCAAAACAGCTTTGCATGTTTTTCGCTTTGCACTCTTTTGTCTACTGCTATGCATTTATGCTGCTTTTTCATTTTGCTTTCCATATACACCGTCGGTTGGTTGCACTTTGGTTCCACTTTTCGCTGGATCCCCGCACGTCAATTGGAAGTGGAACGAACTTCCTGTTCAACCGCCTACATGAACTTTACGAACTGACCCCCACAAACAGTTTTTTATCGTTTCGACACCGTAGGGAGGATACGGGTGGGAGCCCGCTAGGGTCCGATTGCATGGTTCTCCCCCAGCAGCTGCATCAGGTTTCACAACTTGGTCTCGCGGAAGGCTGGCCGGCGACGGACAGTCCTCACGTAGATCGAAGGACTGCTTACACAGTCCCTTCTGGGAGAGGGTTATGTAGCAGTCTGGAGATTCCCCGGTTTGCCTGCGTAAAAATTCTAACTAAAATTATTTCTTTGTACACCTAGGCAACCGGTGTGGTTTGTTGAACTGATTGCTGAGTTCGAATACTTGACTTGCTTATTGCTATTTTTGCTTGGCGCTCGTTTCGGTTGCAACCCGCGACTGCCCTGTGTGCTGTGCATGCTCCGTTTCCCTAGCTAGAGCGTCCACTGTGTCGTTCTTTTATAGCTAGATAACAGGGAATCTTTTACTGTACCAATAAAAGTTTCCCTGCAACTCGATCCTTCTTTCGAATGTCATCGGGCCCTCGGTACAAGCGACTCTCTAAAATATCATCACTACTAAAGCGAATTCGAAGATGAAAGATCGGCTTACATGTGCAAGTATGCTACCCATGTCAAAAGACCAATCACGCCACTTGAATCAGAGATAAAAGACTAAACCAATAATACGTCAAATAAGTTCTAGGCAACCACATCTTTCGCGGTCTATGGGGCTACTGATGCAGCTCTTTGGTAAGAGCATTTTCAACCAGGAAGGTCAAGTGAATGTGGATAAACTGAAGTCGAAATTTAGTTCCGCCTTAGTGAGCTCAACTGTCTTGTCCTCCTTTCTAAGCTCAAGTCCAGCTGCGTCCTTTGCTCCGTGTTGTGTCGGAGCCCCACGACTTCTTCCACCCACTAACGGTTGTGAGAACCCCAACTACCATGTAACAAACAATGTTCCAAACCACAAGCCAAACCGGCCACCAAGCATCTGTGCGTCCAACTCAAACACAAGCTTCAAATTAGGGCTTATCACAGGCTGTGCGGAAAGGCTGGCTTTCGATTAGTCAATGCTGGTCAGTTCAAACGGTGGGGATCGATAGGTAGCCTCATGAACTAACGAAATACACAATGTAAGAGAAAGCTAAGAAGTGTAAGCTTCAGTGTCCATACAAGTTAATCACAAATGTGGTTCAAAAGTGAACGTATGCGAGGAACCGGAAAAGAGGGCAGGATGAGTAGGGGTGAGTGGGGCAAAACTCACAAAACAACGGGGAGCGGTGGAATATTCTTATCTCCGCTATAAAACAAATCAACGTCAAAAATGAACTCAACAGATTACAGTCAACGAAAGCTTATGGTCAAGATGCTCTCCCATCATTAGCTGTGAAGAAGTGTGCTAATTCACTCACACTGCCTTTAACAGAACTCTTTAACAAATGCCACATAACGGGTGTGACCCCGGACATTTGGGGAACGGTCCGTATCACTCTAGTACATATATTGGGTCTCAGAAGTATCGCCCAATTGCAAGTATATCTGTGCTCGTAAAAGTTTTAAAAGACTGCTAATTCCGCGGATTTTTTCAGCCGCTCCTGAAGACGATATCTACCAGAATGCGTATAGACCCAGAGCTCCACATTGGATGCAGTGGCATATGTTGTTCATTCTGTATCCTCTGCATTTGAATAAAAATGTAAATCAGTACGCCTCCTCTCCCTGGATTATTCGAATGCCTTTGGAAGCCTGCATAGGTGAGGTAACATAATGTAATGTGTCAGCTGTATTCCGTAACGGCGTTTCGCTACCGCGCGACCACCACCAAAAGCGCCCGGGCTGCGTAAATCGCGAGGACGCCCACCCCTACGCGGATTCGAACCGGTGACCTTATGGTTGCAACCCAAACGCGCAGACTACTCGGCCACCGGCCGACACCTGCATAGGTCAAGGTTGTTAAACGTGCTATCCAAAAATGGAGTTCAACCTGGTGTGTGTGATTACTTTAAAAATCTATTTACTTTACCAAGTTGAACGGCAAGAAATCCTCTGTCCTCCTTGCCGACATTGACGTTCTACAAGAGCGATCCTATCACTTTTTCTATTTTCCTTGTGTGCTGAACAGCTCCCTGTACAAACCACTTTTATAGCGTGTAAATATGCTGATTGTATTGTGCTGGGATGTATGTCTCTCGGGATTCCTCATCACCTCAACTTGAGTTGGTGGATCTGGTGGTATGGTCTTCATCCAGATCTCTTGTGCTTAATGCATCTCGATGCATGGGTGTAATATTTTCTTTTCCATGTGGCGATATGTTGCAGTCCCTCATAACTCCCTCCCCACACTTACTGTGAATGAAAATCCCATACCCAGCTCTTCCACCGTCAAGTATCTCGGCGTCCTTTTGTTCCAATAACTTTCTTGGTTCGCGCAGGTCTGTAAAACTTTCAAAAAGTCAGAAACCTTTCTTTTTTTGCCCACAGACTTAAGGTGCTTTCAGTACCTCGTAGTTTAAGCTGCAGGTTTGTGATCTCTTGTATTATTCCACATTAGCTGTACTGCTCTGCTATCATTTTACCCGGACTGCTTTAGAAAACCTACATCTTATTGGTGCGGTCTATAAACACATTGCTAGATATAGCAGCTTGTATAAAGATTCTTTAGTTGATTTGATGATTTCTAGACATCGGTGCCTACAATGATTTTTATTCTAAGGTACTAATTGATCGATTTCCTTCACTTCATAAGGATCTTTCCAAAATGCTCTCATTCTCTTCTAACGGTTCGAAATTCAGCATTTTATTCTCCCGCACGTTATCATATCGTAATACTGTTTTGTGTTAGCTCACACGATTGCATGTTGACTCAGCAAAAGACACAAACTTGTTGCGCGAGCGCCTGTTGAAATAACAGTTCTGTTTTTCTACTTTTCTACCCAAGCATGTAGATTTTTATGACCATTCAGTTGTCCGCAGTAAGGGTTTAAATGCTGAAAATGAACCCATTATGGTACATAAGGCTTATTTTGACTTGACTTGACGTTACATATGTGTATAGTAGTATGGCGTTACTCGTAACTTTGTGCACCATGTTCGCCTGCCATTGGTACTCATCGACTCTAATGAGCGGTGTGCAGTAGTTTCTCATTGATTTTTAATTCCGCCATGTGGTAGCACATGGGCTTAGTGAATGTTGCCTCCAGGTCACATCTCTTCTGTTGATCTGTTTACAAGTTCTGCTTCGAATCCACGTATTGTTCCGGCGCGATGCTTGTAATGGTACAACCTTAGCTGCCAATTGTATGACCTAGTTAATTTTCTTTCGATTCATTCCATGCATCATTCGCTGAACTGTGCGTCTATAGGTTTCAGTCAACTGTTGCTGCGAAGTTCGGCAGCTTAAAACGGTTCATTGCATCCCTCTTTCTTTACCAACAATACCTATATATCACACATAGCTTAACCGTAGGACTGACTGGTCCCTACTACCCAGTGGTGGATGGTATGCTACTGACTCAACCATCAAAGCTGATTTACAATAAAGCAAGAAGAAACAACATTATAACAGAATTTACTGAATTCAGTAATTTCGCGTATTCTCTTCAGCTGTTTACATACAATGAGTGGAAAACAGTGCGATGTTAACAGCAAAAATTCAAAGCGGTCGAAGGTCTTTAGGCTCACGTGACCTGTTCCAAGGAAAACGCAATCACTAGCCTCACCAGGGTAGGGCTAGCGTGGTCACGAAATCCGTTTGCTTGCATAGCTTTGGCTTCAGCCGCCGAATTGCGGCCGCCTCCGCAAACTGTAGTAAACGGGAATTAACCTGTTTGCTAACTACCCTGATATTGCTACATGGGTTCTGGCATTCAGCGCAGTCAAGTATGTGGCGGGCAATAGAGCTAGTCGGTAGCTTCGGACCCTTAGCGATCATGTTTCGCGGAACATGCTCTGCAATCCTCGCTGACAGCCTTCTCTCAGTTCGGCCTATGTACTTACTACCGCAAGTACAATTAAAGAGGTAAATGCATGAGGCGGTAACTTGAGAGTCTGGTCTGTTCAGGTTGGATTTACAGAGCAACCTTCTGACTTGATGCAATACCACTAGCTCAGCCGCATGGTAACACTTCTTAATTGATTGACGGAGGCGATGCCTACATCTTCGTTCAACTTGTTCTCCTTTGAAGGGCAGTGTAATGAATACTTTTTTCTTTGGGACGTCGGTTGGTGGTTTACCTCCGGATCGTATTTTCGAGTGCCGAGTTATAAATCGCGATGGATAACCATTCTCTCGTAACGTCAAGGTGATTTGTTCTAGTTCATGGTCGATTGTGTCTATTGAGCAAATTTGGCGAGCCCTAGCAAAAGTGGTACGTACTAGGGCTCGTTTATAGTTCATTGGGCAAAGGCTATTAAAGTTCAAGTATTGCCCTGTCCATGTTGCTCTTCTGTACACAGATCGGACGTGTGTACCATCTGGCTTTCTCTGTATGTTAACATCTAGGAAGTGGAAAGATCCGCCGGACTCGTTTTCCATTGTGAACTTGATGTCTGGATGGCACATATTCAATAGTTTCAGTAAGTACGCCGCCTGTTCAGGTGTGACCACGCTAGCCCTACCCTGGTGAGGATAGTGATTGCGTTTTCCTTGGAACAGGTCACGTGAGCCTAAAGACCTTCGACCGCTTTGAATTTTTGCTGTTAACATCGCACTGTTTTCCACTCATTGTATGTAAACAGCTGAAGAGAATACGCGAAACTACTGAATTCAGTAAATTCTGTCATGATGTTGTTTCTTCTTGCTTTATCGAAATTCGTGAAGGGAAATGCCTGCATGAAAGCTGAATTAGTCAGGATCAAGTCCAGCACTGATGGCATGTTTTAACCGCCGTGTCTGGTTGGTCGATGCACATGGTTATACAAAACTGCCGTATCCATGAATTCAAGGAGCATCGATTTATATGAAGGCCCATTAAGGGACACTAATGCTAATGAAGGAACATTAAAGCCGCCCATTATAAGTTAGTGAGAGTACTTTTGTGAAACAGGATATCAGATGGCGTTTAACAGGATGTAAGTGCTGTTTGCTGACGAGTTCAGAGGCTTATAGATAACTGCTAAGAGGTAAGCATCACGCGGCCTCTGTGACCTGCTAGGTGCGGTCGTCAAAACAGTCTGTCGGGAATAACAAGGAAAATTTCCGTGCGAGCCTCACATTTCAAGTCATCTCGATAGTAGAGGACAACACAGCTGCCGCGAGATGGACGATCATTTCGAACGATGAACATCTCCCTGTGTTTAATCTCTGGCTCAAGCATGTCGTTTAATGCCAGGCTTCGGTAACTGATAGGAGGTCCCAAGTGATTGTATTATGTCGATGACACAGTTCCAAGAGCTTAGAATACAACCCCTGAGTGCTGATGTAGCAGCACTTTATTGGTTGACGCATCAGGAGCTTGGTTTGCTGTGAGTGATCGGCACAACTAGTGCCGATCTGCTGAGGTTTTTTGAAATGGGTGTTTGTATGGTTGGCTGAGCTGCGACAGGAACACCCAAGAATGGTGCATCTGAGGTTTGTACTAATTGAAGGAATGTTCTTAACCGTGCTTCTTGTGATCCAAGTTTCCTGTTATCATGCGTCAGGCGCAGCAAAGGTAACTTTCAAAATTTGTGGCCCGTTGCCTTGGTAGTTGGTGGAAGCAACTACACGGGTGGTGTTAAAAGCCATGACATTTTGCATGCCGTAGAGCTCTGTGATTTACCCCTATGCTTTGATGTTGTGCTTCTGTCAATCACTGCACTCGTCGTACTTCAACCCTGGCACAACATGAACCCGTACCAGGTTCTTCATCTCATTTTGACGAGTCAAACTACAATTGTATTTCCGCTTCTGTCTTTCTGCCCATGAGCTGTCAGGAAAAGGTGCGGGCACGGACAGAAGCGTTCACTAAAATGTGGCTTGCTAAGAGAACATTTTCCAGTTTACGTGTGCTGTCAAACGTTACTCGCAGTAACCGAGATTCCCCTACGTTTGTAGATGATGGATTTCGTGAAAAGCCTATAAGACTAGTTGGAAGAATCCCAAACTAGAGAAAAGCAAGCGGGTTTACCCGAACGGAGGACTTTATAGACCACATATCCACTCTGCAGCAGAGGCTAGAACAACGTCGCGGTTACCACAGACCGACAATATCTGGGATTCTGGAATCCAAGCATGCGTTCGACTCAGTCGCTCGATGCATTCTGTTTGTGCTGTGTGCGCAGGAAGGCATTATCATAAAATATGTATACAAGTTACTTGCTCTGTACTCGAAAACCACAGGTCGCTTCAGGGTCTATTGTGACCCGCTGGATATCCTTTCGACAAGCAACCTGGGTCTGGGTTGTACATTTTCTTTATTTTTGTACAACCTCACTATGTACTCCATCATGGGTTGTTCCCATGCAAAATCTCATGATGAGGATTTAGGTGGTTACACCACAGAAAATAGTAGAACTTAATTTTACGAACTTGGTCATATTACTAACAGACAGTCGCGAAGAATAATAGATCATGTTGCAGAAGCTCTGTGAAGTAGTCCAGGCATTTGGCGTGCTGGCCCGGCTAATATGTATTGCTCAGGCTAGAAATTTTCCGAAGCTTAATAATGTAGCAAACTGTTGAATTTGTGAGAATCGTTTTTCACAATAAGCCTTTGCTTACAAAACCCTTGAAGGATAGACTACCGCCGTTGACTCGTTCAATGATCATTTATCAGTACTCGTGCTCCTGTGGTGCACGATACGTGGGTCGCACGACGAGACGCCTATCTCAGAGGGTTCGTGAACACATCCCGGCATGATTTTACAGAGGCGAAATGAGGTCTTCAGACAGCTCTATCATGTCGCACCTCCTTGAATGTGGCCATACAGCTTCAGAGAAGGACTTCAAAGTCATTTACTCATTACCTGAACGCTTCTCCCAAGGATTCCGCAAACAGCTCTTATCCATCGCCGAGGCTATGTACATTCACCATCTAAAGCCGGAATTATGTGTCCAAAAACGATTTATACGGCCGATATTACTACCTTGGCCAACGGACACCGTTACTTAGTTATTTGACTGTCATCCTACCTACTTAAGTACCTTGTACTAATGAGCCTTGTGTACACATGTTAATTTAGTTTACTTGGTCTACCACCTCTATCTCTGTCTCAAGTTATCGATTTTGGTCATTCAAACAGTCAAGAAGTCAATCCCAGCCCCAGTTGACGCTATCTCCACAATCCCTGTTATGTAAAAGTTTGGGTCTGATGAGATTTACCGAAAAGAATTCTTTACCCTGAAATGATTCCTGATATTGATTCATATTAAAATAATTCTCAGGTAGGCAACCACCATTTTACGCGGCTAAGCCTTGTTGCTTAGGTAATGGATGCTGACTATGTTCGGTAAGTTAGGTGTTTCACAACCAAAGTTTTGTGTGCGCCAAGTCAAAATAACAATGGCACTAATCATTGCAGGAAGAAAGTGTTGCAAATTTTATGATCTTAGTTTAACAATACTTTAACCACGTGGCAGTCAGTTCAAGCGAACGATAGCACTTCTCTAGATGAAAGAGTAGGATGTTAGTTTTAAAAGAAAATAAAGATCGATCAAAACTTTGCATTAGCTTCAGAGGCAAACCGACAAAACCAAGATTTTAAGCTTAATATTATCTGCTATTCTCATACTTGACTGAGTCAAGTGGAATGCTGCTTTTCAGCAAACCCACAATTCTTGTTGTTAGAATGAATCAAGCAGCAGAACCTGAGTAAAGAATACTTTTCGAAAACTCAGCAGATTCAAATATTACATTAAAACTACAAAGTGCTAAATGTGCCAGATTGGACTGATTACTGATCAGAATGTTTAATTCAAACAGGAACAAATCAATGAATCACGAGTTACTCGAGAATGGCAAATTATGTACAGGGGAAACCACCACAAACATGGTGGCCACGGAAGAAGTAAAGGACGTTCAAACTGTTTTAGTACGCACAATTTCAACTTGCGGTGGCGGATGTAGATAGCGTACGCAATAGACAGCAGATGCTTCCGGGATCCACGCGAGAAACGTTCTTGGATAGTATGGAGGACTATGAAATAGTTTTCCGTTCCTGCATGACCGCGTTCTAGAAGGTGCGACAAGAGGTATCTGTCACTAGACCTCGCGTCGCCTTTGTAAAACCACCTCGGGATGTGTTCGCGAATCCTATGAGATAGGCGCCTCGTAGTACGACCCACCTATGGTGCATCACAGGAGCACGAGTAAAGATAAACAAGCATTGATCGAGTCACAGGAAGCAGCCTGTCTTTCAAAGGTTTTATAAATAAAGGCTTTTCCTACAATACTATGCGTAGGCGAGCCGCGAACTAAGTGTTTTCAACAGCGTCTTTCTGGCGTTTGGACAGAGCATCAGTCGCACTGTCGCCTTTGAAAAGAAAATGCACAATTGGTTCGTTCATGGGTACGTCCATCTTCGGTGGTTTTAACTTGCGTACTTTCAAATGTTTGGGTATGAATTTAGCTGGATACCCATTCGCTCCTAGCGCCTCACCGACCCGCTGCAGTTCGTTGGTGATTGTGTCCGGTGTGCAAATTCTGTGTGCCTGAAAGGCAAGTGTGCAGGCTAGATTTCATTTGTACTGTAGTGGTGCCGCACTATAGAAGTTGGTGTACTGTCCGGTCCAAGTTGGTTTTCTATACACTGCTCCGCTGCACGATCCATCGGCGTTTCTGATGATATCAACATCCAGGAACGGTAGTCCGTTTCCGGACTCGTGCTCACATATGAATTATAGATTCTGATGCGCATCATTAAAGGCTTCCGACAGTTTCACATATTGCGCTTTCGATGTGCAGAGGAGAAATGTGCCGTCCACATAACTTAGCTACACCTCGACTTCGTCGATGTGTGTTCTTAATGCGTTGTGCTCCAATTTTGCTATAATGACATCTGTTAACAAGAGTCCCAAGGACGGTTTAATGGCAACTCCGTCAATTTGACCATACATCTCCCCATATAAGATGAACGGTACGTTTAATGTGCATGAGTTAAAATTTCTTCAGAAGTATTGCCGTGAGATTTATAGGTACATACAGTTACCGTACTAGTTCGCAAACATATTCCACTGTTTCTAACCACGGAATATTCGTAAAAAGCGACCGAGCGTCAGTTGTTGACCTCCATCTCTCGTTAAGTTTTACGCCTCTTATCTGATCAATGAACTCGAAAGTGTCTTTCAGGCAATATTGCCGACGGTTTGACGCAGCGATTCCAGCTTCTTAATTGTGCTTTGCTCCATCATATGTTGCGGAGATCTAACCACGTCCAGTACGAGACGCATTGGAGCGTCCTTTTTTTGAGCCTTAGGGAGGCAGTACTCCCACAGTAGTTGTTCGCTGGAGTCAACTAAGAGTATATTCTGCTAACACACGATCCAGGGCTCCTCATACCAAACTTTTCACGTAGTTCTTACTAGTGTGCGAGATCTGCGAAACAAGCTTTGTGAAGTTGGCTCCCCAGTAGTAACGGCCAGCATGATCTACTCACGTTCATTGCAAGATGTTTGTCTTCTGAATTCATATACGAGGAATTGGACGTTCCGGGCTACGCACTACTGAGATCAGACCGCCCAGCTGACCGATTGCCTGACCGCCGCGGAGTTGGTTGTTCCGTGCCATAAACGCACCTTAAACGCATCAGAAACACACCTTTGACTCACCTGATATAACTGTTGAAGCTCTTTCAGTTGAAACCCGTGCTGAGTCAATGAAATGTAAAATTTTTGCCTGTATAAGAGTCTTGATAGCACTTGTACGAGTCTCATTTACTTCATCCACGTTCACTTAGCGAACAGATGCATGGTGATGGGAACTTCAACGTCCCTGATGTAGAGTGGCATAACCTATCTTATGAAGTAGCAGTAAACTGTTTGGTTACTAAGCGTAGGGACTTGACACTAGAAATACGTTTACACCGGTTTTCGATCGAGTCCTCAGATACATGAATGGTCCTGCTGGTACTTTCTTGGATTTGGTTTTCCCAAAGGTAGTTGTCATTGTGAGGGACGTAGAGTAGACTCCTCCTTTGGGAGCCAATGACCGTGAGTGCTTGTCTTTCCGTTGTGCCCTTATTAGAGACCACGATACACACAACGTCAGAAGTCCGAACATCAGGCATACTGACCTTCAGTCCATTAGAGCCCTCGCAGCAAGCTCTCCACGCAGCATCGTGCCGGATGATAAGAGACGGATGGCTTCGGTTGCGCCTAAGTCCTTCCACTCTATTCTGTCCCTGCCCACATCCCATTTTTGGTGAGGTAGGCTACCAAAGCAAAGCCACCATGGTCGGACCGTTGCACACCAGTTGCTGAATAGGCGGGCGAGAGGTTTTCCAGTCCACCACTCAGCTCACACTGAATGTACTTGTCGGCGTAATCATGAAGTGCGTAAGGCTCACCAGTCTCATCTACGAGCTGCTAGACTTTGCTGAGCGTAGGTTAACATAGCGAACACCAAAAGATACTTCGCTCAAGTCAAAAGGCGTATTAACTTTGGCTCATCTATCCCAGGGTTATTTAGAAGCGAAATCGCCACTGCCAATACTGATCGTAAAAAGGCTTGTTTGTTCATTTCGAAATTTGCCGAGGCTTTTTTCAGGTAGAGCAGTCGCCGCATGCCAAATAAGCGATGGGAGTCCCACTGAACTCCTTTTTAAATGACTTTTCAATTTCGGAGACACCATTTTGTCATCTTCTTCAGAGGCTAAATCCCACTAAATCCACTGGGGTGGATGAGCTTTACTCAAGGTTTGTACGAACTGGCACGCGAGCTATGTGGTCTATTCACTCGCTTCTTTTAGATAGCACTTCCCAACTGCTCCTTGCCTAAGGACTGAAAGGAATTTATCGTCCTCCCAGTTTTGAATAGATTGACAGGCATCTACCTGCCAGTTATAAACCGGTTAGTTTGACAAGCTTACTTGTCAAGTTATTGGAGCAGTTAGTTAGGTAGGTGGTTGAAAACTGTATGGGGGCGTTTGTTCTGCTCAGTCCACTTCAACGCCGTTCTCGCAAGAGTCACAGCTGCATGACTAATTTGCTAGTGGCGCGCCAATGTTGCGCAGATGCTGTGGCTCGGGACCATGCATTGGAAATGCTGATTATTGACAACTTCAAAGCGTTTGACACGGTATCTCATTCTCGCCTCACTTTGAAGCTTCCTTCATTTGGTATACCAGGCCGTGCTGTTCAATGGATCATATGTATGGAAGGATGTGAAATGTGTGTTCGTGTGGGGTGTATTCTGTTCTTCCGTCAGTCAGTCCTTAGTGGGTCCCACAGGGTTTGGTGCTTGGTCCATTGTTAATTACTTTGCACCACAACGAGCTTCCCAAACTGCTAAAGTTGCGGGTGACTTGACGCTTTAGCACATAATGTCCTACGGCCAGGGACTCCGGACGCTGCAACAGGCTCTCGAGAAACCGCGGGACTGGGCTGCACATTGCAAGATGCCCATATATTACGTTTAGGGCCCAAAGACCCCAAAAGCTTTACCCGCTAGGCGGGAATGAACCACAGCAGGTTTTACACAGGTAGGCCTAAGGTCGCGTTGCATTCTAAACTTATATCTGTTAAAAACTAGTGGAAAACTAGAGGTAACGGTTTCAGAATGTTATCTATGATCCGCAGGGCATTCGCACCATCACGGACGTTATGTTTATTAGGTTATTCTCCGACTTTGTCAGGCCAAACTTACGAGAATGCTTCCAGGGTGTCCACATTGCTTAGTCAAGGACAGGATGTCAGCTTAGAGTGTTGAGGCTTGGAACCAAAGTAGTTAATGGACCACAAAACGTTGCTTACCCAGAAAGACTACATGAGCTGGTAAATGTTTTCAATACATCATCGTCGCCATTGAGGCGACTTGCTCTTTACCCATCGCATACGTTGCGGTAAAATCGAGCTCGATTTAGCTGAGCTTTGCAAACGAGCTCGGGTTCCTTTACTCCGAGACCACTAGATGAAGCTACACAAGGCATGATCGGATGGAATCCGAGGCAGACTTCGTTTACTAGGCAGAGTGGAGGATTCCTGGAAGTCACTGCCCGAAAAGGTGATGTTATGTTCAACAATGAAGGAGCACAAACACCGACTTGATGCCCTCGGTCTTCATTTCCTTACTTCAGCATCGCACTAGCTTATTCGTATTGTTGCCTTATTCTTCTCTATTTTGGTTTGGTGCTTAACGCTTTTATTACTTTCATACTTCCGTTTCTTATTTCACGTGACCGGTGCAGCGGGGACTGCCAATGCAGATTGCGTGCTTGTTAATTATTTGACAGTAGTGTAATTCTCGCAGGCTAATCTGACACTACTAACTTCCAGTTATTGGGGCTGAATAATATCCCGTATCAACGCCACGCCACGGAAGGAGCATCAACGGCTATCCATCCCATTGCTCTAGTCCCATTTGAATTTGCACTTTCCGCTTGTAGCGCATCGGAGTGTCGATAAACAAGTAAATAGATAAGATGCCGTTAAGAGTAGCGTAGACTGTGAATGGTGTTTCCTATTCTCTTTGCCTTTCCCATTTCTTCTTCAGTTTCGTCAGCGCAGCCATTTCTACTGCGTATTATCATCATCCATGCAGTCACCTCAGGCTCTGCCCTCCAGTGACTGCTGGGACAATGCGACCCAGCTCGTTACATTGGGTAACACAGGCACATCCACCACCCAACTCCGACTAGTACTAGGTGGTTGAGATGTAACTGTCCAGCCGCTTACGATGATTCCATTTTGTGTTTCAGCCCCTCGGTCTATTACTACCCGCGTAAGCCCCGAAGGCAAAAGTCATCGGAACACGCAGCCGGACGCATACCACACCGCCATATGTGAGTGTTCAGTTCCCTTGCGGCAGTCATTAGCTTTCCGGTGACCACAGTGGTCATTGCAGGATCATTCAAACTTAGCACACCGCGCTCATCAGATGTTGTGTGCAGCAGCAGATCGAAACCCTTTACGTCGTACGTAGGTGCTGAGGACAGCATGTGTCAACAGCATCGTTAAGGTAGCAGGTCAGCGTGAACGTGTAGTGATCCTAATAACGCAATACACGGGAGCACTCGTGATTCTCGACCAGCTGTATGCTGCACGTTCCATGCCAACGCCGTCCAGCTCGCAACGAGTTGCTAGTCATGCACACCCTACAGCCAGTTCTGACTCTTACTACTTGGTTTTGACGAAACTGTCCAACCGCCTACAAACCATCTGTTTTGCCTTCCAGTCCTTTCCACCTTTGATGACCCACATACGCCCGGGGGACGAAAACCCCGGGACCATCTACCGCACGCACGCTACATGTTTGGCGCTTTTGTCAGCTTATAACGCCAGTCCCTGAAGCAGGTAGGCGGCCTTCAAAGCGATTAGTGGCATTCCCTCATGCCGAGTCGTCGGAACAGCGTTCATCAATCTTTCTGTGCGTCACCCGGTTGACACGGGGCATGGCTTCTTTGAGCGTTGAGGACAACGCTTCATAAGAAGAGAGTAATTTTTCTCGTCAGTGTCGCTGTCGTAAGTCATCGGGTAAGATGCCTATGAGCCACACAGCGAACACCAATACCATTAATGCTCTTTGCCTTCCCATTTCGCTTTCGGTGTCTTTAGGGTGAACATACCTTTGCGCGTTTTCACCAACTACTGATACTTCTAAAGTTCCGCCTCCCATTGGCAGCAGGGACAAAGCCGTCCAGCTAGAAAGAGGTGTTAGTCAGGCGCACCCTCCACTTAGCTCCAACTTACTAAATGCTTGTGATTGAACCATCCAGCCGCCCACAAACTAACAGTTTTGCTTTCTAGTCCCCGCGGTCTTTCACGACCCACGGAAGCCCTTGGAAGCCTTGAGTAGGAGCAAGTTACACATATAAACCGTTTTTCTCATGCTATTTTACGGGCTTTTAAATTGTATCGAGACGCCTCACCTTTGGTGTTTGCTTCTGACCAAATTGTGCCACCAATGAGTTCGTTCCAGTTTTCTAATAAATAAATAAGCGAGGCACGCCTTTTGTACACGATCAGCATATTGCAATATTGTGCATGATAGCATGAATAGCAGCACCAAGTGCGGGAGTACTAAAGTTAGAGTCAGTAGTTCGGGCCCATGTGGCCCAAAGGTTGTACGAAGTCTATGTCTACAGAATGCGAGATGTAGAGGTAAGAATCAGAGCACTAATGTAGAGCATGTTGATGAAGAAGCAGTCCGATGAGGTTGTGTACACAGTGCGGGTCAGGTGAGTGAAGCATGAGCGAAAGCTGCAAAAATATTTAAGAATGGAGGCATGTAATTGATCAAATATGTAGGCATGTTCGTGCGAGAGCAGATATAGGCATAGAATTTCTAAATCTGGTATCGGACAAATTGCCAATATGTGTTAGGGGCGGTGACTTCATTGAGTGGCGAGTCACATCCGCCACGTCGTGGTGTTGTTAAACAGACATTTGTGGCTTTTGTAAGGAAAACGCTTACCAAACGAAGACCCACCACGCACCGGAACACTGCCGGCGGGTGATGTGATATTGAAAAGCTTGAATCAGACCGATTACCCTCGTGAATATTCACCGTCACCTTTCGCCCATCTATTTCCCATGGTTGTGTAGTCTCCTTCGCATTTGACCGCAAGTGATTGGAGCCGTTGAATTCGGGAGCCTCATGTGTCTTGTATTGATTTGATTAGCTTTCTGGGTTCCTTTAGTGTGTCAGGATTGCAAAGTGCTGGTGATTTCTTTGTTCTGTGTTGACTCCGTGTCCGGGGGAGCGTCGCAGGTATGTTGTCAGAGGTGTTCCGTGCAGGTAAGGTACATTAACTACGTTTGACATTGTTTTGTTTAAATAACAGGATACAATTTCCCAGGTATTTTCCGTTTCACTTGCCCGACACAGCAAGGGCTGCCAGTGCATTTTTGCGTTGGCCACGTGTATTGTGGGTACATATTTGGCTCTGCGTTTGCAGCTCACGTTACCGCAATCCCTGGTGGCTGAACGACGTTTTCAAACGGTGGCACATTCATGGTCTGATCCAACTGTTTCGACCCCATTTGAACTCTAACTGCTTTGGTCATGGAATCTACAGACCTAGATGCGGAGGCTATGTAGAGGAAGTTATTCGGTGTGATGGCTGGCTGCTATAGTACCACAATGGATGTTCGTGACGGGATGAAATCAGTTGATGTATATTCACGTCACGCTACGTTGAAGTGGATTCGTTTCCATTGTGCCTGGCGGACATTTCGCGTTGGCTGGATGGGGCAATTATGTTTCAGCGTCTTCATGCCACTGGTGAACGAACTGTTTCTGACGACAGCCGCCTACAACGACTCAACATGGCAGACAGGCCGATTTTGGAAGTGGAACAGCTTCGCAACACGCTGCAGACAAAGGTTGCTAAGCTATACTTACAGTGTGTACGTGACGCTGGAATTGCTATAGGCAGCCAGAGGCACGGCTGGGGGTGATTTGGATAACGGGCTAATTTACGAGCTACTTCGTGTAGTTGGTATATCACCTCTCCTTTGCATCAAAAGGATCCATCTAGTATTCTTTTGGAAGAACGTAAGTGTTTGCACCCAAAGGGTTTTGCAAGGTCTATTTTGGTGAATTTAATAAAACTGGTGTATCAGGATCCCAACCGAGCAGGCCTAGTGGCTAATCAAAAATGGTTGAAAGCAAATGCCTCCTGATGCCGTCGAAGCAGGAGCTAAAATCACGTTGTTGTTATCATTTGACAAAGCTAACATCGGATATGTTGCTTAACTGCGTAGGCACGTAGATTAATAATATCTTGTCGCTGACCCTGAAATGCAAAATGTCGTGGGGAGTTTGTGGGGTTTGTAGCGTTTTTGCAGTTCTTCTTTACGATGGTACATTATTATTTTTCCCTTCCATACTGTAGTTTATTTGAATCAAGTGGATCAACTGGTTGTGCTTCTAATTTCGGTCTGCGTTGTCGCTTCTGTCTGCTGCGAGTGTCTGCATTGTGTTGTTTCGGCGTGGTGGTCTTCGCTCACACTTCTAGGAACTATCGCAAGCTTGCGCTACGCTATACACTAGGTCTTACCACCAGACTAAAAAATTCATTCGAAACCGGAAGCTTGTAGCGCTTGTAGACTACTGCATTTTTCAATTGTATTTCTAGTTTTATCTTCCACTAATTACGGTACAATTTGGGTTAACGGACAAAGAACTAATAAACACTACTTTGAAGTTAGGTTCGCCTTATGGCTTCGGCTACGCGTGTTGTGATATCCATCATCCTTCTGCATGCCTCGTTCATGGATCATCGGATCTACTGCGTAAAAGTACTGTACAGCCTAAGTTCTCATCTTCCGAACATGCTTCTGCGACTAATTGAGTGCCTACGTAGGAGCACGCTAAATTTAAGGTCAGGTCCAACATGCTTACTTTATGGTCTAGGAGTGCTTTTATGTAGTTAAAACCTTTTAGTCTTGTTTTTTGCACTGCATGTTTGCTGGCAGCTTTTTCCTCTTGAAAGTTCAGAACACCTCTTCTGAGTTTTTGTTATATCAGAACACCTTTCCCGCATTGGCTGCAGAAAAGCTTGCTTGTCTCTCTTTGCCGTCCTTCGGTGCATCCAATCCCCATGTACGTGTTTCACAAATAGAAGACCTTTTCACATCCAGTCATCTAATGGATAGAAGGATTAACAGCGAATTCGCTACGGAGGAACTGCCTGCAACCCACCTGGCTTGTGAGCCAACCGCCTGGACATGGACACGCAAGCATACAAACCACACTAACACCTCCAACGCCTTCCTAACCTGCAGAAGGCTCCCACTACATTCCCTTGAACACTAAACCTGAGCGTAGCGTGGAGCTGAACCATCAACGGTAGCTCCTGACTAAGCCACTCTTTCAGCCAACAAGATATGGGATGCCGTGTGACAACGAATGGCAGCTTGATAAATCGGTCCGAATGCGGCCTTGCCTGTGATGGTTGGCGCGACGTACTATTGATGGCAGTGTTCGGACGTGGTGGGATTTCGCCTGGCAAACTTTCCCCTATAAAAAGCATGAGATACCTGCTCAACGACGCTTTGACGTGTCGTGGGTGCCTCACCACCGACTAAAGCCACTGGCCTTCGCATCACACTGGCCATTCGCCCTACTTCACACATCACTAATTCAATTGCATACGTGCACACGTATTTACGTAAGTTCGTTAATCATAATCGGTCCTGCATTATCAACACAGCGCTAACTATGCTGCTCACAAGAGGGCTTCACATTTTTATGTTCCTGTGTGTAGTCTATCGCGAACTTGGCGGCATGCCATTGCCTGCCCAATTTTGAGCATGCTCGGTTTGACGCGCCCTGAAATATTTGAGAATAAAACTGTTTATTTATTTATTTAGTTACTAATATTTGCACCTATCACTGCCAAGTTTCCTACCCACACCGCAACCGACCCTATAATCATAATCGATCCGAGTATGGCCGATGCAGCTTATGATAAGCTGGTGGCTGACGTTTTAAAGTGCACCGCGGCGTTCTACCAAGCTGGACTTCGACAGGTACCCTCCGGTTTTGAGCTAACGATCGCACGCCGTCTTAACGCCTCAGACACATGTGTAGGTTGTTCGGTGCCACTAAGCTCGATGACGCTATTTTGCAACAGTGCTGGACTAAAAGTCTCCTAGCGAACATCGCGCCCCCGCTTTATTCGTAGTTGAGCTGTCTTTAGACAAGCTGGCCGAAACAGCAGACAAGGTTAACGAGTGCTTAAAAGGGCAGCATGTCGCTTCGTTGGTTCGAGTGATATCGCCGACCATAAGCATGATCCTATTGCATCGAGTTCGAAAAGTTCATCGAAGCTAAGGTTTGCTATCTCGAGCATTATTCGCTACCATAGTAAAAGTCTTAGACGCGCCTCACGACCTACGCTCAGCCCCGCCCAGACTTTGGAAGAACATTTCTTTTGATGGCACTATCGGGTTGAAGATATTGCTTGAAATTGTCAACCTGGCTGTAAGAACCCAAAGGTATTCTGCAAACCGCAGCAGGGAAACTTCACCATGGCCATTGATGGCGACAGCTGCTTTGGGTCACTTTTATAGTTGCTTATTTACGTCTACGCCTCCTCAACCAATGTGCACTTATTTCTTGGCACCAGTGCTAAGGTTAGCTGCATTCCTTGTGCAGCAGAAGAACGCAATCAGCTTCAAAGCGGTCTAACATTTTAAGCCAGCGACCAATACGAATTTAAGTACAAATGGCCAGAAAATGCTAACTCTCATCCTTGGTCCACATCAAAGTTTGCCCTTCGTTGTTCTCATCGCCGACATCCAACGCCCCATCCTCGATGTTGCTTTTGCACCAACTTCGGCCTCAGTTTCATTGCGTAACCTTAAGCCGCGAAATAGTTTGACATCCTTGGTTGATACGAGCAAATCCACATCGATCGCTTCTACCGGTCTTCAGTTAGCCTCGCCCGACGACAATGGGTGCACCGAGCTACTTAGCAGTTTACGGCTCTCTAACCATCGCCTAATGACTTTCCTGAGTTTACGCATGAACTTATGCATTATATCGTGACGTATGGACCGCCAGTATCTTTCCAGCCTCGACGACGACTTCCGGACAAGCGCGCTGCCACGAGGGTAGCATTCAAACGGGCTTCATCTTAGCATCCTTCATCCTTCTAATAGCCCATGTTCCCCTACTTCATAGGGTTCCTAAATTGGCCAGTGAAGCCTGGAGACCTTGTGGCGATTAACGGGCAGTGAACAATGATACCGTCCCAGACAGGTATCCAATTCCACACCTCCTTGCGTTTTTAACTGGCCTACATGGAAGAACAATTTGCTCTAAGGTAGACTTAGTGCATGCATACTACTTAATTCCGGTGGCATCCGACGATATTAAGACCGCATCGGACAGAACAAAGACGGACCAGCGCGTCAAGCACTGGCCAGTACCCGATGGAGGACGAAATGCTTGTACTCGCTTGGCTCCACTTACGCGTAACTGCTGGGATCATGTATTTCCAAAGTTGTCCCACTATTTACGGAGCTTTGGGCCAACAGCATTAACGCAGGAATTGATGCGTAGGATACACGAAGAATTAGATATGCGGGACAAAACGAGATAGTTGAGACTATCCGTCGCCGCTTCCGGTGGCCACACTTACTGCGCGACCTCGCGAATTACTGCCAAGGCTGCGCCGATTGTGCATGAGGCAAAACCCAACAACAACGCTTTGTGGACGGCTGAAACAATGACGGCTGGATTCCCGAACGAGTTAGTTGGCATGCACGACGTGAGACCGCTGCCACAAGCCGTGCGGTGAGTTCTGACGTCGTACGAAGCTTTACTTGACGAAGTAGGCGTGTTGGTTTCTTCTATTAAGGCAGGCTTTGGACGGTCCATGGTGACGAATATGCGTCGGCATTCGCGGTCGTCCGTGTACATCTTCGCGTGGTGTTGCACACTGAAAGGTCACATGTCAGTGACTGAATAGACTATCGAACCGTATGCGAGAAGAAGAACGTGGTCACGTCTGAATGGTCTGCTTACTACCTTCACCCACTTCTGAGACCTAACTGCTCTTGACCTTGCTGATCCAACGTTCTGTAACCCCCACCTCAAGATCATTGCTGGTCATTATCCACCCAGGATAATCAAAATAAGAATGAAACATCACCTCGAGAACGTAGTTAACTTTTTTCTCTGCTCCTTAGTACAGCATTTGCCTTCCCTATTTCATGCTTTCGCTTCCGTGCTGTCTGTAGTTCTTCTTCAGTTGACATAACCTCGCTCGTGTCCGTCTGCCACTGCTTTCTTGCAATCCCATTAATTTTGGACTGCGGCAATGTATCGCTGTCACCCTTTCTGAGCAAAATCCTTTTCCATATTTAGCAACTCTAGTCCGTTTCCCTCTGGTGTTCCACAGAATGGGCGCATGCGCTATATGACATCGCACACTTTGTTTCCTCTTCTTTATCCCTAATTGGGAATACTCTTCCATTCTCTACTGCTACCTAGTCTGTTCGCTTCACCATGTGTTTCGTTGATTTTATGGAACATGTGTTCATGAGCTATTCAAATAACAAGGGCATGGTATAAGGGCACAATAGATGAACCATTGTTATAATTGAGAATATGCCGGTATGCTTTCCGGGTGCATTTCTTTCGTATGGTTGTGCGTCCGACTTTGTTCGTTGGCTTTTTCTCGAGGTTGTTAGGACTACAGCGTTAAGCACCCGAGGCATCATCTAGGGCTGCGAAAACAACACAATACATGGCGCAAAGTTTCTTTACCTGTATATGAATGGAAGATGCTCCGCCATTGTTACAACTTACTGGCCGGACAGGTTTTTCTTTATCTTGCAAAGACAAAATTGTCGGGAAACCTGAACAATTTGGTCCAGTTCGCCTAACGTTGTCCCTTTCACCTACTTTTAACTGGAGCTCTCCTGTTGACTTCGGAATGCAGATGCGCCTGCAGATGCAGGATAATTCACGATTGGACAAACCTCGAAGCACTGTTACCCTTTACTTAGGTCAGAACAATTAGGTATGGCCACGTTTCGCTACTGGATAATTTCATTTTCTTACCAGTTCTAGGGGAGCTCCACATTCTGCTTTGCTTGTTCAGTTGGCCGTGGATGCCTATGTTTCCAACTCATTTTAAGACGTAGCAGTTTAAGACTATAATTGGATTTTCGGAACAATATCTTAGCCTTCATGGCTGCAACAACACTATAATATATTTCATTAGATATCCCTCGCAAGCTTCACGTGGCATTGCAGTCGATCAACACATCACAAAAAAAGTATGCAGATCGTGACCTACCAATCGGGCTTAGCCATGTGGTTAGGACAGGACCCAGGAACCAAATACGCACGTCTAAAGCATTAGCCAATGGAAGAAGGGGGCGCAAAGTACCTGCGAACAACCGAGCAACTAACCGCTTAACAAGCAGTATAGCCAATTACAACTTTCCATTCAATATCCAATGCAGGAAAGTTTAGGTGAGACAAGCCGTGCAAAGTGTCGAACATAGTCTGCCTAATTTCGCGTGGGACAATTGGGAGCCGCGTGCCCAGAAAAATCTTAGGGTTTAATCCCGTCTGAGGATGTCAGTGGAAAGAGTCGCATGTCCAATGAGGATCTGCTTAATTGATCAGCCTCAGGATCGTTGAGCTGCGCTGTAATCATGGCTGCGGAGTCGATAGCAGCGCCCACGTCCGTGAAGATACCTTGGATACGGTAAAGTGCATAGGCGTCGGGGATGTTTACTCTCGGGACCTGCCTTATATCGGTCGTAATCTGAGCGCCATTGTCTAGGAGGGGCGACTCTCTAGAAGAGTATCGTTCAATTGTCGAGCCAAGCGCATAAGTTAAAGGTTTGTGGTCGATGAAGGCGCCAAAAAGCGGCCAGCAAAGATGTATCGGAAGTGATTTATCGCTAGTTATCTGGCTAGTAGTTTTTTACTGAACGTGCTATAGCGAGATTCGACAGGTTGTAGGTTGTCGGAGGAGATCGCTAAGCGCTGTCAAGTTACGGCTAATCGTTGCTGCAGATCATCGTCAACTGGCAAGCCCGTGGCGTAAGTACTGAGGAACAGTGGGGCTGCAGGGTCGTGATGCTATATAGAAGCTAGTTTGGCGATAACCTATTTCAGCGAGTTAAAAGCAGCGAGTGCTGCTGCAAGAACTTAATTTGCTTGAGTTTCCCTCAGAGAAATTCTGTGAAAGGTTGCATCAGCGATGCACAATTTGGTATGAATAGTCGCTAAATGTTGACAAGCGAAGCAAAGAGCCTAAATTGTTTAAACGTATAAGGCTCGGAATAGTCGACGATGGTTTGCAGTATATCTTGCTGTGGCCCAACGCCTGCAGAGGAGATGCGATGGCCGTTTCAGTTGACTGAGTCGACAACAAATAACGGGTTTCTGCGTCGATGGTGACCCCCGGTTAAGCCAAACAAGCAAATGATCTTCGTAAGTGCTCGCGAAAAGATTTAGTCGGGATAAGCGTGAGCGAATCCTAATCCGCGACAAACTTGGTTGTTTAAGCGTTAAAAAGTTTGTGCGGCATCCTAGACCTAATGGTATGCTCAGGAATCGAACAAACAGAACGATGTTTTCCCGGCAGTTTTAGTTATATCTCTTTTACCTACCGGGATTTGCTCGTATGTGCGCACCAAGCCGATTTCTTAAAAGATTTCTCCCGCCAGACTTGCCGTGCGGTCCACCATGTTTGGGATCGGATAGCGATGGGTCTTGGTAATCGTTGTAGTGACAAAGACATTTTACTCTGTAGCGCCTGTAAAATACTTATCTTTCATTGTACATTCCTTTCCTATTACAACCAATTCTTGTACATTAACCTTGTATACTTGTTTTGATTGATAAATAACCCATTTTTTGAATCACGCGGGCAAATTGACGTGTGTAATATGCAAGCTTGGGAGAACTCCGGAGATTGGAACTGGAGATTTATTAAGCAACACGTAGCAAAAGTCAATCTTCTTCTGCTTGCACTTCTTCCGTTAAAGCACACGACCAGGTTCACATTCGTTATATCCTGCCGTCTTCTGTCTTACTGGGCTACGGAGTTCTTGTGTAACATTTGTCAAGGCGCTACACCGTATCCAAGGACCGATAGTCGCCGCAAGGTCGCCATTCTCCCGTGACCTTCTTTGGGACCATGTGGTGTAGTTACCTCCACGGACTGTTGTACGGCCTGAAGGTACCGCGCTGAAGCCTGTAGCCGAGTCCAGCACTTGCAGCAGGTACTTTGTCCTGGTCAAGCCGCCTTGGTCTTTCACTTACCATTGGGCCGCGCGTGACTACATGGTGAGCAAACTTTACCGTTAGTAGTGGAAGCTCTGCAACCGATAGGATAGTTGCGAGTTTACAAAGAGGAGGCTCAATAGTCGGACGACGCGTCTGTCATTTGAAACACAGTGCTTATTATCGGAGCACCTGAAGGGACGCTACCAACATCTAGTTTTGTATAGTCATGTAAAATCCTGCGGCTACCCATGTCAACAAGCAACCCGAAATGGCGAAAAATATCCATGTAGATAATGGCAAAGGGTACTGACGCAAGCGCGAAAACCTGGTAAACGTCTGCGAAGACAAATCTCGATTCATCATACGCTGATCGTATCGGCGAGCCGTTGGTTGCACGTAGACTGTAGGGCTTCGAAGCTTTGTCATGTGCGTTGGTAAAGCTAACCTGCACGTCGGCTCCGGTGTAGATAAAGAAAGTGACACAGGAACGCCTATTCGTAAGGTAAGACAGACCTTTTTGTTGCTGCCCGAAGCTCCAGCCGCATTCAAGTTCCAGTGAACTAATTTCCCTGTGCCACTACACCTTGCTTGGCACAAGGTGCACGGCAACGTCGAGCGTTGTCGTCATACTGCCGCCGATACCAATACAGGCCATACATTATATTAACATCTCGGGCTGGACTATGCGGGAGTGATGGACTGTGTCTGTGCGGTGACCTGGATCTATACGGTGGAGGTCGGGACTGATAGATTTCGTGACGATTCGAGGCTCCATCGTGCTCCGTGTGCGGCCTCATAAAGTCCCGGCAATTTAACCGCCTCACTGCAATTTCACAGCAAAGCGCGTTTATCTCTTTATTTCTCGGGTCTGTTTTCACGGAAACTTCTCTACTAAAGTCAGCTAATGCGCTGGTAAAATGTTACCGAATGTTTCGGTGCTCTGAGGGATCCTCTCGAATGTTGCGGCTGCCGTTATGGCCAGGTCTTTGAGTGGTCGGTCTCAGTACGCTACGCGCTTTAAAGGTAGAGGATCAGGTGAGCGGCGAGCCACTGTCCTTTTAAAGTTGCTTCACTCATGTAAAAAGTGCCAGTAATTTGCTGCATATCGGGGTGCAAATCTGAAGGTTTGCGCTCGCCTAGCTTACTTCTCTTAATCAGTTTCTCCAATTGAGCAGCAGCGCTGCGTTCTGACTTATGTAGGATCAATTGTTTCATCGCACCGGCCTTTCCGTCGTTCGGTGAATGAAGCAGTACTCTTTCAAGAAGTGTCACCACGTGCTGAACAGGGCATGAGACGAGTTGGTTATATGTAGCTTGGTCGGTAGGGGTCACTTGGTTTTCTAGCTCTATCACATAAACGACAAATCAGACGCTGGGCTTAGGTTCTCCGAAATCCGGCATGGCCAAAGTGGGTAAATTCACACTACCGCACAATTCAAGTTTTACGTCGGTATGAAACATGGTAAACGAGTAGTAGGAGTAAACTTTAAAAGTAAATAGACGTAACTAATCCACTGAGGGTTTAAAAGCGGCGGAACCAACACACGAAAAACAAATGTCCAAAATGTTTTGAACTTTTGCACGTGCACATCGGGTTTACTAATTTTTAGGACTAGTATATACCAGCCCGAGAGTGTCGTTGTTCTGGTGCTGAAGTCAGAAAGCCAAACAAACGTGCATAAGGGTTTTATTCGAAGAAGTTTACACTTGGAAGGAAAACGGATGAAGCAACGAGAGCCTACGTCAGTGTCTGAGCACACCGTGGACGCAACTGTTGAGACGGATGTTGGTAAACCTAGCCGTAGGGTCGGCGCTGAAACAAAAACTAATGATGTAAGCTTGAGTAACAAAGTTACACATAAGAACATGAGAAAAATCTTTTGGGTCGTTACAACAGACGCATCCTGAAAGCTTGCTTAGTTTGGGATTGTACTCCCTGTACCACCGAAGCGGAGAGTTGGTTCTCGCGTATCGTAGATTGACGAAGTAGAGTAGTCGCAACACCGTTACAACGTTAAAATCACTGCGCAATCAGTAGCTCGAAGTTGATTGATAGCAGAATTCCAGGCCAACTTTCTGCCTTTGCGGTTTCATACAATAGTGTACAAAAGTAGCATTCCAAGTGTTTAAGTGTATTACAACCAAGACACGTGGTAAACACAGTAATTTGAAGCCGTACGCCATGATGTCCGCTCACCCAAGCCGCATCCTTGAGCTTATATTGGACAATTTTGCTGAGTTTATTAGTTTGTTTTCAGACCTTATGCTTTTTCCTTACGTCAATATCGCATGCGACAGCAGCGAAATATGCAACCTGGCGCCGGTGAAGTACGACAGACGCATTTAGCGCTGGGTCCGCTGCGCATCTCAGAAGTCAGAAAGTGCAGGCGTGGGCGTGTTCAGCAGACGTTTACTTCGATTATTCTAGATCTTTCACCTCACGTGAGGATAACCGCAAGGCTCGCGCATTTTATAGAAGGCACTGCCAGCATAGGCTATTCTGTAAAAGTTCAACTCTTCTTTATAAATAAATAAATCAATAAATAAATAGTTTATTCTCAGTTTCATAGACACGCCAACACAGGCAGGATCAAGGTTTAAAACAGATGTGTATCACGACGATACATCGGGTTCCATCGTGTGTAGTTGAAACGGTGTCGGGAAGAGTTGATATGTGAGTCTAGTCAACTTGCCAGTATGTAGTTGTGGGCAGTGACTTTATTCAGTGGCGAGTCACATCCGCCACGTCGCAGTGTTGTTAAACGGACTTTTGTGGCATTTTATAGGGAGAACGCTTGCCAGGCGAAAACCCACCACGTCCTGCAACACTGCCGTAAAGCATTTTAAACATGATTGTTGAACTGGCAAAGCCGCTTGACGACTGGTTTTACCTTCGGTTTTTCGCAGAGTAATGGCTTCTAATTTCCTCTGTTAGTTGGACAGGTAATTTGATCGGGGTCGCCATTATTTTTGAGGTCGGTGGAGGAGAGGGACATCGCGATTATTCATCTTGTTGTATGTCCAGGTGAGCAAAAGTTCAACTTTTCCGCTGTCCAGATTTTTCCGATGTATATTGTATGGGAGTATGAAGATATGTCCAGTTCTCCATACTGGACAAGGGTTATGGTGATTGTAGTGCGGCCCTATCGGAGTTCTACCATGCTCCATGTAAGTCCTTGTGGGTTGTTACGTTCGTCTTGGGCCAAAACGGTTCATCAGTCCAATCCCAGATCTCCAAGAGTTCCCGGACCTCAGAGAAAAGGGAAAGTGATGGACAACCGAGAGAAGACCGCAAGAACAGGCATGGAGTTGAACATTGTTAATGTCTTAAGTTAAAACATTTGTGCTTGAGACAAAAGCAAATACACTGTGCAACAATAATTATGCTGAAAATGGCTTTTGATTATCCTACAGAATCATTAGCCGTATGGGTGGATTGCTAACGCCTGCGTAGAGACAAGAGCGTTGTACCAGTAAGTTTGGTAGGAGCCAATAGTTGCGTGGGGATAGAGCAAAGAGAGTTAGAGTAATGGTAGGGATTGTCATGTGTATGAACAGCACGTAGTTAGCGTAATCCGAGAGAGCGCATAATAAGCGAAAATACATTAGTTGCCGCGAGAGTCCTAAAGATTAATTGGTGGCAGGGCAGCGGAAGGATTGGATGCAGGTATTCTAGCGGAATACAGGTTATTGAGAAACGGAGTGGCTCCTAACAATCATCAAATCATCGCATATGCATGGGGCCGATGGCCACTAGCTACTTGTGAACAGAGATGCCGAATTTACGACGACCGACAGATGGTGGCGCTAGGAGAGACTCAGTGGCCAGATGTAGCCATTACAATCGGACGCTTGGTCACTAGCGTATGCCTATAGGGTCGCTGAGTGTATCAACAGGCCAGTGAAGGTAAGTGATAGTTCAGGTGATAGGTCAACAGACCAGCTGAGCTGTGACGCAAACAATCCAAGAGCATGAGCATTGTAAAGAGGAAGCGAGCTCCGGAACTTAAAATGGAGAGAAATAAATCGAAATTCATCAAAGAGCTGCACAATAGTGTGCATCTACACATCAGGCATAACAATACCTCAAGTATGAGCAAGCTCAACCACCAGAAGTAGGGTTGTTAAAGCCCAACCATTGTAGACCAAAACGGATTTCACGCCCAAATGCAATTAGCTAAATTTTACTAAATTTTCCCATGCTTATTTCTTTATTATTGGTGGCAGGCTCCTATAGCTCACTGACGTTAGAGACGGAGCCTCATGAATATAGAAAATCGGCTCTAAGGGATAAATCTTGTGATGTTTAGCTAAGTAATGTGTGTATTTTGTAGGCCGAAATCTGTCAATGGATCTGAAAGATCCCCAGGGTTACTCAGATAGACCTGGCTCATGCGGGCCTGTTGTAAGCTTTCGAAAAGCTTAGAGGCTTAAATATGCTAAACTCTATTTTACTGGTTGTTTATGTGGCTCAGTATCCACTGAAAATGGTATGCTGTGGCCTTCTAACCGTGAGTTAATTACAAGCTCCCCTGAATTCATATGTAGATATAATATTCCTTGCTGGATTTCTAGCGTTTTCGCGCAAGATCATCCCTTATCTGCATATATTTGTCATGTATGCCTGCAAAGTTTACTTTTCGGCCACCTGCGCAGTCCGTAGTTGTCGCAGGGTATTACGGGCTAATTAGAGCATTTCTGGATAGCTATGCCTATCTAGAACATACGCCGCTTCCCTACTTTTTATATTTTCTTTTCTTTTTTCTGCTATCTGCTTGCAAAGCAGAAAGCCATTTTTAGCGAAAAATAAAAATGGCCTTATTCGTAGACCATCATTTAATTGCGAATAACTCGCAAACTACTGCACGTATTGTGTTGCTTTTACATTCAACGTATTCAGGCGCTAAAGTTGGTCCAGACCAGTGTAATTTTGTGCCACTTTAAGCGGTATTCTAACTGTAGAAAGGCTTTTTCTTTTATCTGAGAATAACTCAGGTTGAAATTTTGCGCCGGAGAGCAATATCAGCGTAAGAAAAGTAGGGCTGTATTTTTTTGTTAATTGGTATTTTTCTACTGAAGCACGCAGCTTTATTTTCTCTCTTAACAAATTGTTTCTATTTTTGTCCGCATTTATCGGAATTATTTTCTACTTTTCGTATGCCTTATAATCCCTTCACTCATTTCTTCCATGTGCGCACAATTGGGGCAACTGAGTGGCCAATTAATGTGCGATCAATTTAAAGTGCACTTTCGGCGAATTGGATTCTGTTCCAAGGAGAAAAGGCACAACTACACCTCCGCGAAGTTTTCACAAAAGAACAAGGAGTTCAATATCGCCCGCAGGAACCAGAAACATGTCAAGGTGGGCGCCTGCGACCCAGTAGCTGTATATCAAACAATGCCAATGCATTTGTAATTGCTGACGATGAACATATACTTATATTTTACCTACTTCCATGCAAGAGCATCGGATTTATGTAAGCATTGATCTGAACCCTTTAGGGTGCAGCCTCTAGCAGGTCTAGAAATATACCTATTTATTTATTTATTTATCCGCAGTTAAATGGAAGCTATGGTGACTAACTGCTGCTAAGCAGAGTTAGTGGCTATAGAAAAGGATGGCTGGATGCAAATCCAGTACAGAAACGCTGAGAAGACAATTCACTTGTTCAGGTAAAAACTCCTTCAATGCATTGACATTATGCTGTTTGTCACATTACTATCACATTTTATCCCATGAATATGCCTTTGTGGAATGATGCACTGCATGGGCCATGCGCATCCAAGTACTATAGTTAGTGAACAACGCTAAACCTTTACCCATACTGCCTTTTAGTCAATATTAAGCACAGTAGCTATTACGTTTCTGTGTTCATTGAGGATTACCACGTTTCTGAAACTGTGCTGGATTAGCGTCACGTGCAATGCCAAGGTAACAGAATCCCGGCATGTTGCACGGGCATCATGTACCGAGCATCGTGCTTGAAATACACAGGCTCCATCAGCGACAACTTTGGTGCCAATTTCGTAAACACGAGGCCGATTGAACAGAGCACAGAGCTTCATCGCTTCTGGTCATAGCATAGAGGAGCTATCAGCAGCAAACATGATGCAAAGGTAGTAGGACACAAGTGGGTTGTACTAGCGCTCAGCTAGGCGGCTCCTGATCGGAGGATAAAGGTTCCATCGGTGGCACATCTGGAGTTCAGGTAATATAAATCTGGTATTTTGTAGTAGCACTCGGCTCCTGGGCTGATGCGCATTTGATAGAGGCTCCATCAATAGCACATTGGGTGCCAAAGTAATAGGACCTAGGTGGGTTGTAATACCACTTAGCTCCAAGTATCGTGGTCGTAATATAAAGCCTCAATCAGTTGCATAGTTTTACCAAACAAACAGGACTTCAATGGGTTGTACTACCACACGGCCCCGACGATCGTGCTCGTGGTACAGAGGCTCCATCAGCAGCAGGTTAATTACCAAGGTTTTAGGCCCCATCTGGGTGGCATTAACATTCGGTTCCGAAGACCTTGGTCGTAGTATAGAGGCACCATCATTAACATTATTTCTGCCAAGCAACTATGACCCAAGTGCTTTGTAATGGCACTCTACTCAGAGCCTCATTGTCCTACTATAGAGGCACACCCGTGGCACAGCTAGTGCCAGTGTACTGGCATGCAGGCGGGTTTCACTAGCACGCGGCTTGTAGGCTCGTGGTCATAGGATGGAAGCTTTAATATTCGCACATCTGGTGCTAACGTAATAACAACCAGGTGGGTTGTTACAACACTGCAGTCCGAGGCTCGTGGTCGTAGTATAGAGGCTCCATCAGTGTCATATTGTGCCAACCTACTAGGACCTAGCTGGGTTGTAATAGCACACGGCTGGTGGGTTTGTGGTCGTAAGATAGCGCCTTCGTCAATGACAAAGTTGGTGCCGAAGGAGGAGGGTTGTAAAAGCACGGCTGCAATGCTCGTGGTCGCACTATAAACGCTACTTCAGTGAAACAGTTTGTGCCCATGTAATAAGACTTAGATGGGTTGTAATAGCCGACGGCTATGAGACACGTGGCCATAGGGTAGATGTATTCTCATTAGCATATCTGGTGCCAATATAATTGCACGCCGGTAAATGGTCAACGCACTGCTCTCTGAGGCTAGTGTTCATAGTATTGTGGCTCCATCAGCTGCACATTTTGTGTCGATGTAATAGAACCCAGGTGGGTTGTAATAGCACTCGGCACCAAAGCTGATGTTTGTTGTACAGAGGCTCTAACATTAACATCTTTGTACCAATCAAATGGGACGCTGGTTGGCAGTAATAGTACTCGGCTCGTCCTTGCAGTCTAGAAGCTACAACCTTAGCACAGATGGTGCCAGTGTACTTGCATCCAGGTGCGCCGCTGTAGCAATCGGCTAGGCGGCTCGCGGTCGTAGGCTTAGGGCTACAGCAATAGCAGATTTGGTGCCAATGTAATTGCACCCAGGTGGGTTGTAATAAAACCGGGGTCCGAGGCTTGTTGTCTTAATATAATGGCTCCAGCAGTAGCACATTTAGTGATAATGTACTAAGGCCAGGTTGGTTTGTAACGACACTGGAGACAGATGCTCGTGTTCCTACTATCGAGGCCTCACCAGTAGCACGTTTAGTGCAGATGTAATAGGACCCAATTGGCTTGTATTAGCATTCGGGTCCGAGGCTCGTGGTCGAAGTATAGAGGCACGATCAGTGATACATTGGGTGTCAACGTAATAGGATCAAGGTGGATTGAAATAGCACTTGCTTATGAGGTTTGCGGTCGTAGGATAGCGGTCCCGTCAATGACAAACTTGGTGCCAGTGTAATAGTGCCCAGGCGGGTTGCAATGGCACTTTGCTCCAAATATGGTGTTGGTAGGGTGGAGGCTCCATCAATGGCACATTTGATGCTAATCGACTGGAAGCTATATGCGTTGTAGTAGTCCTCGGCTCCGAGGATCCAGATCATAGGATAGCGTCTCCATCGATGGAATATTTGGTGCAAATAAAATATGGCTCAGGTGGGTGGTACTGGCACGTGCCTCCACAGCTGACGCTTGTTGTGCAGAGGCATCAACTTTGGCACAATTGATAACCATTAACTGAGACCCATGTTGGTTGTAATAGCACTCGGCTAGGAGGCGCGTTATCATAGTATAGAGGCTTTATCATTAGTACATCTTAAACCAGTGTAATGGCACCCAGGTGGATTATAATAGCACCCGGCTAGAAGCTCCTTGGTCGTGGGATTGAGGCTTCATCTCTGACACATCTGGTGCCCAAGTAATAGGTCCTAGGTGGCAAGTAATAGCACTGGGGTTTGATGCTCGTGGTTGTACTACAGAGGCTTCTTCCGTGGCATCTTCGTACCAGCGTAATGGAGCCCAGGTAGCTGGTAAATGCAATAGGGTCTGAGGCTCGTGGTCGCAGTGTAGAGGCCCTACCAATGGCACATTGTAGGTTAAAGTACTAGGACTCAGGTGGGTTATAGTAGCACTCGGCTGAGACACGTGGTCTTAGGATATTTGATTCCTAAATGGTATATTTGATGTCAAGGTCATTGTACCCATGTGGCTTGTAATAGCATTCGGCTGCAAGGCTCTTGGTCGTACTATAATAGCTCCATCGGTGGCACATGTTGTTCAAATATATTAACAACTGGGCCAGTTACAAAATAAATAAATACATATTTTATTCTCGACTATACGAGGCACGCCCATGGAGGCCAGATCAGATTTGTACAACTGTACAGACATTTTATGGCAACTGTAACAGTGACAGTAGAAAAGTGTTCATATGTCCATGATTGGAACTGTACAATGGTGAAAACGCGAAATAATAATTTGGCTGTCGTGAAACCGGGACCTCAGCTAATAATAAATTGAGAATCCTGAATGATCCACTGGAAGATAATTGAGACCACGCTTAAGAGAGATATGACAATACAGTGAGTTTGCACACAAGTAACGCAAAGGTCACCGGTGATATCGTAGAAAACAAAAAGACGGCAATATATGCAGATGTAGAAGTTCCAGCGTAAGGAACCTATCTAGAATGGTGACGCTAGTTGACAGGCCAGTGTAAAGTTATGGACTGTGACTTTATTCGGTGGCGAGGCACATTCGCCACGTTGCAGTGTTGTTAAACGGACATTTGTGGCTTTTATAGGGCGAACGCTTGCCAGGCGAAAACCCACCACGTCCTGGAACACTGCCACCAATCCGTTGAATGGCAATTTGTGACTGGCTATGTTTCTGGTTGAATGTTTGGTTGCTCGGTTATTCGCAGTCAGGTTACGTCCCATTTTTCTGCCGGCTGATGCGTTAGCCGGGTGCTTGTTGCGTTCCTGAGCCCTGTGCTGTGCCCGATTGTTAGGTTGGGAACTAGACCTTCTTTTGAATAAGACGTGTTGATCCTCTGCAGAACCACCTGACGTCTACTTGGGATATACATCGAAGTATGTCGAATTGTTGTTGAGGTCTTGAAGGATAGAATATAACTCCTAGAAAAGAATCGCAGATCCCCCGGGATATGTAGTAAAATTGATTAGAAATATAGGAAACAACTGCCCATTGGGCGGTCAAAGCGGATTGTTGAGCTCATAATGACCAATTGTTCTGGCCTTGTATCGCAGGTGATGTGCCTTCCGAAGTCAAAAGTAGTTCTCCAGGCAAGAGTAATGGGGAAGTGATGGCGTTAGGCAAACTGAACCCAAAGGTTCAAGCCACGGAAACTTTGTATCCGTGCATGACAACGAACGGGTTGTCCGGTTAGTAAGTTGTAAAATATACTACGCTCCTAGGATTGTGAGCTTAGGATAGCGGATCCATCAATTGCGTCTTTGTTGTCAACGTAATAGTACTCAGGTGCGTTGTAATATCCCTCGGCTCTGAGGCAAGTGGTCTTAGTATAGGGGCTGCATCAGTGGCACCATTAGTTTCAAGGAACTAGGACTCTGGTGGGTTGTAATAACACTCGACTCCGATGCACGTGGTTGCTGGATACTTATTATTTTTGTGGCATATTCACGAAATATTATAAAGTTGTGTAATCTGAAGCATTCTGATTGACTGATGGTCAGCTGATTTATGCTTAGTTTAGACGACGTTTGGTTCTTCACATACATTTTGGGTTTAAGGGGACAGCTACCGCATTGCGTAGGTATATATGGGAGGTAGAGTTCCACTACAGGTTTACGATCTTAGCAACCCTAAAAACAGCATCAGTTTTTAGGGTGCGTTGAAAAATATTTTCAGTGATCTGCATGTCGTCCATAGGGTGTACAATTAGACGGTTGAGGACCATAGATTTGGTTGCACAGGTAGTTAAACGCTCACTCTAAAGGACACCTTTTTGCCACTTTCGCGGACGGATTGCATGTACAATCAACGTTGCGCAAAATTCGCTTCCAGAGTTCTAGTTGCGTAATACCATAGTCGTTAGGATTAACAAGAAATATTTACATGCCCGAAGTCGTCCAAAAAGTCGATTAAGACGGTCAAAGACACGCTAAGTTGTCACACATGGCGCTCGAAAGATCACTCGCTCGGAAGTAAATTACGGTTTTAACTGGATAGTCTTTCATGCAAGAAACGGCACCTATAAGGATTTAAATTATTAGTTACCAACCTATATGGGCATATAGCCCATATAGGTTGCGCTTGACCAAACGTACGCTCCAAAGGGAGGGCCGGCTCTTTAGTTGTGCCGACAGAAAAATAAGCCATTAATTCTACAAACGTTTCCAATGCTCGTACCAAATCTTCAGGTAAAGAAGCTACTTAAATGTGGCTACCATGAGGTATCAAATGCTGCGAACCTCACAGACCCAAAGCGTTAGTTGTTTCATTATATTAATGATGAGTGCAACGTTAAAATTCGTGACCTCCTTGTTGGCACAGCAGGAACTACCGTAGTAGCCCAGGACGGAACTATTAGTGGACGGCAGGTAATTTTGGTATCTAGGCTCAGAAAATATGCGCTTATATATTATGTGGTATGGGTGAAAATCACCTACTTTAGTTACTAGTATTTTATTAGTGTTGCGCATGTTTAAGACAAGTATAGCTGATCGCGTTGTACAATTCGATTTTCTCTATCCTTACGTAGACCCATAGTAACGCCTTGAGTATTGGCACTTTGCAACCTAGCATACATAGCTGATTGATTAGGCACTAGTATGCATGCAGTTCAAGACCGTTTTGCTGCACGTTTTGTCTGCTTACGCTTTGCATCCAAAAAGGTCTAGTCAGGGCGCTGATAGGACACTTAAAGGAGGCAACACGTACTCTCAGCAAACGCTCATGCGGACCGGTTGTCACATAGAATGTTTTTCAGGGTACAAGTTGCTGAACTCCAATGTCGCAAACAGGCATAAAAGACTACGAATTAATTACATAAATCTTCCATGAAAACAGGAGACCATTATTTGAGCCTCGGCTTTAACGTACGTCTAAAACGCAATATTGGACATACCGGAGTTGCTATTTTATTGCTCAATCTGTGTACGAAAGTTGCAGCGTTTCGTTAACCGTATCTATGTGCTTTCGAATGCGTGGCAAGCGGTTCTTTGGGTTTAGAGCGCCGTTTTAAAGGTCAAACAAACTAGTATGACAGTGTCTAGAGGTCACTTGCAACACTCCCGTCCAACCAGTCTGCAAGCGTCGCTATCTCTCAAGTACCCTGCTAAGTCTGCTACTACTGGGTATTTAGTTTGACTTGTAAGACTGGCCCAGACTCCTCCGGGCTAGTTTGGCTCATTAAGTTACCTTATCTTCATTGTCACTCACTGAAACTGCATACACCATCGTCTGTTCGGATAAGGACGGAAACTCCTTTGCCGCGCCGAGGGATAACTCGCTAGGATTTGCTTCCAGATCATGTCGTTAGGGAACCTACGCTTAAGGATTTTGAGCGCCAACTCGATGTTCTTAGGTGGCAGCACCAAAACGTTCATTTTTCCGATGTGACTCACTACCACCTTTCAATTCTGTTTCAGTGACTCCAATATCTTGGTATTCTACTTGTTTATCTCTTCACTCTTTTACTTCTTTCCTTCTGCGTTTACTTCTCTCTCTTTCTTGTTTCACGTTACCAGGCAATCAGGGATTGCTAGCGCAGGATACGTGGGCATTAATTGGTTGGACATGGTGTTGTGCAGTCTATTTTAGGTCCTTTTCTTCTTCTAAGTCTGCCAATTTGTGTGAAGGTCAAGACGACAGGTTAAATAAATAAATAAATATTTTATTCTCGACAAAGCGAGACACGCCTTTTGGGCCTGATCAGCTTATTGCATTATTGTACATGATAGCAGAATAAGCAGCACCAACAGTGGGAGTAGTACAATTTGAGACAGTAGTGTGGGCCCATGGAGCCCAAAGGTTGTATGTAGTCTATGTACACAGAATGCGAGAGGTAAAGATAGTATTCAGATCACTTAGATGATATGTTGATGAGGAACTAGTCCGATGAGGTCCCGTAAGCAATGTACATCAGTGCGTGAAGTATGAGGAAACGGGTGAAAAATACTTAAGAATAGTGGCATGTCACTAATCAGATATGTAGGCGTGTGCGTGCGAGAGCCGATATATGCACAGAACTTGTAAATGTGGTGTCGGTCAACTTGCCAATGTGTTAGGGGCGGTGACTTTATTGAGTGGCGAGTCACATCCGCCAAGTCGCAGTGTTGTTAAACAGACATTTGTGGCTTTTTGTAGGGAAAATGCTTGCCAGACGAAGACCCACCACGTCCTGGAACACTGCCGGCTGGTGATATAACATTGGCAAGATTGTATCAGGCCGATTACCCTCGCGGATATTCGCAGTCAAGTAACGCCAATTTGTTTCCTATGGCTGTGTGGTCGCTTTTGGAGACCAGCGCAAGGGGTTGGAGCTGTTGAAGTCGGGCGACCCAGGTGACTTTTATTGAATTGATCAGTTTACTTGGTTCTTTAGTGTGTCATGATTATGAAGTGCGGGTTTTTTCTTTGTTCTTTATTGAATCGGTGCCCGTGGAAGCGTTGCAGTTACATTTTCAGCGGTGTTCCGTGCAGGTAAGGTTATCCTGTAGAATAATGGTTAGAAGAAAAACGGACCGAGTAAACTGTCAACAAAATTGAACAGGACTATGTTATTGTATAAATATAAAATTTATGGTAAAGTTATGCTGACTGAAAGCAATAGAGTGATCGTATATGTTTTACATCATATCCGTATCCGTAGTTTTGCGTTGTAGCACGCGACCTGATATTTGCTGAATGTGAGAGGAAGATCCTGGCCGAAGTGGCCTAGCGTACGCAAAAGTTGTTTTGTTTGGGAACCGTAAGTATCAGGCGTTGTCAACCGACAAATGAGTTGAGGGAATCAGGAGCACATAGTGAGTGGTTTAATAAGCACGTAAGACATAACTTGAGCGATCTGTTGACAGTGCTAGAGCTTATCGTTCGAACATGTGCGAGAGCCAGTGAAGTTGTTACGCCGGGTTTGAGGCCATGAAAATAATAACGCAACATGTTCAGCAATCGGATGCTAGACAGCTGGGTGAAGGGGTGAGATGGAGTGTCAAATTTGTGACGAGAATGGGATTTGTATACTTCAACTGTAGCGACAGTGCGGTTGAAAAGCTAGCCCTAAATGGACCTCGAATAGCGGAAAAAGATAGGGACTTCTACAGTGCAGCAACCAGGTCAAATATACGCCAGGAAAGTGCGATACTGGGAGTCGGGTTAGTTATGTGGAAGAAACTGCTTGCTGTCAGGCCTTCAACTTTAATAATAGGAGAGAGAAGGGCTAGAATACTATAGGTTTAGTTAGAAAATGGTTGTAGGGCCAGCGCTGAAGGGGACCTAGAATATCAGTATTGTGCGCAGTAGCCGCAAGATGCTACGTGTTCCACTCTGATGTAGATATCCACGGTGGAACGTTGAAGTCAAATAGGCTGCTAGTTATGACTCACTACTTGGTGAGTTGCTGGCAACCTGATTATTTAGTAAACAGGAGCGGCACGCTTTATTAGGCTCAGCATAGTCTAATAGGTGTACAGTGTGGAATACAAGAGAGAAAACAGACAGCAATACTTGCGACATTTGTAGAGAGAAAACGACAGTGGTGCCGGCTCCGGAATTGAACAAGGGTAAGGAAATAGTACGGACAGCACCGCCAATTGCCAAGTTTTCATCACGAGATATGCGATGACGAGAGGAGGTGCAGAAACAGTATACAATAGAGTAGGGCTAAACATAGGAGTGGATGAGACCCAAAGAAGTTCAAATGCTCAGCATCTGGCGCTGGTGGAATAAGAAAGCCATCAGTCCAATAGACGGGGATGTAAGAATTAAAATTGCATGGCAGCCGATGAGCTGAGGCTAGTGATACCTATACCATCATTGAATAGTTGCGATATGAACGAAGAGAGACGCCAAACAAGAGAGGAAGACGTTAATGTGAGCTGAAATGCATGATAGTGGAGCAGAGAGCCAAACTCAATCAGAGACCGGAAATTTAGATTTCGGTAGGCGTTACCAAGCATAGAGATAATGATTCAGACAAAGAAGAGTATCATAAGGTTGTAACTTATGCCAATGAGAACTTGAGTCGATGGCAGCCGGTGCTCAAAATAAGAGAGGCCTAGGTTTAAGACTATAGGCATTTGGAGCCTCAGAGGACTGACTTGTCCAAAATGTTTTGGAATGAGAGGCACAGAAGGAAAGATAAAGAAAAGAGACCTGGGCTGTTGCGCTGACGCTAGTGCTACCTATACCGCCATTGAACCGATGCAATATAGACCAAAAGAGAGGCAAAACAAGAGGAAGGACGTAATTGTGTGTTGAGAAGCATGAGAATGGAGCCGAGAGGCAAAACTCAACCAGGGACCTGAAATTGCAATTTCCGTAGAAGGACCAAGCATGCAGGAAATGTATCAGACGGAGGCGAGCACATAAAGCAGTTAATAGTACCAATGAGTACCTTAATCGGTGGCAGCCGATCCTCAAAAGAAGAGAGGCCTTGGTTTGATGCCTATGGGCATTTGGGGCCTGAGAGGCCGGACTAGTCGAAAACGTTTAAGAATGAGTGCCACAGTAGCAAAGAGAATCAAAGGAGGCCTAGGATGTTGCGCTGACGCTAGTGGTACCTATACCGCCATTGAACCGATGCGATACGGACCAAAAGAGAGGCCAAACAAGAGAGGGGAACGTAATTGTAAGCTGAGATTCAGGATTGTGAAACCGAGAGGCAACAGACAATCAGAGACCTGAAGTTGCAATTTTGCAGGGGACCAAGCATACGGGTAATGTACCAGATGGAGGCCAGTATCATGAGGCTGTTTCTTATGCCAATGAGAACTTTAATCGAGGTTCAAAGGAAGATGCCTTTGTTTGAGATCTATATGCATTTGAAGCCTGAGGCCGGTGTGGTCCAGGAGGTTTAAGAGTGCAAGGCGCAGTAGAAAAGTGAATCAAAAGTGGCCTAGTATGTTGTGCTGACTTTATGAGAACTTAAACCGTCATTGAACCGATGCCATATGGACTAAAAGAGAGGCCAAACCAGAGATGGAGACATTACTTGTAAGCTGAGAAGAATGGTAGTGGTGCCGAAAGTCAAAATTAATCAAGGACCGGAACTTTCGATTTCGGTAGGGGGACCAAGCGTACAGATAATGAATCGGACGGAGACGAGAATCGTGAGGCCGTTACTTTTACCATTGAGAACCTTAATCGATGGCAGCCGATCCTCAGAGGAAGAGAGGCCTTGGCTTGAGACCTATAGGCATTTGGAGCCTGAGAGGCCGGGGTCGTCCAATAGGTTTAACAATGAGTGCCACAGTAGCAAAGAGAATCAAACGAAGGCTAGTAAGTTGCGCTGACGTTAGAGGCACCTATACCGCCATTGAACCGATGCGATATGGACCAAAAGAGAGGCCAAACAAGGGGGGAACGTAATTGTAAGCTAAGATGCATGATAGTAGAGCCAAGAGGCAAAACTCAATCAGAGACCTGAAATTGAAATTTTGCAGGGGTCCAAGCATTCTGATAATGTATCAGACGGAGGGCAGTGCATGCCGCTGTTACTTATGTCAGTGAGCATTTAATCGCTTCTCAAAGGAAGAGAAGCCTTGGGTTGAGATCTATAGGCAATTGGAACCTGAGAGGCCGGACAAGTCCAAAAGGTTTAGCAACTAGAGCCACAGTAGCAAGAACCAATATCGGCGCCTGGGATTAGGCATACAGATAATGAATCAGACGGAGACGAGAATCATGAGGCTAATACTTATAACACTGAGAACCTTAATCGAAGGCAACCGATCCACAAAAGAAGAGAGGCCTTGGCTTGAGACCGATAGACATTTGGAGCCAGAGAGGCTGGACTAGTCCAAAAGGTTTAGGAATGGGAGGCACAGTAGCAAGAACATATAGCGTCGCCTGGGATTGGGCATACAGATAATGAATCGGACGGAGACGAGAATCATGAGGCCGTTACTTACACCATTGAGAACCTTAATCGGTGGCAGCCGATCCTCAAAAGAAGAGAGGCCTTGGTTTGATGCCTATGAGCATTTGGGGCCTGAGAGGCCGGACTAGTCGAAAACGTTTAAGAATGAGTGCCACAGTAGCAAAGAGAATCAAAGGAGGCCTAGGATTTTGCGCTGACGCTAGTGGTACCTATGCCACCATTGAACCGTTGCGATATGGACCAAAAGCGAGGCCAAGCAAGAGAGGGAGGCATTGAAGTGAGCTGAGAAGCATGATAGTAGGAAAGTGAATCTAGCGAGGCCTAGGCTTTGTCACAGGCGTCCTGTGTACTAGGGCCACTACTGAAGAGTTGCGATAAGGACCAGAAGAGGTGACGAATACAATATACACAGAGTCGGGTTAAGCATAAGGGAGGAGTAGAGTAAGCAGATGCGGCTAAGGATGTAAATTTCAACGTTCTAGCAGGAACAGTAAGTGAAATAATTGGATCAAAGAGATGGAAGCCTTGATGCAGTCTCGTCTAGGTAGAGATACGAAGGATAATAGAGAGCAGACGTACGACTAAGGTATCAGAAACAGCCGTGATGCGAGGTTAAACTGAAGTATGAAACTGTTGGTAATAAAGCATTAAAAAGGGGATGTAGGCTAATTCGCTAGAGGTTGTTTGGTCCTGTCTCCCATAGCTCGTCTTCCGTCACCTTGAGGCTTAATAGTTCGGAGACTGTGTTTACGTCGTGGAATCTCCGTATAGCAGTGCTGAAGTGTCTACTGGTCATAGATGATCGGATTTGCAGAGGTAATTTGTTCCAGGTGTCCGCGTACCTATAAAAGAAGAAGTTATGTCGTATGCCACAACGGGCAGCCGGCAGACTGAATGAAAAGGTCGCGTTGCGCAGATGATATCAGGTATCTTCTTCCGTTCGAAAGTGTCGTGTCAGGTTCGTTTCCGGCTTTTGTTTAAGTTTCTATAGAAACGTAAGGTTTATCTTTAGCCTACGTAGCCACAGCGGATCCAGTCTCAGTTGTTTGCATCGACTACGATAGTTCAGCATGTTTGAGCCCAGTAGACGTTTTGTGAAGAAACGCTGTAGTTCTCGAGTGCAATCCTGTCGCACTTGCGAGAGTTCGTAAGGAGTGTAGAGCAGTATTCGTGACTAGGACTAGCGCACGTTTTATACGGTGTCAATCGAGATTCCAAAAGCGACATGGATTTGAAGATATAGCTTATTAACGACCTAGCTTTAGCTGCACTATAGCTTACCTGTTCCGCAATGTTAAAGCTATTGGAGTAATTAGCCCCCCAAATCACGAACAAAGTGGCTAACTGTAAGAGGAGCGCCATTGAGAGTAAGGGTGTTCGGTGGCACGGTGCATTGGTAAGAGAGAATGTTGCTTTTTCCTGGGGAAAATTCGAGATTCCATATTGCGCACCAGTTTTCTAGTTGGTTTGTTCTCGCTAACAACTTGATTTAAGTAGTGACATTCGTACAGGCTGCTAGTGATCGTACAGCTTACTTTCTACCTACTACAAGGTTGTTACATCTATACTGTTATACTTTATCATGCTGTCCATCCAGGATTACCTTTGGCCAGCTAATATGCCTTCACTATTTTTACTCCCTTCTTACTGTTAAGGTTCTTGATGCCCGTCTCATGAGCTTTGAGTCAACATGCTCGGGATATAAGGATCAAAAGCTACTCACTGTCTTATAACAAAAATGGGCAAAACTGCTAGAAAACGTCAACGGGTACAACCGTGCCATGCTCCCTTAAGATGACGGATGTATTTTCTTCTATGCGCAGATGCAAGATGATTTAGCGAAGATGAACACGACCTACAATACCTTACAACCAACCTCCGAACATTTAATTGCTATTTAAGCCTAGTTAAAACTGCAAGCCTAATGAAAGATAAGTGCGCCATGACGGCCGAGTAACTTATTAATGCAAGTAGTACCGAAGTGCTAGGCCGTATAGAATGCTTAACTGAGGTAGTCGTTTATAATGTATCAAAATGCCTTAACGTCTACACGATCAAAAAGTTATTGACGAACGTTGGTGGTCTGAAACAAAACGTTGTCAGTTGCACCGCATTGAAGAAAAGGCTATTACAAATTTATGTTCCCTGCTCTTCCACTGTGATACAGGGAGTTCGGCCCGCAAAATCTTTTCTTACGAGAATACCATCTGGTCGGGCTCAAGGTTTGTCGAATTAGTTAGCGACTGCAAAGGCGGCCATTTAGCGTCGTCTCGACAAAACTTTTGCATCCGAAGCAACGAAGGGACTCACGCACGACCTTCTGATTCGCTACCGGCTGAAATTACTCCAGCAGCCTCCCGCACGGAGGATTTAGCTTTCTCAGCTAACATAGGCCAAGATGAGTTCAAGCAAATAGTGCAAATATTTCGTACCTTAGCAAATACGCTCTGTTTGGAGACCATGCCGACTGAGCACACTAAAAGGCTGTGGGAAGTAAGTAGCCTTCTTGAGGAGAATATACGAAGTCGGCAAAGCCAAGCAATACCCTCTTCAGATAATAAAGGAAGTCAGCTGCGAAGTGCCATTCGATGAATTCAAGTGCGATTAGTAGGAGACTAGCTTGGCCCCGTCCGGTATCGACACACTCCGGCTCCTTCGACTAAACGACCTCCCACTTGCTCGCTGGTTAGGAACATCGACTTCAGACTCAGACCAGAGGTAGCCCAGGTGGAAGCAGCAATACATACAGATTCGTTTGTGGGCAACGAGACGTTTGGTACCACTGCGTTTAGTGTTCCTGGTGAGACCTAATTGGTGGTGTTCAGCCGAGCGCATATTGGGGTCAATGGAATCATTGCTAATTTGCTAGATAGTGCAAAGGAACAAATGAAGCTGTAAATTCGCGGCACCCAGCAACATGTTTGCAAAAGAGGAATCAATCCTAAGCACTGTTCTGAAATTGAGAGAAACTACGAACTAGAAGAGATCTGAAGCAACTGTATTTTGAGCAACTACGGATAAACCGAGGTAGGAGCTTCTGACTCTTGGGTTGCGGGAATCAGACGGTTACAACCAATAGCGATCAACAAGCGCCGGGCGTATCCCCATCCCAAAGGCTACGGGCACGGAAGCTAACACAAATGCTTTCATCTGCAATAGGTACCACACCCATTGCCAAAGGTTCCCGCGCAATGTCGGCGCTGCTAAACTCTCCTGAGGTACCTATAAGTCCCTCACCCGCCTGGGAGGCAGCAAAAGTAGGGGCCTCATTTCTATGGACTTTCGGGCGAGACAGTTCGCTGCGTATAACATTGGTGTTTAACGGTTACGGCAATATTTCGTTGGAAGCATTTACGCGAGCGACGTTTACAGTTCATGGTTTAGCAGCAAACACTTTACAAGTGGAAAGACTTCATAAGCGGGACAGCGTCTTCGTTATTTCTTGTAAACAGTTTTAAGCATGAAACAGACTTCAACACCGTTGTGACAAACACAGATTAACTACGCTACGCTACAATGATAGGGAAACTAGATCTCAAACCGCCAATGGTTTCGGCACCGAAATTAGCCCCAGGCAAAATAGTAACAACTACATGCCTTCTAACTGCAAGCAGGGCAAGTTTCTCCGCACAGTTGAGACCTTTCGGACTGTAGAACACCTGCCTTATTTCATGGATGGATAACATTGCACACAATGCCTGGACCAGCAGAGTCTTTTCCACTCCATATCAAGCCGCTACAAGCTCTTCCCAACCCCGTACCACGTCACTAACGAACTGCAAGCTGGCACATCAGCTGAAACATTTCTTACGACATCTGCAAATGACTCAGTAGCTTTCCGAGACCCCACTGTGACATCACGAAAGCTAAGCAACACCGGTCAAGGTTTTTCAATCAGACTTATCAACCTAAGGCTACTGAACAACAAGATGCAAATACCAGGCCCCTAGCTTTCAAAATTAGCTGTAAGCGTGTTCAAAAGCCATCGACGAACATGTTCGTGTTTGTCTGGCCAAATATAACTGTTGCCGTTCAAAAACGAGAATAAAGGAGCAGCAATGGATGCAAAATAAGGAATGAATCTGAACTACAAGTCTGGGGCACCCAGCAGTGGTCGGACCTCAAGAACATTGGTGGGCGACTCCACATCAGCCGATACGGATCTGGTCTGAATACTTCAAACGTAACCTGATAAACGAACCAATTCACCTCTTGGTCTCTACTTCAAAGGACAAGTTGTCAATGTCCAAAAAGCTTAACCAACAATACAGTCTAGTCTACTGACTGCTGGGTCCGCAAAGCTGTAGGCATTCCTCATATAGGATTCCGCAAAGTAATAATGAATCCGTCAGAGCAGGCAAACTTTAGCCCTTACGTCTTAACTGCAACTTCATTCCCTGGTCTTCAGCCATAACGTTTATCACTTTCCAAATGCTTAGACCACTGGGTTCGTGAAAAAGTATTAAGCCAATGGCAGTAGAGGTACGCAGACAAACGTAAAGGCCTTCTATCAGACCTGAGCCCTGTATAGAATGTTTGTTTCTATTGTTGCGGTAGATACACATAATGAACCGGAGGTTAGCATAAGAGTTGTCCAAAACAGTCTAAATACAAGCTTTAGATGTACTTGGACGAAACTTTGCAGAAGTCAGTTGATAATTGGCCATAGGTTTTGCGTTTTCATTAAGCCAGCGTATGTGCCACTTTACTCCATTGTATCCAAACATAAACGGTATGCATACCGCACAATTTTATGTATATATAGGTAGGTATATATATATATATCTATATTTCATCTGGTCGATAAAGTGACCTCTATAAAATCCATAGGCCCAAGCAGCAGGCAGCTTGCTCTCCACTTATTCTACCTTGGCCTGTACACTTAGCTATATGTAAGTTTTACATATGTCGCTCATTATTGGAACCATTAGTAGACCGGCATCAGGAAAACCAGATCCTCTGCTTTAATTGCTTGTGCTGGTAAGATATTCGCATTTCCAAAGTCCATTATGCTGGCGCGAAAGCAAACCAGCGATAAAGTGGCCCTATCGCTCTGGCTGGCTGGATATCCAGAAAATTTTGACAACCGCTTCGCCTTATCTCAGTCGTCCGTGCGTAAGTTTAGAATTTAGCTGGCGCCTAAGCCGACCATGCGTTATGTGTAATTGTGCGTGAACAAGCAACACCCACATCTTATACCTAGTTTCGCACGCTTGGTTTATCTTCCCACATTTTGCTGAAGGCGCAAGTACAGCTGTCATCAGAAACGCCAGCAGCGTAATGACTCGTGCGAAACTACCTTACTGGATAACCACACCACCTGGATAAACAACGCTGCCCCACGCTGCGAAAACTAAAATTGAGAATAAAGAGCTCCAAATTAAGCAGTCATGTACTATAGTGTGTATCTGCGCATGAGGAAAGTTAAAAACTTATAGTCAAGCCACCGCAATACCAAAAGCATAGTAATTAGCGCAACACCGACATCACCCAAATAGGTTTTACGCTCCGAAGCATTTTGCTAAACATTCCGATACTTATTTCATTATAATCATTATCGACAGGCACACCAACATCGCTGCCGTTAGTGACTAAATTATGGATATAGAACATAAGCTTTGAGAAATTAATTGCGATAATTGTCTAACAAAAATTAAAAACAAATGGTCAAGTTCAGCCATTCCGTTAAGGCAAAGAGAAGACAGAGGTTGCGATATGTGAACGTTTCGATTGTTCTCATCAGTCGCAAACACAATACCATCAGAGCCACATAAGGGATTATATACATGGGAAAAAGGGGCACCACCAAGCAAAATGTCACAGTCAAGACCATGGCAACCGAATTGACTGCATTAAGTGTTTCCGTGCATATAGCGCAGGTTAATAAGCCTTAATTAAGAACGCCTCACTAATTGCTAGCATTATCGGGCTTTGGTTACGTAATAACACTGTGAACACTGTCTCGGGGTTCACGTGATGACGGGTTGTCATGAGGTGCCCGGTGATAGACGATGCAGGGCTCCCATGGATTCCCAGATTCGTCCCAGGTTGTTGCGCAATCACTGGTCCCAACCACTTTGGCAAGTGTTAAGCTACCCTCTGAGCTAACTGACGGTTTGTTCTGCCTATGTAAACGTCACCGCAACCTCAGGTGAACTGATAAACAACGTGTAAGGCCGAACTAACCGACGAGATGCTCTGACGGTTTGGAAGCACAAGAGCTCACGTGGTATGCCTGAGTAGCAACTGGGCTGTCGTGTAGGTTCGCGTTAAGGCGGACCGGAGCTTTCGTCCGACGTCATTTGCCACATGGTCCACCTTGAACCGCAAGAACAAATAAACATTCTTTTTCTCAGCCGTCAACACCGGTGTTTTTACACTGGGAGGTCTGCTGTGTACCTGAATAAACTTCTCAGGATATCCAGTAGAAATTAAGGTCTTGCGTAGAAATTCTTCTTCGGCTCGTGACGTTTTGGGGCTGCGAATACGTCTAGCCCGGTAGAAGATGGTTTTCACTAACCCGAGTTTGTATGGGATTGGTGCGAAGGTTGAAAACTGAAGGTACTCTCCAGTCCAAATCGATTTGCGGTGAACAGTGCGCTGCAACGTGCCTTCAAACTGTCTCCTAATGAGTATACCCAAAACGCCAGGCAATGGTGCTGTTCCACTTCATGGGACATTGATAGATTATGGTGGATCGAATTTAGGATGTTCATCAGTCGAGTAAACTGTTCTCCGCTGGTGAAGACTAAAATGTCATCCACGTATCGTCTGTACAATTTCGCTTCACCAATGCTCTCAGGAAGTTGTCTTTCTATCAGGCCGAGGATGGTGTCGGCTAAAACTGGTCCCAGCTTGCTGCCCCTAGTGACCCCGTGGATCTGTTTGCATGCGGTCTCCTCAAATTCAAACGGTATGTTCTCGGTGCACAATAGAATCATATCCTTTAAATACCCCACTGGCAGACCGACAGACATATTTTGACTCAGGATAAAATCACGTAAATTATCATCCGCCTCACATAAAGGCACATTGATGAATGAGTCCACATCTATTGAGTACTTAAGCTCTGCACTCAGTGACAATGGTTCCAGTGTCTCAGCCAGTTCAAAGGAGTCCTTCAGGCAATACGTAGCAAAGAGTTTACGTACTGGATCTAATAGTTTGGCCAGCCACCGCGCGAAATTGTGATTAGGTGAATTGTTCATGCACATAATCGGACGTAGAGGAAATCCTGCTTTGTGTAACTTGGGTGCGCCTCGCATTCTAGGTGTCTGGGTCCCGGTCGGTTTTAAGTGCCTGTACTGTGATTTCTTGATGTAGCCATGTAGTAGGAGGACCCGGAGCTTTCTAGCCCCCTACTTCTCCACCAGGATGTTGTTTTCCGGTGTATTATCTAGATGGCACTTCCGAGTGTCTCCCAGAATGGACTACATTTTCGAAATGTAGTCAGACCTGTCCATTAATAAAATACCCGTTACCTTATCCGGCTGCAGGAATATTACTGCTGCATTTGTTTCAACACCTTGATCGCTATATAGTGTTCCTCTTGTAGGCAGCACCTCCGGTTAGGGGACTTTTACAAACATCCTGCTCGGCCTGATAGAAAGACAACTTCCTGAGAGCATTGGTGAAGCGAAATTGTACAGACGATACGTGGATGACATTTTAGTCTTCACCAGCGGAGAACAGTTTACTCGACTGATGAACATCCTAAATTCGATCCACCATAATCTATCAATGTCCCATGAAGTGGAACAGCACCATTGCCTGGCGTTTTGGGTATACTCATTAGGAGACAGTTTGAAGGCACGTTGCAGCGCACTGTTCACCGCAAATCGATTTGGACTGGAGAGTACCTTCAGTTTTCAACCTTCGCACCAATCCCATACAAACTCGGGTTAGTGAAAACCATCTTCTACCGGGCTAGACGTATTCGCAGCCCCAAAACGTCACGAGCCGAAGAAGAATTTCTACGCAAGACCTTAATTTCTACTGGATATCCTGAGAAGTTTATTCAGGTACACAGCAGACCTCCCAGTGTAAAAACACCGGTGTTGACGGCTGAGAAAAAGAATGTTTATTTGTTCTTGCGGTTCAAGGTGGACCATGTGGCAAATGACGTCGGACGAAAGCTCCGGTCCGCCTTAACGCGAACCTACACGACAGCCCAGTTGCTACTCAGGCATACCACGTGAGCTCTTGTGCTTCCAAACCGTCAGAGCATCTCGTCGGTTAGTTCGGCCTTACACGTTGTTTATCAGTTCACCTGAGGTTGCGGTGACGTTTACATAGGCAGAACAAACCGTCAGTTAGCTCAGAGGGTAGCTTAACACTTGCCAAAGTGGTTGGGACCAGTGATTGCGCAACAACCTGGGACGAATCTGGGAATCCATCGGAGCCCTGCATCGTCTACCAACAGGCACCACATGACAACTTGTCATCAAGTGAACCCCGAGACAGTGTTCACAGTGTTATTACGTAACCAAAGCCCGATAATGCTAGCAATTAGTGAGGCGTTCTTAATTAAGGCTTATCAACCTGAGCTATGTGCTTAACAACACTGCAACGTGGCGGGTGTGACTTGCCACAAAATAAAGTCATAGCTATACATTTCACACTGACGCACTTCTCAGCCTCCTACATCCAACCTGTACAACTAATTCTGCTATGAAGAATGCTTTAGTGCAGTACAGATCATCCCGGCTTCGTAATGGTCATTGCTTTCACTAAATCTTGTTTTGGCTCCTGTGCTCATGGATCACTACATGGCAAATTTACCCCCCACTTGGTTCTTGACGCAAAAGATTTTGCGCGCCACAGCGCCATCATGGTCCTTGATCTGACTATCACCTGTCAATATGCTCGCTCATGTGGACTACATCTTTTCGTTTCTTCCTTTCATTGAAAAGAAATGTTTTAATATTCCAAAGAAGCTGTGCTTGTATGCATATTTGATCATGCCTTTAGAGGTGTCTCGTTTTACAGAGAATATACCGTTTATTTATTTATTTATTTATTTAGTAACACTTAAGGCAATCAATTCGGTTGCCATGGTCTTGACTGTGACATTTTGCTTGGTGGTGCCCCCTTTTTCCCACGTATATAATCCCTTATGTGTCTCTGATGGTATTGTGTTTGCGACTGATGAGAACAATCGAAACGTTGACATATCGCAACCTCTGTCCTCTCGCTGCTTTAACGAATATGTGCCGGTTTCAAGGGAAACATGTCAAATGGTCCTAAAGTTCACCTGTGTTATGTAGATAGACCTGACCCATGCGGGGCTATTTTGATATTCGCAACCACCTAGGTTTTCTAAAAATACTGAACTCTAGATTTGCATTGGTTTATTTGGCTGCTCATTCTCTGAATATGGTACACTGACGCCTTCTGACCGCCCGCCCAGCGCAGCCAACCTGCTCCACTCCGAGGGAAACACTATCGCTCGCGATTTGGCCACTGGTGTGAGCGATGGCAAAACAGTGGAAGTTTAACAAACCGTGTCCCGGACAATGGAGACAAGCTTCTGGACCAATCCGTTTCCGAACCCTCCCATGCGCGCCCTTGAATCAGCCGATAATTGGTAACCATCCAAGCTGCACCGCTACGGCGGAGCACAGCACGGGCCCTATGCACACTTCCACCCTTTAAAATACGTCACCTATTGCGGTGTCCTTCTTAGCTGATACTAACCACACTCCCCACCATAAGTGATTGCCGACGCAATTAGGTGGGCACATGCCAATGACACAGCTCCTAGTCCATACCTCCCGTTTGTGTCAGCATTGCAGTGACGACCAGGTGCGTTTCCTTAGAGGAACTGCAGAGAACACAAGCTGAAGGAACTACGTTATATTTATGCAAGTGTATGAAGTGTACAACATTTGTATTTTCATATCCCTAAGTTCATCGGGGGTGCTAGCCTCTACATGCAAGTTAATCGTAAAGCAAATTGAGATGCAGTGAGATAGTACCTCGCGCTGTTGCAGTCACTTCCACGTTAACCTAGGAATTGCAGGTCTATGGTGCACGTTGTGCAGTCAGTATATAATGCAATGCGCCACGGCCCCACGCCCATGCTGGGTAACTTTCTAAATAAAATGTCTATTGCATGGATGCTTTCTTGTACATGCACTTACCATGCATGGCCTGGTAAATTATAGTTGTTCTGATTGCCAGCAGGTTTCCGAGACCTGCGAAATTCACCTGCGAGGCAGCTGCACGTGTGAAGACGCGCACACACTTGTTTCTTGTACCTTCGGAGAGCGATTCCTTTTTATTCCTTGCAAAAATTACACCTACTGGATAGGAACCACGTGGACGCACGTTTGTTCTCACGTGAGGCAACGTACGAAGTTGTCCTGCGTCTCTTGACCTGCAACGGAAGCTTCGAAGGCGCGAATGCCTTCCACGGTAATGAAAGAGCTTGCATACCAGTTGGGGCCCGTGGAATAGCCTGCCATACGGTATGCCCAGTTGAAGTAAGCGCAGTACTCATTGAGTTCAAGGTGCGAAGTACGAAACGCAAAAGGTCGTAAAACAAGCAAACGGGTGGTCAGACGAGTTATAAAGTCACCGTTCAAAGGTTTAACAGCCTTTTGATTTTCTTTGGCGATAGTCGTTTGTGCACGGTGGCGTGCGGCAGTAATCGACATTCCATTGAGAAATGTGAAATACTTACCTTCCAGTTCTTCTGTTTTCTGTTCTGGCTGAGGTATGGATTGAGGAGCATCCTTAGATAAAGCTGATAGTAGTACATAAAGCGTAAGCACAACATACCTTTTCTCATAGGGTAGCAAGACTTGAGACCAGAGAAAGGTTAGGGTAGGTAGCTAGGAAATCCTGCGATAATGCATCAGTGCATATTATACCCACCTGTGTACTCCACTGCCACAGCACTTGATTCCGCTGCGTTGGAGATCAGTGTTGAAGTCGCCGACCTATTGTAAAGATTGACGGGCGCAGGCTCCGCGAAAAAAGCAGCTGATGACCTTCACGTTTTCATACGCGGAAGGCTTCCTTCATCCTTCGAACTCAGTAGTCTTAGACGGCGGCTGTGCAACGTTAGGCCTATGTGGACCGGAAACTTAAGCAAAACGTTTAAGCGGAGTTCCCGTTAAAATGGTTTTCTCCGGGTCCTCGGTATCAATTCGAATTCCGAGTGGTCGTTCTAGAAAGCAAGCACACTCAACGTCAGCTGCGCATTGCAGGTCACAAGGTCACATGCCACAGTGAACCATACTAGTAGTGAGGACCATGCAGACTGTTTCCTGTCCGTCAGAATGCGAGGCGTATGAACGCGCACGGAATATACCCACATCTATCCGGTGTGTGCATTGATTCACTTCACCAATGCCCGTGCAGGTGATCGCATATTACATCGGAGACGTATACTTTCGTTGCAAATGAGTTACCAGGTAATTGCACCCCGACCTCACGCAATCCGATGAGCTGTTTCATTAAGGCGGCAAAAATTTACACTCATCAGAGGGTTTAACTGGACCCTAGTATAACCCCAAGGAAAGGGGCATGGTAGGAAGGCTGAACTGATCCTTCACAGAATTGACCACACCTGCAGTCAAGACGAACTGAAAGGGGAGAATCCGTCTATTTGCAGTTGGATTTTAACTGCCTGTGGTGGGCTAGCATTTTGGCACTGGTTTGCTGTCATGAGACCAAGGGGTACACCTAGGTAACCGTATGTTCCGGACTCCAAGCTGGTGGTTGCCGTTTCGCTTGGATTCTTCATGAGGGTTCTCTAGTCCTTCGGCAAATCGAGGTGATATGGCCGTAGAATAGAGAGTAACTCATTACCAGCTGACCCTGATATACGACAATTTATACTCCACAGCCGCAGCCAATTGTGCAGTGTTTCGTCCTTTATATCGGATAATCCGGAGACAACCACCTGGTCCAGAGGATATTGCATACCAAACCCTGCGTACGCTACATATCAATAGTAATTATAGTCGCAAGCCCACTTTCTGGTTCAATACGGTTGCATGGGTTCCCTTCTGTCTTTACAAATATATGTTCGGCATCATGAGAAAGTGCACTACTTTGGTCTAAACATTTCGTTAGTTTAGCACATAGATAACCGGATTGAATCGGAGGCACTGTTACACCACTAATGCCCAGGTGCATGGTGTGCACACTGCCAATGCCTTGTGTGTACACAGGCTGAGACGATTCTGCCTCCTTACGCCATTTGTATAAGGTTGCCCGGCTAATACTAGTTCAAGTTCAAGCGGGACTAGCATGATAGGATTATCCCGTGAGTTTCTTCTTCAGCGGTGTGGTGAACCAGGAGTTGGCGGGCTTTGAAATATTGGCTGGCAAGCCGAACAACCTCCTTGTGGTGCCAGCTGGGTGCTTCGGGTTTTACCCGTTCCAGCTAATAGTTCTCCGGCAGTGTTCCAGGACGTGGTGGGTTTTCTCCTGGCAAGCGTTCTCCCTATAAAAGGCCACAAATGTCTGCTTAACAACACTGTGACGTGGCGGTCGTGGCTCGCCACAAAATAAAGTCACTGCCCCGTAGATATCTGGATAATCCTTTCCAACCCACGGACACCAAGCTTCCAATCGCACCTTGCAGACGATAGCAAACATTCAAGAATGGAGCAGCACGATTACAAGCGCAAGTTACACAGCTACATAAACACACACACAATTACGTAATTACATGCCCCCTACACAAACAAGCACTTTTATGGCAGACATATCGGATTTTTGCAACTACTTGATCACGCATTGTTTTGTCAAAATGATCATGCCTGTAAAGGTGTGTCTCGCCTTGTCAAGAATAAAAGCTTTATTTATTTATTTATTTATTTATTCAACCAATTAATGCCCGCTTATTATGCCCTAGCGGTCCCTGCTCGGCCGGTTAGGTGAAGTAATAAAGCGAAGAAAGGAAACATATAATGCAAAAAGATAAAGTGGAAAGAGGAAAGCAAGTAGAATACCAAGAATTTTTGCGTCATTAAAATGAAATGAACAATGAAGGCGAGTCAGTTAGGATAAAGAAAGGGTTTGCTGATGTCACCTAAGAGCATCGAGCCGACGCCAAAAGCCCTTAACCGTAGGTTTATAAGCACATCATCTGGAAGCAAATTCCAGTGGTTTATGTACAAAGTATAAGCACATGCGACAATTTCCCCTTGTATCAAGTGCCCAGTACCCATGACGTAACATTACATGCTTTAAAATAGATACCTCACTTATGAAATACAAACAACGAAACCTCAGATGTATGACACCAAGCAGAAAGCAGTCAAAGCGGCGGCAGTCAACAACGTGCCCAAAAAGCTGTTAGCTTGCAGCAACGCATTATAACAAGTACAAGTTCAAGTTCATTTGGGACCGGAACAGTAGGAAAATCCCGCGAATGTTCCACCTTCGAAAACGTCGTTGATCCAACAGGGAAATCGGTGCCTTGATGCGCGAAAGGAGAGCCAAATCAACACACACGATGCATATGGTAAACCAAAAAATGCCTACGTGCCATGCACTAGCAGTCCCCGCTGTGCCGGCCACGTGAAAAATAAAGGAAAACAGTAGCGTCAGTAAAGAAAAGAAAACAGAGGAGAAGACAAGCTAATGGAATATCTCAGGCAATATTAAGATGTAAGTTAAAATGAGTTAAAGAAGCGTAAGCCGTAGTAGACGAAGAAAAGTTTAAGACACGAAGGGGAAGACTTTAAACCGCAGACCGTGAGCGTCAAGTCGATGCTCGAACTGTTTCAACGTCGGTGCCATCACGACGTCCGCATGCAATGTGTTCCAATAAGCTATGACCCAACGCGATAATCTAAAAGTTGCCAAAACCCGATCAGACCGGGGTTTGTGCAACTTTAATGGGTGGCCACGAAGGGTTGGCATTCGAGTTGGGCAAAACAGTCCAGTCAAATAAGGACCAATCTGCCCCATCAATATACGATATGTAAGGACCAAGTCGCCCCAAAGCCGCCTGTAATACATGGAAAACATATCCAACTTACGTAGCCTCTCCGGGTACGTCAGATTCTTTAAGTCATGCACCATTTTCGTCCCGGACCGCAGGAATCGTTATTCCTTCACTTACCAGTATTCCCGTTGAAAGCAATTTGTGTAATTCACTGCACTTTGAACAACGGCACGGCAAGGTTGTAGTATTAATAATTTCTTCCAGAAGCTTTTTCGTTGCGATGCATACAATCGTGGTGGAACCATGATTCCACAATGAATTAACGAAATTTTTCGTGGCGCTCTGGTGGGTGGACCCGGGTTAATTATTAGTGGACCTTAAGTCGATTGCATATATAACATTCCTTACTGGATGCCTAGCGCTTTCGAGAAGAACCATCACTTACTTGCTTACATTTGCTATGTCTGCCTAAAAGGTTTGTCTTTTGGCCACTTACGTAGTACCTAGCTGCTGCTGGGAATTTTAGGCTATATCGAACATTCCTAAATAGGTATGCCTATGTAGAAGTTATAACGCTTCGCTACGTTTTACATTTTCTTTTGTTGACATCTGCTTACAACTCAGGAATGCAGTGTAAGCGAACATAAGGTACTGCCATTATTCGTAGACTGCCAGCCAATAGCGCAAAGCTCGCCAGCTACTGCACTGGTAGCACTGCGTTTACTTTTAACCTAATCAGCGGTTGAAACCTGTTCTCAGTAGCTTAGGTTTGTTCTATTTTTTGCAATATGTTGGCTTTAAAAAAGGTTGTTTTATTTCTATTTAAGATTTAAATTAAAGTGCCAGAAAACGACTTTAACGCAAGAAATTTTGGCTATAGTTTTCGTTACTCTGTATTTTCAAGTTAAGTAAGCCGCATTAGGATATCATATAAAAACGCGTTTTATTATTTGTAACTCAAAAAATTAAGTTTTAACCTTTTGTGATTTTTAATCCTGCTGCTTTTATTTCTTTCCATATGCGCACCATTAAATGCTAGGACTGCGCGTGTTGATAGTCCAAAGAATTTATAGCGAAATTCATGGAGAATCGGCTTCTGCCTCCAGAAAAGGGTCCACAACTACGGCTCTGCGCTAACTTTTGCCACTAATAAATGCACGGAACACAAAGATCGCATAATGCAGCCAGATGAACTCTGTCCAGAGAAATAATAGGCAAGTCCGTGGAGGAATGGACCTTGCATCCAACGAAACCATGCGCCCATGGGCCTCTGCGCGACCGCTTGTCAATAATAAACTCAAGGCTCACACAAGTGCCTGCAGGAGCCAGCTAAACTTTACGCTGGACGTGTAAAACCTTTTAACTGTACACGCAAAGAGCCCTTGCATTCGTACCAGCGAACAAGCAACATATACTCTAACCGTTCTCACTCTTTATGCAGGAGCACGGCATATAAAGAAAAGTTGATTGGATGCATGTCGGGTACAACGTCTAGCAAGTCTAGAAAGCTGCCCTTATTTAGTTATTTTTCACAACTTCCTTCAACTACCCGCTGAAGAAGGAACACTCACGGGATACCCCTGTGGTTCCAGTACCCCTTAATCTTGAACATGTAAAACCACTAAAAATTGCGGCTAGTATTCATTTACTTGCCTAGTTAGTGTCAGCCAGATATGTGTTCCCCTGTCAAACTGGTACTGCAAAACGCATGCCTATTTCGACACGTCAGAGCATTTGACTGCAGGTGCAGTCAAGCCCTCCCAACTTTCCAGTGACACCCGACTAGGAAGTATGACGTAATAATTCATTTTCTTGGCGTGCCACACTAATATGATTTATAGGCCGAAATATGGTTGCAAACAGGGTTTGAATAAACACTGAGAACAGCATTTGATTTTCCTCAAACGCTGCTCCTATATTGTGAAGCGAAGAGTTCCAGTAAACATTTGCAACGAACTTTGACCACTGTCAACTTTGCTCTTCGAACTTATGACCTCTAAGTGCGTGCACAAGGGCAAAGGTGTTACCTACTGGTCAAAGGCCGTCCAATGCGGTGGTTGCTAGAGTTGTATTCATAGGGTGTTGTACCATTAGTCAGGGTTTCTACCACTGTCTTCAGCACGCTGCCTCCATGGGCATAAGCTTCTAATGCTATCCGTGTCTGGAAGTAGCAAGCGAACTACAGCTACTGCTCCTGCACAAGCTCTGTCTAACTGACCACAAAACACCTGTTTTGTCTGTGTGCTTGCCTGTGTCTGGTTAATCGACGCCCAAAGGGAAAAAAACCACACCTCCTCCGCTACGTTGACGGGAACAGCGTTGCCTGCCGGAACGCTCATTCTTCCTCAGCAGTTGCACCACTAACGTAGCGCTGTGCGTGCATAAGGCCGTTGGATGCAACTAGGCCAAAAATAAAGCTGAGTGTCTATGTGGCCATAGCTGGCGTAAGCAATGCAGAATTATCAGCTAGGAACCAGGTCAGAAGACAGAGGAATAGCAGCTCCGCTGTCTAAAGCAAAAGTTAACGCAACACATCTGGCACTGATCATTGACTGAGTTACCCAATTTGAACAGCCCACCAACGATGTCATAACCTTAGCGCTTGACGACATGCTGAACATACTGCTTTACTGCTCCACAAAACTTTCAGCCCAACTGAAGGAAAAATAGAACACTAATGACCTTAACAAAATAGTGTTGAACACTGTCAAGAAAAAGCTGTACAACTACCACAAAACTTGGCTGTATTTATTGATCTCTTACTGACCTTCCATTTCGGAGATTGGTAGGTCTGCTACCATGGTTATGATTCCCAATAACTGATCAATATAGCAGGCGGCTGGTAGTCACCTGTGGCATTTAGAACATTCCAGAAGGTTCAGTATCCATGCCATAATTATTAACAAGCGGTTAATTGCTAAAATGGTTGCTGCTTTTTCCCGGACACCTGCGGTATTGTTCGTATTATACGATGGAAGTCCAGGATTACTTTGCAGTCTTGGGGACTGTGTTCCCAACGTGTCGGTCCAGTTCCTTTGCAGAAGTGCCCGCAAACTGGGTTTCCATGTCCGAGCTCTGGATTCCTTGCTCTACTGTGAGTAGTCGTCAACGGCTTCCTTCGTAAGTTAAAGCTTTCCACCAGTATGTCGAACAGGAGGTCGGTATGCCTCGCCTGTTCTGGTTGGCACCACGTTGGCCGTAACAGGTTCACATGAGGGGCCCAAATCTTGGCTCTCACGATCACGGCTTACATGACATAGTTGCAATTTTTGTCCTTCCCTGATGTCGCCGCATGGCTTACCTGACAGCCAAGTACTAGCACGTTCTGTCCAGGTGTAAATGATTGTTTGTTTGTTCCATGCAGTCGGTTAAAATCGTGTTACATTTTGTGATTTCTTTCACTATCTGCGGATCCCGAACGAGGTCAAATGACTTCGGAAGGCATGCGGAGCCACCGGTTTATCATACCCAGTGCTGGAACAACACTTTCCCGCGTTGGTGGATTCGGTGTTGCTCGGTAAAGGAAAAGAAACCGGGCAGCCGTCTTTACTATACGTCTATCCCCTTTTAACTGTGGAGTGTTTGCTTGAAAGTCTCAACATACCTTTCTGTCTGTCCATTCGACCATAGATAAAAAGGCGGCGAGCGATTGCGCTGGACTGCGCATTGCACGCAGAACGCCGTAAACGTTACCGAAGTGAATTGTATTCCACTGACAGTTACAACTGTCTCTGGACAGCCGGATCCACTAAAGGTTTGGAGCAGTCTGGATACAGTCGCATTGGTGGCTTTGTTGTCTAAGAGAAATACTTCATGCCACCTGCTGTTTGAGTCGACTATAATGCGGAAAATTCTGCTGTTGATCGGCTCAGCAATTCCACCTGGATGCGGCACCATGGCTTAGTAGATTATGGCCATGCATATAGCTCGGCTTTTTGTGACGCTTTCAAGATATTGGCGCACTTTTGGCCGCGTTTAGCTCTTGCTTCTAGCCGTTGCTTTATTTAGGCCAGTAAGGTAACCGCGGACAAGCACCTTCCTTCGGTTGATCACAGGATTTGCGGCGTGGAACTGCCGAATAAGGCGCTCCTGAGGGGCCTGGAGAGGACCGCACTTTCCAAAAATAGAGAGCGCTTTTTTCCTCTGGAATTACAGTTGTAACGGTGCAGCTGGTCATCAACGTGGCTAACTTGTTTTGTGAAGAAGTGCAACATTCTTGAGTACCGCATCCCGAAGCGTTTCGGTTCTACAGCTTCTGCGGTAACTGAGAGACCGTGCATTGCCTACCTTACCAGGGAGTTGACGTCAGGTAAATAAATAAAGCAATAAACAAATATTTATTCTCCAATTCATCGAGGCACACTAATTCAGACTTGATCAAACTTTACAGGCCAATAAGTTGCGCAACTGGTATATTACAACACGCGTAACTGACGGTGGCCAAAACTTGTACAATTTGCAAAAACAGTCAAAGCACCCATGTGGAGCAAAGTCATCAGTCGGGTGCCGATATAATGGTTTCATGTGTGTATAGTAAATAGAAAAGGCACACTAAGTAGAGCGGGGACCGTAGGTAAAAACTGACAGTATCTTGCTTGTACTTGACGCTAACATAATAAAAAGGACTCTAGTCGGTATTCTAGAGTGTAATAGTGAGCAGTGTCTTTATACAGTGGCGTCACGTCCACCACGTCACAGTGTTTCTAAACGGAATTTTGCGGCTTTATATAGGGTGATGGCTTGCGAGGCGAAAACCCACCACAGCCTGGAACACTGTCGCCGATTGTTTTGAACGGACTTGTAAAAGTAGCCAAGCTACTTTGGGCCATTTGTGTATTCAGTTATTCGCAATCGAATGCCTCCTCTGTTGGCTGAACAAATGGCACAGTCAGAGGCCAAGGTGGATGTTGGGGCCAGTCTAGTAGGAAATGATTTTTCAGGTAAGTAGCTTTTATCGTAACTGGGGTCCCACATTCTCTGCTTATGTATATTTTCTGGAGGGTGAAGGATTCGTGTCCAGCTATCCTCACTGCACATCGTTGGTTGAGGCTTTGGTGTAGATGGTTGGTTTTAAAGTAAAGCCATGGTCCAGGTAAGCCCTTGTTGGTTAATTCATACGAACTAGACCGTGGCTATGAGTACGTCTTCATGCTCATACTGGTGGGCATCAATTAGGCGTGATTGTGCACTCGCCTGACTAACGGAAATTGTCGAAAGGTAGTGGAGCTCGCAATAACGCTCTAATAAAGTAAGAGCCCAAAGTTGTAGCCAGTGGGCTATTTAGGCCGGGATGCCTAATTCGAACCCAAGCTATCCAGCAAGGGCTTGTTGTCTGCCAGAATCTTAAAGCGGCCGCCGCACAACATTTTGTGAAACCAATCGCGAACGCTATGGCCAAGGCTTCTTTCTCCTGGTGGCTGTAACTCCTCTTAAACTTCGTAAGTGTACTAACGGCACGGGCGAGGGATTTTTGTAATCTATCGGAGAAAGTGAGTGAAAGTAGTAAGCCAAACCCGTAGATTTATGCATCTATGGCTATTACAATATCTGGTGGGAACAAAATGATGCAAAATCAGGGCTGAACACAATAATATCGACCCGTTAGAAGGCAAGCTAGCATTCTGCTTTCCAGTTCCCTGTTTAGTCTTTGACTAGTAGCTGGTTTGGTAGAGCACGCAGACGATGCATCTCAGGCAAGTATGCACTATAGTAGCGAACGTGTCCACTAAAGGAACGTCAGGATTATAACTCAGTTAATGGAGGGTTGTTACTAAGGGCTTCTAGGTTTTCCGGATAAATATAGATAAATATAGATAAATATAGGTATATTTCTAGACAAGCGCTAGATGCTGTTCCTGCGACGGATCAGATCAAATTGTACATAACATCCATGCTCATGCATGAAGAAGAAAAATATCGTTAACAACTGTTTATGATCATGTTTATCTTTTCGAATCGTAAAGCAAGGATAAATACAAACGTTTCGTAGGCCTCGACATGTTTGAAGGCAGTAGTTTGGGTTTCCGTAGTTTATGTACGAATTCTGCGCTTTTCACCGGCTACCGCTGCCAATCCTTGAGGTGCCTGCTTCCATTAGTAAACGATCAATCTATTATGCCAATGGATTGTGTTATTTTCGATGGAAAATGCACCACTAGAGGAAATTTGATCCATTTTCTTTGGTCACATCACCGCATTTCGAGCATCCATTAGTAGCGGGCTCATGGAAAAGAATAAGCAAGCCAAAATTAGATCGTAAAAGTGGAGGGTGGAAACAAGGGAAATAACAGTAGTGGCTAACAATTTAGCCTTTCTTAGAAAAGTGCGACGGAAAGGCCGGCCCATTTAACTAGAAAATACACTAATATTGGAAAATGGAGCCAAAATATAGCCCAGTAACAGCATATTAGAACCGCAAACCTGGCGCGAATTTCAAAGTGTAAATCTCCAAACAGCGGAATCAACGCCGTTTTGGAGCGGAAATGTTAACTAAAACTGGACAACAATGGGCGGGCTAGGACAAAACTTAGGCGCTGGTTACGACAAAGGTAACATAATTGAGCTAGGTGCAGTGGTTATGGAGATATTTGCATTTTTAGCGGTCGGCTGCGCATAACGCCATTTTCGAGCCTCCGCTAAATTCACGTTCTGCTTTGGAAGCAGATACAGAAGAAAAAGAAACAATACAAAAACGGCTAGGCGTAATAAGTTCCGAATATAGAGTAGTAACTGGGAATGCCTAAGGTAATGTGTAATTCGCTGCAGTAGCGAAGTATGACGCAGTGCGCCGAAAAGCATACTTTCTAAGCAAACGTAGTAAAAGTTGGGAAAACAGACGGTAAGGTTTTAGGGAAATACTAGGTAGGCTGTAAAGATTATTATATAGGTAGAACAGCACAGTATATGGTGTAACTAGCCCACAGCCAGAATGGGAACATGTGCGATTTTCAGAGTATATTGGGCCGCAGAATCCACTATGAATGTGGAATTCAACGTTTTTAATGCTCCGATGTGTCTGCGAAATTTATACCAAAGCCGCATGAGCTGAGTCCATATGGATAAGACAAGGAAACATAAAACTCATTTGTCCCGTCTGAACTAGGATAACGCAAGCATATCCTACAGAAATATTACCATTTTCGACTCTTTGAGGCTATTTTATAAGTCATTATGGTTGTATCACTGGCACTAATGAGCCAGGGTGGTCTTCCAGTGACAATGAAAGAAAACTAATGTGAGAAAATTTACAAAATGTGTCCAGGTGAGAAACACCTTGGGTTCCGCTTTGGTTAGACACGAATACCACTTCTTTTGGGGGTTGCGCCATCTCAAGCATGACCGATTAGTGGCCCACAGGTGCTAAAGCACACAACTGTGCATTAAGTTGCTAGTTTAGAGCTCTATTACTCTTAGCTGAGAGTCGGATGCAAGTGCCTGTGGTGTTGGACCAGAATAACGCAATCGTTCCCTGGAGAAACATCATCAGTTTCAGCACTTTGAGGTTATGTTATATATCTTAATGGATGTGCCACAAATGCTAATGAGCTAGAGATGTCTTCTATTGATAATAGAGAAATAGGTGTCCAAAAATTAGCGAAATGCATTTAGGTGGGAAATACCACGAATGCCGCTTTGGTTAGTCATGATCACCTCAGCTTATAGAGGTTGCACTTTCTCATTTGTGACGGATTATTGGGCCTCATGTCTTAAAGCACACCATTTCTGCATCGCGTTGCTAAGTGAGCTCTAACTCTCTTGGTTGGGAGTCCGATGCAAGTGCAAGTGATAATCACCAGTGTAAGGTAATAGAAAACTGGGAGATCACAACAGCTATTAACTTGGAGGTTTCCTGGTGGGAAGCTTCCACATTGTCAGGCACAATGAATGAACAATAATATAACGCAAGCAGAGAAGATAACGGAAAACAAGTGGGAGCTGGTTGTTCACCCACCATTACGCATTACGTATGGTAGGCTTTGGAGCCAAGTAAAGGTTAAAATTACGTACGAACGGCCAAGGAAAGAAGAAGTGGTGGTCAAAATATCTGGGTGTCTAGCTTTCCAGGTGACAGGGGCCTCACTGCCGCATGGTTAGCTTTTTGCCAGAGAAAGGGAATCCGGAAAATGGTTGTGCAAGCATAAAGGATTGAAGAAAAGGATCTGGTTTTTCATAATGCCTGTCTACCAGCGTTTTCGATAGTGATAGGCATACGTATAACTCAGATAAAATCGAAATATGCGCTGGTCGGCGTGAAAATGTACAGTTATTCTCACGGATCGGTAAAACGTACGATTGCATACAATGAAGGACTTCTTGCAGGCTGTCAAATACTGCTTCCCGTGTTCGACTGTGCGTTGTGACATTGATCTACGCAGCGGCTGCAGAAACGCCCGCTACCATGGTATCCGTCAACTACTGGAAAATGACTTTAGCTGTTTTTACACAAGGCGCAAGAGGTTGTATTGGAATACTTCATTATGAGTGTTGCTCGTCAACTACTCCCTCGGGACTTCGTCAAGCTACAATTAATGACAAGCATGGGACAGATTAAGCTTAGCAAAGTACTATATCATCCAATTTTGCAAAGGTATCCTACGGTACGGGTATTGGGTACTAGTGGTCTTCCAGTGCGAGACTAAGCCCAATTGAGAAATCAGCGCAGAAGCGTAGGTTGCCGTTTGCTCTCCTAAATGCGACAATGGGTGCGGCCCATGACGCTTAGTTGACGGCTGTGGTGCCTCCCGCTCCTTCTCGTCGACCGAATGCTTGATCAATTGTTGACTTGGCTGCATATGTTGCTAGTAGTTTAGTCTTGAACCTTGGTTTAGCACTTGGTCGCAAGCTCAGTCTTGCCCTGAATTTCGTACAATGGTCCAAGCCATGCTGAAAGGCAGTGCCAGGTTTTCGCTTCAACCAACCTGTCCTGCCTTCGGGGGATTTTGCTGATGGATCTGGAATTGCTCGCACTCGGTAGCAGGCCTGATTTAAGTGAAGATCGACGAGTTGCAACTTTTCAATCCCGTCGAGTGGCTGGCTGGCCGAACAACCTCCTCGTGGTGCTGGCTGAGTGGTTCGGGTAACTCCCGTTCCAACAAATGGTTCGAAGGTAGTGTTCCAGGATGTGGTGAGATTTCGCCTGGCAAGAGTTCTGCCTATAAAAATCCACAGCTATCTGTTTAACAATCCTGTGCGGTGACAGATGTGACTCGCCACTAAATAAAGTCACTGCCTCTTCCATTTCTGGAGGCTTATTCGCACATCACGAACGTTATCCGATGCGAAGCGTTCCATTGATTTTACCTTTGAAGGCAAACCCAGTGAACAAAAGCACACACAGCGTCACACTTACCTAATCACACAACATGGCTCCTTCCAAATAAAGACAAAAGCATACATTTACCTGTCAACAAGCATATACATTCCTATGCTATTTGTCAAAGTATACTAATTAGTGTAATTGCCTAGCATACATGTCGGTATTACCATGCTCACACTTTTAATGGTGTGCCCCGTAATGACGAGTATACACTATTTATTTATTTATTTAGTAGACTCGGATACGGCCGATCTGAAAAGCAGCACGTCCCCGGCTCTTCCAGGCTTTGAAAGCCAGCTTGCATGTAAGTTCGCCCACTAAGTTTACCCCACAGCTGTATGCAACGTTTGCGAATTTCTCAAAACTCGAATAACTTGGCCTCTTTATATGCTTTCATGTATTTCTGGAAAGAATCGTGATGTACGAGGCCTTGTCGGATTGCAGTATAGCTGGGCGCCCAATGATCAACACGCTGGTACATCGTGGTCTCGGTTTACACTTCATTTGAAATGCTTTATGCTACTTAGGATTCCACCTTCAATAATGCTTCTGCACCTTGTTCGGCCGGACCTGACAGCGAACTTCCTCATTATGCCTATGCTTATGATATGTTTGATAAGTATGACGGTTGAAAGAATAAAAGCGCGCTAAAGGCTAACCGCAGCCTGATCAGCGTATTGTGGGCAGTTTTTACGTAGACCTCTTGAAGGGTTTACTTGAGTTGACAGTCCTGGCCTTTTTCACGAAGAGCATGGTGTCTGGTATTCTGAGACCATTCCGTTCAACCTGAGCAGTGTCGCGTTGTAGTGTGAGCAGCCGTTTGCACGCGCTTGTGTGGGTCTTTAGCGTCAGGTCAGGATCCTAATTCGGTGTAACTGAAAGCGGCGTGCGGATCCCATCAGCACAGGAGAATTGTAGTGTGCCGACGAAACTGAGGCAACTACAATACTTGTTAGTCAAAGCGCATAGGTTCAAAGGATCGAAAGCAAAGTTAAGCATGTCCGCTGGTCCCCATGTCGCACGATGGTTGTTTGATCCTTTTCAAGCATTGATAGCGAAAACTAAACAGGGAAACTGACGCACGACCTTTTCCTTCAGCTGCGACACTGCTTCGTCAAATACCAGCTCCTTCGGCTGCTTCGGCAGAATGCTGCCTATGAACGTTGAACTTTCACTTGTTCCAAGCTTGCCAGCAGCAATCGCCCATTGCAAGTGTAGTCCTGACAAATGAAGTCCGTCTGGTGAATGTCGTCCCAACGCTCGAACTAGGCTTAAAATGTGCATCCAGAACCAGCCTCATAGTTGACTTTAGTGCTTGCGTTCGGGAGAAGCTCAACCGAGCTCGCATGCATGTTCCGCGTGACTGCTCTTTTATCTGACTTCAGGAATTGTGTCAGAATTTTATCGCTTTCATTGATGTCTCCATTCGAGTATGCTTCTGGAAAAACTACGTTAGAAATTGAGCAGTAGAGGAATTCATCACCTTTCCTATTTTCTCAGTAGCAAATTACACGTTTAAAAGCATTTTGTCCTTTTTTGGATGCATATTTCTTTATTCTGGACAATAGACGTATGCGGCTTATTGTGTATGGGGATGCACAAAATGAGCTAAATTTGTTAAATCGTGCGGGATTTGTATAATATGTTGATGGGGTTTACAGGCTCTTTCTCGTCACATGGACACTGAGTTGTCCTGGCTTATCCATGCACACTAGCCTCATGTAGTCTCGGGACAACATTCACAACCGCTTAAGGTTACATAATTTTGGTGGTGTTACTTATACGGTGGTTTCTTCGACTAACTAGCCATTGAAAAGGACACACGGAGGTCTTTCGCCCATGGCCTAATTACAAAAAGTCGTAAGTTCACGCAGGCAAAACATACTAGAATGCTTTACTAGCATTTCCCTGCATAATTTTCACATATTCGTCCAGGATTTATTACGAATGCTTGGAACGGGTTTTGCGGCCACTGTGTCGTACATTGTAGGTATTGCTACGTTGGAACGGTATTGTACATTTCTAAATACGCAGCCATATTAAGCTCCTATAATAATGAGCCACCGGTTATACCTTTCTTAGTTGCACCGTATGTTTGAAAACTTATACGGCGTTGGTAGGATGATTTTGGCTGCGGTATTGACAGTCGCTCCAGAACAAGGACACTACCGCAAGTTTTTCCGTTTGCTATGATTGTGTATAGCAATCAAGCGTTGTGCTGACAAATCTAGTTTTCATTTGTAGCAAATTTTACTCTACAAAATTGTTTTTTAATTTTGGTTGCGAGTAAAGCCACTTGTGTTTGGCCCCTGTGGTCATATGTTAATCAGATATATTTGTTATATTCTGCGATTATGATTTCCTGCTAATTGCGCCATAATGCAGCTTGCATTTAGAGGATATATATTTTAAAATTATTTTCCTTTATTTGTACTAGAAATCATTACACATCTTTATTTTTGACAATTTGATGTCATCGCCTTTTCTTCCCTTTGCACACATCCACTAGTTATCAGGAACGTAATATACCGAAAATGGCCAATGCAACTGAAATAAGTATCCTTATAAGACCGTTCCTACAGCATTGGTGCAGTATTCAAGCTAGAAGAGTCCATAAATTTAACTCCATTAGTACCCATGCAAGAATGGTTATTTACTGTACATTATGAGCTGAAGCCTCGAGGGCACAGCTTCTAGCCAAAACTAGAAAGATCACTTTATTGAGTATTGATTTATAACCTACGCACTAGACGCGATTCCGAAATTGGTACTGCACCGCTCCACAAAACTTATAGCCCAACCGAAGGAAAAAGCAGAACAACCCGGACCTTGACAAAGTATCTTACCAGCCGCTGCAAACAAACCACTTTAAATTTGCCGCGGCCCTCGGTTGTGTATATAGGTTTCCTTTTGACAGAGGTCTGGAATTGGAAGGTCTGCTACCAAGGTTGCTGGTTCCCCAAAGATTTGGGGAGGGACCGCTTAACGATACAAGCCTACTTAAATACGGGTGGTTCATCAAGGTACAAATGATCTTGGGATATCAGAAAATATGGTGCATTAATGTAAGCAAATGAAGAAATGTTTACTTTGATCAGGTGAAATGACCAAATGGCAACTATTTCATATATTTGCGTAACTGTAGAATCTTTTACTGCTCGTAAAAGTACAAATATAATGCCAAGGATGGGCTATAAGTCGGGTTTGAAAATAAAGGAATAATGTTTGAAAGGGGAGAAAACCTTACGATGGTCCATTGGTGCAACGTAACCTGAACCCATTAATTGGCTGGCTAGCCGATCTATCTCTACCTGGTGCCAGCTGGGCGGTTCGGTCTAATCTCGTTTCAGCGAATAGTTCGGAGGCCGTTTTTCAAGACGTGGGTGTTTTGCCTGGCAAGCCTACTCCCGATAAAAAACCAAAAAGGTCGGGTTAACAACACTGCGACGTGCTGGATGTGACTCGCCTGAGGATCCCTACTTCACACACGTTCTCCGATTTGAAGATTTCAAGTGATCCCTCCATCCGATGGCGAACACAACAAACATACTCACGAATTCAGTCACAATGCGCAAACTCATTCGCCATGCCCACCGACACATTTACGTATATACAGACACACAACTCCCGTATGTAGCTGGTTACCACGCTATAGTATTAGACAATGACCAAACATATCTGTTTGTATTATCTTGATCATGCCTTCGCAGGCGTGCCCCGCGCTGCAGGGAATAAAACCTTTAATTAATTAATTAATTAATTAATTAATTAATTATATGTGAGTGGGGATGTGTAAGCCTTCCGCCATGCCTATTGGCCTCAAACATTACTAATTAAAGTCGGAATGGGGCTAGCCTGCTGTATATTGCATAAAGCCGGATAGAATTACGGAGGGACAAATCCTTAATTAGGGTATGTCAGCTTTAGGAGCTTGTTTGCATGAATGCAAATACATGAATGTGCCTTTGAAGGCATGCCTCACACCATCGAGAATAAAACGTTTATGTAATTATTTATTTATTTAACGTAACATATATATTTATGTTTTGGCAAAGATCGTTAGCAGTACGTACATTAATGTATACTTATGGTTATGGGAACCTAAGTATATCTATATAACTTTTACATGTGACAATAAACGGACTCGCAGGTCCTTCAGTGGATCCTTGCTTATAACCTACTGTTGCCGGAGAGTTGCACTCAATTTTTTAGATTTTTTCGGACAATGCGCATTGTGCAATGTAACAGGGAAACACTGCACGACTCCCGCAGGAAATTGCGGAATGCCAGTTACCATGACTTTACGTTAATGGAACCGTGCATACTTTCGTTTCTTAAGGCAAATGCATTGCAACTGTTGCGAAGCTTTTTTGGTAAAGTACGCGAGATATACGTGTTACTGATTCTGGTGATTAACTGGTATACGTGATGCTTCATCTTAACATGTGGGGGATATAATAGCTGGATATCACATTTCATTCATAACCAGCTGCAGTTTGTATAGTGAAAAGAGTGAAAGTGAAAAAGAAAAGTGAAAAGGTCTCCGAGTTTCACCGTGACGATTGCCACAGCATGTCTGTACAATTCCACTTATTTGATCATGCCCGCACAAGCATGCCTCGCATAGCCGAGAATAAATGTTAATTTATTTTATTTTTATATTTATATGCTAACGTGTAGCACTGTCTATTCTACAAATCAAGTTAAAAGAAAAGTAGGTGGTTCACCAGCAGTTAGTGATAATAAAGATTTCTGAACATTACTGTTCAACTGTGGGCTGTACGGAAGAAGCGGTTGCTTTCTGCAGGGAGGCGACAAAACTTCTTTTGGCTGTTAGACACGGCATCCGGTTACTGGGATGTAGAAGATGGGGCACACGGTTTAAGAGAGGGAGACCGCTGGCTGCGGTAACGTGGTTGTAAGAACTCACCTGTGCCACGAGGATTTCAAAATGTGGTAGCCGTTTGTCAACGACGGAAGTAGTGCTGCACACTGCTTTGCGGACATGCGGTAGATGTAATGCACAGGAACATCCGGTTGCTACGTTCACGTTCTTGAGGTTGCTGGACTTGCACAGCTGCAATTGATTCTGCGCCTTGGCGATTGTCATGTACTAACGAAATTTTCCGAAGGCAAGATGTATACATGGTAACGTGCTAGTGGATAAGTGGCGGTAGATGTATATGGTTCCAGCCATCGGGAAACCCGATGCAATAAAGGTGACAGACGTTTGATCCAGGCAGAAATGTTTACCACTACTGGAGTGGGCGTTTATATAGCTGGGAACCCACCAAGGGTGAATACTGAGAAATGGTTTCGCCCGCTTTATGAGAGGTCACTGTAACAGCTCCAAAGCAATGTGAACCGGACATGGGATAAAAGAAACGCGTTAGACAGTACATGCCTGTAAGTTGGTTGAGATAAAGCTGGTAAATACGAACCATTGGTGGATAGCAGGCGCGGTCGTGCTCAGACACACTGCATTCTGCGTTCGTCTGCAAGTGACATGAGGATAGTCAGAGCAGTCACAAAGACGACGTGGATATGCGTGCCTTCTAGAAAGCCACCTGTGAAGAGACAATACAATTACCGGAGGTACGAAGTAGTATTTAGGCGCTTGCATCTGTTACTTTGAGGCAGTTTAGTCGTGGCGGAGCAATCATGTATGCAACGCGGATAGACAGGCATTATAAAACTCTTTGTTAACAGCCGGTAGACGTACCGAAGAAGAGACGGCGTACTTAGCCAGTGACACATGTTAACTGGAGGCGGTTCCTCAACGGCACGGAATTCCCCTAGGTGGCACAGATAGACAGGCGTTCAGAAAATAACATGTTAGGAGCCAATAAACTTACCGGAGGTGCTGCTAAGTAGACCTCGAGTAATTGAAAGGGACCCTGGGGTATGCTGACGAACTGACGTTAGAGAAGAGCTGAATGGCTACCGGTCGGTGGAGTGGCGCTTCCGCTAAGTGATATGCTTCCTATGTAGAAATTCATGTACGCTATTTGCGTAAACACACGGAACGGATGACGGGTGACTGACCACAAGCGGCTAGTGTGGATCACGTGCGATACCTGCAAACATACACAGCCGCATAAAAGGTGCTTTAAATTAAATACCTTATTTTGGAGCAGGGTATGCATGTAATTACTTTCATGAAGACCTGCTTCTCATCCTTAATGTCGGGCTCATAGGAGGAGCTTTTAGGTTATTAATGCTATCGAAGCTGTCGCTGGACACGGACATATGGAGGTGGAGTAAACCTCTATTCATACTCCTACCCATAGTTCCTTGCTCTTAAAACAAACTGTTCTCACGATAATAGGTGGGAAGCCATGTGCCGCTGCATTTCCGATGCCTTCCCATCGCCGGCGGTCGCGGTAGTCGACGGACCCGCCTTAACCTGCACCTACTAAGCTCACGCAAAATGTCCCTAAAGCAAAAAGCCTGCTGCTAGGCCAGATACCTTACATTCTGGAAGCGGTGCTCACTACAGTCCAAATTTACGTCTCGGAACTCCCGAGCCTACATCCACTGAGCAAGGGTGGCCAATCTTTCATCTTTCAGTGGTCAGCATGCCTTAAAATTCATGAACAAACGGGCATTTCGTCCAACCTGTTGCTCAACCAACTGATGCAAACCGGAAGCACAGGCATTTACCCTGGATTGGAATATTCCGCAGTAGGTTGGTCCTTACGGTGCACTGCAGATACAAAGATCCAAGATGAAGGCGCTTTTCGAGCAAAGCGTTCCAGATTGCAAATGCAGCCGTTACACAAAAGGATACCCGTTGGATAGATAGGCCAATGATATTATACTTAATAAAAAGCTGTGTGGGACTATGGGATCACTACATATCCACACAAGTAGCATTCGGTCACTTAGAGTACTAGACGGTACGGAAAGTTAGCACTATTAAACAGGGCCACCAGCAACTAACGTACGAACGCGGCCCCGCCGCAGTATTACAAAACCCCAAGAAACCCTTATTATACTGGAAAGAATGTCACGTAGGTTCGTATATCCTCACTGTACTCTCCATGAAAGCTAGCGGTAGTGATGAATCTACGTCACTATCTGGATATAACTGCTCTTCTGGCAATAAACAGCTGCATCACGCATCCATTAAGACTATAGCCGGTTAAACCTCTTATGCCTACTGCCAACTATTAGGCCAGTTAATGAAGGAAAGGAGAGCACCTTCCACCGGCGTAATATGGCGCAATGTGCCTGACATCCCTCGTCGGCGAGCCTTTGGAACGAATCATCCAACGCCTGCTGGTAGGGATGGGAGGCGCCCAAAGCTTTTGTACGAGCTAGAAAGTGCGCTTTCGGGACCAAGCACTCGTCTGTAGGAAATTCCGTTTCAGAGTTGCACTCTGCCTAAGGACTAGAAATGGACCGTAGTATGCCAGGTTGTTAACTGGACGACAAGTGTTTACCTACGGAGTGCAGGTTTGCGAGTTTGACGAGCGTTCTGCTCAAACTGTTAGAGAAGGCGGTAAGAGGTAGACTTGAAAACCATTTATAGCTATTTGCTTTCCTCAGTTTCCAGATGAACCGCTTCCGGGCGGCTAGCACGGTGTAGTCTTTCATAATGCTAACGGTGAGTGGTTACCCCATTTGTGTCAAGATGCCCGCTGTTTCCCTGCGAACACTGAATTCCGGCACACCCCCGCCGGAGGGTAACTTGGCACCCATCAGCCTCGAACCAGTCCTGGACGCAAACCGATTACTTTGTAGGCAGTTACCGCTGGAGAGGCTGCGTCCAGAACTGTTGCTCGATTTAGAGCAAATGTGTGGACGCTGAATATGCACTTGTATGTGCTGACATGCGGATGCGATTTGGTGGACGCCCACCACAACGCTGGAGCGCATTGACACCAGGCAACGGGCGAAGCCAGCTGTTCTGAATTCGTATCGAAATACGCTGACATGCTGGTGGAGTAAACGATCAATGGAGACTTTTGTGTATTCCGTCAGCATGCTTGATGGCTAGTCTAAACAGACCCGTGCACACAACCCCAGATATACACACAAAGCGTCTAATTCTCTGCTTTTCTATTCAGCAGGTACAGTCCCCTGAAAAAGGTATTTTCCATTGATAACACAGGTACTGTTTCTGACTATCGTTCCAATTGTCCAGAGCCTAAATTACCTATGGCTTACATTCGTACTGGTACAGTTATTGCACGTGATAGAAGAATACAAGTTAACATGGAACTTGCTTCAGCCTCTCCTATCACTATATTACCGGGTAGTTTTTGTGACATTCACCTATATGACTTGCCTATACATCCTTCAGCCTATCGATTTGACAATTATACAAAGGCTCCGGTAGAAATATGTGGCATTGTGATGATTGCGGTGCAGCTCGGGGCCGTGAAATCATGTTGCTGTGTACGTAACCCACGGAGATGACGTCCTATTCTCGGACGCAAAGCTATGGTCGCACTGGAAGTCACGCCGTCCCTAGGTCCTATGCGTATCATGACAATTAAGCTATCAGAACTACATGTACGACACCCGGAACTGTTTGAACGAACACGAAGATGAGCTTCCCTCCGTTCACCGCATATGTCTGAAGCAGGATGCTAAACCGATAGCTATTGCTCATCCACGTCCAATTCTTTTGGCCAGAAGTGATGCTGTTTCTTCAGCATTACGGCAAATAAATACAGATGACCTCATTAAACACAATAACTGTTCGCAATGAGTCCACCATAAGGTTATAATCCTCAAGAAGCACGGCACAATGAGAATTTGCAATGGCCTGCAGGCTCTAAATCGTCAAAGCGTGGTAGAAACTTTTGTGCTTAAAACCGCGGAAGAACTATTAGTCAAGTTAGCCGGCGCCTGAATTTTCTAAATCGGACTTTAGGAAAGCCATCATTCACATGCCTCTAGTTAAAGAATCAAGACCGCCGACCGCATTTCTTACTACAGATGGATACTTTCAGTACAAGGTCTTGTCAATGGGCTTGAGTTCAGGTCCGGCAGCATGGCAAAAGTTAATGGTTTATTCATTTGCCAATTCAACCGGTCAAATAGTATACATGGATGACAGCAGTATTCGGTAGGACCCCAGGGGAACATGCTATACGACTGCATGCTGTGTTACGACGACTACATGAACTTAACCTCCGGTTAAACCTCGGTAAGTGCAAATTAAATGCTGGTGTACTCGAGTTCCTGGGCCACATTATGACGACTGATGGAGTGAAGCCGAGTTTTGACAACGCGCGTGCCATCACCGAAGCACCTTGTCCACATAACTCTACTGAAATAAAGCATTTTCTAGGTATGTGTGCTTCCAACCTACGTTATTTACAGGATTTCACGAACATTGCTAAGCCACTGCGTGAACGGTGCAAGGAGAAAAGTGCATTTGTTTGGGGTCACTCCAAACCAAAGGCATTTGACGAGCTAAAATGCTGAATTGCTTCAGCGCCAGTCATGGCGATGTTCGACGAGACTTGCTCAACCACAGTCTCTGCTGAGGCGTCAAACATTGGGGTGGGTGCTAACGATCCCAAAATCAAAATGTACATGAAAGAGTTATAGTACACGCTTCCAGAAAATTGTCGGTGGCAGAGCTTTCGTAAACTGGCTGGGAAAAAGAAGCCCTTGCCTGTGTTTGGGCTTGTGAGAAGTGGAATATGTTCTTGTTCGGAAGAACCTTCACTCTTCGTACAGCCCACGTAGCGCTAACTAGCTTACTTACTCGGCAAACCAAGGGCACCAAGCCACTTCGGATACATCGATGGTATGCATCATTGTTAAAATACGAGTTTCATGTTAAATTCCGTCCTGGACACGGAAACCATGTAGCGGACAGGCGCTCTCGACTGCTATTCAACCAAACTAAAACTAATGAGGATGATAAGGAGAGGTTATTGGTGTCTTCGCCGAGTACTGCACCAAATTCAGCCATGTCTAAGAAATAACTCTACAAGGCGACTCAGGAGAATGAGACACTGCCGCTTTCAGGGGTTTCTGTTATACGGTTGGCCACAAAATAACAAGATCAGGGCCGAGTTTTGTCTGTACTGTGTTGCGTCAAGAACTTTCATTTCTCGATGGATGCTTAATGCGCGGCAACGAATTTGTGCCCCTTGGGAGCGTGATGCAAAATCTCACGCTACGAGCTCACGAAAGCCACCCTGGTCTCGTTGGTACGAAACGCATGGCTGACGTATGCTTCTGGTGACTCAGAATGTCCCACGAGATAGAAAAACTTGTCCATGACTGCTGTTCATGTCAAAGTGCAGACATGAGTGCAAGGCCTGTTTCATCCCCTAAACAACCTTTTGCCTATCCTATGTGCCCGCGGCAAAGATAGCACTTGACTTCATGGGTCCATTTAGCTCAGCGCCTCCGTAACAATGAAACTGTTTGGTGGCGGCCTGTTTGTGCAGTAACTGGCCGGAAGTCAATCTGTGTGGAGCGGGGACTACTGGCAACATTAATCGATGGCTGAAATACATGTTTTCCCGTTTCGGATTACCAGATGTGATAGTGACGACAACCGGCCTCAGTTTACAAGCCACGCGTTTCTTTCGTTACTTTAACTTAACGCTATACGGAACCGACGTACAACGCCGTATAATCCAGCGGGCGGCGGCATGGTAGAGCAGTTCAATCGATCATTGAAGGAGCGCATCCAAGCAATTCACCTATCTGGTACAGGTTGGGAGGATGTAGTTCTACAAGCACTAGTTTCTTAGCGAACTGCACACCACCGAGTCACAGACAAAACGCCAGCTGAACTCATGCTTGAGCGGGCCCTTCGGACAAAGTTGAATGCCGCATTTTTGGTTCCTGCAACTAATATTCCCGACGCGTTAGGCCGTCGCCATCGATATCAGACAACTTACCAGAAGCTTACTACTCCGCTCCAGCCCGGAACATTCGTGCGCGTGATGTTAACCGCTGCATAAAAAAGAGCCCACGTTCTCAGGTCGGATAAGAATAACGCGTGCATGCGGGTCAGGCCCTTACCGACTGGTGAATGGCCTCACCGTCAAAACCCGGAGCTTATTCACAAGTATCCGACGAAAGAATCATGTGTCACCAACCTCCACCAACGAAACTACGCAAAGCACGCAATTCCGCAGGACGGGCTGAGAACAAACACCGCCGAATCGACATGGTTTCGATGCATCACATGTTTCAGCGGAGAGAGGATATTAACTATTCTGTTAGCATGCTTGACGGCTAGTCGAAGCCGACACGAGCACACAACCCCATACATATACACAAAGCATCTAATGCGCTGTTTCCCTAGTGGTGCACCCTTCTCATTGCGACACCTTACTGTACTCACCTAGCTAGACACTTGCCAGATTACAGTAGTTCGTTTACCGGAGCGACCTTCTAACTTCGGCTGGTGCATTTGACTTTCGTACACAACGGAGAGGATTGAAGGTTACTGGTGGAGGGTTCACCTGACCTTACTAGTGGCAGGCAAGTCCTCCTGTGGTAAGTCTAATAAACGACATAAAGACTGTTTCTTTGCGGCCTCTGGAACTTATTGATGCCCACCGGCAAATTCCGGCTGGAAGCAAATACAATAACCCTCGCACAGGAATCCGGGAAAAACTCCGCGCTAACCTGCAGAGCGAGCGCGAATCTTGGTGATCTCTTCGTGCGACAGAGATGGATGTGAATGCTGCCGTTACAACATAACATCTGAGCTGTGACGCAAGCAATCCAAGAGGATGAACATTGTAAGAATGGAACTACTCCTACAGATCTCCGGATATCCGCAGAGTTAGATGGAACCTATGGCGACTAGCTGTTGCTAAGCAGAGATAGTGGCTCTAGAAAAGAATAAATCAGTGGCTGGTGCAGCCATAGTATTAAGACGTTTGTCCACTATTTGTTACCTACAGTTTCGATGAAGAAGTCAACAGACGAGCGAGGTTTCAGCGAGAAATACGGCAGATGAAAATGAAGACTGGAGGGTCAAGAAGTGGCTCCTTGTAGGCTACATGGAGCCAACGATGTCTAGCTATTGTCAAGAAACGTTGAGGCGAGTAAAATGAACGATGGATAATGGCGCGCTAGGAGAGAGATGAAAGGCAGCATTGGAGTTCGGATTACGCCTCCAGTTCCTAGTGGATCCTACGGTGGCACATAATAGGTCGGCAAACCATCTGAGCTGTAAAGCAAACATTCCTATGGGAGCAAGTTACTGGTGACCCGCGTGAGGTAGGCGACCTTCGCAGACCAGGTTCAGGCTGTGGATGCTCTTATCATGGATTTCGCTAAAGCAGTTATTGCTGTCTCGCATTACCGCGTTTCAGGAAAGCTGCGCTCATATGGAATATCGAGGCAGGTACTTTGCTCAATATGAGCTTCCTTGGAAGGTGGAACTAGGTTCGTCAAAGTGTGTTCAGTTATGTCATGCGGACAGTACATCCTGAGTGGTGTTCCACAGGGATCGGTCAGCGGCCTACCGTTTTCGCCCTATATGTAAACCAGTTGCAGGGGCGTACAATCCCTCATGTTCCGCTACGGCTTGAAACTCTAGAATCACGGGACTGTCTGCTTTGGTCACCGGTTTTTAGAAAATGGCCTCGATGGACTTTGGAACTGATATACTCTGTGGCAAACGCCTGCTAATAACACAGTTTTCAGTGCTGCGCCTCGGATTAAGCGTTCCTCCACACGTTATAGATTTGCAGGGCCTGAGAAAACTCACGTTTCCCAGCAGCTTGCCCTATGTGTTGCGGTTTCACTTGCATTATGTCCGTTGAGCACTGAAAGAAAGCCGTTAGCAAATGTGCCAGCATGCTGTGGAGAATCCGCAGGTCTATCTGAATCATTCCACCTGAAACGATCATCAGCCTGTTTCCGGTTTTACTTAGGCCGCGTCTAGAATACTGCGTACAAGCTTGTCCACCATTCTTGCTTCGTAGTACCATGTCAGCGGAGCGTGTCCCTACGCTTGGCACAAAAATAGTTCAAGAATTACATCGCCTTTAATATCCCGAGAGATTCCTTAGGTTCGGAGTGCTTTCGCCGCATTAGCGGCAACATCGTGGCCATCTGATGCTGGGTTATCGTATTTTGACCTCAGCTTAACCACGATTTGTCTTGGCTTTTGGCGCCTTCTGTACTTCCACCTCTCCGTGACTATTCGAAAAGGTTGCACGAACCGCTATCTTATGAGGTTTTGACCAACTTTTGACGGTCACGTAGTGTAATGGATACTTGTAATGCATTACCGGAGGACGTGGTGTAAGCACGAACTGTGAAGCATCTCTAACCTACTCTCCACGCCACGGCGCTGCAGTTCCGAGTCTGACTTTAGCATGTTACATTTTACCCTCAACTATTATTACTCCTAATGCATTTATATCTTCCATTAGTTCCACCTTCTCTTAATTCGTACTTTTACTTCTAGTTCAGTTAGCCGAAGCAGCGTGACTTCTGGTGCATGTTGCGTGCGCAGTAATAGGTGGACTATGGTGTGATTCGCGCGTGAGAACATGGCTCCCCAGCTTGCCAAAATGGCCGTCCGTAGGTAACTGGGATCAACGAGGCTCATAGGAAGGAAGATACACGGGGATTCCCTACTGTTCCAGTCTCAACTGAACTGCAACTTGAGTAGTCATTTGTTACAAGCGACTTCTCCAGCGTTCTTTACGTCCATGCTACATCACCTTTAGCACGCGGACCTTTTTACTGATAACCTCTCAGTTAGTAGTGAACATGCCGTCTCAGGTATTGCGCGGATAGTAATGTACCATAAGGAAGCCGCTTTGCGATGCTAGTGCATATCGGGGAAGCTGCACGGCGCTAGATCACCAGGGGATGAGGCTGCCAGGGAAGCAGCTTTATAAAACCTACAATTCCGCACGCTGAGGACGCTTACCTTAACAACGGGCGGGAGGACCACTACAAGCTAAGGTTAAGGATAAGTCGGCACCTCCACAAGTTGCCCTTTACACCTCATGCCCTAATGAAAGCAAAGCGGGCTTTGACAATGCGCTGTGAAACCTCATTCCAACACCGTCATCAGCCGCACAGAGGCTCCCCCAATAAGTGAACACTCCACCTGTTGCCGAATGGAAACGCCAATGGCGAGCGAGGATCCATGCTCCTGCCAATCCTGAAATGGCACTTTGCGTTTTGCATGGGTGGAATGCAAGCCATAATTGGAGGTCTCCATCACTAAGCGGTTCACGTTGTTTTGGACGGTATGCAGCTCGACACCCAGCAAAGTGATGTCATCAGCGTAGTCCAAGTCTGCGATTCTGGTGCCCGGGAACAGTTCGTCAACGCAATTCGGGACACAATGCAGTGCTGGTCGCACGACGCCTTCGCTGGCAGAATTGAAGAGGAAAGGCAAAATTGGGTAACCTTGGCGAATGATGCAATTGGCAGCAAACGAAGCAGTCTACTGTAAGCCCTGATTTTGTCCCAGGTGTGCTTGTGCATTTCCCTCAGAATGGCGATTAAACTTGTCGAGCACACCCTTCATTAGTAGACAATTCCGCAAAGCAGCGCCGTCTACTGTATCTAACGGCACGCAGACATCCATGAACAATACGATTGTTGGTCAACGGTGGATGTGGCGGATCTCCAGAATTTGCCAGGACGGGACGCTTTGGTTGCGGGAACGAAAACCGGTTTGTGCTTCTAGGGCCAAACACTGGTTGCGGAAAGCCTGCGAAGTAAGATAGACACAAAAAGCTTAAAAGTGACGTAGCTCAGTGAGATACCGCTGTAATTAGCTCAAGCGTCGCGGGGCCTTTTTGTGAAGCGGGACAAAGATTGTGTCCCTCGTGAGCTGTGGACATTCTCATTAGTCCAAACCCTTGTAATAAGTGAAAGCTATTAGTTTACAAGTTCAGCCGCGCTATCTTTAAGAAGATCCGGAAGAAGGCTGCAAGGGCTGGCAGCTTTATGTACAGTTTCAAAGAATGGGTTGTGCTTCGGATCTCCGCTCCGGCAGGAGGGTCGCTGCGAATGGGTCAAGCAAGCTTCTATGGAGATGGAGGTGTCACAGAGGGAAGTGCTGAATAGTTAAATTGAAAAGTAAAGTGCTCTGAACAGCGCTGTATTTGCCTCTGTGAGCTTGTGAATATTTTCCGTCTAACTCACAGATTGTCTGGCTGTTGGCGTGTGGATTGTAACCGGTAGTCTTGATGGACGAAATCAACGGTGGCAGATTCCAACCACTGCAGTGGCCTCCACTTCAGCAGCACGTATAGCACACAAAGCTTTAAGGCTCGAGCGAAGGCTTGCTTTCAGTTGTAGAGAATTAGACCGACGGCTTTCGTCGTGTTCCGTGCTTGCGCGCACGACATGTCGAAGATCTAGGATTTCCCACGAAGTTGCTGAAATCCGACATTTTGCTGGGCAACGGTCGAGGCCGCAGGTGGATAAAGCAGCGGACAGCAAGACCTTTGGCAAACCCAACCAGCGCTTGACCACATAACCACGCTTGGTACTGCAAATGCCGCCTCATTACATAGGTGCGAGGCAAAGCAGCAAACATATCGCGACGTACGAGACCATTCCTTCTATAAAAACCAGGAACATACTGAAAATGTAATGCACATTCGCAAATACAATTAATCGTTTTTAATTCTCCTGATTGCATTCATTTGTAATAATCCATACGGTTGTCTCTCAGTCACCTGCAAAGTGTTTCTTCATTACATGGAAAATGGGGAACTTACCTTCTGTAGAAAACGCATTCTTACGTATTCATTGCATGAGATGATGCGCAACTTTGGTGCAACAATCTGGAGCACCTGTCACACATCAACAATCAAACATCGCAACCACGCTTTTAAAGTCATATCCTACAGATATAATTCACAAAAGTAATTTGGAACTTGGCCGCCGCTACTCCAGTGTGCACCACTGTTGGTCTGCGTTTTGCACCTTGCGGTCTTAGTCGTCGTGAATTGAGGAAAGTGCGTACACATGTTTCAAATAAGCTATAACTGGAAAACCTGATAGGCGTGCCTGATTAAACGCGGCATCAAGGGAGACAAACAATGACGCAAACCAAAGCGGAAGCAACGACAAACGTTACAAAACCGAAACTGTACAAATAAAATGACCTACGGATGCATTTAAACCATACGTGTTATGGTCAAATAGTAGTACTTATAATGCATATCAATCATTTATTTATTAACAAATGTCAAACTAAATGCATTTGCCTGCAAATAATGCAATATTACCGAACTGGACTGCCGTCCATTGGCTGTGCAGGTTGCTACGCTTACTGGCATGATTGCGCTACCAGTGTCGTTTCCACGTCAAGTTAGCACTGCCCTCCCAATAAACGCGGCACCTTTCCGTTGCACAGCGGCATACTTCGGCACACTTCGACGTGTCGCTGCGAATGTTTTAATCAAACGTGGCGGAGATAACTCCCCGAACGCACGTGAAATATCAAGGGCTTTCAGGTATCCGCCTGGGCCTAGACTTCGGAAGTTCACAGCGCGTTCCGCCAACACCTCTTGCAATCCACTAATTTTTATGCGCCTGCCTATCACACGGTGCGCAGGCCAACTGCGGATACCGTTTCAGAGTGTTCGCCATTAAAGTTAGCCTCCGTTTCAGCCCGTACCGCCAGAGCAAACAAACACCCACATCCTTAAAGTACAACACAGGCATTCCGAGTCTCCTTCGCCTTCATGTGCAATATATGACTGCAAGACATGCGCCAGTGACGAGTAAAAGAACAAGCATAGTTGTTGCCTTGATCTATGCGAATGCGGTATGCCGCGGACCCGGATTCCGGCACCACCAGTACCGCGCATCTGTCGTGACAAAAACATCGACTTGCACCGGAAATGCTTTAGCACCCATTCGAGAGCATATGCTGTCGAGCTGTTCAGAAGTTCAGAAACCACGGCTCACACGCCGCATGACACTTTACGTCGCATGCACTCTGTAGCTACATGAATACTGTGGCCATCCGCCATGTATTTCAAGCGATAACCGATTACTTTGAAAACAGCTGCTAAGGAGAAAGGATCGCTAAAGTGCGTTTAAGGCGCAAAGTTTCATGCTCAACTCGAGTAGTTGAATTGCATCCGAACATCATGACTCGCCGTAATTGATGCGCCGCCCAGGGTAGCCCAAGGCATCCGTGTTCTACGAAAACACTCGAAGCATACCGTATTTCTCTGACGAAGCTTTCCAACCTTCCGTGCTAACGCGTTTCCTCCAGCATGAAGTTCAGGTTCTTCAATAACGGAATCAGAAGAGACATGTCCGCTGGGTCCTGCACTACCAGATGGTAGAACCGCTTGGTTATGTCGCAAAACATGTGCACACCGCACAACACCATGCATGCCTCCGGATACAATTACCTGAAAGCGTTGGTTTGCTGCGCGCCTTTATCTATTATATTCGTTCGCATGGGTGCCGTGGTAAGAACCACTTTGCACATGGCTTCCGGCTTTCAAATTATTCTCGGTCCTCTCATTTGGTACCAAGGCGCGAATCAGTGACATATCCACCATTGTGACGGTAACGAACACGCAGTGCCATAAAATGTACCCACCGTAATTAATCTGATGCATAGAATACGGCAGCGTAAGCTCGCCATAACACTTAAGCAACTCCCGAATGCATGCAGGCACGAAGCAAAGGGATCGCACCTATACTGCTCACACAAAACCGTACAAGAACCTTCGTTTTCGTGGTCATATGCTCTACCCCGCTAACTTGCTCTGCCTGACTCCGACGCCTCAGATGAAATGAATGAAGCCCGGTAATATAGAGGACGTGTTCTGTTTCCACGTCTCATGTGTCTAGCGAAACGACTACATCAACTTTAAAATCACTGCCCCCTGGTACCGCATAAAACCGCTGAATAACGAGACAAAGCCAAGGTTTCCCTAACTGGAACCTATGCAAAAGCAGCAAGGAGGTGCGGCCAATTTCACCTCACTTGCTTTTCAGCACGACGGAAACGCGCACATAGCAGTTGTAGCACGTATAACTAAAAGGTTAATCAGCATTTGACATTATCATGCATTCTAGCTTTCCACTTTCATATTATTCCGCTCACTTTGCACACGTGGTTATTGCAAGTTCAAGTGCAAGTTCAAGTAGGACTGAGACAATAGGATGAATCCCGTAAGTGTTCTTTCTTGAGCGGCTCGTCGATCCAGGAATTGATATGGGTGCTCCGACTGTTTGATGGGTCTAAAAACACCTGAAGAACACCCTGGTCCACCAATTTACTGCCCATGAATCGATAACAGAGACAGTCAAGAGAACCGTTTCAAGTTTCTCTTTTGATCTGCATCAACTCACGTTGGAATACCCCAGTTACTTCATAACCACCAGTTATCCTGCTACGGAAAGCAGCGTTACCATCCTACATGTCGAGAGACATGAAACACACCAAAAATGTACAAGCTAATTACCGCATAAAAATAACTCGCTTACACAATTTTCTTTCGTTAATTATGATGTCTAATGTACTTGATTTTACTTTTGCCCTTACCATTTATATAATTACATACCTATATCTCAACCAATCGCTAGAGCCACCAGCGGGAATTTAAGTGTGGGCCGTTATCCATCGGTAACCCGTAACTAACGGAAGTTGATGTTCTCATAAGCAGCTGAACTTTCGATGTTTGATTTATGAAGTAATGAAAGTACTATTGAAATAGCTAAGAAAATTAACGTTAAACTAAAGGAAACACCATAGTGCAACGGAAAATTACAACATCAGCAACAAAGAAATTTAACATTGAAAGAGAATTATTAGAGCAATCGACCACCTACAATCATTGGAAGATTGGTAAGTGAAGGAGCTGACACGGACCTTCCTTCTGCCCTTCTGAATACAATTTACTTAACGTAGAAGTAAAAGAACTAAATGAATAAAAGTTAACATTGTTAAAACATTGCAAAGAAAAATTAGGACCACCTACATGCGCGTTCAGATAGAAGCAGTCAACATCTATTATCTAGTTTTCATCAGCATCAGATTAACGTTTGATGTACCAAATTACACAGCCTATTTTCGGCCTGTTTATAGTCCGTCAGTTACGTACCTCGTTGTCCGTCTGCACAGCTGTCTTCTGTGTTCACTAGATAAAGGTTTAGCTAGGCCACGTTGATTGTTGAAATGTAAATACTGTTCCTAAAGGAACTACAAAAAGCAAATTGCAGTGTTTAATGGTTATTTTATGAAACTGGGGTTCTTACTAAACATACGGTGTAAACTGAAACATTCAATAGAACATACTAGCCTCGGGTTATTTTGTACTGTGGTTCGAAACTTGTGCACCTTGCAAAAGGGAGTTCTATACGTACAATACCTGGCTATAGAAACCCGTACGTGGCCGATAGTGTTTTTCCCATACATAAGACGAAACTCCAAAGGGGGCATTGGTATCCCTCTATCTGCCCTTGGAGAAAGCACTACTACATCACGATGATAAGAAAGCCAATCTACTGGCCTCACAGTACTTAGCTGTCCACGCCGTAGAACCACCGTTTCCCAAGAATGAGGTGCCCATTTGGACCAAGTTAAAATTAACGTCGAGGTCGTCGTGTGACTAATCCGTGAGTCGAACCCTAACTCCTGAAGGACTACATCCACTGTTTCTCAAGGTGTTGGCCGATGACATCGCCGACGCAATGTCCCAAGTATCCCGGCTCTCACTTGCAGAGGGCCGCTTACCTAGCGCTTAATAGGTAGGAATAGTAATGCCTAAATATAAAAAGAGTGACCGGCGGGACTCTGCGAACTACCGCCCGATATGTATGACGTCTGTTGTCTGTAAAATCATGGAGCGAGTAATCAAGCGCGCTCTCAACGCTCACTGGGAAGGCTTATGTGCAATCTCCACCTCACAGCTTGGATTCCGCAGGGCACGAACCTACATCACTTACCTTCTTGCTGCCGCAAGGTTCAGTCATTGGCTCCCACCTCTTAACTTTATACCTTAATGACCTACCTGAGGAATCGAGTGTGCCATCCCTAAAGTTTGCGGATGACTTTAAACTCTGGTTCACAATAGACTACCCCATTGGTCCACTGACCCTACAGAGGGCTCTGGATAGACTTTGGGACTGGTCCCTTTTGTGGCAGTTGCCCGTTACTCTAGCGAAATGTTCAGTTTACGCGTTGGTCCGAATGACCCGCCGGCACGTCATTTGCTTTGCGGCAACGTGGTACCGCGAGTTCAACGCCAATCTGACCTTGTCGTTTTGCTGTCATCAGACCCTGACGCGGCCTGTAGTGTTCGTGCTCTATACTCGAACACTACAGGCCGCGTCAGGGTCTATGGTGCCCTATCGGATAGCTTTTCGACTACAAGTGGCGTTCGACAGGGTTGTCCGATTTCCCAGTTTTTGTTCAATTTCGTCGTGGATTCTATCATGGAGTGTCCCCTTGCGGAATCTCATGATGTAGGCGTTGAAGTGCTGCCTGGTGAACGGTTAGTTGATCTAGATTATGCGGACGACATCGTCTTGCTTTTCGACAATGTTGAGGCGGCACAATCAACCCTGAATAGCCTGTCCAGAGTGGTCCCATTATTTGGTATGCACTTCGCACCTTCAAAGTGCAAAGTGTTGCTACAGGACCACCAGCCACTTGATAACCGCTTGACGCTTGCTAACGAGGAACTCGAGGTGGTTGATCAATTCACTTATCTTGGCAGCTGCATCAGCAATAATGGGCGCACAGAAACTGACGTGAGCTCACGCATTGCAAAAGGCCAGAGCTGCCTTCTTGAACCTGCGTCATCTTTGGCGACAGAAGGGAGTTTACCTCCGTCTGAAAGGCCGGGTATACAAGGCCACAGTGAGGTCCGTTCTGCTCTATGGTAGTGAAACTTGGCCCCTTCGGTCTGAAGATTTGAGGCGCCTTCAAGTCTTTGATCGTCGTTGTTTGCGAAGCATTGCTGGTGTCGGATGGCACCAGCGTGTCCGCAACGATGATGTGCGTAGGCGAGTACTAGGTAGTGATAATCATGCTAGCTCCCTAGAACAACAGATAGCACTGAGTAAGTTGCGTTGGCTCGGGCACGTGCTACGCATGCCTGGTCACGGCTTGCCCAGGAGGGCCTTGTTCAGTCTACCAGGTGTAGGATGGCGCAAGGTTCGAGGTGGACAGAAGTGGACCTGGCAGCGGGAAATGAAGTCACTGACAACTAAACTGGGTGCCGTTGGTCCGTCTCGCCTTCCGGGTTGGAGTCCACGTGACTCACTTTGTGCTTGACTCGAAACTTTACAGGACATGGCTCGCAGTAGACACCAGTGGCGCATCTGCTGCTGTCTCCTAATCGGATTGTCTGTTTAAAGTGTGTTTGGGGCTGAGTTATCTGCGGGGTAATGGCTGATTATGATGCGTGGCAGTGAAACCGCAGGGAAACTGTCTCGCCGATGCCGCCTTATCTTTGCACGATAGCCAGCTGTTTGTGGCGGAATGTTGTCTGCACAAGGTGTAGGCGCCTTGACCCTGAATGTTTGCATAGGGCATTAAGGTTTTCAGGTAAGTCCCCCTTTCTCTCCCTCTTCTTATTCTTTATTTCATAGGTCCTCATGGTTGTATGGCAGCGAAGCATCAGTTCAAATGGCTGATGTACTGCTGTTGTTGATGATGATGATGTTGTTGACTTTAAGTTCAGCGAACACGACAGCTGCTCGCAAAGGCTTCAACATGCTGCAGCTGGTTCGCAGGTCATTCGGGATTATGACCACCGGAATGTTCCTTAGACGATTCGGCTTTTGTAATGCCGCACTTGGAATACTGCTTTCAGGCTTATCCTCCATGCCTGGTTCGTGATAAGATGGCAGTTGAACGAGTCCTGTGGTCCGGGACGAAAATGGTGCACGGATTAAAGAAGCTGACGTACCCGGAGAGGCTATGTAAGTTGGATATGTTTTCCATATATTACAGGTGGCTTCGGGACGACTTGCTCCTCACTTATCGTATACTGATGGGTCAAATTGGTCCTGATTTGACTGGACTGTTTCGCCCAACTGGAGTGCCAACCCTTCGTGGCCACCCATTAAAGTTGCACAAACCCCGGTGTGACCGGGTTTGGGCAGATTTTCGGTTATCGCATAGAGTCAGCTTATTGGAACGCATTGCCTGCAGACGTCGTGATGGCACCGAGGGCAAGAGTTCGAGCATCGACTTGACGCTTTCGGTCTGCAGTTGAAAGTCTTCCCATTCATGCATTAAACTTTACTCGTCTACTATGGTCTACGCTTTAACTCATTTTAACTGACATCTTAATATTGTCCACACAATTCGATAGCTTATCTTTTACTTTGTTTCCTTTCGTTTTCTTTTAATCCTCACGTGGCCGGCACAGCGGGAACTGCTAGTGAAGGGCACGTGGACATTGGTTGACACTGTGACTCGTGTGCGTTGATTTGGCTCTCCTTTGGCACTTCAATGCACCGGACTCCCTGTTGGATCAACGACGTTTTAGAAGATGGAACATTCGTGGGATTTTCCTACTGTTCCGGTCCAACTTGAACTTGAACTTAAATCGATGAAAAATGCGAACTTTAATATATAACGATTAATAATTGGTTAAATGCACAGCTGAATGTGTAATTATCCATAGAAAGCCAATTCCTAGGTGTCCGTACAATGAAGGATGTGAGAGCAAACATACTTAGTGGTCATGAATGTCGAGTTTTTTAGTTGAATATAGCGTGAAGAAAAGTGTTTGGATACACCGTTTTGACGAAATTTGACTGTTGTCAAATTTTTCCTTTGGAGAATGATATCCAAGTATGTGGACTTTGGGAAAGGTGTCACCCACTCTAAGACCGTCTAGTGTGTCCTCTGCGAGAGATGGGCGCACATAGGGTGCTATAACATTGATCATGATCTCTATCAATGTCTTCAGCACAATGCCTCCAAACGCATAAGTTTTCACTGCGAATCGTCTTCAGCAGCGGTTAGTGACAAAAAGTTTCTGACGGGCCTACGCCCCCTCAGCGTGCCTACTACTCTTGCACTCTGCTTGCGAAACACCCTCATCTGTGTGCCTGTGTGAATCTGGTTACACTACGCCCAAAGGGAAAAGAAGCCGTGCCTCCTCCACTACGCTGGCAGGAACACCATTGCCCGTCGGGTCTGACAGTCCAGCTAAAATCGAAGCCGGATCACCTTCTTTACCTCAGAGGGTGCACTACCAACGCAGAGTAGTGTTTGCAAAGACCAGTTGGATGCAACTAAGGCGAAAATAAAGACGAAGACCAATACGGCTGTGGCGTGCTTGGACAGTCTCATGGAGCCGTGAGAGATCGCTCGTACTCTTTTTGTCTCTGTTTGCAGAATGGAAGAAGTTTGAACGTCAAGATGCCGGTAGCCATGGTTTTCCTATTGACATACGAAAAGGGACGCTCGTTAGGCAAATACCTGTTTCATATATATATATATATATATCAACTCCCCCAATTACATAACAATTAGCTGAGTGCCCCAACACATCAGAGAGAAAAAGAGATTGATATGGAAAACGACTGTTTGAGTAGAAGTAACTACGCCATTGCGTGCGGTCCTTGGCCATATCCAGTAGCGTTTGCAACCAATTGTGCTTACCATCCATTGGTCCCCAACCCGGAAGTTAGGAACGACCAACATTCATTATACACGTTAGCTGGAGGTGGGAAACACTTCAGCTACTGTGCCGCAATACATAAAAGAAAAATAGGGGAAATGCAACAGGTGCAAACCAGCTGAGCTATCGGTAACGGATGGGCATCGTTCCGGTGAGCTACCAGCCGGCTACTAAGCAGCAAAAAAAGTTTGCTACGTAAAATTATATAAGGCTAGCTAGTGAGATCGTGCTTGGAGGTGGAGGCTATGAAAGATGGGCTGGAACAAAGGAACTCACAGCAAGAACGCCACTGAGGTCGGCTCTTGCAATATCAGTAAGTGTATCCAGCCAAACGTGTCCATCCTCTTTCGGATCCCAACCAGGGAGCCGAGACCAACTTCAAAGTGAGGGCCGACCAAGTCATCGATTAGTCACCTCTCCTCTTATTCCATTCACACTCCGGAGCGCAAACAACGCACGTCGCGGAAGTCGGTGGGCTGGCATGCGTAACACGTGGCTCAGCCATCGGAGCCTGGTGCGTGAAATGATGGTGCTGAGCGGTTTCTTTCCTTTTCCTATGCCTTAAACAAGGCGTCGAACACGCTGGTTGCTTACTCGGTGTTCCCACCAGGAACGACCCACAACAGCCAGCTTCGACGTTTACGCCTTAACGCATTGGGTCCAATTTGTACACTGGCCTCCTTGTCGTCGCTTCCATCCCACGTCTTCGTTCGCAGATAGGGCGCGTCGTGGTAGCTGCTGGCTAGGCATCCTGAACACATGCCCAAGTTAGGGAAGCCTCCGCAGTGAAATGATGCTGTCGATCGGTCGGCGGAGTTTGTCAGATTTGAAGACTCGCCGTCGGACTTCATCATTACTAATGTGATGCTACTGTCGAACACCAGCACTGCTTTGCAGGCAGCGGTGATCGAAGACAGATAGCCGCTGAACATTGCTTTTGCGAACGGGCCAAGTCTCACAGCCCTACGTCAGAATCGCTCGTACCGTACCATTGTAGACTCGTTCCTTGAGAACGAGGCTGAGATCACGACGAAGCCACAGGTGATGAAGGTAAACGAATGCTATTTTGGCTTTGGAGACACGCAGGTGATCTCATCTGTCAAACCGCCAATACTAAGACAACTCCCAAGATAAATGAATTTGTCAACCACTTCCAGCGGATGCCCTGAAAAGGTGAGACAAGGAGAATCACTTGGCGACTCCTGTAACAGGGCTTTACATTTGGAAGTGCAAAGGTCAACCCAAAGTGGGAGGCGGACATCTCCATTATAAGCAGCACATGTTGGGCGGCATGGGCGGACTCACAAATCACAGCGATGTCATCGGCGTACTCCAAGTCTTGAAGGCGGTCACCATGGAGCAGTTCAACACCGCAGGACTCAGAGTTATTCAGGACAGTGTCCAGGATCTCGTCCATGGTGAAGTTGAACAAGAATGGAAGGGCTGCGCAACCCTGTCTGCCACCGCTAGTGATAATGAATGGGGGCGAAATGTCTCTGTATGCTCGCACGCGGCCAGAAGCTTGATGGTAAATGCTGACGTACTTCTCAGGTACCCCCACTTCAGTAAGCAGTCCAAAAGAGCCACTGTCAACAGAGTCAAACGAGACTCGAATGTATGGTTGGTCGACTGCACGTATGGCGATGTTCAAGTATCTGACGGATCGTAAAGATATGGTCGACGCAACTGCGACTCGGGCGAAGTCCAGCTTGCTGTTCATGCAGGTGCTGTTCTTTTAAGCAGCTGAGCCTGCGCAAGAGTACAGCAACGGGCATTATGGATGCGACACAAATGAGACTGATGCGACGATGGTTGGAGCAAATGGTCCGGTCTCCTTTTTGTAGACAGGTACAACATCCGCTAATTTCCAGTCGGATGGGATGGTTTCAGTAGTCCAAATCTAATGAAAGAAAGATGTCAGTTCGCGGGTGAGAGCAGGACCCCCATGTTTGAAGAGAGTAGGAGGAAGTTAATCTTGACCAAATTACTTGTGGCACAGCGCACAAGGGAGCACTGTGCGTCCCGGAAGATGGACTCAGTTGTGCTGGTAGCCAGTTGAACTGATCTTCAAAGTGCTCTGCCCATCATACCAGACGACTATAAACCAGTTCGCCGTCATTTTCACGCAAAATTTCACTCACTGTTGGTCTTTTGCCTGGCAAGCGTTCACCCTATAAAAAGCTACAAAGGTCCGTATAACAACACTGCGACTTGGCGGATGTGACTCGCCACCAAATAATGTCACCGTCTTTTTCCCTTCCGGAGAATTCCCGCTTCACAAACCTTAGCCAATTCAAAGGAATCCATTGATCCCTTCATATGATGGCGAACACAGCAAGCAAACTCACGAAATCAGTGACACTTCACAAGTTCACTCACAACGCCAACTAACACATGGTTGGCGGCATCCGGTTTCGGATTTGCCTGTCACTGTGGCAAACCACAGGACGCCTGCGCCTACGGACGGACCATGGGTGGCTTGCGCTGCACCACTCACAGCTGCACCCACACCCCATATCCAGTGTAAACCCGGAGGAATAAGACCGGGAGGCATGTGGATGGGAGCCACGTTTCATCAACGGAGCCGGCCTACACTCCTTCACAGGCACACACAAGCACGCTGTAGTTGGGGAATCAAGCGCACACAAGGCGGTGGCTGGACCGTAATCCGCTCCACACTGAGTGCATGGAACCGCTTTTCGAGCTTAGCACGGCCACAAAGACCGTGCACCCCGTCCCCTCCAGCAACGACAAACTGTCTCCAGTATCAACGAGGTAGCGGTCAACATGCACATCAAGCGTAGCCACACCGGTGATATCAAACAGCAGCCAATCACTTGAGAGAGAGAGGCAAGGAAAATAACTCGATTAATGCATAAGGAAACGGTGACATAAATCCTAAATTAATGAGCATGTGAAATAAGTTGTTTACAAAGGAATCCTAGATAAGTTCACGAGGTCAGAAATTATACCTTACGGAATGCCACGAACACAAAAATGTTATGGAAATCGACTACAGTTGGCTTAAGCGAGGAGTGCGAGTTAATGGAATAAAGTTCCGTCGCAACGAGGCTGGACCTTAACATGGTGCGACGGTTTGCGTACCTCATTGACCCATTGAGCTATACTGGGTGATGCCTCCGAGCATCTCGAGAGCTACTCCTACCAGGTTGGTCAATGGTGAGAGGTCAGACAAACTCAGTCTCCTGGTCCTCCAGGTTGGGGGTTTGAAATGGGATGGCGTCCATTTCTGTAAAACGAAATCACTGCCACCCCGCTGCCTTGCAGACAGGCTTTTAAGCCAAAGGCTTTGGATGAGGACCCTAATCGTTCTCCTGTCTAGGTCTGGGCGCCCTAGCAGTATCCCAGGCTACATACAACCATGACATTCTCTTCAAACATAAACTTCATCCTGCACCGGCCGTCGCGCAGATTATCAAGGGTCGCCTTATCTGCTGCATACAGCAGGGCGGATAAGCGAAAGCATGCTACTGCTGGCGCCTCCCTTCTTTCTTTTCCACCTTTTTCTCTTACTCCCATCCCGGCCCCCATTACTAATCTTCCTTCTATAATTCCCATCTTAATTGACAGCAACCGAAGTGCTACTGGAGTAGAACCATCTGCAGTCACCATTCCACAGCACTTATCGGACGCCTATCGGCAAAAGTTCCTTATAAGGCCACGCTGTCCCGTATCCATGGCGACATTCAACGTCCGCACTCTAAGACAAACAGGTCAGCAGGCTGCACTCGCACGCACCTTGGACACACTGGGTATTGATGTGTGTTGTGTGTCCGAAACTAGGATTAATGACCCTAACGGGGTTATTGAATTGACTGCACCCGGCTTATCCTCTCGTTATTGGTTGCACGCATCCGAAGACGCCGATGCGGCACTCACGGGTCAAGCTGGTGTAAGTATCATTCTCAGCTCCAAGGCTGAGTCATCGTTGGTTGATTGGATTCCGGTGAACAGCCGTTTATGTGCAGCCCGTTTGACGACATCAGCTAAGGTGAATTCGCGAAGTAAAACAAAACGCTGTTTGTTTGTGATTTCTGCTTATGCTCCCACGGACTGCAGTTCTAATGCAGTCAAGGACACTTCCTATCACGAACTGAACACGCTGCTACGCAGTGCTACTAGTTCAGATATTATAGTACTTGCAGGGGATATGAACGCACAAGTAGGGAGTCTGAGCTCTTCAGAAGCTCAGCTGGGTGGTAAGTATGGATTTGACGCCGAAGGGGCTGACAACGGCGAGCGTCTGCTGCAACTGTGTGCGGAGCACCAGTTGTTTCTTACTAGCACTGCTTTTAGACACAGTGGGCGCCGAAGTGCCACTTGGCGTCCACCTGTAGCTGGTCAGCGATGGACCCAAATTGACCACATAGCCATAAGTTACAGGTGGCGCGGTTCCATTCTGGATTGCCGCTCGTACTGGAATATCTGTGTCGACTCTGACCATGCTTTGGTGCGCTGTCGTTTCTCCATGAACTTTACCGGAAGGCACACAAAGTGTCTCCCCTGATTGGCAACGGAGAAATTGTCCCAGTCCTCTGTCAGGCAAGCCTATCAAGAAGCACTGCATAACGAACTCTCGCTGTCTTGTCCTAATGATACTGAACATCAGTGGAATAGGATCTCGACTGCCATGCACGACGCAGGAGCATCTGCTTGTGGCACTATCAGTCGTCATCGCACCAGTCACTGGATATCCGAGAGGTCCGTGAACCTTTTGGAAGCTAGAAAGCACCTCCCGGCTGGTTCGGAACACAATGTGACCAGACGGGCTATTAGGTGTGAACTAAAGCGGAGCCTACGTGCTGACAAGGAAGCCTGGTGGACCAGTCGGGCTCAGGAAATTGAGGAAGCAGGAGCAGTAGGCAATTACCGGAAGCTCTTCCAGCTAATACGCACCACTGGTCCGAGGAAACCAGGCGTCAGTGAGACAATCAGGGGCAGTGCGGGTGCGCTGATACACAGTAAGGAGCGCCGTATGGCTCGTTGGTCTGAGCACTTTGAACATCAGTTCAGCTGGCCCCCTGCTCCCGGACCTCTTCCTACTCAGGTGATGCAGGACGAGCCATGGACGGTTAGTTTAGAGCCTGCGTCGGAGGCCGAGGTCCGAAACGCGATCACAGCCCTCAATCGTTTTCGTGCCGCTGGCCCGGATTCCCTCCCACCTGCACTATTTAAGGATGGAGGTGAGGTCCTCTGCAAAGCACTGACCTCCCTATTCGAACGCATCTGGAACGAAGAGAGTGTGCCGGCTAATTGGAGCGAATCGATTATAGTGGCAATATACAAAAAGGGCAATCGCACAGACTGTGGGAACCACAGGGGTATTAGCCTAACGCCAGTTGTGACAAAATTACTGGCCTCGATTCTCGTTCGTCGCCTCACTGCGGAACGGGAATCTCGGATTACGGAACAGCAGGCCGGTTTTCGCCCAGAACGTGGCTGTATAGATCATATCTTCACTTTGCGGCAGGTGCTAGAGCAGCACCACGCATACCGCAGACCGACAATAGCTGTGTTCCTCGATTTCAAGAGTGCGTTCGATTCGGTCGATCGATCGATTCTGTTCGAAATACTTGCGCGGAAAGGTGTTCCCACGAAATATGTGAACATTCTTCGTGCTCTATACTCGAACACTAGAGGCCGCGTCAGGGTCTATGGTGCCCTATCGGATAGATTTTCGACTACAAGTGGCGTTCGACAGGGTTGCTCGATTTCCCCAGTTTTGTTCAATTTCGTCGTGGATTCTATCATGGAGTGTTCCCTTGCGGAATCTCACGATGTAGATGTTGAAGTGCTGTCTGGTGAACGGTTAGTTGATCTAGATTATGCGGACGACATCGTCTTGCTTTTCGACAATGTTGAGGCGGCACAATCAACCCTGAATAGCCTGTCCAGAGTGGTCCCATTATTTGGTATGCACTTCGCACCTTCAAAGTGCAAAGTGTTGCTGCAGGACCATCAGCCACTCGATGACCCCTTGACCCTTGCTAACGAGGAACTCGAGGTGGTTGATCAATTCACTTATCTTGGCAGCTGCATCAGCAATGATGGGCGCATAGAAACTGACGTGAGCTCACGCATTGCCAAAGCCAGAGCTGCCTTCTTGAACCTGCGTCATCTTTGGCGACAGAAGGGAGTTTACCTCCGTCTGAAAGGCCGTGTATACAAGGCCACAGTGAGGTCCGTTCTGCTCTATGGTAGTGAAACTTGGCCCCTTCGGTCTGAAGATCTGAGGCGCCTTCAAGTCTTTGATCATCGTTGTTTGCGAAGCATTGCTGGTGTCGGATGGCACCAGCGTGTCCGCAACGATGATGTGCGTAGGCGAGTACTAGGTAGTGATAATCATGCTAGCTCCCTAGAACAACAGATAGCACTGAGTAAGTTGCGTTGGCTCGGGCACGTGCTACGCATGCCTGGTCACCGCTTACCTAAGAGGGCCTTGTTCAGTCTACCAGGTGTAGGATGGCGCAAGGCTCGAGGTGGACAGAAGTTGACTTGGCAGTGGGAAATGAAGTCACTGACGACCAAACTGGGTGCCTTTGGTCCGTCTCGCCTTCCGGGTTGGAGTCCACATGACTCACTTTGTGCTTGACTCGAAACTTTACAGGACATGGCTCGCAGTAGACACCAGTGGCGCGTCTGCTGTAGTCTCCTAATCGGATTGTCTGTTTAAAGTGTGTTTGGTGCTGAGTTATCTGCGGGGTAATAGCTGATTATGACGCGTGGCAGTGAAACCGCAGGGAAGCTGTCTCGCGGATGCCGCCTTATCTTTGCACGATAGCCAGCTGTTTGTGACGGAATGTTGTCTGCACAAGGTGTAGGCGCCTTGACCCTGAATATTTGCATAGGGCATTAAGGTTTTCAGGTAAGTCCCCCTTTCTCTCCCTCTTCTTATTCTTTATTTCATAGGTCCTCATGGTTGTATGGCAGCGAAGCATCAGTTCAAATGGCTGATGTACTGCTGTTGTTGTTGATGATGATGATGATGATGATGATGGCTGGGCCACGTGTTACGCATGCCAGCCCACTGACTTCCGCGGCGTGTGCTGTTTGCTCACTGGTGGTGTAGATGGAAGGAGAGGATGGGTGGCCAAGCAATGAGTTTGTCGTGAGGAATGAAGGCCCCTCACTTCGGAGCTGGCCTCAGTTGGTGCTTCACGGCGCCCTGGTTGGGGTCCGAAAGACGATGAACACATTTGGCTGACATGGCTAGGAGCGGACCTCATTGGCGTTCCTGCTGGGAGTTTCTTTGTCCCTCCCCATTACCTTTAGCCTCCCCTCCAACGACGGTCTCATTTCGTAGCGTAATATCATTTTACATAATAATTTTTTCTTGTTGCCTAGTAGCCGGCTGGTAGCTTGCCGGAACATTGCCTATCCGTTGCTCGTGGTAGCTCAGCTGGCATGCAACTGTTGTATTTATTTTCATTTTTCTTTTATGTATTGCGGCACAGTAGCTGAGGTGCTTTACTCCTCTAGTTGATGTGTATAATGATGATGATGACGCCGGCGCAACCAGAGGCTGCCGCTGTCATATCTCCGGATAAGCGCAAGCTGAATGTGCAATCGGAACTCGAGGATGGTGACAGCGATCGCAGCGTTGTTCTGTAGTTTTGTAAACGGATTTTGTTTAGACAGCAAACCTCGATGGAGAGGGTTTCCAATTTGCACGCAAGAACAGCTTGTGGTCCAATCTGCATAAGCGTTCGAACATTGAACGTAGCTAGCTTGAAGAGCGATCAGGGTGCAATAAAAGACTTGCTGTTGGAATTTGATTGTGTGCGATCGGTTTTCACCCGTTCGTTGATAAGACCAAAGATACCTTTATGTTTGCAATGCACTTTTGGAGACTCGGAATGGGAGGGGGTTACCAAGAACGGGAGGATTAAATAAACGTGAAACGAAGAAGGTAGCTTGCGGTGGGGCAGAGTGAGGTTTAGCTTACCCGACCGCAAGCACCTCGACCAAAGAGAGAAAGATAGTCCAGAGAGCGAGAATCGTGTGCAGAGAGTCGTAAATCCATCATTTAATGTGTTGTGTGGGCATACAGCATCCCTATTGCCCAGGCCGAGGAAGGGGTTGACTTAGAGAACCCATCCGGAGCCTTCGGTCATAGGGACCTGATCCGAAAGACATTGGGGCGAATTCAGGGAATCGCGCCCTTTGGGAGCCGGTGACCGATTTCTCGTTTCATATGCGTTTCGTTTGGCGGGCTACCAAATAGGGGCCTTTTACTCCTAGCGTCCAGCTAAAATATTACAACATGTATAATGATGATGATGATGATTACAACCCTCCAGCGAGGCGAAGCAAGCGGCAGTGACTATATTTAGTGGCAAGATTGACTTAACCTGTACCAAACAACCCAACCAATTATTCTTTCGCCAAAGTATCTTGAAATCGTCGATTAGACGGCTTTGTTGTTTCATTTTCTCTTTATCTTCCCGTTCCCTGTTTGTTTTCACCATCCGTTCAGCTAAGGGTCGATCCCATCGGCATCTGAGAATGGTATCCAGCCAGGTGCTACACTTTACCTCCAGAGTTGTCTCTTACTAAGTGGCTGTGATAACTTCATCCAACTGCCTATGAGGTATTTGTTTTGCATTGCAGCCTTTTAAAATCTACCACGATCTACGTGCGCACGGAAGCCCTTGAAATCCTCGATCAGGCGCATATTATACAGTCTTTTCAAAGTTGCAAAATGTTTAATGATTCTTACAGTCTTGGTCATTTATGGAGTGCAAGAAATACACACTGGAAGAGTGATATGTCGAAGGATTATGGTATTGTTTTTTGTCTGTATAGTTTTCCATTTCAGGCGTTGGGTTATCAAATTGTCCCATCGACTCTGCCTTCATGGGTCCAAATCTTTGGAATGAATCTTTCATGATCTCTGATCTCGATAACATTAAGTTGGACGAGTTTAGTTCGAATATTCCTGAGGAAACAACGATTGCTCCAAGCTCATTGGACGTTTTTGAGGAAATCAAAGTATTTTCACTTACTGACCAGAGTTAATTTCTTGCAGCCAACACTGGAGTCGATCTCGACAACAGTGCCTCAAATACCTGTTGTAAAATGCCAGCCGTCCGCCTCCAGAATTTGTAGCAGTTTTCGATCTGCTGAAGGTTTGATCCATCGCTAATTTATTTGGTGTCATTTTTTCATTTTTTCTGTTCGTTGCCATTTAACTTTTTGTGGCATTGTTATATGGACGCTGTGACAAACTATCGCGGTGCTGCGAGCGTGTACCATGCTGTATTTCGCATGCGAATACCTAGGTTTCCCTGATAGCAAGAACCTCCAGTGGCATTTCGCTGAGAGCCCGAATAAAGTCCGGACTGTCGGGAAAATGTCCACAGCATTACTATATCTTTTGTCTACTACCCCCAACGCGTTGCCTTACCTTGCCCATTATCCGTGACCTACCCGCCGTACCGCCAACGATAAAGGTACCATACACGCAGTCAACTTTTTCAAAACGCATATTTGGTCTACAAACTGGGGATCGGTGGCGTTGGCACCAAATTACTGTACCCAATCGCGACTCGTAGCAGTTGTTATGATATATCATATAAGACGAACTAAGTGTTTGAGTGAAACTGTCACAAAATCCCCACGGTCTGCTGACAGTCCGATTGTGCTGGTAGAATTACTGTTAAAGATCTTTGGGACAGAAGAACACGACTGAATTGGAAAAGACTAGCTCAGATCGCATTCCAAGGATGAAATAGACTCCCATCTGATGACCTTCCTGTTTCTTGCACCGGCAAGCAGACTAGGGATTTGATTCACCCGAAGCTGTAACATGAACTGGCCGTTGAACTAAGTGACCTATTTGCATGCATTTTTTGCAACCGCTTGACAACTGTGCCTAACCTTGGGAACAGGAGGCCATCATCTGTCCGATTTTCAATGGCTGCAATACTAACCTACTCGCGAACTACCTGGCCGTGAGTTTGCCAAGCGTGATATTCAAGGTATTTGAAAAACTGCTAAGGGATTCTGTGGATAATCATCTGGATAAGTTACCTAATCTCCAATAAAGCTGCACGACCTGCGTTCTAATCGGGTTAGAACGGGAATTCGGTTATCGCGCAGAGTTATTGTATGCTGGAGCTCGGTTCCGGAGCACTTCGTTAGGGAATCTACATTTGAGGGTTCTGATCGTCAGTTCGGTGCTCTTTGGTGGGAATACTAAACCTTCCCTTTTTCCTAACCGAGTTGCATCTTCAGCTTCCTCCACTTTTTTCAATTCCTCTCCTGCCTTAGTATTATTGCTTGGTTAACCTTCCTCCTCAGCCACCCCGTGCCATCAAGAATCTTAAGCTTGCCTTGTAGTCTGAGGTCGCGGCTTGGAGGCTGTTTAGGGGACTAGGCAACCTTTGCAGTGTCCTATCCCACGCGTAACTAGTGGTGGTTGCGTGGCAGCGAAGCGTCAGTACTGTGTACCGGCCTACTGTTGATGCCTTTTTAAATCTTCCTCTTGCTTTGCGAGTTTACCATTCACACTTTCTTACTTCACGTAACTGACCTGGCGGGGATCGCTGGACAGGACATATGGGCACTAACTAGTTGGTCATGGTGTGATGCGGTTTTTGTTTTAGGTTTATCGAAATCCCAATCTGCCCCAGCAATTCCTGGTCCAACGAGACGCAGAAAACACATTCACGGGATTGTCCTATTGTTCCGGTTCCAAATGAACTTGAGCTTGACTTTTAAATTGCATCCCTTGTTTAATTTTCGGACAAATATTTTACTGAGGAGCGGGATAGATTTAACTAACCCTTATTGTCCTCGTTTGCGATCGTAACATGAGGCCGACAGAAGGAAGATCAGGCCAGGTCAGGTCACGTTCAAAGTACGAAGTAGGCTCCCCTTGTACTCTCAGACAGACCATGGCTCCCGGCACATCGACATTTGCGTTCCTGCTCTTGAATCTGCAAAAGTAAGGCAATAAAATGGGCAACATCTGCACTTTCTTGGATCATGAACTACGAGGTCTGAAAATTTTCGATTCGATGATTCGGAAGGAAAATTTAACCAACACTTAACTAGCCTGTTTTTTGAGGCTTCTACTGCAGCATTTCCCACTAAGGTAGAAAGAAGCCCGTTCTGACTATGAATTACTCGATTCGCAAAGAATTTCGCTCAAATTTTTAGCCTGGACCTTTGGTGCATAGGCTCAAGTTCATGCCTCCGCAGGTAGTCGCATGGAGCCAGTTCAAACATAACAGAAGATTTGCTACCACTGAGGTCCTTCATAATCTTAAACGTTTCTGTCAAGTCCTCTCTCAATCTGCGCCTTTCCACGGAAGAAATCCCTAGTTGCTTTAGGCGTTTTCCGTACGACTTTTCACGCTGACCGTCATTTATCTTAGTCGTCAACTTTTAAACTTTCTTTATACTTATACTTATTATACTTCAGGAGGTAGTGTTCAATCCTGCACACAATACTTTGAGTGTACTCGTACCACCGCTTTATATAAGGGAAGGAAAACCTCAAGTCTGCCTCAAAAGTGAGGCAGAATAGCCCCTGTCGCGTCTTATTGGTGGCATGTTGACACTGTATTGAAGGCTTAAAGTTATTCATCACAGTGACACCCAGATCATCTACTGCAGCAGCGTGTCGTAACGTCAGGGTGCCAGCAGAAGTTTACACTGTAACCCCTTCGCTACTGCACCCTAGTAGTTGACATTCGTTGATATAAAGAGGCATGTTCCACAAAGACGACCATCTCACTGCAGTGCGAAGGTCTTTAGATAGCGTGCTGTTGATAAGTTTTTCATCATCTACGAAGACATAACAAGGGCTCTCAAGGCGAGTGGCTGGTTCATTTATATACATAAGAAATAGTAGCGGGCTTTAAACAGAACCCTGGGAAACACCACTGTGCTTGAATTTTAGTCACCAGCCCTAACAACACTGTCCAACATCATTTTTATGACAGAAATGAGATAGGGTGTTGATAGTAACACCAAGTGAGCTGATTACAAATATGCGGATTAAATGTTTCTATCACGTCGGGCTTTTTTACTTTCAATTTTCCATTTCAGCTAAGCAGTGCATTTCATGCATCGAATGCTCGGCTGTGATTGGCATATTGGCTCGTTGTAACTGTATAAAGGAAGTGATCTTGGCCATGGTATCCCCTTGATACTGAAAGTCGATTGAGAGCTGTGTTTTTTACTTGGCATCTTGACCATGGCTCAAAGATGCTGCTGTGTCAATGACTGAAATCCTTTTTTGTTACGTCTGTGGACAGTTTCCGACAAAGTCGCAGTGAAAATCCATTTCTTCACTACTGTAATCTGCTTACCACGCATGTTTTGGGATGAAACTGGGAGATAAGGAGTGGGCGTCGTATATTGTTTGTGTGTTGTGCAATCTTCATCTGACTCAGTGGCTCAACGGCAAAGGTAAGATGCCCTTCGCAATCCCCATGATGTGCATGGAGTCGAAGAATCACACGACAGGCTGGTACTTCTGCTAACTAATGTTATTGGATACACCAACCGAAACGAGGGTAAAATTCATTACCCTGTTTTTCCATCAGTTATTCAACCTTTTCGCCTAATTGAACCTTACCCATTCCAGTGCCTCCACTGAACATATCACTGGTGAGGATTAGTGCTTCTGCATCTTTAACTTCACCTGATCCCGACATTTTTGAAAACTTGTAAGCTGATGGTATCAACCCACGTCCTATTGATCAATCAGAGCGGAATGACTTAGTACGTGACCTGGGCTTGCCTAAAGGCAAGGTCGAGTTGTTGGCATCTCGGTTACAGCAGTAGGACTTACTGTTACTGTATACAGAAGGCAAAGTGTTAACTTGTCTGGTTTTTATGACACGATGGAAACGTTGTTACTGTTCCAACCTAGAAAGACTGATGAAGGACCTTGCCGCGAGGCATATCAGTGATGAATGGCGTTTGTACATTGACTCGTCCAAGAGAAGTCTTAAGGCTCTGCTACTCCACAGTGGAAATGTCCTCTCAGCTGTTCCTGTTGCATGCCACCAATCTGAAGGAGACTTACGACGGCATGCAACAGATACTCGCTGCACTGCAACACGATAAATACTGTTGGAACATCTGTGCTGACTTCAAATTCATTGAACTTTTAATGGGTATCATCATCATCAACAATAACCGTGCATCAGCCATTTGAACTGATGCTTCGCTGCCATACCATCATGATGACCTATGGCATAAAGAATATTAAGTGGGAGAGAAGGGGGCTCACCTAAAAACCTTAATGCCCTAAGCAAACACTCAGGGTCAAGGCGCCTACAGCTTGTTTAAACAACATACCGTCACAAACAGTTGCCTATCGTGCAAAGATAAGGCGGCATTGGCGAGACAGTTTCCTTGCGGTTTCACTGCCACGCGTCACAATCAGCCATTACCCCGCAGATAACTCAGCACCAAACACACTTTAAACAGGCAATCCGACTAGAAGGCGACAGCAGACTCGCCACTGGTGTCAGTTGCGAGCCATATCTTGTAAAGTCTCGAGCCAAGCACAAGGCGAGTCAAGTGGACTCCAGCGCGGAAGGCGAGACGGACCAACGGCATCCAGTTTGATCGTCAGTGATTTCATTTCCCTCTGTCATGTCAACTTCTGTCCACCTCGATCCTTGCGCCACCATACATCTGGCAGACTAAACAAGGTCCTCCTAAATAAGCGGTGACCAGACATACGTACTACGTATGTCCACTTGACTCGCCTTGTGCTTGGCTCGAGACTTTACAAGATATGGCTCGCAACCGACACCAGTGGCGAGTCTGCTGTCGCCTTCTAGTCGGATTGCCTGTTTAAAGTGTGTTTGGTGCTGAGTTATCTGCGGGGTAATGGCTGCTTGTGACGCGTGGCAGTGAAAGCCACAAGGAAGCTCTCTCGCCGATGCCGCCTTATCTTTGCACGATAGGCAACTGTTTGTTACGTATGTTGTTTAAACGCAACTTATTCAGTGCTATCTGTTGTTCTAGGGAGCTAGCATGATCATCACCACCTAGTACTCGCCTACGCACATCATCGTTTCGGACAAGCTGGTGCCGTTCAACACCAGCAAAGCTCTGCAGAGAACGATGATCAAAGACTTGAAGGTCCCTCAGGCTTTCAGACCGAAGAGGCCAAGTTCCACTACCATAGAGCAGGATGGCCCTCACTGTGGCCTTGTATACACAGCCTTTCAGAGGAAGGGAAACTCCCTTCTGTCACCAAAGATGCCACAGGTTCAAGAAGACAGTTCCGACCTTCACAATGCGTGAGCTGACTTGTTTTTGTGCCCATCATTACTGATGCAGCTGCCAAGGTAAGTGAATTGATCAACCATCTCGAGTTCCTCGCTAACAAGGGTCAAGGGGTCATAAAGTGGCTAGTGGTCCTGCAGCAACACTTTGCACTTTGAAGGTGTGAAGTGCGTAATAATGGGATCACTCTAGACAGGCTATTCCGGGTTGATTGTTTCGCCCGAACATCGTCAAAAAGAAAAACGATATCGTCCACATAATCAAGATCAACTAATCTTACATCAGGTAGGACCTCAATGTCTACATCGTGAGATTGTGCAAGGGAACATTCCATGGTAGAATCCACGACGAAATTGAACAAAAATGGGGAAATCGGACATCCCTGACGAACGTTACTTGTGGTCTGAGGGCTACCCGACAGATCGCCGTGGACCCAAACGCGGTCTGTAGTGTTCGAGTATGCAGCACATAGGATGTTCACATATTTCTTGGGAACACCTTTCTGCTCAAGTATTTCGAACAGAATGGATCGATCGACTGAATCGAACGCACCCTTGACATTGAGGAACACAGCTATTGTCGGTCTGCGGTATGTGTGGCGCTACTCTAGCACCTGCCGCAGACCGAATATATGATCTATACAGCCACGACCTTGGCGGAAACCAGCATGCACTTCCCTAATCCGAGCTTCCCGTTCCACCGTGAGGCAAAGAACGAGAATCGAGGCCAGTAATTTTGTCACAACTCGTGTTAGACTAATAACTCTGTGGTTTGAACAGTCTGTGTGACTGACCTTCTTGTATATTGCCACTATAATCGATTCGCTCAGATCAGCCGGGACGCTTCATTCCAGATGGGTTCGAATAGGGACGTCAGTGCTTTGCAGAGGACCTCACCTCCATCCTTAAATAGTGCAGGTAGGAGGGAATCTGGGCCAGCGGCACGAAAACGATTGATCGCTGTGGTCGCGTTTCGGACCTCGGCCTTCGATGGAGGCTCTAAACTAACCGTCCATGGCTCGTCCTGCATCACTTGAGTAGGAAGAGGTCCGGGAGCAGGAGGCCAGCTGAATTGATTTTGTAAGTGTTTCGCCCAACTAGCCGTATACCGCTCCTTCTTGTGTATCAGCGCACCCGCGCTGTCTGTCTCACTGACGCTTGTTTCCTGGGATCACTGGTGCGCATCAGCTGGAAGAGCTTCCGGTAATTGTCTACTGCTCCTGCCTCCTCCATTTCTTGAGCCTGACTGGTCCACCAGGCTTCCTTGTCAGCACGTAGGCTCCGCTTTAGTCCGCGCCTAATAGTCAGTCGGGAGGTTTCTTCTGGATTCCAACAGGTTCACGGAGCTCCCGAATATCCAGTGACTGCTTCGGACACAATTGATAGTGTCACAAGCAGATGCTCCTGCGTTGTGCATGACGACCGAGATCCTATTCCACTGAAACTCAGTGTCATTAGAGCAACAAAGCGGAAGTTCGGTACGCAGTGCGTCTTGATATGCTTACCTGACCAAGGGCTCAGACAATCTCAGTTGCCAGTCGGAGAAGACGCTTGGTGTGCCTCCGGGTAAAGTTCATGGAGAAACGACAGCATACTAAGACATGATCAGAGTCGACGCAGATATTCCAGTACGAGCGGCAATCCAGGATAGAACCATGTCACCTGTAACTTATGGCTATGTGATCAATTTGGGTCCATTGTTGGCCAGCTACGGGAGGACACCAAGGGGCACTTCGGTGCCCACTGTGTCTAAAAGCAGTGATACTAAGAAACAACTGGTGCTCTGCACACAGTTGCAGCAGACGCTCGCTGTTGTCAGTCCGTTCGGAGTTAAGTCCATAATTACCACCCAGCTGAGCTTCTGAAGAGCTCATACGCCCTACTTGTGCGTTCGTATCCCGTGCAAGTACTACGATATCTGAACTAGTAGCACTGCGTGGTAGGGCGTTCAGTTCCTGATAGCATATTGCCTTGACAGCACTTGAACTGCAGTCAATGGGAGCATAAGCGGAAATCACAAACAAACAGCGTTTTATACTACTTCGTGAATCAACCTTAGCTGATGTCGTCAAACGGGCTACACATAAACGGCTGTTCACCGGAATCCAGTCAACCAACGATGGCTGAGCCTTAGAGCTTAGAATGGTACCTACACCAGCTTGACTCGTGAGTGTTGCATCGGCGTCTCCGGATGCGTGCAACCGATAGCGAGAAAATAAGGCGCGTGCAGTTATTTCAACAAGCCCATTGATCCTAGTTTCGGACACACAACACACATCAATACCCAGTGTGTCCAAGGTGCATGCGAGTGCAACCTGTTGACTTATTTGCCTTAGAGGGCGAACGTTGAACGCCGTTATGGAAACGGGACGACATGGCCTTATAAGGGACTGTTGCTGATAGGCGTTCGATGGGTGTTGTGGGGAAGTGGATATATATATATATATATATATATATATATATATATATATATATATATATATATATATATGCAACAGTCTACGGATACACATAGAGCCATCAACAACCATGGCACTCAAAAAAGCTACAGAAATAGTAAAAGAAAACACAACACATCCAAGTGCATGGTTCCCTCAGAGGGCGAGATACTATCCGGGTCCCAAAACTGAAGTAGGGTGTTGACTTAGGGGACACCACCCCGAGCCTTTGGCTGAATAGCCTGCTCGCAAGGTAGCGGAGCAAATTCAGGGAATCGCGCTCATTGGGAGCCGGTGATTGATTGCTCATTTCATACGCCTTTCATTTGTTCCTTTATCAACAGGGGCCCAATGCTCCACAGAATAACAGCATAAATTTGCTGGAATACAATGCTTTGCCAGGATGAAGCAAGGGACAGTGACTTTATTTAATGGCGAGTCACGTCCGTCACGTTACAGTGTTGTTAAACGAACATATGTGGCTTATTATAGGGAGAACGCTTGCCAGGCGAAAATCCACCACGTCCTGGAACACTGTTGCCGACCCATTTGCTAGAACGGAAAAATCCCGAACCACCCGGCTGGCACCACGAGGAGGTTGTTCGGGAAGCCAGCTGCAAATGATTCAATTACAGTGATACTTCCGTTGCTGTCATTTAAGCTGGGAATTATGGAAGGAAGATTAGTAATGGAGGTAGGGATGAGAGTAAGAGAAACAGGTGGAAAGCAAGAAGGGAGGCGCCAGCATTATCATGCTTTTTTCTTATCCGCCCTGCTGTATGGAGGAAACAAGGCGACGACTCTTGATAATCTGCGGGACGTCCGATGCAGGATGAAATTTATGTTTGAGGCAAAAGTCATTGTTTTATGTGGGTTGAGATACTGCCAGGGCGCCCAGGCCTAGACAGGAGGACGATTATGGTCCTCATCCAAAGCCTTTGGCTCAAATGCCTGTCTGCCATCCCATTTCAAACCGACAACCTGGAGGGTCAGGAGACTGAGTGACCCTTGACCAACCTGGTGGGAATAGCTCTCAAAGCACCCGCGGACACCACCCATTATAGCTCATTATGTCAAGGAGGTACGCAAACCGTCGCACCACATTAACTTTCAGTCTCGTTGCGACGGACAGTCTCGTTGCCATGGGTATGCAAGGAGGCTTCGCGAAATATTGCTTATGCTTATAGAACAGTAAAGCAACTCAACAACACTGCACAACAGAAAAGCGGCCTGAGAGAACGGAGTATACTGCAGGGAAAATGAGCGCAAAGTAAACACCTCTTGTGCAACCGGATCATATCCATCTGCCACCACTACACATCAAGCTTGGTTTGATTAAAACTTCGTCAAAGCTCTCAAGTGAGATTGTTTTGCGTTTCATCACCTGAGAAATTGTTTCCGAAGATCAGTGATGCGAAGCTCAAAGAAGGGACACTTAATGGGTCTGGTATTCCTCGGTTATTGGCAGACAGTGCTTTTGAATGCGTTAGAAGCATGGCGATCATTCAAGGCTGTGTACAGGATTTTGGGGCAGAACAAAGGCAGATAGCTAGAGAGACATTATAAAAAATTTCACTACGGACTATCAGGCTGTTGATGTTGGAATGTCACTCAAGATTCACTTTCTGTTCGCGATGAACATGGTGAGCGCTTCTAACAAGACATTTCAGTCATGGAGCAGCGTTACAGTGGCAAGTACACGCCTTCTCTGATGGGTGACTTTTGCTGGTTTCTACAGCGTGAGGGCGCTGGACCATACGAGCGACTATCTCGGCGAAGTCATCATTTCCCAATTCCAAACTGCAGTCAGTAGTTAAGAGCGAGTGTAGCAGTGATAATGATGGCTTAGCTGTCTTCACCGTAGCTGACAGCAGCTTACCACGTTGTGTGCTTTTTCTTATTACCGTAATGGCCTGATGAGAATAATCGAAAAGAGATCTGTTCGCTATTTGGATTTCTTATCTTAAAATGGGCATCATTCATGAGTCAAACATATTTGCTACATACATGCATACTGTATATCTTGTGCTTCAATACATTTACATATATTTCTTACCATATATGTTGGACATTATTGAAGATAATCATTAGCTTATAACGATGTAACCTGGCATGCTAGTTGATATCGGAATACATTTGTACGACCGGTAGAGTGTATTTCATTAGGTAGGAACATTGTCATCGATGTCATAGAAAATAAACTTATTTTTGTCGAAAAGTAGAATGAAGGTTTTATCGCAAATAAATTCTGTTATTCAATTCATTAGTTGGGACTGTTTCCCAAACCATGTCAACTTTTCCAGTAAGACACGATGATTGACGGACTTAAGGGGTTTACTAAAGTTGAGATAACAAACTTCTACTGAAATCCCATCATCGAGACAGTAAGTTATTTTCTCTAAAAAGCACAACTAATTGGTGAGTTATGACTTCTGACACTGTGCTGCTCCGCTCCTATCAAGTATGCGCAAGTAGGGCCGACAAATTCTGTTTCTTATAAGCTTCTCCAAGAAATTGAGCGGAACATGGGTGGACTGACAGGCCTATAGTTAATCATTAATACACCTTTGCCGAAGGTAAGGAACATACCTCAGCTAATGTGCCGCAATACGAAAAAGTAAGACGTTAAGCACTGTAGACTTAAAAGCTATAACAAAAGTAACCTAATGTTAACATCACATTTTGGTGGTTGTTGGAGGGAGAAGTTATAGGGAAGGAGGGACAAAGAGACTCACAACACAAACGTCACTGAGGTCGGCTCTTCGCCATGTCAGCTAGTGTATGCAACCAAACGTGTTTATCATCCCCAGCTACGCAGCCGGGAATCACCAACCGACGCCAACTTCGAAGTGAGGGACTTCATTCCTCCAGAATAAGTCATCGCTTGGCCACCTCTCCTCTTCATCCATCCACACCCGGCACACAAACAACGCACGTCACGGAAGTTGGTGCGCTGTCATGCGCAACACGTGGCCCAGCCATCGGAGCCTGGTGCTTGATATGCTGGTGCTGAGCGGTTCGCTGTTCCTGCACCAAATACGCGACGCCAAACACGCTCATTGCTCACATGATGCTGCCACCAGACAGGAGCTAAGTCGTGAACGCAGCGATGATCGAACGTAGCTAACCTCTTTATGTCTGTCGATTTGGTGGGCCAACTCTCGCAACCATAAAGGAGGATTGTACGAACGGTTACACTTTAAACTCTGCCTTTCAGAGCCAGAGTAATGTCACGCTGGCGCCACAGATGGCGATTAGCAAAAGCACATCGAGCTTTTGCTATACGGTTCGTGATCTCAACTTCTGTTCCACTGGCGCTGATATAGCTGCCCAGATACTTGCATTTCTCAACAACTTCTAAATTATCACCGCCAGGGGTCAGTGCAGGTGTGGGTCCCTGCCAATCTTGGAGAAGAATTTTGCATTTCTATGGTGCAAAGCATAGCCCGAAACGACTGACAGCCAGTGCAACGTAGCACCTTCGGTGGCTGTCACAGATGAGCGAAATATCGTCGCCATATTTCAATTCGAGAAGTCGTTCACCAGGGAGCAGCTCCACAACTTCCAAGTCGTGCCCGGCGAAAGTTGTCTCCGTGACTTCGTCACTGGTGAAGTTAGAAAAGAAAGATGACAGTGAGCAACTTTATCTCACACCACTGGCGATATTGAAGGACGACGACAGATTTCCATAAACCTTCACTCTGCTGGAGCTACGCACCTATAGTGCTCGGATAATGTTCACATATTACTCGGACATACCTTTCCTGAGTACACAGTTCCAAAAGGCACATCGATCAACCGAATCGAAGGCACCTTTGGTGTCGAGAAACAGGACAACAGTGGGCAGCCAGTATATGTGACGGTGTTCCAGTGACTGGTGCAATGTGTAGATGTGGTCACTACTGTCTCGATTTCAACGAAACCCCGTTTGCTCTTTGTGCATCTGGCTTTCTCGAGTGCCACAGGGCAACAGAGGCAAGTAATTTCGAGGCAATAGAGATCAGACTGATTCCTCTATGACTGCTGTATTCGGAACGGGATCCTCCCTTGAAAATTGGAACTATTACGGAACGCATTCGATCTGTCGGGATAGTTCCCTGCTCCCATAGATTCACTAGTAAGTTATATAAATAGTCCATAAGTGCAGGGTCCCCAAATTTGAAAAGGGTTGGATGAATTCGATGTGCTCCGGCGGCCTTGTTCAATTTCAGCCGTCTGATCCCACGTTCGATTCCTGTGCGCGAGAGCGTATTCAAGGGAACGGTCCAGGGAGTAGGGCGCTCATTTGCCGATGGCAAAACTGGTAACTCTGACTGATTACGCTTCTTCTCAAAGTGCTTGGTCCAACGGTCCAAGCGCTTTGACAAGCTGTAGATCGTCTGTTCACTCTCGTCGCTTATCGTTTTGCTAACACCAGGTTTCCGGCTGCCCGTTTCTCGTATCAAACGGAAAAACTTTCGATCGTTACGAAGAGTAGCAGCTGTTTGCATCTCCGAGTCACGATGAGACCATCAGACTTCGCGGTCTGTCTTCAGGATAGCACGTGGTTTCACCTTGAGAGCTTTGCGAGTCTCATTGTATTCGCTTCCAGCTGGAACGCGTCGGTCCTATAGGTAATAGGTGCTTAGTTAGACTCCCTTTGTGTATCGCCACAACAGTTGCCTCTTTTTCACTCTTATGATAACCCGAAGTAACATGTTGCTCAGGTCCAGTACAGTATATTGGAATATATCCGCGAGCGGCTTTATAATGACAGGATACCCACTGACAGATTCGGCCGACTTGTAAACATCCAGTTGTGCCAAAACATCAAAGGCTGATCCATTTAGTGGAATATCTGGTATAATACTCTGTGATGTGATAGGACACCCATTATCCACACACGCCCAGCAACACCTGTGTCTTATACTTGCCATCTGTATTACGGTTACCGTCTTCTTTGCCTTAGGTTACCGACCTCTCTCTCACAAGGAAGCCTTCGACTGAACATAACTATATTCTTCGGTCTTGGTTTCAAACTGAGCTAACCTAACGCCACAGCAGTATTTTGCTTATCTCTGCAATCTAACTGTCGAATTCCTGTATCTTTTATAATGTAGCTAACGCTTTAAGTGCCCACTGATTAGGAAGTAAGTTGCGCGTAGTTTCGAACGTCCAACTACGCGCTTCGGGTGCGTGTCGATTGCTCATGCCAGTTTGTTCAGCTGCTTTATGAATGGGGGTAGCACTTTCACTTTTTATGTCATACTTCTGCGCTTCAGCAGTCTCCTGGACGAATTGCTTCGATCGTCCAGACTTAGTCACCCTTAGTCATATCTATCCACATTTTAACGCGCCATTGTTGCCTTTTATTCTCATTGTTCACATTCTGTTTTTTCTTGCGACTAAACTTATCTTTTCCCCCAGATTGCTCATGTTCCTTCAAAACACATGTTTGCAACGGGCCTCCACCAAAAGTAAAGGTAAGCGATGCATCTATACCCTAAATATATCACCTCCCTTGCCATTCTGTTTCTATTGACTCCGCCCCCCTATGTTTTTTTCCTCTAAAGTACCCAATGTCTATTGATAGCCGTCGCAGAGATGTGTGCGAATCAACGCTAAGAACTATCCAGTCATTTTAACACTTAACACTCTTAACGGCCTTCTCTGGTATGGATATAGGTTTTCATGTACCGCTATCCTTTCATCGTGGTTCGTCCCAGGCATATATTAGGTGCAGTTACGTTTCAAGTATGGCCAAAAAACTCCAATGCACAGCTCCATCGCGACAAAAGGGGATCTTAGCGCGTTCCATCGGATCATTTGCCGATCCGATCCACTCGTCAGGGCCAAGTGATGCCTTGTTCATTTTGCAGGCAAATATACTCACCCGTGGGTATATTTAACTTCAAACTAAAACCTAGAAGTGATATAAGTCGCAAACAAGCTGTCTCAGCGATGCCGTTTTTTCTTCACACGATATCTGGCTATTCGTGAACGTATCGTGTTGACAAGTTGATAGGTATTTTGACCCTGACGGTCTGCTTCAGGCGTTTAGGTTTTGCACTGGCTCACCCTTCTCTCCTTCTCATTATCTTTCATTCTCTAGGTAATTGTGTTTGTACGTCAACGAAGCATCAGTTCAAATGTCTGATCATGATACGCTCGCACCAACTACTGTGGAATAACCCGACTTGTGGACCGTTGCGCTATTCCCGCTGCATTGTGGTCAGAATTCCTAGCTTAGGGTAGAGCTCCCCTTCCGGAAGTGACCGAGAGGCAAAGTCATTATGATCATTTGGACGATAAAATTAGAAAAAAAAGTTATTGGACAACTCTAACAAACTGCACTTGCCGTATGGAGCTCTGGAGACATTCTCACGGACGTTTACTCGTTTTCAGGAGTTGCAGTACGGAAACGTCAGGGTAGAAACCCGTTTCCCTGCCACGTCACTGGCTGGCACGTTTAACCATGTCGAGGGCGGCTTTCAGGTCAAAGTAAACCACCAGCTTAGCCGTTTGTGTTTGTTTACTGTAATACTTGACGGATAGTAACTATGTAGTCGATACGGCCACGACCACGACGAAAGGCAATCTGGTTTTCAAGGATGCCGGTGAGTCATCGCAGAACGATTTCCGTGAGCAGTTTGGACGCAATGGAAATGGAAAGCTGATGGCTAAATACGTTTTGCACAAATCCATTGACCACTTTTGTAGGTGAACACGATATTCGACCGCAAGCAGTTTGAAGGCATCTTTTTCGTTTCACAATCAGTTTTGAATAGGGATAAGTCCACACAACAAAAACCCATCTTTCCACAAAGATGGAGAGAAGTCGTTTGGTTTGCGAGTCTGGTCTTATTACAACACAGAAAGTTCGTGTTGCATTTCTTCCAAGGTGAGTAGTGTGACATCAACTTCCCTTTTCGGCTCAAGTGAATCGGTAACCAGCATTGTTGTTAGTCTGATCAGTGTTTCGTTCAATGGGCAAACCGATACAGTTGGGAGTGGATCAGCTGTTCATCTTTCTCAGATATTAATTCATTAACTGGGGACGTGTTCTTAATGAGTTGTTCCCAGCAGCACTTCTTTATTCCACGGGTCCTTGCCACTAAACAACAGTAACAGTCAATTTTAAGACTCGCAGTCAGTCGTCGTTTCATGGCGTTACGGACACACTGAAACTGAATACCTAAGGGAACTCGTTTACGATCTTTGGTCAAATTGATTAATATCCGAGAAATCCATTCGCATTCCGGACATCCCCCAACTTAGGCGTACAGCAGCCTTCAAAGTAATTTTTCATCACACACTTGAGGCAACTAGCGCTCGCCTCACCAACCTCATTCACCGTTTAAAACTGGTGATCCAGCTCGCTATGATGTTGGCTGTTTTGTTGTAACTTGGAGAGTGGCTACCATGTGCGCGCGCACTGGACTATGGGCGTAATCCAAGCACGTACTCCATCGGTGGCTGATGGGCCCAGGCCGCCGGTGAATTCTGTAAATTCCAGGTGATACAATGTGTATGCTTGAATTGGAAAGCAGTACAGTGGTTGTTCCCAACGCATATTCGAAATCAGAGATAATACATCACGATCCACTCTCAGAAAGCAGGTTTTGGAAAGTCTGGGCACTAGACAGCGCTGCTTCACCTTTCCGGATGACCCATGGCGCAGTGACACGTTGCTGGCATGCGGAAGTTATGGGGTCCGAACCCGGCAGGAGTCCGATGGAAAGCGCACCAATGGCAGACTCAGAAGGTCGAAACAGCACTGTCTAGTGCTTTTCCAGACTTGCCAAAGCCTGCTGACTGAGAGTGAACCTTGCTGAATTATCTGAATTATACCAATTATACCGCTACTCATTCGTAACATATTCGAAGTAACCGATTGCCATTATTTGTTCCGTGTGGGGGGGGGGGTAATTAGACATATCCGACCCGGTGTGTTATGGACCTTTTGCTGTTTTATCCTCACTGCTTGTTGGTATGCATGTAAAACGCCTTAACAATCGAGTTGACTGTCTACATTGGTATCTTACTGGCCGGAGGCTGCGTCTCACTGCCATGCGCCCACGCTAATTGTTTGCTTTCCGTTTATTTTCGTCTCTGCCTTGAGTCTTACCTTGTGTTTGTTACTCCGATTTCGTTTAAGTTGATGCTTATCTCCTGGAAACACTTGTCTATTTGTCTGTTCGCAGAATGCGGTCCTTTCAGATCAGAAAACCGAGCAGTACTGGAGACGCCGGACTAAAAACAATGCTGCCGCGAAGCGGTCACGAGATACTCGTCGTATGCTGGAAAAGCAAGCTCATTTGAAAGCGAGCATACTGGAGCGCGAGAATGCACAGCTACGGTAATCTTGCGTTTATTCGCTTTTTTAGTGCGTTTTCGTGTTGTGAATACAAATATCATGAATTTTGCACTTTCCCTCTCTATGTCTCTCCACTGGACTCAAGATAAACGTTGTTTACGTTACGTCCTCGCTACACTGACGTAGTTGGATACACAGCAACTTTACACAGTAACATACACTGGCGTCTCCTATCGGGGTTGTGTTACTCACAAGTTTGTTCGCTATCAAACCTTTAAGGAACTCAGCTGTTGTCTTTTTTCCTGAGAATATAGAATTTCTTTTATTTGATTACAAAGGCTGCTGCTCTTAACTATTTGGCAATCGATCGAACCCGTGGCAAGTGTACGAACATGTGACTGCATGTTCTCTACACTTAGGAACAAGTGAGGGCTACGATTATTTCTTATGATTCACTGGAATGACCTAGTCACCAAGGAGTGCCCCTACCCTAGATGGGGTAGAGTAAGGTTGGCGTAGGGACATTCATTTTAATCACAAAATTTAGAAAATGGCTACATAAAGACATCTGTGTTGGATGTCAGTGTTGTAATTCAGAAGAAGACTTTCCAAAGATCCATGCATTATCTGGGCACGGTAGTTTGGTGACTCAAAGTATTTAAAATAGTGAATAACAGCTGACAACTAATATATATATATATATATATATATATATTTCCTTATGCATTAATCGAGTGATTTTCTTTCTCTCTCAAGTGATTGGCTGTTGTTTGCTATCCCCGGTGTGGATGCGCTTGATGTGCATGTTGACAAGGTGCCTACCTGTCTATTACCCACAACCTCGTTCATACTGGCTCCAGGAGACAGTCGGTCGTTGCTGGAGGGTACGGGGTGCACGGTCCTTGTGGCCGTGTTAGGATCAAAGATGGGTTCCATGTACTCAGTGTGGAGCGGACTACGGTCCAGCCACCGCCTTGTGTGCGCTTGATTCCCAGATACAGTGTGCATGTGTTTGCTGTGAAGGAGTGTGGGCCGGCTCCGTTGATGAAACGTGGCTCCCATCCGCATGCCTCCTGGTCTTATTCCTTCGGGTTTACACTGGATATGGGGTGTGTGGATGGAGCTGTGGGTGGTGCAGCGCGAGCCATCCATGGTCCGTCTGTATGCGCAGGCGTCCTGTGGTTTGCCACAGTGACACCAAATCCGAAACCGGATGCCGCCAAACTTTATATATATATATATATATATATATATATATATATATATATATATATATATTGATCAAAATCGGTGGCACACATATTGTGCCATCAGAATCATGGCGGAATAAGAAAACAGAACAGGGATAGGAATAAAGGAACATGAACCGTTTTGTCTAGTTTTTCACTCAGTTTTTGAGTTTTTTATTTTTTGTTTCATTGGGGGAGGGTAGGGAAATCACTGGAACACTCAGTGATACATGTTCGCCATTGACGTCGGTCTTGAGCCATGCTTTCCAGGGTCTCCAATCAGCAACACTCTGCATCACTGAAATCCCAACCAGGGCGTCGAAAACAACCGACCGAGGCCAACTGTTTCCTCAGCTTTTTCATGTGGGTTCTCCATGTTGTAGGTTATCCACGGCACCGTCTCCTCCACTCCTGTCCAGCAACCGCGAACAACGCCCAACACAGAAGACGATGAGCGAGGATGCGCAGTACGTGTCCCAGCCACCGTAGCTGACGCGGCGGGACGAGCTCCTCCAGCGAGTGGCTGCCTCTACCCAAGACGCTGTCTAACTTCCACATTGGTTTTGTGGTGCAGCCACCACACACGGGCAGTGGACCGCGTGCGACCGTACTCAAAAACAGAGTCGGCGCAAGTCAACGGCACGAACAGGTCTCGCAACCGTACAACAGTATAGCGCAGACAGTCGCACAACCCGCCCTTTGATGGAGAGAGGAATGTCATGGTGGTACCACGAGTACTCCAGCATAGAGTAAGGGAGACGAGCTCTTGAGATGCACATCGAAATCTCTCCAACAGCTCCATCAGCATTGGTGCAGTTTCCCAGGTAGACAAACCTCCATAACTTCTGGTGTCTGGCCACTAAGAGTGAATGCAGGTACAGGCATCTGAAAGTCTTGAAAAAGAGATTTTCACTTGCATGGGGGAAAAGCTATCCCATACTTCGATGATTTAATCGCCAGCTGGTTAAGTGCAACCTGGACGGTCTATGTACCGTCATCCAGCAAGACGATGTTATCAGCGATGTTCTCGGAAGAGCAACACCCACAGCTCTAACCACACACCCAATTTCCAGTGTAAACCCGAAGGAATAAGACCGGGAGGCATGTGGATGGGAGCCACGTTTCATCAACGGGGCCCGCCCACACTCTTTCACAGGCACACACAAGCACGCTGTATTTGGAGAACCAAGCGAACACAAGGCGGTGGCTGGACCGTAGTCCGCTCCACACTGAGTACATGGAACCAATCTTTGATCCTAACACGGCCACAAGGACCGTGCACCCCGTACCCTCCAGCAACGACCGACTGTCTCCTGGAGCCAGTATGAACGAGGTTGTGGGTAATAGACAGGTAGGCACCTTGTCAACATGCACATCAAGCGCAGCCACTCCGGGATATTAAGCAACAGCCAATCACTTGGGAGAAAGCTAACAAGGAAAATAACTCGATTAGTGCATAAGGAAACGTGACAAAAATCTTAAATTAACGAGCATATGAAATAAGTTGTTAACAAAGGATCCGAGATAAGTTCAGGAGGTCAGAAAGTATATTTTACAGAAATGACACAAATACGAAAATGTTATCGAAATTAACTACAATTGGCTTAAGCGAGTTGTGCAGGTTTATAGAAAAGCGTACAGGTGGACATTTATTTGAGAAAGAAAAGCATTAGTACAAAATTGAAAACCCACCACATGAAATTAAGAGACTTAGCATGCAAGCCCGCGGTTAGTAAATCGAACGCAGCGTACCTACAAACGCTGCGCTGGTTCTGCCTACATTCTTTGCAGCACCCATCGTCGGTTCGGTAGTGGTCACGAGTGGCCTCGCTCATGGCTCACTAAGCCTGCCTGACTAAGGCACTCGCGACCGCATGTTCTACAGCACCATGCGCTTGATGTCGATTGAATACAACCCATTGGTGCTTGCCCTTTTCGCACTTGCCGCTTCTTCTCCGCATGCATGAGGACTTTCTCCCGCACTTCGGCAATCGCCTTCGTGATCAGATCGCGCAATGCACACCGATCAACCGCCTGCGATTTCCATGACCTGCCATTAAGATTAGAACGTGAGAGGCTTACTTTAATCATGTCCTCGTAACGCAACTTTGATTTTCCCAAATGCCGCTTCCAGATACTCAGCTGACCATATAAGAGTTGTTTCGGTATCCGCGTCGAATCCATACGGCTCACATGACTGAGCCACCTCAGGTGTCTCAGCAAAAGTATGCAGTCCACTGCATGCATCCCACTTTGTCGCAGCACTTCTGTGTCCGCAACTCTGTCGCCCCAGCCAATGCGCAAAATCCGTCGCAGACACTGCTGATGGAACCGCTCGAGATATCGCACATCTCGACGGCACATCGTCCACATTTCACTGCCGTATAGAAGAACGGACAGCACCATGGATTTGTACACCATCAGCTTCGTGCCATTGGTAAGCTGATGGTTGTTCCATGCTCCGTACTCTAGCTTTTCGAATGTCGTCGCTGCCTTCGACACGCGGATACGCAGCTCACTGTGTATCTGCTGGTTAGTCGACATCACACTCCAAAGGTAGCAGAAGCGGGAGGTGGTTTCCAATACTTCAGCACCAAGGCTAATTTGCGGCAATATTGAAGATTTCATCTCCGGTGAAAACTGAAACAAACAGACAGTTTTGCTTGTGTTGATGGTGAGCTCGAATTTGGCCGCTGTCGAAGCCAGAACACTAGTCATATGTTGCAACTCATCAGCGCTGTGTGAAAACAACACACAGTCGTCAGCAAACAGCAACATACGGATAGTTGTCTCACAGACTAGAGTTCTTGCACCGAAACGACGGATGTTCAGCAACCCACCATCAATACGGTGCTCCACACGAACACCGTAAGCACAAGCGGCACCAAAAGCACAAGACATCATTGCATGACGATATATATTAAACAGGGCAGGAGCTAAGACACAGCCTTGCTTCACACCAGAGACAACTGCAAAGTCATCCTTGGTCTCTCCACTCAGCTGCACCCTCGCTCGCATACCATTGTGCAGACATTCAATTAAACTTACAAACTTACTCGGACAACCAAACTTACTCAACACCAGCCACAATGCCTCGCGGTTCACCGTATCAAATGCCTTGGTGAAATTAACAAAAAGCAAGTACAATGGCTGGTGTCGTTCTTTGCACTTCTCCTGCAACTGACGAGTCGCAAACACCATATCTATAGTGCTGCGACCCGAACGGAATCCACATTGCTCTTCCGCCACGTTAGATTCCACAACTTGACTGACGAGGCGGTTGATCAGGTTTCGGACAATCACCTTGCCCACACAACCCAGCAAGTTGATGCCACGATAATTCGTGCAACATTGCTTGCTCCTTTTGCCCTTGTACAGTGGTAGCACAAGGGCATCCTTCAGCTCAGGAGGCACCTCCTCCTCAATCCATACATGTTGCACAAAGTGGTGCAGCGCAGTCAACAACGCGGATCCGCCGTGTTTCAATACTTCAGGCGACATCCCGTCGGCTCCGGCACATTTGCCGTTTCGCAGCTGAGCAAGTGCTCTCTGCTTCTCATCCAGTGTCGTCGTGTCGGCCAGACTCGTCTCCATATCGTGCTGCTTCAGGCAGTTCAGTGTAGGCCAGTCGATCTCTGAACGGTTGTACAAGAAACAGTCAAAGTGTTTTTGCCAGGTCTGCATTATGTCTGCAGTCTATGTGCAGGTAGCGCCTGAACTACCATCGATCAGCGTCCTCAGCGGCTCCAATCTCGGTCCATACACCGCCATCAAGGGGTCAAAGAATTCCTTGTGTTGGCGGCGTTCGGCGTAGCATTCCATCTGCTTCGCCTTCTCTGTCCATCATGCATTTTTTATGCGACGGAGCTCTCGGGTCAGTCACCGTCGAACTTTGCGAAACTGACTAATCTTCCCCAAGTCACTGGGGTCTGCCACATGTGCAACAAATTCTGCATTCTTCCCCGACACCAATGCGCCAATGGTCGCATCGTTGTAATCAAACCAACCAGGCCGCTTACAGTTTGCGCGCCCGATGGTCTCCTCGGCAGCAGCTGTCACCTGGTCGCGAATGTAGTGCCACAGGTCGCCCACTGTGACTATGCATTCCACGTCACACAGGCGTGCAGCCATCGCCTTCTCCAGCTCAGTACGTTTCGCCACAGTACCGAGGGAGAGAATGTTAAATTTACGCCGATTCACGGCGGGAGTGCAATACATCGATTTACGAAAATATATGTACAGTTTGGTCCGCACCAATTTGTGATCAGTGCCACACTCAGCTCCACGCAGTATATGTGTCATGCGCACTTCACGCATATCACGCTGACGTACGATGACATAGTCGAGTAGGTGAGTGTGACCACTCCGTGGGTGCGTCCAAGTTGCTATATCACTCGCACTCAGTGCAAACCGAGTGTTCGTGATCGTCAGGCCGTGAGTGGCACACAGTGAGAGCAGCCTGTCACCGTTCACATTCGCTGAACCAATGCCATGCGCACCGATAACATCTGTCCACGCTGATGCATCACGCCCAACGCGCGCGTTGAAATCATCCATCAGAACTAGTCGGTCGCTCCTCGGCACAGACCGTATCACGGAGGATAGCTGAGTGTAGAATTGATCACGCGTGTCATCAGGATAACACATAGTCGGACCGTACGTGCTTATAAAAGTAGCAAACTTACCTCTTCCGAGTCGTAGGCGAACAGTCATCAGTCGCGCGCTGATGCCCGTTGGTTCACCCACCAGCTGGCCATGGAGGCGATCGGATATTGCAAATCCGACCCCATGATCACGTGGTACTGAGGCGGTGTTGCCCACTCAGTAGAATGTGTAGCCAGCACCTGCTTCATGCAACTTACCTTGCTCAGCGAGCCGAGTTTCACTAAGTGCCGCAATATCTGTGTGGTAACGCGCCAGCTCCATCGCGACGAGTGCAGTGCGTCGCTCGGGGCGCTCACTGCAGTTCCGGTCCAGTAGTGTGCGCACGTTCCAGCACCCGATGCTGAGTGCTTTCCACGCACTGCATTAGTGGGCAATCGCATGCGAGATGGTCGTTGTGCTTCGGAGGTTTGCTTGAGGGACTCCACCCGGAGCCTTTGGCTCAATAGCCTGACCCACAGGCAGTGGGGAGCAGATCCAGCTCGGAAATGTGATTGCAGAGACAGATTGGGATCTGCTTGCCGGCCGTCACACGCAGCCTTGGAGGTACTGGCACGATTCATGTATGTTTTGCGACCGTAGTAGGATACACACCTGCGACCACGGCCAGACGCAGGTGGGTTTCGGCGAGTTTGCATCTGTTTGACCAGGAGCTGCCTGGCTTGAGGCGGGCAGTAGCAAACCATTGAACAACCGGAAGTGCCCTCCCACCGTCAGAGACAATGCGTCGCGCTCGTGCTCTACGCCAATCGAGCTGTGAGCTTATACCCCGTAGACTTGTTGTCTCCCATGGCTAGGTTTTACGGGAAGAGGGCCATCGACCACTTCCTTACCTCCGAAGAGGATGGACTAGGATACTGCCAGGGCGCCCACACCTGACAGGAGAACAACTCGGGTCCTCAGCCAAAGCCTTCGATTAAATGAACACCCGAAAGGCAGCGGGTCTAGCACATGGTCAATTCAATGACTCATGCGGATTGGTGTCCTGGATCTTAGCAGGGAAAAGGGCGAAACCCAACTCCCACCCAGCGGTCGTCATGAGGAGGCGCCCAGGACATGAGCGAATGGCGCAACAGTAGCAGCAGTGGATAGATCATCTGTCAGGATCTAGCCACCACCAGCCTCATCGCGCCATAGGCTCTCCCGCCATATATATATATATATATATATATATATATATATATATATATATATATATATAATGGCATTTTATGCCAACAGGAATTGCTCGACGTGCTTCGAGAACTTGGAAGGATCGTGCAGAGGTGCAGTGCTTGATAGGACTACTGGTGTAGCCACAGACCAAGCTTGCAGAGTTTTACATGGCACCGCAGATGTATGTCCAGTGGGTTTCAATGTCGGCGCATGGGGCAGTCTACAGCCTTGAGGCCAAGGCATTCTGAAATGCGCGGAGGAACATTCGGGGTAGAAAGCTTGGCTACATCAAGCCGTTTCTGGCGACCCTGCTGAGAAGCACCAAAAGGTATGGCGACCTTGGCACACACCAGCGCGTGATCCGAAGTGAGGTAGGCACTCCATGTTGGTTTACAATCTTTTATGCAGCCCTGCCAGCGATAGCTAATGGCGATGTGGTCAATTTATGTCCACGAGTGGCCAGGTGATGGAGGTATCAAGGTGGTGCGTTGGCGTCATGATCCCGAACGCTAGTGCTCGACAGAAAGAGACCGTGATCCGCGGCAGACTGAATTAGGCGATCACCGCTGTCTGTTCTGCGAGTGCCATGGCCGTACACGTCTCCATCCATCCATTCCAACGGTTTTCTTCCGAAGTCCCAATTTAATTGATGGCAATCGTAGCACCATCAGAGTTCTGCCATCTGCAGCCACATTTCAGGAGCACTCTTTTGACTCCTGTCGCAGACATTCTCCTGTCAGAGCGTCCAATGTCCGTAGCCAAACATAGATCACCAGGTTACATTTGCGCGAACGTTGGAAACACTGAATGTAGACGTGTGCTGCGTATCCGAAACTAAAATCAGTCACCCGTGCGATTGTTAAATTGACTGCGCCCGTATTGTACTCACTGCTAATTACATGCATCCGGATATACTGTTACAGCGACTACGAGTCAAGTCGGGGTGGATATCCGGCTCGGATCCAAGACTGAGTCATCGTCGGTCGATTGGGTTTCTCCGAGCAGTCGTCTGTATACAGCCCGTCTGAGAACATCAATCAGTTTGTTCACGACGCAGTGTTGATGCCCTTTTTACCAGGCTGCGCTAGACGCTCCATCTGTTATTACATCTTATACCCCTACCGACTGCAGTACTGGAACAATCACAAGCTCAACAGGAGTGCCACACATAGTCTCTAACATTTGGAGGGCACGATCCGGTGCTCAATAGTTTGCTACCCCCGCCTCAAGACATGCACTCCCTAGTCAAATCGGTGTAAACCATCCAACTCCCGTCTTCGGCTGGCCGTGGTCGCATGTGGGTAACATGGTTGGCAGCGTCCTATTCCTGATTCGCCTGTCACTATGACCTCCATAGGACAACCACACGTGGTCCGACTCTGATCATACTCTGGTTCGCTGCCAGTTCTCCTTTAACTTCGTCCGGAAGCATCTCATATGTTCCCCCGAGTGGCGACTGTAAGGTTATCCTAGGCTTGGTCAAACAAAAATACCCAGATTTCCAACACACGAGCCTCTCACCTAATTTCTCCAAAGCTATCGAGCTTCATTGAAATAGTATCTCGACCGCCATGCGCGATACTGGAGTCCCTGGTTGCGGCACCGGTCACAGGATATCCGAGAGCGCTGTGAAATCATTAGCACCTAGTAGAAGACTTGTTGGCTCTGAGCACAATGTGATCAGGCGAGCGATTAGACGCGAAGTGAAACGGAACCTGTATGCTGACTCGGACGCCTGGTGAACCAAAGGAGCTCAGGAAACCGAGGAGACAGATGGAGAGGTCAAGTAGCGCAAGCCCTTCCGACTAATCCGCGCCATTAGTCTTAGGAAACCAAGCGTCAGTGCGACAACTAAGGACAGTATCAGTGCACCAATGCACAAGAGTGACTGATATTTGGCTTCAAGAGAAGTTTTGTTGGTCCCCAGCTCCCGGGTAACGCAATCCGAACTATGATCGGTTGGCTTAGTGGATTCAACGGATGTCGAGGTTCGAAATGCGATCACAACCCTTATTTGATTATGCTCAGTTGGTTCCAACTCTCTTACACCTGCATTATTTAAGGATTTTGGTGTGGTCGTCTGCCGATCGCTAATCCACCTGTTCGGATACATGTGGAAAGAAGAGAACATTCTTGCAAACCGGGATGAATCAATCGTAGTGGCGATGTATAAGAAAGGCAGTCACACCGACTGCTAATCACATGAGTAGCAGTTAGATGTCCGTAATGACAACTGTTGGTCTCAATTCTCATTTTTCGCCTCACTGCGGAACTCAAATTCTCGATTGGGGAAGAGCATGTCGATTTCCGTCCAGGACAACAAGTTCTAGAACAGCGTCTCAACACATAACCAATATAACTATGTTCCTTGCTTTTAAAAGTGCATTCATCTCAGTCGATCACTCCACCTTTTTGGACATACTTGCTCTGAAGAGTGTTTCCATCAAGTATGTGAACATTTTACTGTCCTGTACTCTAAATCACGGATCGCATCATAGTCTACGGTGAATTGCCAAACGCCTTTTCGACAACTAGTATTCGCCAGTCTGTCTGATTGCTCATATTTCATTCAACTTCATCGTGGACTCCATCATGCGGTGTTCTGTTCCGGAACCTCACGATGTAGGCATTGAAGTGCTATCTGATGGAAAATTGCTTGTTCTGGATTATGCGGAGGATGTCACTTTGCTTATGGACAGTCGCGAGGTATCACAATCAACTCTGAGTAGACTCTGGGGCGGTCCCAACATTTGGCATGCGATTCACACTTTCAACCTGCAGTGGTGTGCAGGACCACCAGCCTCTTGACGACTCCTTGATCTTTGGCGACGAAGAACTAGAAGTAGTTGACCAGTTCACATGTCTTGGTAACTGCGTTAGCAGCGGCAGGCGTGTTACTGTTAGCATCATCTTAGAGTAGTGTTTCCCTCGGTCTGAAAGTCCGTGTATAAATGCCAACACGAGGACCTTTCTACTCTTTGGAAGTGAGACATGCTTTCTTAGGCTTGAGAATCTAAAGCGTCTTCAAGTCTTGGATCATCGTCGTCTATGGTGCATCTTTTCTGTCGGATCGCACCAGCGATGTTGTGCGTAATTGTGTACTAGTCGGTGATAACCAGCGTACTTTCTTAAAAGAACAGAACACATTAACTACGTTACGTTACCTTGCGCACCTGCTACTTAAGGCTAGCCATCACTAATCGGGGAGGGATTTGTTCTCTCTTTTTCGGATGCAGGACGTCGCAAGGTTCGAGTTGAACCAATTTGACTTGCAAATGAAGTCACTGACTATAAAACTGGGTGCTGTTGGTCCGTCTTGCCTTCATTGGCTGGAGTCCGCATGGCTCGCCTCGTGCTTGGTTGGAGATTTCACAGGACAGCGCTAGTGGTGTGTTTGCTGCCGTCTCCTAATCGGGTGGATTGTCTAAATTATGTCTGTGTTGACTGCAGGGTAATGGCTAATTATGACGCGGAGTAGAGAAAGCCGCAAGGGAACTGTCGCGCCAATGCACGATAGCCAGCCGTATGTTGCTGACAAGGTGTAAGCGTCTTGAACTTGAATGTTTCCTTAAAGCACCTAAGTTCAGTATTTCGTCCCCTTTTATTATTCATTACTTCGTACGTCATTGTGGTTGTACGGCAGCAAAGCGTCCGTTCAATTTACAGATGCAGTGTTGCTGTCGTCCTCATTTCTGTAGTTTTTTATGAGGGCATTCGACTATAAACTCTTCGCTAAACTTGAAGGGAACTGGCGAAATAAAACGACTTTAACGGGTGCCGCTTATTGTCGGAGAGTCGACTGACGACTCCTCATAGATCATACCACGACAACACACATTCCTTTATAGAACACTGTGAATACCGATGTGTTTCGTGTGAACACCACTCGGCAAGTGGTCGGAAAGACAAGGCATTTGTCTTTCACTCCAGAGGTCGCCGGTTCGAATCCGCATAGTTTTGGGCGATCATGCCGTATGCCAAATCTAAGCGCGATTAGCGGTAGTCGCGTGATAGCGAAACGTTAAAACAATGTGCGGGCGTACTTCTGATGTCTTGCCTGTCTATTCATATTTACGAACACCTAGATAAAATAAATTTCTCTGGGAACAATTCAGTTGGTCTCCCACTTCTAAACAACCTAATGTGCGACTGGAGCGGTTTGAACCATAGGGGGTTTTATGAATGGAAACATCAGTATTATCTGTCATTATCTTACGAACGAGTGAAGCAGGACCAGCGACGTGCATTTGTTGCAGCAGTCCGAGGTATTTGATATTCAACATCTTTTATCGCATTTATCTGTCACTGTGACTGCGAACAGCCACAAGACTCCTGCGCCCACAGAGTGACTATGAATGGCTCGCGCTGCACCATACAGTATCATCCTCATACACACCATATCCGGCACAAACCCGAAGCAATAAAACTGGAAGACAGGTAGATAGGATTGATGGAGTCAACATCGCCAAGGCAGGTAGCCATCGCATTCTCCAGTTCGATCCTCCTCTCAATAGTGCCTAGGGAACGAACCTTAAGTTTCTACGAATTCATTGGAGAGAAACAATGCTTTACAAAAATATGTACAGTTTGATCCACACAAGCTTGTGATCAGTTGCGCACCCAGATCCAAGTAGCACACATGTCACGCTGGCGTACGATGACATAGTTGAGCAGATGAGCAAGACCACTCCGTGGGTGATTTCAAGTCGAAATGTCACGTGCACACAGTGCACGCCGGGTGTTCGTGATCGTTATGCTGTGTGTGGCGCACAGTGACGGCAGCCGGTCACCGTTCCCATTGGCTGAACTAATAAAATGTGGCCCGCTTACGTCTGTCCATACCGCGGCATCACCCCTAATGCGCGTGTTGAGATCATCCAGTAGGGATAGGCGATTGTTCCTTGAAACGTACCGTATTACACAGGACAACTCAATGTAGAACTGATACTTCGTCTCATCAGAATAACACATGGTGAAACCATACACGCTAATAAAAGCGTAGGCGAAGCGTGATTACTTTTAGGCTGATGACGGTCGGCTGTTCCATCAGTTGACCATTTAGGCGATCGGGTAGTACAAATCCGACCCCACCCAATAAAAAGTGTAGATTTTGTCAGCGAGCTGAGTCTTACTGAGTGTGACAATATAAATGCCGTAACGACCGAGCACCATTTTGCGCCAGTCACTCTGGACGCTGATTCGTATTCCAGTTCAGTACTGTGCCCACGTTCCAGCGTACGGTCTTGAGCACTTTACGTGAACACATACGATTGCGCCGAGCAGTCGCTCCGGTGTTGAGTTGGAATGGGGTTGGGGTTATGGTGAGTAGGTCAGATGAGATGGAGACTGAGTAGAACGTGGAACCGAAGTAGAAGAAGCTAGAAGGGAAATGGCTGCTGTAAGTCGACTATTAACCAAATCACGTAAGGCTGGTAATATACTTCGCCCTGCAAGGTCAACCTCGTCCGACCAGAAACGTTATAATCTCGTGATCTTCCACGCGCCGGAGTCCAGTGATTCATCATCCCAAGTGCGCTACGATCACGATGTCGAGTTATTACAGAGTCTAATTGATAGACTCCTCGACGCTGATGAGGACTCGGTAAAAGTGAGGCAAATTACTCGTCTTGGAAAGCAAGGTGATCAACGAAATGAGCTTATTAGAATCACTTTTGTGGATGAAGCCAGTCCAAGACTGATCTTGTCCTGCCTAAGTAGGCTGAAAGGTTTGAACATCCATGTTCCTCCAGACCTGGACCCAGTAGACCGGGAACAACTTAATTCCGCTATCATTGAGATGAAAAGACGTACTGGCGAGGGGGAAACAAATCTCCGTATCGTGGATTTTCGGGTGGTTTTCAAGAATCTGCAAATCGATAAATTGGTTGCTCACACTTCGAGCACGCCCGGCGGCTCCTGCTGCAGCCTGCGAGTAGCCTACACAAATGTTTGCAATATTATGAACAAGCGCGATGAGCTTTGTTGTTTCCTTGCACATGAGCGGCCAGACGTAGTGGGACTCTCAGAGATATGGCTGCACGCAGTTATACACCCAGGATAACTCAGCGATTACTCGTGATTCCGATTCCATAGACTAACGAATGCCCGCGGTGGCGTCTTGCACTACATCCGGTCTTCTCCGCTTTGGAGACTTGTGAGCTTCTACCGAAATGACGATGGTTTATGTGAGCTATTGCGGTGCTCCATCCACCTCAGGCGCGGTGAACTACTTGTGGGCGCAGTCTATCGCAGCCCTCTGAGCCGTTGTTTGGATTGGCCGCCCCATCTTCCAACCCACATGAGTTTCCACACTTTCTACTTATGGACGATTTTAACTGTCCTCCAATACGATGGACTGATGTGTATTTGATACCTGTACATGGTGAGGTTGAAGCAAAGTTCATGGACTTGGTACTTGAAACTGGTGTATCACAACAAATATACCGGCCAACACGCATAACACCACGCTCAACTCCGTACTCTCTTGACCTGACGTTAACGTGCTACGAACAACGAGTGCGTGACGTTTGGATCTTGGAGCCCCTGGCTACAATCGACCACTCAGTGCTCATACGTCCGCTGGAACCAGCTCACAACTACTGGAAAACGAACTTCGATGGTCTAACTCGGATCGCGAGCCAACTGTATTGGTCTCTGTCACAAGCTGCATCAGTGAAAGATTGTTGGATATTTATTAAAGACAGAGTGACATCATTGTGTTCCCAATTTATGCCCTTGAAATGTCGGAAGGTTGGACCGATGAAGCCTCATTAGTTTGACAAGGAGTATGGAAACCTGGCTCGGAGGCGGTGGTGAGACAGATTCCTCCTCTCTGACTCTGCCAATGACTATGAATGGTATAAAGTCAGCGGAATCTATACAACAGTGAAAAAAGAAATAATCGCCGACATTTCGAAGAGCAGCTCGCAATCGCCGCGAAGACCACTGCAAAAAGAATCTTTGCTTACTTGAAGCGGCGCCTGAAGCCGGCAGGTGATGTGCTAGTGTTGGATGGCCCGGAAGGACAGCCCCTAACCTCCAGCACTGAGCGTGCATCCGCGTTGACAGCGCACTTCGCTTCTGTGTTTGCAAATGACCCGGTGTCGGTTTCGAGTTTGACGTGTACCGCTTTTGCCGAACTCGACAGTCTGGATTATGGCGTTGAAGAATCATGGCAACTACTCGCCAGCCTTGACGGCACCAAACCTGCCGGACCGGATGGGCTTCACTCACTGATTCGCAGGTCACTTTCGGTCATCATCTCCTCTCGTGACTGTTCGAATTTTCGTTGCCGATTAACTGGAAATGTTCAGTGGGGAAGCCTATTTCGAAAAGCAGTGACCATAGCAAAGTAGACAACTACAAGCCAATTTGTCTGACATCTATTTTGGCAAGAGTCCCTGAGAAAATCATAAAATATGGATTATTACATTTGCTACAGTCAAAAGAGGTCTTGACGCCCGCACAGCACGGTTTCATGCAAGGCCGCTCATGCATTACAAACTTGCTTGTGACAAGGCATAAGTGGTTGAAGGCAATAAGCAAAGGGAAGTCTGTCGACTTGATATTCATCGATTTCAGTACAGCGTTCGACAAGGTCAGTCATGAGGTTCTCCTTCACAAACTCAGGATGTGCGTTGTCGGTTGCTCACTGCACTGGCGGATCCGCAACTTTCTTATTGGACGAGAGTGGAGGGTACACGTCGACGACGATCTAACTGGCTGGTGGAGGGCCTCAAGGCACTCTGTTCCTGATCCATATTAACGATCTACCTCAGCTTCTGCGGTCGCCATTTGCCTTGTTTGCTGACGACATGAAAATTTGGAAATAAATCGACACACCTGACGACCGTGGCGTACTTCAAGAAGAACTCAACCACCTATCCACATAGTCTGCAGAAGTTCATCTCCCGGTCAACCCAGCCAAGTCTGTATTTATGAGCCTGGGGAAGGGTGTTGACGGTCAACCGCTATATCCCACACCCTCCGAGAACGACCTAGGTGTACTCTCGCGCTACGATTTGAAGTCCGTGGACAACACGAACGGGCTATATCGTAATGGACTGCGCATGTTTGGGCGCTCAAACGTAGCTTCTCCACATGGTCTGAAGAGGTTGCCACTAGCCCCTTCACTTCCATCATTAGACCAATGCTAGAGTACGGTTCGCCCGCCTACTTTCCGATTACCGGAGGCGAGGCACAAAAGGTCGAACAGGTCCAACACGTTAATATCAGGCTCATTCTAAGTTTATGTGACTTGGGGTATGAAGACCGGTGGGAGAAACTAGGACTCTACATCTTGTCCTACCGTCCAGTGCGAGTCGACCTCATTATGATCTACCGTATTCTATATCTCGGTGACTTCCCCATGCTGAGGCCAATGCTACAGTTACGAGGGCCATGCAGCACACGTGGACACAGATACAAACTTGTCGTGCCAAATGTGAAACGTGTTCTCCACCCACTATGCTTCGAACGGAGAGTGGTAAATATTTTGAACAGTTTGCCTGAACATGAGATGGAAGCAACATCCGTGCAGCAGTTCAAAACGTTGTTAGATTTATATTTTACCACTGTTCGATTCAGAGAACGATTGCACACCTACAATGACATCTCACATTTGTGAGTCCTGCAATACCGTGAGTCAGATATTTTAAGTGTCCCATTAGAACGATACCAATATTCACAATTGAGAATTTTTGTAACGTTTTTCACCATACTTCGAAAGCGTTGTACAAAATTCATTTCTACATGCTCTACACTACCATATTCAGCGTAGCATTTTTCCCTTATCCACCTTAATGTATGCAGCAAAAAAGACGGCCCTTTCCGCCCCACTGCGCGACACCCGATACAACATGATGTTATCAGTATTGACGTATTTCATGCATGGTGGTTGAACTACACACCTAAACAGAACGTTTCGGGTCCTCAGCCAAGGCATTCGTTTGGGTATACTTCTGAAAGCCAGCGGAAAATGTGCCATTAGTCAATCGACCCTAGCAGATGTGCGTGTCCTGGCTGTTTGTTAAAACAAGGGTGTAACACAAACTCCGCCCATCGATCTCCACGAGGACGCGCTAAGACAAGAGTATACGAGACGACTAAAACAAGAGCTGGCCAGTGATCTATTAGGATTTCGTAACCACAAACCTCATCCAACCATAAACTCTTGCTATATATATATATATATATATATATATATATATGTTGAAGGAGTGTGGGCCGGCTCCGTTGATGAAACGTGCCTCCCATCCGCACGCCTCCTGGTCTTATTCCTTCGGGTTTACACCGGATATGGGGTGTGTGGGTGGAACTATGGGTGGTGCAGCGCAAGCCACCCATAGTCCCCTTTGTAGGCGCAGGCGTCCTGTGACTGTCCTCATGGACGTCACAGTGACAGGCAAATCCGGATACGGACGCCGCCAAATCATATACATATACATATATATATATATATATATATATACATGGGTGGTGACATCCGGTTCCGAAAGTTATTTAAAATATACCACGCGATAAAATTACGCAACTTTACCACTAATTGCGTGAGAGACGTGTACAAGTAAGGAGAAGATTATCAAGTACGCAGAACAAACCAAATAACATATAACGAATTTTATCCACATTAAAAGACCTAGTTCAAGTGCAAGTTGGTTTAGCCCAACTGCGGTGAAGAAGCATCATGAATGCAACATCAGCCTCGGCAAGGGGCACACGTACATACGTGGTTGGCGGCATCCGGTTCCGGATTTGCCTGTCACTGTGGTCAGCCACAGGACGCCTGCGCCTACAGAGGGACCATGGATGGCTTGCGCTGCACCACCCACAGCTCCATCCACACACCCCATATCCAGTGTAAACCCGAAGGAATAAGACCAGGAGGCATGCGGATGGGAGCCACGTTTCATCAACGGAGCCGGCCCACACTCCTTCACCGACAAACACAAGCACGCTGTATTTGGGGAATCAAGTGCACATAAGGCGGTGGCTGGACCGTAGTCCGCTCCACACTGAGTGCATGGAACCACTCTTCGAGCCTAGCACGACCACAAGGACCGTGCACCCCGTACCCTCCAGCAACGACCAACTGTCTCCTGGAGCCAGTATGGACGAGGTAGTGGGTAATAGACAGGTAGGCACCTTGTCAACATGCACATCCAGCGCAGCCACACCTGGGATATCAAACAACAGCCAATCATTCGAAATGCCGATATCGATTAAAGTAAACGCATATGACGACATAAATACTCGCTAAATGAGCATATAGAAGAAATTGGTTATAAGTGAATCCGTGATAAGTACAAAATGTACGAAAGTTATTTAAAATATACCACGCGATAAAATTACGCAACTTTGCCACAAATTGCGTGAGAGACGTGTGCAAGTAAGGAGAAGATTATCAAGTACGCAGAACAAACCAAATAACATATAACGAATTTTATCCACATTAAAAAGACCTAGTTCAAGTGCAAGTTGGTTTAGCCCAACTGCGGTGAAGAAGCATCATGAATGCAACATCAGCCTCAGCAAGGGGCATATATATATATATATATATATATATATATATATATATATATATATATATATACATATATATATATATATAATCCACACACTCCGGTTTGCCGAATTACCTCCTCGTGATTCCAGATGGGTGGTTCGGGTGTACCCTATGCCAGCAATGTGTTCGGCGGCAATGTTTCAGGACGTGATGAGTTTTCGCCTGGCAAGTCTTCTACACATAAAAGGTCACAAATGCCTGTTCAACAACCTTTTAGCATGGCAGATGTGACTTGCCACTAAATAAAGTCACTGTCCCTGGCTTCGCTCCAATGGGGCATTGCAGTCCACAAAATGTGCTGATATCATGGGGAGGATTGGGCTCCTATTTGGTGTCTTACCAAGCAAAAAGCGGATGAACTGAGCATTCAGTCACCGACTACCAACGGGCGTGATTCCCTGAATTCATCATCTTTATACACGTTAGCCAGAAGTGGAAAACACCTCAATTGCTGCGCCGCAATACACAAAGAAAAAAAGGAAAATAAAAACATGCTACAGAGGCATACCAGCTGAGCTACCGGTAACGGAGGGGCATCGTTCCGGTAAGCCACCAGCTGATTACTATGCAGCAAAAAAATTTCGCTATGCAAAATCATATAAGTCTGAGTAGTGCGATGATGAATGGAACAGCAGGCTAAGAGAAATGGGGTGGAACAAAGAAACTCACAACAAGGACGCAACTGAGGTCAGCTCCTAGCCATGTCAACAAGTGTCTCTAGCCAAACGTGTTCACCGTCTTTTGGACCCCAACCAGGGAGCCAAGACGCTCCAACCGAGGCCAGCTCAGAATTGTTGGCCTTCATTCCTCTCGACCAAATCATCGTTTGGCCACCACTCATCTTCCATCCACACTCTCGGCAAGCAAACAACGCCATTCGTGGAAAGTCGGTGGGCTGGCATGCGTAACACTTGGCCAAGCCATGGTAACCTGGTGGGTGAAATAACGGTGCTGAGCGGTTCATTTCCTCTTCCTGTGCCGTAAACAAGGTTTCGAACACGCCCGTTGCTCACACGATGTTCCAACCAGATGTGAGCCAAACCGCGAAGGCACCGGTGGTCGGGCGTAACACTAGCCTCATTATGGCGGCTTATCTAAGGGGCCAGGTTTCACAACCGTACAGTAGGGTGCAACGTACCGCTGCATTGTACACTCTACCCTTCAGGGCGAAAGTGATGTCGCGCCGCCGCCATAGGTGACGAAGGTTAGCAAAATCACCTCGAGCTTTTGCTATACGGCTCGTTATCTCATCTTCAATCCCAAAAGCGCTGATACAGCTTCCAAGGTAGGTGAATTTCCGAACGACTTCTAGCTGGTCCCCACAAAGGGTTGGCGCAGGAGGCGACCCAGACCAATCTTGGAGGAACGCTTTGCACTTGGAGGGTGCGAAGCAAAGCATGAAGTTGACGGACAGCCAGTACTAATCTGTCCATTGTAGTTTGACACGTTTGTGAGCTGTCGAAAATGAGGGCAATATGGTCTGCATACTCCAAGTCATGAAGTAGTTCTCCTGAGAGCAGCTCCGCACCTCCTAAGTCATCTCCTGTGAAAGCGATCCTCATGACTTCATCAGTAGCGAAATTGAAGAGGAATGGTGACAGCGCGCGGACGCTCGCTGACAAAATCACCTATCTTTCATCTACTTTACCGTGCTCAGCTGCTTTCGCTTCTGCTACTCACACTCCTTCACATACCACGTGTTCATTTATTTACCAATCACTGTTATCCTTTACTAGCTGATTCCTGTTTCCATGATTTTACTCTTGATTGCTTCGCTGACAGACGCAGAGCTGGCCCAGTGTCCCTCCTTCCGCCTCGATCCTCATTCCTTCTGGCAAGCTTCCACCTGCGTACACCCATGCAGCTCTGGCAGCGGACTGGCCACGCGCGCGTCTTCAAATCCCCCGTCATCGATGTTTGCTGTCTTCATGAAACCCGATTGCAGGATCGCAGTATTATAATTGCGTTGAAATCTCCCACCGACTGCGGAGTCATTTTTAATCTACGTTTGTCTGGTGGCACCGAAGCAACCGCGACAGACTTGGCTGACGTTAGCGTAGCACTAAGTGGCAAAACCGAGCCGCATTATTGGACTGGTTCCCGATTAATAGCCGGCCGTGTGCAGCTCGGCTTCGAGAATCATATAAGCTCAACCGACCTCGTGAGAAGAGACGCAACTTGTTCGTGATATCAGTGTAAGCTCTGAATGACTAGTTGCCACTCGGTCAAGGACGATTTCTGTCGTGAACAGCTCTTGAGCAGTGCCTGTAAAGCCGATATTGTTGTCCTTGCTGGGGATCTCAACGCACGGGTCGGTTGCCCATTACCATGTGAAAGTCACCTCGGTTGCCACTATGCGCCCGCTGAGGGACTCTCAAATAGTGGAGCAACTTCTCATACTGTGCGAAGCCAATCGTTTGTTCCTCTGTGGCACCAGCTTTTGGCATTCGGAGAGACATTACGCTACTTGGCATCCCGCCACTGCGTCTTAATTATAGTTTCAGATTGATTATGTCGCAACCAGTTTCAGATGGTGGGGTAAAGTATTGCAGATCCATCTGGCCCACATTTCTTGACTCAGGTCATGATGTCTTCCAGACTGTTAATTTGTGGTCTTACTCAGCACTCTATGAAAGCTTGGGTCTCCACGCGCTCCCTGGATCAGTTTGACCGCCGCATAAATATCTTGGTGGAGTGTAATCATAATGAAGTGCACCGTGCTGTCAGTCGACAGCTCAAAGAAAGCCTACGCGGTGACCGTGAAGCCTCGTGTTCCCAGCGCGCTTTGGAAATGGAGGCCACTGCCCTATCTGGTAACACTCGCAGGCTCTTCCAGCTCATTCGATCCACTAGTTACAGGAAATCTGGTGCGAGGGAGACTATTTGCGAAGCGGATGGCTCGCTGATTGCTTGCCTGTGAACACATTTGGATCGATAAACTGAACATTTTCATTCCCAGTTCAATTGGCCTTCACCGTCCACTTGTATGTCCTGAGAACTCAGGTGCCTGCCCTGGGTCGTCATACTTGATCCACCCAGCGTAGCGGACTTTGTCTTGCACTTCTGCATTAAAGAGACTCAAGGCAACTTACTCAGACGGAATTCTTCCGGAGCTATTCAAGTATGGTGTCATAGTTATCATCAGCAAGCTCGTCGCTTGGTGAGGGGGCTACCCTGTCCTCTGCACGGCAGTAACGTGTAAGTCAGTGGATAGTGAGCGGCGCTATATCACATCTAGTAACTTATTTACCATGGTCGTTGCCGTCCCCCGTAGCTCAGTGGTCTCAACCACGGACTGGCAACAGTCAAGTTGCAGGTTCGAGCCCTACCAGGGTCAGATGGAATGCGCACTGCTGATGATTCCCGAAAGGATGAAACGTGCGTACAATGCTTTTCCGGGCGTGTGACGGCTGTCTGAGTGAGTCTAGATGTGGCGAATTTCTACCTATAACATTCGACTCTCCCTACTACCCTTCTATAATCTTTTTGTTCTCCAACATCTAACATGAAGTAAAGTCCCTTCTTGGGGCGAATCATCTGTTGTCCCGATTTTTAAGAAGAGTGCTCACACTTCATGTGCAAATCACCGGGGATTAGTCTCATTTCGGTTGCCCCCAAGCTTTGTACTTCGTAGACTATCTCCCATTCGCGAATCGCAGTACCGGGAAGAACAAGCAGGCTTCCGTCGTGGGTATGTTGGTCAAATCTGCACGTTCCGCCAAATCCTCGAACATCGCTACATCCACCAGAGGTGTACCATCGTTGCATTCTCGAACCTCCCTGCTGCATTCGACCCAGTTAATCGACTTATGCAATGGCGTGACTTTCTTAAGAACGGGGTACCGGAAAAATACCCTGCCTTCCTACGCGCACTCTACCTCCACATCTCCGGCAAAGAAGAGTTTATTGTAAGCTTTCTTCGTTCTTTGCTTTCAATAGCGGTGTACGACAGGGCTGCCCTATGTCTCCGTTCCTCTTAAATTTTGAAGATGTCCTGTCGAGAGATCTGGAGGGCTACCAACTCTTTGGTCTGCAGCTACCACCAGGAAATCGAGCAATCGGACTAGATTATGCTGATGACATCGCCTTATTTGGTGACGGTTGCAGATCATGCGAACCATTCCAAACTATCTGGTGATTGAGGCATCTAAATACTGAATGTGCTTCGCCCCGTCAAAATGCAGAATGCTGCTACAGGATTGACACTCGCCCGTTCTCGTGTTCACTCTTGAAGGTACAAAACTTGAACACATGGACAGCTTTGTATACCTGAGCAACTTCGTGTCTACTTGTAGCACTGTGTTATGAGAAGCACTTGTCCCCCCTCCAAATGGTGCTCAGTCGTGATCCAGACATCGTAATTTGTGAGCTTACAATTCAGACACACTGACGCTCATGTCGGACACGTCCATACTTGTTCCGACACCCACAGCATTGTATTCACCTCCGCAGTCTATCTCGGCAGTCTCGGTATAAAATTGAGGTTGTGCGGCCATGTAATCATCTTTACGCTGGGTCGTAAAAGTGCTCTCCTGAAGGCCAGTCTTCCCTCGGGGTTAGGTGCACCGGCGGCCAGCGGTAAACAGCGCTAGTATCGACTGGTTCGTTCCATCTAGTTCGCACGTGTCGACAAGTGTGTTCAGTCTCGACGGGGTACAAGTTTACGCGGGCTCCGTATCGTTCCAGTCGGCTAGGACGATCGCAACGATCAAACCATTGGATCCAGACGCCTGTCTGGTTGGGAACCAAAGGACGAGGAGTGCCGTTGGTTGGTGACTATTCGGGGTATGGTGCGTCATCGAAACCGGTAGAAGATCTGTGTACATGGTGGTTTAGAATCAGATGCTTAATGCTTAACAATTGAAAGTGACGACAAAATGGTGTATATCAAATACCAATAGGTGTAGTGTGTTGCTCACCTTCAGCTAATGCGCCATAATGATGCGGCAACTCAACCTGTCATCTTCCCTTGTTTTCCATGGTTTTGTTTAGCTCTACGTCTATTCTTTAGACTGTTGCTAATACATACATACACTCTGTATTTGTTCTGTTCCCTCAACTAACACCACATTTATTTGCCTGAGGTTTTCGCACCATGTGGTCAACTACGTGCATCTATCGTATACACTTTTATAACGTTCATGGCATCCGCTCTGACTAACGTCCATTTTGCGAGATAACTTCCCAATTTAATGAGTTTTGCTTTTTCATTTCCAGTTTTGAACTGAACCGCCTTACGGAGGAGAACCGATCCTTACGACAGCTTCTCGATAGATCCACATCGTCATCTGTGATAACTGCGCCTGCTGCTCCCTTCCAATGGCTGTGATCTTAACAAATTTGCTTTTTTTTAATCGTTACCCTCTTTTTCAATTGCAGATTTTTGCTCAACCGTACTGGTTCATCTACGCCTTTCAGCTATCATGCAGACATCATCGAACCGTTCTTTCCCTTTATCCGGTGATAATCACAGCTAGTTATCAGCCATCTTGCACTATTTTTCTTTGATTATTTCTGTCTTTTGTGTTTTGTGCACCTATAAATGATGCAATACAGAAGTCTTTCTTTGAAAACAGCCAAAATGTGGCCACCTCCTTTCCCCCCGCTCATTTGTTCTAAATGGACCGCGTCGAGGTTTGGAACACACCGCTCCACATTGGGCCAGGCTCTTCCCAAGCTGCATTGACTTTGTATATACACTACGTAACCACTTTATCGTTACCTTGCCCGTGATGACGTGTTCACATAATACAGGCAGCCGTTAACGTTCCTCACAAGCAAAGTTATAGACAAGCTTGATGGATTAAGCCAGCATTAGCGCACATCCTACAGTGGTCCGATTGTCCTGCGGATGAGTTACTTTGCCAGTATATGCATATACACAGGCCAAGTAGCCTGTCACGGCCCTTGTCGACCTATAACCAAGACATGTCATGTCTTCGACCCTTTTTCGGTGCAGTTTAAAGCACTGCTCACGAAGTATGTTCTCGCACGATTTCTTGCTCATTTGAGCCTAAAGGGGCAACCATAGTAATGTGTAACTTATTATCTTTAATAGCATACGGACTTCGTTTGAGTATGGGAGATTGTCTCCGCGTGACTCGCGCACTAGTTGTGGCAGGTTGATCCTCATCCAGCACCCGAATTGAATCTGCAACAATGGCTTCTGTGGAATGAGGTTAAATTCGCAGCGTGTTAAGCTGAAACATTGTGGTGCTGTGACCCATGCATTTCAGCATTGCAGTCGGTTATTCTTTGTTGTGCCTTATCATCGTATTCATATGCTGACAAATGCATTTTTTGAACCTCCACTTCGGACGTTGATTTCGAGCCGGTCCGTAGACTTGAAGATCACAACCCCGCCTTGTAATCCGAGGGCGTGGGTTCGAGCCTGTGTAGGGACCGGATAACCACCACAGTATCCTTAGCCCACATGCGATTGGTGGTGGTTGCGCGGCAGCCTAGCGTCGGTCCTACGTACCGGCGTAATGCCGATGCCTTTTTATTTTGATTTCGAGACAGCATCTTCAACTAAATGACTAACATAAACCTTCGACGTCCAAAATGATGAGTGAGTAAACGATCATAAGGCAAAATTGTGCATAGTGAAAATGAGTGCAATCGTTCGTTTCGAAAATGGGCTCATCGGAATACAGGGCCCGTTGTGCCGTTTTTAACTTATTATTTAACTAAACGCAGAATGGGGTGCATTATGTCGAGCCGTTGGAGCGGGATTGTCAGACCGCAAAAAGGCTGGCTAGTCCAAAAAAAAGCCGAGAGAACCCGAACCTCCACTGCCACCAAACAGTGCGCTTGGGAATGACCTCTTCCCACCACCGCACTCCGCCTAGTGCCAAAACGATCTTCGTCCTAAGAAGAACGTCTAGTTTTTGCGTTTTATTACCCGTTTACTGTAGCGATTCTCGAGCGCGTCGCTCTTGAGTTGTCAGTCGATCGGACGTTAAGCTTGCAAGCATGTAGGGGCAAAAAATGAAAATCGCCAAAAAGTACGTAAGAACGGCTTGTGCGCGACGGCATTGATTGGGCTTTTATTTTTTCTGAAGCTTTTGGGAGGCTTGTACCTTTTTGGTTTCCGAACTGTTATTCAGCTAAAACGTGACGAATTTATACGACATTTACAGATCCAAACGTATTCGGAAAAGCGAACGCGCTTACAAATCTCCCGACCATGCTGGTTGGTCGTGGGAGGTAACAGGTCGGGATCGAAATATGTCGAGACGGCTGATGCCTCTAGACCAGGATCGTGGTCTGATTGGATGACGTTTGTCTGCTGAAGATTGGTGCTGTCAGTTATAACACACCAAGCATTGCTAAACGATGAAGATGGTTTTCTCCAAAAAGGCTGATTTCAGGCGCTCGATGATAACAAATTAATGTCGGCCACCGCGGTCGATTTGTACGATTGTTTACTAAAGGGCCCGATGTACGGCGACTGCAGAGGCTGTCGCACACCGTCTACGCGAAGCAGTAACCGTGTGCACGTACACCAGTGTCTTCTGCAGCCATGAAGCTGGCGGGCACAGCTCACGCAGTTGGTGAGCTAACCGGTCCGTATAACTCCCGTTGTCGAAAGATAACGTAGACGGTGCTGGTGCTACCAGCTGTTCGGACAAACGCAGCGTGCAGCCGTAGATTAGCTGCGCTGGTGTCGCGTTGAGTGTGGCCTTTACAGTGTTCCTAAGGCCAATATGGGCAAAAGGAGGTGTATCGCATCCTGAAGGATCTGCGTGCGCTCAGAGTCCTGCTTTCAGTTGGTGGTGAAATCGCTCTACCATACCGTTATCGGCCGGATGTTACTCCCTCGTCTGGACGTGGTGACAACCTAAATCCTTAAGCAACGTGGCGAAACGAGACGAAAAATGTAACTTTCGATCGGTGGTGGGATAGCGATACTGTGCTATCCAGCGCTCTATAAATTCTTCTGCTACTCTTTCCGAAGAGACGTTCGAAATGTGAATAGCTTTTGGCCGCCTGGTGAATCGGTCACTACGATTCATCAGGTATACCGAGTCTTTTGAAGGCGGCAGAGGACCTACGAGATCGACGTGCGTCTGTGGTTGGAAACGTGTCTAATGAGCTTTTCGTATGCGTTTGTGCCTACGCATGTTGACACAGAAGGCAAGTAGCTGCTCCAGTAGGATCATCGCAATTGACGTTGTGCCAAACGAATCGGGCGGTTATGAGCTAACCGACGCACGAACGCCTAGGTGAGAAAAACCATGCAGCGTGTCGAACACGGTCTGTCGAAACTCGAGTGGACGCGGTTTGCCCAGAGATGGGTCGCAAAGAATACTTCCATCTGATAATGTTGGAGGAACGAGTCGCATGTCTGGCGAGAGGACCTGCGCAGTATGTCTAAAGCAGGATCATGGAATTGTGCGGCAGTCATGGCTGCCTGGTCGATAGCAGTGTGGGTGTCAGCGGAGATCGTTTGGACTCGAGGAAGCGCGTCGGTGACGGCGTTGTGCACACCTGAGACGTGTACCTATGGTAAATGAAGCGGTATAGTCCAGATGCCATGACTCTCTAGGGGAGTATCGGTCGGTTGTTGATCCAAGCACGTAAGTCAGCAGTTTGTGGTCGATGAAAACAACAAGGGTGCAGCTTTCTAAGATATGTCGAAAATGACGTAGGGCCAGCTAGATAGCTCATAGTTCTCTACTGAACGTGCTGTAACGAGATTATAAAGATTACAGGCGTTTAGAAAAAAGCGCCATGTTTTACCAAGGTTCACCTACCTGTTGCTGCAAGATGGTGCCAACTGCCCCGTCGATACTGAGTGACAGCGGGGCCGCCGGGTCGTGGTGCGTTACAAAGGCTATGTTGACGATAGCTATTCTAGGGCTTTGAACGCGGTGCATACTGCAGATTTCCTCAGTGTGGCTGCAACATTTGATTGTGCATATCGAGGCGTGTCTCGAACCTTTCGATAACAAATTTATTTTTCGCATTTCCTCCGTAACATTTGGTTGCACATAGCTGGTTTTGTACTTTTTGTCTCGGTTTGACGAGCTCAAGCTATTGAAAACAATTTCTCGGGAATAATTCCAGCAGTTTGTTTCCACTTGACTTACCAATTTGGGCAATTTTCTTCCTTGTTCACGCGGATAATGTTGCGCAATTACAATCGCCCATCTAGGATTTTTACCTCTTTCGATAGAGGAGTCTCACTGCTTTCCATCAAATTCTTACTCCTCTCATTCCATCACCCTGTGTAGCAGTTACATAGCAACCGTCAGTTATTTCAGTGGGTGCGTTCATTCCACTTGCCCGGCACTATAACGGTTTACACTAGTCGCTTTACCCGCAGTAGTATGACGCACGATGATTCATTCCTGATTTTGGCTTGACTATCGGCGAGCAAACGCCAGCCGATGGCGAGGCGCTGCTACCCGGTAAAACAGGCAACGGCCATTCGGTCACCACTGTCACAACGCCTGTAACCCGAAACGAAGCCTTTTGTGCTAATCAGACATGTGCCAGGGTAGTAAAAATAGGGCTAGCATATTCCCAGTGTACTAGCCGTTACCATCAGAGGTGAGTCAGTCGAACCGAAATAAAGACATTTAACAATACGCCAGGCTCACTTTGGCCCTGTCATAAGCGTGCGACGGTTCTACTTCTAAGATGTGCGCCAGCATTCGCACAAAAGTACAACAGTCCAGTCGGCGAAACTGAACATCCTTTAAATGTGAAAACTGCTTCGCTCGAGACGATAATAGCACAGCTTACATCTCATCCGTCTCCTCCAGTTGATACCGCGAAAACACGAAAAAGGGCCAGGTATTTCCATGGTATTGCAGTACCAGAAACCTTGGGGGACCACGAACCGACTCGTCGTCGCGAACAGTTGAAGCATGTCTGGCTCTACCGCCCACATCCTGCTATCCAATGTGTCGGCTGATGCAATATCAGTAACACTTACACTTCCGTTTGGTCGAAAAAGTCGAACCTCCGAAGACCGATCTCCTTATGCAACCATTGCTGCCCGATGTACTCAAAGTGCGACTTTTTAGGTTCACGCTGTACAGGCAACACGAGTGAATGTTAAGGTGCGACCCGAAGAGTCGTCACCAAAGCCCCCCCCCCATCACCGAAAACCTGATGGAACTACAGTGCCCTGACAATCAGAGTCCATGGCAAATTCCTTAGGGGGTAAACTGCAGGATGAACTGAAACAGCGGAATTTCCTTTGTGATCAAATCCGAGCTCGGGCCAAGCCGACTAATTTAATGCGCATCAATAGACACCCACCTTGGATACACTACGGTGTGTCCTGGCTAATACGAGTAACATTTGGATCCACAGATGATGTCGAGACGGTGCTTCTATCGGCATACCGCCCGCGGACTGAAGACAGCGGGATACGCATTTTGCTGGATGTTCCATGGTGCGAACGCCAGCGGAACAAAATTCAGACGGTAACCACACATAGAGAGTAGGAGAAAATCATTTCCGTTCATGGCGTGTCCTCGCTATTGATATCCAGCGACGAAGAAGCCTATACTCATAACCTAGAAGAATGGCGGTACATCCCTAAAACTGTTGGTAATATCACACTTCAGTCGGTTTCACGGTTACCTGTGTCGCCCCACCACAAATGCATTAGCCCGAGAATAATACAACTACATGGTTCATCATCATCATCATCATCAACAACAACAGCAGTACATCAGCCATTTGAACTGATGCTTCGCTGCCATACAACTATGAGGACCTATGAAATAAAGAATGAGAAGAGGGAAAGAAGGGGGACTTACCTGAAAACCTTAATGCCCTAAGCAAACATTCAGGGTCAAGGCGCCTACACCTTGTGTAGACAACATACCGTCACAAACAGCTGGCTATCGTGCAAAGATAAGGCGGCATCGGCGAGACAGCTTCCTTGCGGCTTTCACTGCCACGCGTCATAATCAGCCATTACCCCGCAGATAATTCAGCACCAAACACACTTTAAACAGGCAATCCGATTAGAAGGCGGCAGCAGACGCGCCACTGGTGTCGGTTGCGAGCCACATCCTGTAAAGTCTCGAGCCAAGCACAAGCCGAGTCACGTGGACTCCAACCCGGAAGGCGAGACGGACCAACGGCACCCAGTTTGGTCGTCAGTGACTTCATTTCCCACTGCCAAGTCAACTTCTGTCCACCTCGAGCCATGCGCCATCCTACACCTGGTAGACTGAACAAGGCCCTCCTAGGTAAGCGGTGACCAGGCATACGTAGCATGTGCCTGAGCCAATGAAACTTATTCAGTGCTATCTGTTGTTCTAGGGAGCTAGCATGATTATCACCACCTAGTACTCGCCTACGCACATCATCGTTGGGGATACGCTTGTGCCATCCGACACCAGCAATGCTTCGCAAACAACGATGATCAAAGACTTGAAGGTGCCTCAGATCTTCAGACCGAAGGGGCCAAGTTTCACTACCATAGAGCAGAACAGCCCTCACTGTGGCCTTGTATACACGGCCTTTCAGACGGAGGTAAACCCCTTCTGTCGCCAAAGATGACGCAGGTTCAAGAAGGCAGCTCTGGCTTTGGCAATGCGTGAGCTCACGTCGGTTTCTTTGCGCCCATCATTGCTGATGCAGCTGCCAAGATAAGTGAATTGATCCAGCACCTCGAGTTCCTCGTTAGCAAGCGTCAAGGGGTCATCAAGTGGCTGGTGGTCCTGCAGCAACACTTTGCACTTTGAAGGTGCGAAGTGCATACCAAATAATGGGATCATTGTGGACAGGCTATTCAGGGTCGATTGGGCCGCCGCAACATTGTCGAAAAGCAAGACGATATCGTCCGCATAATCTATATCAACTAACCTTTCACCAGGCAGTACTTCAGCGCCTACATCGTGAGATTCCGCAAGGAAACACTCCATGATAGAATCCACGACGAAATTGAACAAAAACGGGGAAATCGGGCAACCCTGTCGAACGCCACTTGTAGTCGAAAAGCTATCCGATAGGGCACCATAGACCCTGACGCGGCCTGTAGTGTTCGAGTATAGAGCACGAAGAATGTTCACATATTTCGCGGGAACACCTTTCTGCTCAAGTATTTCGAACAGAATCGACCGAATCGAACGCACTCTTGAAATCGAGGAACATAGCTATTGTCGGTCTGCGGTATGTGTGGCGCCGCTCTAGCACCTGCTGCAAAGTAAATATATGGTCTATACAGCCACGTCCTGGGCAAAACCGGCCTGCTCTTCCCTATTTCGAGATTCTCGTTCTGCAGTGAGGCGACGAACGAGAATCGAGACCAGTAATTTTGTCACAACTGGCGTTAGGCTAATACCCCTGTGGTTCCCACAGTCTGTGCGACTGCCCTTTTTGTATATTGCCACTAATCGATTCGCTCCAATTAGCCGGCACACTCTCTTCGTTCCAGATACGTTCGAATAGTGAGGTCAGTGCTTTGCAGAGGACCTCACCTCCATCCTTAAATAGTGCAGGTGGTAGGGAATCCGGGCCAGCGGCACGAAAACGATTGAGGGCTGTGATCGCGTTTCGGACCTCGGCCTCCGACGGAGGCTCTAAACTAACCGTCCATGGCTCGTCCTGCATCACCTGAGTAGGAAGAGGTCCGGGAGCACGGGGCCAGCTGAACTGATCTGCAAAGTGCTCAGCCCAACGAGCCATACGGCGCTCCTTATGGTGTATCAGCGCACCCGCGCTGTCTCTGATTGTCCCACTGACGCCTGGTTTTCTGAGACCAGTGGTGCGGATTAGCTGGAAGAGCTTCCGGTAATTGCCTACTGCTCCTGCCTCCTCCATTTCTTGAGCCCGACTGGTCCACTAGGCTTCCTTGTCAGCACGTAGACTCTGCTTTAGTTCACGCCTAATAGCCCGTCTGGTCACATTGTGTTCAGAACCAGCCGGGAGGTGTCTTCTAGCTTCCAACAGGTTCACGGACCTCTCGGATATCCAGTGACTGGTGCGGTGACGATGCATAGTGCCACAAGCAGCTGCTCCTGCGTCGTGCATAGCGGCCGAGATCCTATTCCACTGAAGTTCATTGTCATTAGGACAAGACAGCGAGAGTTCGCTATGCAGTGCTTCTTGATAGGCTTGCCTGACAGAGGGCTGGGACAATTTCTCCGTTGCCAATCGGGGGAGACACTTTGTGTGCCTTCCGGTAAAGTTCATGGAGAAACTACAGTGTACCAAGGCATGATCAGAGTCGACACAGGTACTCCAGTACGAGCGGCAATCCAGAATGGAACCGCGCCACCTGTAACTTATGGCTATGTGGTTAATTTGGGCCCATCGCTGGCCAGCTACAGGTGGACGCCAAGTGGCACTTCGGCGCCCACTGTGTCTAAAAGCAGTGCTAGTAAGAAACAACTGGTGCGCCGCACACAGTTGCAGCAGACGCTCGCCGTTGTCAGTCTCTTCGGAGTTAAGTCCATAATTACCACCCAGCTGAGCTTCTGAAGAGCTCAGACTCCCTACTTGTGCGTTCATATCCCCTGCAAGTACTACAATATCTGAACTAGTGGCACTGCGTAGTAGCGTGTTCAGTTCGTGATAAGAAGTGTCCTTGACTGCATTAGAACTGCAGTCGGTGGGAGCATAAACGGAAATCACAAACAGACAGCGTTTTGTTTTACTTCGCGAATTCACCTTAGCTGATGTCGTCAAAGGGGCTGCACATAAACGGCTGTTCACCGGAATCCAATCAACCAACGATGACTCAGCCTTGGAGCTGAGAATGATACCTACACCAGTCTGACCCGTGAGTGCCGCATCGGCGTCCTCGGATGCGTGCAACCAATAACGAGAGGATAAGCCGGGTGCAGTCAATTCAATAACCCCGTTAGGGTCATTAATCCTAGTTTCGGGCCCACAACACACATCAACACGCAGTGTGTCCAAGGTGCAGCCTGCTGACCTGTTTGTCTTAGAGTGCGGATGTTGAATGTTGCCATGGAAACGGGATAGCGTGGCCTCATAAGGGAGTTTTGCCGATAGGCGTCCGATAAGTGCTGTGGGATGGTGGCTGCAGATAGTACTACTCCAGTAGCACTTCGGTTGCTGTCAATTAAGCTGGGAAGTATAGAAGGAAGGTTAGTAATGGGGGCCGGGATGGGAGTGAGAGTGAGAGGTGGAAAAGAAAGAAGGGAGGCGCCAGCAGTAGCATGTTTTCGCTTATCCGCCCCGCTGTATGCAGCAGATAAGGCGACCCTTGATAATCTGCGCGACGGCCGATGCAGGATGAAGTTTATGTTTGAAGAAAATGTCATGGTTGTATGTGGGCTGGGATACTACCAGGGCGCTCAGACCTAGACAGGAGGACGATTAGCGTCCTCATCCAAAGCCTTCGGTTCAAAAGTCTGTCCGCAAGGCAGCGGGGTGGCAGTGATTTCGTTTTACAGAAATGGGCGCCATCCCATTTCAAACCCCCAACCTGGAGGACCAGGAGACTGAGTTTGTCTGATCTCTCACCATTGACCAACCTGGTAGGAGTAGCTCTCAAGATGCTCGGAGGCATCACCCAGTATGGCTCAATGGGTCAATGAGGTACGCAAGCCGTCGCACCACGTTAAGGTCCAGTCTCGTTGCGACGGAAACTAAATGGTTCAGTCACAACTGGTGGTGGTGAACTTATTCCACAGCTGGCAGATACTACGCAACGTTTCCTTCGGAACTGCGACTGAAGATCACAGTTAGGGAACCGCAACCATTCGCCGTCCTCGCAGAAGTAACACCACCCACGACACAAACTAACCACAACTGCGATTCAGAAAACTATGCTCTTAGACCAGTAGCTATCGCGAAAGCTAGCGATGGACCACATACCACATGTGCAGATATGACCAAAAAGACAGACTGCATGTATCTAGACATTTGGCAAACCCCCCAAAAATGATTAGGTTCCAGCCTCAAACCGGTTGGCACAAATTCAACTTTTCATATACTCCATGTCAAGGGCTTCTTACATTCCAGAAGTTCTCTAGAATGTACATTAACACTCGAGGCTTACTTAGCCAAATTTCCGAACTGCGAATCCATCAAGGATGAAAGGTCTGTGACCTCATCGCTATACCGGACATGGCTAGGCCTCAATATAAGTGACATCGAGATCGCACAACCGAACCACCAACGGAAGATGGGTGGTTCTGCACTCCCACGGTGACCTCCATGTTTGTCCATAGCGAATCCGATCAACACGATACATACTTCTCTTTGGTGCTGTATACGTTTATGAGGCGCCGACGCCTGCTTAGTGGCGGTCATTTAGCGCCCTCCCTCTTCCGCTCCCGAGATGGACTTCTAACTAGCATCCGCACTGCGGCGGGTGATAAACAAGAAGTACAACCACTTTCTTATTACTGGTGATTTCAGCTTCCACGTTCTGGAATCCCAATCCGTTCCTGGATAACAGTTCAAGGCGGATCTACAAAGATTGTCTCGAGTTTCTTGTTGTATGGCCACAATATTCAGAAAAACTGATAGACGGTTGATACTGAATCGGAGGATATTCACCAACGAAAAACTAATTAACTACGTCCCCTTGGCCCGGAGCGGCCACGTAGTCTTACTCGTCGAATACATCTGTTACGCAAAATATCCTGTGGAAAATGTCGACGCAACGAGAACAGTTATACGCTACGACATTATAGCGCGACCAGGTGAGCCACCCAACTGCATCTTTCTGGTAAACGCGGCACCGGCTAACGCATGGCAAAAGTCCGTCAGCCAATCTAGCACTAGTTGCAGAAGAATCAGAGACTAAGACCTTCCACTCGCCAAACGTGGTCTCGTTTGTGCGAAGCAGAACACGCAAGTATACAGCGGTACGAAATTCGGCCTAACCTATCTACAAGATCTCTCCAAGCACAGAGACCCGGATGGCTTATGTGGCTCAACTTAACCACTGCACTCAACTTGTCCGCAAGGATAAAAGTGGTATACCAGCAGAAGTTGGCGTTATGAATGGTCTGAAACCACCAGATTTGTAATTTTTATCTATTCGTCCCACCAGCTTTTGTAGTAACACGTGAACAGTCTAGATAAGGTGAAATGGGGAATTCCTTCTCGTCAAACGGCGGACGGACTCCGAAGGATGCGGCACCTTCAATATGCTGCAACATTTCAGTGCGACTACTAGCCACCTAACCCTATGAAAATGGTTATCTTACCCCAAAAACTAACACACATGCTTCACGGCAGATGTATTAATAAAGCTGTTGAGTATGCGCAAGAATGGCTGTGCTGAAGTTGACCATATTGACCCTAAGTTACTAGCGGCGGTAGGAAAGAGATTTGCAGAGCCTTTGGCTTGATTATTCCAACAGTTTTGATGAATTATACACGCCTGACATGTGGAAACACGATGTGACCATTCCAATTCACAAGGTAGATAATCGTTCCGATCCAGCCAACTACCGTCCCGTAATCCTACTACCGGTACTTTCAAAGGTCAAGGAGACCATTATTGCTGATGCGCTAACAGCCTACGTGGAAAAATTCAACTAACATGCACCAGGACGGTATGATTTTCGACGAAATCGGTCGTGCACTACAAATTTATTACGAGCACGAGTCAGCTGGACACTGGCTTAGAAGTTGATGTAGTTTTTCTCGATTTCGCAGACATTCGACCTGTTAGAGCATGTCATTCTGCTTTCCAAATTTCAGGCCTTTGGTATTGGTGATCATCTCCTAGGATGGATCAGAAACTTTCTCCTCAACCTGCGCATAGAGGCAAGATTGTCTGAATCCAAATCAGATCTCATCCAAGTGGCATACAGAGTACAACAGGGATCGATGCTGAGACGACAGTTATTTGTGATGTATGTCAACGATATCACGCGCTTCATTTGTTTTGTGCTGATGATATCAACGTGTGAAAGGCGATTAATACACCAGATGATATCACAGTATTTTAAGCCGACCTGGCTAGGGTTTACGATTGGCCAATACAAATTTTAATTCGATTCAATATGGACAAATGTAGAGTGATGCACTCAGGGAGCCAGGTGGTGTGTTCCTATAAATTCGACAATCATGACTTTCAAACGTCATCTGGCGAAAAGTATCTGGGCGTTTTGATTCAGGCCGAATTTGGATGTTCGAATCAGGCTGGAACAGCGTCAAGAAGGGGCATCCAAAACGTGGGCCTACTGAGACGTACATTCGAACGATTCGACTCGTCAATTTTTCAGCAGCTTTTCCGCTCATACAGGTGTCCACATGTGGTATAAGTAATACAGGTCTGGCAGCCATGGTTGATGAGAGATCTCATCGCCTTGAAGATACCTCAAGTCTGTTCACCACGTTGGATCCTCAGCTGTATTTATCCGATCGAATGACCTTATTATGGATCATTAATTTATAGTCTCTTTCCATTACGACCTTCCATTAATCCTCTCCTCCTACACTCGTCGGTTCCAGGACTCGGTTCAACCCATACTTCGTTCTCCGACGCTAGTAGAGGGAGCTATCGTAATCCACGGTCATAATACTTTTCTGTCGGCAGCAGCGTCCTTGTTCTACGGCTGAATAGATGTTCAGATGGACTTGTCCCAATTTCAGCGGCCGTTGTAGTTCGACTTACAAGCAGCATGATCCTTGTGGGTTTCCTTGATACTGTTAAGCACTTTCTTCGCTACCTCCAACGCTGACTTAGCCGTTGTTTGATTGGCAATCAGTTCAGAAAATCCCACTACTTGCTGAAATTGCCAAATTCTGGGTTATTAAATTAGGGGCCGTTTTCCGAGATTACCTCCGGTATTACATGTCACGCGACCTGCCATTGTGGCTTGTTTACAACGGCTTGTGTGTTGATCATAGAGAGGGCATCGTTCTTGAAGTATTCGACCACAGTCAAGTAATTCTTCTCCTCGTGAGTGAGAATATCCAAGTCAACTTTCTGTGAAGGCCTCTCCGGGACTACACGAAACATCATAGGTTCAATCAGTTGACGCGCTTCATGTGGTCCGCATACTTAGCAGTTTGAGACAATCCCATAGTTGGTTGGTCATCCAAGGATGAAAATTTAGTTCCCGAGCTCTCGCCACACAGTTGTTGACTCCAAGGTAAGCGCAGTGTATAAGGTCGGGCATGGAAATCTATGTTGTCTTGGGAACGATTATATTGTCTTGAGTGTCCACTTCATCCAGAAAATGAGCAGCTCCTTGTCTTAGAACCAACGGTTCAGTATTGTTTCCTTGAGTATATCGCACAGCTCATCTTCCTCGGTGCAACGTAGCAGTTGCTGGAAACGCTCTGCTGTGACAGTAACCAGATGCTTAGCATGAACAACATCTTGGTCTTCTTGTGTTCCGATCACTTCCGGGAGATACGCCCTTGATAGGGTATCCTCAATGTGCAACTTTGATCCTGGTTGATAGATGACTTCTAGCTCATACTTCTGGAGGTGACTTAGCCACCGCTGCATGCGACTAGAAGTAGTGGGTAGTTAGATATGAACAATGATTTATCACGACAAAAAAGCAAGTGCTTGGCACGTCCCATAGGATGTTTAGGGTGACTACAATGAACTCGAAATATTTATGAGTCATCTACCGAGCGTCTACCGAGATAAATGCGTTGATAAATCACATCGGTGTAAAATAAAATTGAGTGTAAGCATACAGAAATACATGGGGTGCAGTGATCGTTGAGGTAAGGCGTGAGAAAGATGAAGTATGGTCGCACACTTATACGCCGCTTTCTTGGGTCCATGTGACACATCCTGTAGTACGCCAAGATGAACGTAAGTCAAAATAGCGTAGTTCAGGTAACGAAGTGCTGGGAACTAAGAGCAATATCCAATCGTATAGTGAAAATGCCTAAAGTAGGGGAGGATGAAACGTAGTCTGGTAGTGCTTTCCAGGGTTGAAAAACCCGAAGGAAAAAGTAATTCCGTCGACACTTCAGTAGACCAGCAGTCACTCCTGAGCTGTGTGTTGTAGCTAAGTGTCACAGTCTAACAATTGCGGAACTTACGCTCAGTGGCTGGTATCCGAAGTATCGCAAAGCAAAACACGTCAGGCAAACGAAAGGCAAAACTGTATTCTACCCAACATGTTGTACAACGCATCGATCCAGCATTCTAAATTAGGGCAATCGATGGGCAGGTGAAAGTGTTACTGACGCACGCCAACAAATGCAAGTAAGGAATAGTAAGAGGTCAGTACATTGGCCGTGAGGATGTCACATTCCTTTTCCCTTTAGTTTGGACTACTCAAGTTAGCTTGTTATCGATCGACGGGTCAGCGTAGCCGAATTGAACGGCGAAATTGCTGAGTATCCGGTTGGTCTGAGTTGTGAGAGTTCTGTGCCTTTGTCGACTCAGTATGCTGATTTGAGGACACGTCGTCTGGCAACACAGAAACGCAACGATTGCAAATCTGATCCCTGTGCCGAGTCACTACTCTGCCATCAGTTAAAGCCACCGTATGTTGTTCCGCAACTTCGCGCAACTCTCCAGAATGCCAGGTCGTTTTGTTGGGTAACTTGACGTAGACCGGTTCATTCTGGCAGAATGGTCCTTCGGAAGCCCACTGGTCGTACTCTGTCTTAGATTTATCTTGCCTCGACACGTAGCATTTGGTCAGGAAACAGAAGATTTAGCCCGTGTCCTCAACCTCCATCCAAACATCAACTCGCCTGGGTTCTTCCCAGTAGTTCTGTTTGTCGCGGTGCGGCAGCAGTGGAGCAGACACTTGTTTCCGTGGACCGTGCTTGACCGTCTAGACGGCTCTTTCTGCCAACACGTTTGAAGATGGGTGGTGGGGTCGGATTTCACATGAGATATATCGTTGCTTTTGAGGAACGGGAAATTCTGGACTAGCAAATACGGAACCGTTGTCTGTTACCAGCGTATGTGGTATACTGAAGATACTGAAACCCGTTCGCATGCAAGAAACGGTCGTCTCGGTGGTGGCATGTGCAAGTGGAAAAATCTCTACCCATTTCAGGTAAGCATCAAACAAAAAAGAAACACTTCCATCCAACGGGCCAAAGATGTCTGCTTGTATATGCGTTGTAAGAAGTGAGTGGTACCGGAGGGGCGTTCCTGCGAATGATTTGACAAGCGTCGAAGTGTCGGATCAACTTCGATATCTCTGTCCATATTAGGCCACCACACATAGGACTGCTCAAGTACCTTCATTCTCGTGATTCCTGGGTGCGTTTCGTGAAGTTCTTGTAAGACATTCTGTCGCCATCGTTATGGTATGATTTCTATAGATCTACATAGTATACACCCATCCTCGAAAATAAGCTCCGTACGTCGGATAAAGTAAGTCTGTAGTTGCAGTTCACAGCTTTCAGTCCATTATTAAGAGGCTAGATGCTTTACTTTGGCCACTAATATATCCGGTTCGGTTTCCTGACGAATAACTGCATTTGACAAGGGATTTTCGCCCAAATATCGCCGCAAATAGACAAGCTCCAGGGGTTTAATTACCCAAGCTGGTAGGTGGGACAATGGTAAACGGCTCAGAGCGTCCGCTATTCTATTTTCTTTCCCAAGGACATAGGCGAACTTGTAGTTGTAAGCGGAGAGCAAGAAAGCCCAACGCCGCATACAAGGTGACGCCATTTGGTTTATAGCTTTTCTCATTAATCAGGATTCACAGGGACTTGTGGTCAGTAAAGATTTTGAATTTTATTCCCCACAGATACTGGTGGAATTTCTCGACCCCGAAGTTAACCGCGAAAACTACCCTGTCGAGCTGCGCGTAACTTATTTCCGCTGGTCCCAAACTTCTGGACGCAAGACCTATGGGTCGCTCGGCCATGTCTTCTATTTAATGTGATAGTATGGCCGCGAGCCCTGTAGGGGACGCATCACAACGAAGAGTGATCGGTTACTTTAGGTCGAAATGCACTAACAAGTTCGCGTTACTGGTAGCCAATTTGACAGCATCGTAAGCTTTTTGTTGTTCATTGGAGTACAACCACTTGGTATACGTACGAAGCAAAGTGTACAATAGTGCGAGAAGCCTAAGCAAATTGTGTAAGAAACGACTGTAATGAGTTACCAACACCAACGAACTGATTGTAGTTCGTCAATATTTCGGGGTGTTAGGGTTTCCAGCATGGCTTGAATTTTTCCCGTAGTGGATGTAACCCGTATTTGTCCAAATGAAACCCGAGATACTCAATGGCATCAACAAAGAAGATGTATTTAGTTCCCTTGAATTTTAATCCGCTCTCTTGAAGGCATTTCAAGACTGTTGCAAGTGCTGCCATATGCGCAAACTTGGTAGGGCCAGTAACCAAAATGTTTAAGTAAATGCGAACTCCGGGTGTCCTACACTGTTGTCTATAATCGTTAGAAAGATCTCCGGCGCGGTGAATTCCGAATGGTAATCAGTTATAACAGAATGATTCCACGTGCGTATTGACGATGGTAATTTCCTTTGCGGCTTCCTGTAGCCCCACTTGAAAATAAGCATGTCTTAAATCCAGTTTCGAGAAATTTTGTCTACCCGACAAAGTTGCGTAAAGGTCATCTATCCGTGGAATAGGATAATGTTCCCGCATCGTCCCTTGATTAACCGTCAGTTTATAGTCGCCGTAAATGCGAACGGAGCTACCAGGCTTCTGTACAGCAACGATGGGTGCAGCCTAAGGAGAGTGGTGAACAGCTGAAATTACTCTGTCATTTTGTAAGCGATCTAACTCTACTTTCGGACGGAATGCGAAAGGTAGAATTCGTGCGTTGTAAAATTTCGGTTAGGTCTGTGGCTTGATATTCAATCAAGCTTTGAAATCACGTAATTTTTCAGGTATGTTTGTGTCAAAAACACTGGCAAAATGTTTTAAGGGTGTAGGTCAATCAGAAATACTGCCCACTGTCTTGACAAATGGTAATATTTCCGGCATGTAATTTAATCAGTTTTTCCCAAGTAGGTTCGTTCCGTCTGTGTTAACAAAGATTAGAGGAAGTCAACGTATTGTCCCCATGATTTGCTTTCACGTCACACACCTAAAACATTGAGTATTTCCCCAGCGTATGCTCGTAAGTTAGGTTGAGTCGGAGTCAGAACCCGGTTGGGCAAAGTTCGGTCGTTGATCAAAGTAACCGAAGCCGTGGTATCGATCGCCAAACGTATTAGTTGGCCTTCACAGTCTAAAGCAACTGTGTACGGGGGCAATCCCCTTGCATGCTATGTTACTGGGTGTGAACTTAGATAGAATATGGGATCGTCAATGTTTGCCACAGTTCGAACAGTATCCTGGGCAGGGCGGAGTATCGGTCGTTGAAGCATAGTCGAACGACATATACGTGCACTACGTCCGACCTTTCCGCACTTGTAACAGATAGACGCTTTGTGTCTGCAGTCGGTAATCTTTTTATGCTTCTCGCTAGTACCAAAAAGAGCGCTCGGATAGACCGTGCTACAAGTGATAACAGGGAAACCAGCATTCCAAACCTGCTGCAACGTCGCGTATGTTCTTCAGAACCTTGCGGTAAAGTCCTTAAGATTGGAGTAGCCAGTTCTAGCTGCACTAAATCGTTTAATCCAAAATGTATAGGAAAGTCCGTCCAAAAAGTGAGACAGATAAACAAAGTTGCTGACGCATTTTGGTTTTGTCTAACATGTCAAGTCATTCCAGTTGTCAACTGCTCGTGTGTGCTCACGAAGGAGTTCGATTGGTTGACTGAGATAATCGTGCATTTGATCAATACCAAGATCTCTTACTCGGAGGTAAATATGGCCACTATAATACCTCAATCAGCCAACATAAGCGCTAAAGCAAAGCCAAAGAATAGATCTAGACGCGCCAAACGCACTGAAGCAACTGTCTGTAACCAATCTGGGTCATCGCATTCACATAAACGGACAAGCCGCAAACAGGCCTGCTTCTAATCCCCGAACCATGGATGTTCAGCCATGCATCGACAGCGCAGAACCAAAGGCAATCCAGTGTAGATAACAAGCAGGTAACGCACGCATTGGTTGCTTCCATTAACATCCCGGGAGCAACACACGTAGGTCTACCTTCTTTACCGAGCACAAGTAGCGTGACACATCTATCACCAACAACCACAGTGGTGAATTCTAAACAGCCCAAAGTGCCAGCAACAACTTTAAAATCGACACTCACCAGACAAAACCACGTTGCGTTAAATCGTGTGAACCAATGTTCCCGTGTCCAAATCTGGAACAGTGAGAGGCAAGTTGGTAGACGATCGCAACCATTGGAGTTCCATCTGCGATGCGATTGGTATTCGGGTTGAGCTTCCTATGCTAAGACGCCTAGCGCGTCACCTGACCCCAATGCACTCCGGTGAACCTGGAATTCTTCGAGTAACACTAGACTCAGCGGATGAAACAGAGGCTGTCCTGTTCTCAGCAGTTCGTCTTCGCAACTCACCAAGCGGAGTGCGCATATTACCTTATCTACCTTGAAAAGATCACCCTAAGGAAGCCATTGAGCAACGCGGCATTCCTAATACGGATAGCAAGAAAACAATATTTGTTCATGATGTTCCCGAGCTTCCGCATTCTTCTGATCACGACGTGCAAACACATGACCGCAAAGCACTCTTTGTTTACAATGTTATTGCCAAATCCCTGACAAGAGTTCAGTCATCACCTAACTACAAGGGCTGCGGTCCAAGACTAATGAAAGTAATATTACACTCCGAGGTAATGACGCAAGTTCTGTTGGATAGCTGGTTAAAGTTTAGAGCTAGGTTACCAACAGAGATCCGGCTAAAGGCAGCACGCGAGCGGCTAAAAGTCGTTAGCAATTCGATGGAACTTTCAAAGGCTGTAAACTCTTTATCTGCACAGTCCTGCGGAGAAACCGACACAACAGCACCCACGGCATACAACGGGACAGAGCACAGTAAGAGTGAAACGTCTGTTCAGGAACGCTAATGCCATGCAACTTGACAGAAATTCATAACCCAGAAAACGATTAATGTCCGGCCACCTAACGGCCGCCTTAAAAACAAACACAAATTTCATATCCATCAAAGCACTCCTAACAAAGAAAACCCTGTCCTGTTTGTACACAAACGCCTAAGGCTTTCTAAGTAAGTTGGCCGAACTTAGAGAACTCCATGACTCAAACACTGGACCTCGTCGTGAGTACAGTGACCGGGTTTAACCTTGAGATAACCGAGTCTGAGATCAATCTATCTGGTATGTCGCTGCTTCGGAACGATAGAACTGGAAGGGCTGGTGGTGTGATTCGTTATTATAGTACAAACCTCCGACGCAAAGTTATCGATCACCCGGAAGCCCGCGCTCGTGATTCGCTTTGGTGCCGCCTACGGTTTCGGAACAAGGACACATGTCTACTAGCTGTAATTTACCGCCCACCAAACTCAAGGTCGGAAATGGACTCCAAACTGGAACACGTCCTTCCGTTTGTTTTCACCATGTCTTACACCCACATTTTTATCGCGGGAGGCTTTAATGTGCGCGACACGGAAACGCCAGCAACCGATGGTGCGCAATTGAAAGCCTGCTTGGAAGAGCTAATTGCCAGCCACCCTCTGTACAACCACGTAACCTCTCCCACCGGAGTTTGAACTGCTAACAAGTCGTCGATACTCAATCTTGTAATCACTAACCATGTACTCTTGGTTGACGGGATAGGTACAAACATGCCACTGAGTCGCAGCGACCATGTCACTCTATTCTTTGACTTTATATGCTATGCAGAATATCCTGAAAAGGAGGATGAGAAAATGTATAATATCACACGTAACGTGTTACCTAAGCTTGGGAAGGATACAACTTGGACTTACTTAACCGAATGCCCACCAGACGCCTGTGAAATGTTCACATGGATGTTAGGCACACAGGTAGTGCACGCATCGGAATAGAAGTCCTTCCAACGTAAAAATATATGGTTTTTTAGGAGCAGAACATGCAAATATATGTTCGAACATAAGGTAGCGAAAGTGCACTCTTTTGGATAAATCTTATCAGGCATTTACAACTGTTCAATCATGAATCTCCGAGTTAGAACAACTGTATTCATTTTATGGTTCAATCGTAAAAAAACTCGATACGGCACAGCGTGATGCTTTTAGGCAAGATATACAAGAAGTGTTTGCAAAGGTGGAAGAAATGAAATAGGCTAGACTGCTTAAAAGCTTAGAATCAACTCCGCCAGAAGCTAAGTTCCTGCCGTATTCAGAAAGACGTGCACAATCTATTCAGCCTATAGCTGAATCAGATGCAACTAGAGGCATTGGCACATGTACCTAGATTTTGATTTTTCTCAGTCTAGTTGTGGACAAGTCTATCTAGAGACCCAGTTTGAAAATCTGAGGCAACAACTGGGCGAGCTGACGCCTACTTCTTCCCTTACTAAGGATACATTCAGAACCCCTGGTTCAACTTGTGCAGCAATATCTGAGCTACGAATCTAAATCCCTAGTTTCCTGACTAAAAGCACCGTGATGTCATCAGGGATTGAATTCAGATATGACTATTTCCATATCCGACAAAGGATCGAAGTGGGTACTGACGGACAAGTCTGACTAGGACTCCAAGATGCACTCCATTTTGCAGGACACGGGGAAATGCTTACTTGAGGCGGTACAGAAAGAGAAGACCGCAAAGGATGAGCACAATGTCACATAACTATTGAAAAAGCTGAACCGCATAAACCTGGTCGATGGTGCGCTACTGGAATGGCTTACTCCAGTTGGATCACATCCGCCTGACTTTACGGGCTACCTAAAGTGCACAAATCAAAAGTTTGCAATGATTTGGAATACTTGTAGCTCGGGTTGGTAGTTAACATTTCGATTCGTTCTCTGAGCTGCGTAATTTAATGACAAACGGTTCACCACTTACTTCAGTGGCATCTCCAACGCACTGGACTGTACAGGAAAATCTCAGGGAGTGCCGTCGGGACGTAGCAGTTGAAATTGGCCTCCTCGATCTGTGTCCCGTGACTTCTGTTTGTTCGATTTTTGGTCGCCCAATTTCACGCTTTCTCAGCTGTAGATACACAGGAGCGAGATCAATGCGGAGGTTCACTGAATTCTCCGTAGAGAACCATGCTTCGAGGAATTCTCTTCCTCTTGTTTTCCCTTCGTGCGCCCGAATTTCTGTGTTGTCCCAGTTAATGTTGTTTTCTTCCTCATCGAGATGCGCGGAGAGCTGTGATTATACATACTGGTATCGACATGCACGCCTGGAGAAGAACCCAAGGGGTTGCCATTGTTCACCAATGTGTTGTTGAAAGACGGCTCCTACCGCGACGTCTGAGGCATCAGTCGTAAAAGAAAGGGGTGCAGTCGATTCGGAATGAGCGAGGAGGACTATGTTGGAGATGGCATCCTTGAGTTCGGCGAAGGCTGTATGTGATGTGTCAGGGAAAGCGAACTTACGTTCATTCGCTCTGAGTTTGTCAGCCAGAGGCTGCATGAGCTGAGCGCAGCGCGGAATGAAGCGTCGATAGTAGTTGACCAAACCACAAAATGGACGGAGTTGCTTGAACCTAGTCGAAGCTGGGAAGTCCTTGATTGTCTGGATCTTATCAGGAAGGGTTTCAATACCACAAGATGAAACGAGGAGGCTTAGGAATTCTACCGTTGAGTTGCCGAGTTCGTACCTAGTCAGGCTGAATGTGACACCTTGTTGAGTCAAAGGGTAGAAGAGAGTTCGGTGTTCAAGGTGCTCTTGTTCCCATGAACTGGTTACTAAAACGTCATCGAAGTAGGAATAAACGGAGTCTAGGCCATGAATGACATGGTGGATGAAGCCTTGGAAGGTTTGTGCGGCGTTGCACAGTCCAAATGGTATTTTTAAAAATTCGAGCAAACCGAAAGGAGTGATGACGGCTGTTTTAGGAATGTCATTGTCTTCCATAGGTATCTGGTGATAGGCACGAACCACATCGATCTTGCTGAAGATCGGCTTACCTGTGAGGGATTCGGTAAGGTCCTGCATGTGTGGGATGGGATATCTATCTGGCACGGTTAGCCGATCGAGTGCGCGGTAATCCCCGTAAGGGAGCCAGTCACCAGATTTCTTGGAGACCATCCACAGGGGAGAGGACCAAGGGCTGTTGGAAGGGCGGATGATTCCAAGTTCGAGCATGTGTTCAAACTCCGCAATAGCTACCTTCAGTTTCTCGGACGATATTTGGCGTGGACGGCATGAGACGGGTGGGCCATTCGTTCGTACGTAGTGCAAAGATGGCCTATGTGTTTTCCGGGAGACATTGCATCCACATTTCGCGGAGAATTCCAGCGTCCATGTTGCATGTGCCTAGGATCTGTTACATCTGTCGCAACAAGGCTGAAGGCATCCTGTTCCCTAGCTGCCGATCCCTAAACAGTTCCTGCAGTCGGACCTTGTCAGAGGGCCTGATTCGCTGGATGATCGCCTGCTTTAAACTCTCATATATCGCATCGGCTTTCTCTCACCTGGGAGGATATACTATGAGGAAGGCGAGATATAAGCTGATAATACGGCGAAATCAGAAGAAATCCCCCGAATGTAAAAAATGTATTATAGGTGCCAAAACCATAACGAAAGGTCATTCTCCCAAAAAGGTGAAGAGGCTAACGCAAATGTATTGACCAGGACAGGCCCTATGGCGCCAACTGCGTATGGAAATGGATTATCCTCCATATTATCCATTGCAAAAAGCGAATAAAAATGTGGTACGTGAGAAAAGAATGTGAGCACAAGTAATGAATCACAAAATCACTGGAATGGCTGACGGCGTGCTCAGGACCGAGGTCACCAATTGCTGGGTGGCGTCTGGGATACTAGTTGGTATTCAATGACACGTATGAGTGTCAAACTTTTCATACACGTTAGCTAGAGGTGGTGAACACCTCAACTACTGTGCCGCAATACACAGAAAAAAGGAGAGAAAAAACAACTGGTGCAAGCCGGCTGAGCTACAGGTAACGGATGGGCATCGTTCTGGTAAGCTACCAGTCGGCTACTATGCAGCAAAAAGAAATTACTATGCAAAATTATATAAGGCTAAATGATGAGATCGTGGTTGGAGGGGGAGGCTAAGAGGGGCGGGGTGGGACAAAGAAACTCACAGCACGAACGCCACTAACGTCGGCTCCTTGCCATGTCAGTAAGTGTGTCCAACCAAACGTGTTCATCGTCTATCGGATCCCAACCAGGGAGCCGAGACGCTCCAACCGAGGCCAGCTCCAAATTGAGGGCCTTCATTCCTCTCGACCAAGTCATCGCTTGGCCACCCCTCCTCTTCTTCCATCCACACGCCGGCGCGCAAACAACGCACGTCGCGGGAGCCGGTGGGCTGGCATGCGCAACATGTGGACCAGCCATCGGAGCCTGGTGCGTGAAATAACGGTGCTGAGCGGTTCATTTCCTTTTTCTGTGCCGTAAACAAGGCGTCGAACATGCTCGTTGCTCACGCGGTGTTCCCACCACATATGAGCTAAATTGCGAAGGCACCGGTGATCGAACGTAACTAGCCTCTTCAGGTCCGCTGCTTTAAGCGGCCAGGTTTCACAACCGTACAGTAGGGTGCAACGTACCGCTGCATTGTATGCACTACCCATCAGGGCAAGAGTGATGTCGCGCCGCCGCCATAAGTGGCGGAGGTTAGCAAAAGCGCCTCGAGATTTTGCTATACGGTTCGTGATCTCATCTTCTATCCCACGTGCGCTGATACAACTTCCCAGGTAGTTGAATTTTTGAACGACTTCTAGCTGATCCCCACCAAGGGTCGGCAAAGGAGGCGGTCCAGACCAACCTTGGAGGAACGCTTTGCACTTGGAGGGTGCGAAGCAAAGCCAAAAGTGACGGACAGCTAGTGCTAATCTGTCCAGTGCCGCTTGGCACATTTGTGAGCTGTCACAGATTAGGGCAATATCATCAGCATACCCTAAGTCAAGAAGTCGTTCTGGGAGCAGATCCACACCTTTTAAGTCCTGTCCTTCCATGACTTTCCATGACTTCGTCAACAGTGAAGTTGAAGAGGAAACGTGACAGCGGGCATTCTTGTCTCACACCACTGGAGATATTAAAGGGCGACGACAACTTGCCGTAAGCCCTCATTCTGCCAGAGCTTCGCGTATATAATGCTCGGATAATATTTACATATTTCTCAGGTACACCTTACCTGAGTAGACATTCCCAAAGTGCAAGTCTATCCACCGAATCGAAAGCACCTTTGATATCGAGGAACATGAAAACGGTGTGCCGCCAATATATGTGACGGTGCTCCAACAACTGACACAAGGTGAAGATGTGGACAATGCAGACACGACCTCGACGAAACCCGGCTTGCTCTTCACGAATCTGGCTTTCACGAGTGCCAGTCAGTCTGTGAAGGATGACAGAGGCAAGTAATGAGTGTCAAATACGGAACAGTATAGAAGTTGGAGGCGACTGAACCCAACGTGTATTGTGCAGGCCAAAAAAATTAGGAAGCGAATCAATCAGAGCGAGAAACGGTGCACCAAGATACTCACCAAAACCATTTGTGTCAACGGACGTACCGTCAGTAAAACAAGTGGACGTTTAGAAGTTTAAAATAAAGTTAAAATCCAATGATGCCAACTACTGAAAGAATGTGTCTTCCGGTACACTACAATAGTCGAGATTTAACCGGATGGACGGCGTCTGAAGAAGAGCTTCGATAGTGCATATATTGTCGCACAACGCTTTCCCATTGTCTGACCAGTGCGCAGGCTATTTACCAAGCGAGTTTACTCTCGTCTTCTGACAGCAGACGATCTCCAGCTTCATCGTCCCGAATACCAACCCAAAGGCCTTGCACCACCATCGTCTCTTCGAATTTCGTTTCGGGGATTTCATTGTAACGGCCGTCAGGAAAGGACTGTTGTATACGACTGATGAACTCATTAACACTCTCCTCTTCTCCCTATCGTAAATAAGAGAAACGTAGGCGCGCCGTAAAAGCATGTCGCTGCGGTCCACAAAAGCCATACAGAGAGTTCAAACAGTCCGTCAGGGATGTGCTTTCGTACAAAGAAAACTCATGAAAATGCCGTTGACATTCTGCACCGAGGTGTTGTCTCAGTAGTTTGATAGATTGGGTTTCACTAGTTTGATGTGGGAGTGTGTAATTGTGAAAAGCTCAAGGTAGTCACCGAAGATTCGTTTCCAACGATTCAAAAGTATTTAGAATGGTTTTGATGACGTGTCCTTCCAAAAGGGATCAGGTGGGGTAAGAGAGCTCATAGTAATTAATTCAAAGTCTAGTCTTCGTCGTCCAATGTCACAGTGCATCAATTGTGGAAATAACGTTCAGTGGCTGGCTCGTAGCCGAAGTGTCGCAAAGCAAAACACGTCAGGCAAACGGAAGGCTAGACTGTATTCTAACCAGCATGTTGTACAGTGAATCGATCCAGTATTCTAAATTAGGCTAATTGATGTGTGGGTGAACGGGTTACTGACGCACGCAAGCAGATGCAGGCAACGAATAGGAAGGCACAGTTTATTGGCCGTGAGGATGTCACACTGTTTCAGCAAATGGCGGCATACGTGATTGGGGTCGCTTAATATCTTGTACAATAATATGCGATCGCTGTGCAGCCTTAGGTAGCGATCGCTGAAAACTCCCAGCAACTTCAGTCTTCGGTGGTAAGAGTGATAGCACAGGCAATTTACATCCCTTGTTGCTCTGTTGTGGGGTCTCTAATGTCTGTAGCTCGCGCTTCAACGAGTTGCCAAGTTTGAATAGCATATTCAACGTGAGGGCGCACGTAGGAATTATGCATCATAGGGAAGAATTATGAAGACCAATGGCTTCTTATCTGTGACAGCGGTAGTCTGGCGGCCGAATGTATTATGATTGAAGCACTCCACGGCATAAACCAGTGTAAGCATCTCTTTTTCGGACATAGCATAACGGCGTTCGGCCTGTGTTACTGTTTCCTACGGAAATCAATAGGTTTCCCGTTCTACCTTAACGCGGCGTCGATGCCCAACTGGCTACTGTCATTCTGGATGTCAATCAGAAGTGATGGGTCGTAGTAAGCCGAGATCAGAGCGTTTTGATCAACTGTTTAATATTCTAAAAACGTTTTATTGCTGTGCATTCCGCTACCAACTTTCGTCCTTGCGTGTCATTTTCCGGATAGGAAGCATCCGGTCAGTTAGTCGGGGTAAGAAGCGACCTAGGTAATTCACTATCTTGTCTAGTTTGCGAATAGATTTCACATCAGTCGGAAGCGACATCACGTCTATGGCCCTGGTTTTCTCCGGATCTGACTTCAGTCCTCCTGAACTCAATACGTGTCTATAGAAAACAACCACCATTTTGATTTCAGAAGAGTTTGATAAACAACCGGTTGGTATAGATTGCTGGCAACGTTTCGTTTTTGACACAAATGTTTCGTCAAGCTGAGTGAAACTGGATGATTGGTACAGCACCTATAGCAAACTGGGAAGAAAATCGCGACGATTGGGATGAAGGTAGAAGGTTAATGGCGATAGAGGTTACAGTGTCACTCCAAGTGGTTCATGAAACAGTCCGAAGTCGTCCGCGTTACAATGTCACACACGTAAGTCACTGTCAGTGATGGCTGTGGGGCCGATTTGGTGTTCACTCTCTTTTCCGGATCCTTCCGTCAACGCTCCTCAGACTGGTCGGATTAAGATAGCTCCACCCTGTCCATTCTGTTCACACAGCTTGTAACCTTCCTAATCTCAGTAGTCCGCTTTTAGGGTATCGATTGCAACATCCTAACGATCGCGACGCTATCCAATACGATCTCATGGCCTGTAACAATCGCGTGTATCGCTACCGCTGTATCCCCTAAAAGATCCATGTCTTCAGGCTTGTTCATCGGCGGGTGTGCTATGCGTTCTTATTTTCTGCTATCCTCTCGCGTAGCTTCCTTGAAGTTTGGCCTATGCACACGTGTGCGCTGTCTTTGCGACTAATTTTGTAGATGCAATTATTTGTGCTATCTGCGTAGAATTTGGTCATTTTGTCAAATTGTTCTCATCTTTGCTTTTTTCGTATTCTCTTGATGACTTCTGAAGTTCCCCATTTATAAAAAATTTCTACTTTTCCGATCCAATCTGTAGTCCGCCGTGGGTGCGGATTTAACATTCTCTGCAACAGGAATTTTACTAACCGCCACGGAGATCCACTAGCAAGAAATTGGTTCATTGCTTCGTTCTGCGCGGTCTTCCTATCTTCTGTGCAAAGGTATTTGTCACCAAGGATGAAACTAGATTTGTTGATTTTGAACCAGTTAAAGATTCAAAGTAAACGAGAGAAACACAGTGGTTCCCCTACCCCAAAGAGCTTCTGTCAAGTGGTGTCCGTGAAAAAGATGATAGCTTCTGTCTTCTGAGACGATGAGGTGGTAATCATGATAAACATCATTCTGAGAGGTCGTAGCGTTGAAACAATAGAACAGTGGTATAATACGGATAGAAAATCCAATGCTTGACAAGTCCCGTGGGATCGTTTGTGGAAATAACGTTGGTTCAAAAAAGTTACACAAAAGTGGAAAACACATCTGGGGTTCATAATATCATCCATATTAACACAAAGTATATCCGACTACCCCGATTTCTTGATACCTGTTAAGCACAATGTTTGCCTGCGTTTTGTCGTCACACAATGAACAGAAAGCAGATCAAGTAATGCAGGCGGTGTAAAGCATTGCCGAGTCGTTTTTTTAATGGGCAGCGTGGGAGTAGGAATGACAACATTCGAAAGCGCGTTCCACAGTTGACAAATTGAGAGGAAAAAGTAATTCTGGCGGCACACTAGGCCACTGCGTTGGATGGCCTATTTCAGCTTATGACCCTTCAATTCTGTGTTGCGGCTAAAATGCAGATGGCGGCAAGGGTGACCGGGGCTTTGCAAGATCTGGAACACCAGGATGAGGTCACTCCGTAGAAGGCAAAATCTCCCGCTGTACGCTCTCAAAGCTTCTAGTCGCATGGCTTTGGCAGGTGGGGCAATCTACTCACATTTTTCGTTGCCCATCACTGTGCGGTTTCCAATGCAGCCAGATCGAGTTTTAACCAGCACTGCCAAGCGTGGATCGCGTACTCTGTATGGGGCCTCACATACGCATTTGGAGGAAGATGGAGGGATGGAACCTCAAGCTTATTACGCTCCAATGAAAGAACAATGGAGAGAAAAACTTGTAACAGTTCTTCCTTTGCGTGACCACGTATTTGTTCATAATCCCCAAATGACTTTGTGAGAAGCAGCCATTTGTGGCGTATAGGCTGCACTCGCATGCACGTTGGACACAGTAGTTATTGACGGGTGTTGCGTAACCGAAACTGGGAGCAATGACTCTCACGGTGTTGATAAACTAACTGTGCCCGGTTTGTCTTTTCGCCATTGGTTACACCCATCCGGAGAGGCTGAGGCGGTAACCACTGATCAAGTTGGGGTGCGCCTCTTTCTCATCTTCAAGGCTGAGTCATCATTGGCTGGTTGAGTTCCGTGATCAGCCCTTTGTATGTAGCCCGTTTGACGATGTCAATTAAGGTTGATTCACGAATCAGCACAAGACTGTATGTAATTGTGTAATTCTGATGCCGCCAAGCACACCCACCACGAACTGAATACGGTAATACGCAGTGTTACCACTTCAGATATCGTCGTTGTTGCAGGGGATGTGAGTACACAAGTAGGTCGCCTAGGCTCTTCAGAAGCTCAACTAGGTGGTAATTATAGACTTAACTCCGAACGAACGTACAACGACGTGCGTCTGTTGCAACTGGAAGCAGAACACTAGCTGTTACTTGTTAGCACCGCTTTTAGACATAGTGGGTGCCAAAGTGCCACTTGGCGTCCTCCTGTAGCTGGCCAGCGATGAACTCCAATTGACCACATTGCCATAAGCTACACGTGACGTGGTTCCATCCTGGATAGTCACTCGTTTTGGAGTACTTGTGTCAGCCTTGACCATGTCTTGGTACGTTGTCGTTTTTCTAAAAACTTTACTGGGACGGGTACCAAGCGCCTCCCCTGATTGGAAACTGAGTAGTTATCTCAGCCCTCTATCAAACAAGCCTAACAGAATGCACTGCGTACCGAACTTTCGCTGTCTTGTCCTAATGACACTGAGCTTCAGTGGAATAGGATCTCGACCGCCATGTACGACGCAGGAGCATCTGCTTGTTGCACTATCAGTCGTCACCGCACCAGTCACTGGATGTCCTAGAGGTCTGTGAACCTGTTGGAATGCAGAAGAAAACTCTCAGCTGGCTCTGAGCACAATGCGACCAGAGGGACTATTAGGTGTAAACTAAAGCGGTGCTTGCATGCTGACAAGGAAGCATGGTGGACCAGTCGGGCTCAAGAAATGGAGGAGGCAGGAGTAGTAGACAATTGTCGCAAGCTCTCCCAACTGATCCGCAGCACTGATCCCAGGAAACCAGGTGTCAGTGAGACAATCAAGAGAGAGAGAGAGAGCGGGTGCACTGATACACAATAATGAATGCCGTATGGTTCGTTGGGTTAGGGCACTTTCAACAGCAGTTCAGTTGGTCCCTTCTAACACAGGAGATGCAGGATGAACCATGGACGATTAGATTACAGTCTCAATCGGACGCTGAGGTCCGAAACGCGATTGCAGCCCTCAATCGTTTTCGGGCTGTTGGCCCAGATTCCGTCCACCTGCAGTATACAAAAATAGTGGTGAGGTCCTCTGAAAAGCACTGACCTTCCTGTTTGAACAGGTCTGGAAAAAAGAGACCATCCAGGATAACTAGAGTGAATCGATTATAGTGGCCATATACAATAAGGGCAGTCATGTCGACTGTGCTAACCACCGGGTTATTAGCCTAATGCCAGTTGTGACAAAATTACGGGCCTCGATTCTCGTTCGTCATCTCACAGCGGTAAGTTAATAACGGATTAGGAAAGAGCATTATGTTTCCATCCAGGAGGTAGCTTTTAGACTATCTTTTAACTCTGTGGCAAGTGCTACAGCAGTGCTGCGCATACCGCAGAGTGACAATAGCTGTGTTCTTCGACTTAAAGAGTGCGTTCGAATTAGTCGATAGATGTATGCTGTTCGAAATACTTGCGCGGAATAGTGTGTCTATGAAATATAGGAGCATTTTACCAGTCATGTACTCGAACAACATTGTCCGCGTCGGGGTCTACGGTGACCCGTTGGATAGATTTCCGAAAACAAGTGGAGTTCGTCAGGGTAGTCTGAGTTACCCGATTCTGTACACCTTCGTCGTGGATTCCATCATGAAATACTCCCTGCGCAGCCTCATAATGCAGGCGTTGAGGTCCTACCTGATGAAATGCTAGTTGAGCTTGATTATGCGAATGATATTTTCTTGCTGCTTAACAAGGTTGGGGGAGGAATCAACCCCGAATAAGTTCTAGTTTGGTCCCATCAATTGACAT
>OX104064.1:118006408-118155789 GCA_944474145.2 Dicrocoelium dendriticum
CCTGGCATTACCACAGAGACTAGCAAGCTCCATCTCCCTAGCACGTTCACACCACCAAGCTTCGCGGTCCATTTGCAGACTCCTGCGCAACTCTCGACCAAGGTATTGGCGTTCTTCAACGTGTCTGGAATCCGATGGGATCAAGCGGCGTCTGTCCATTAGCGACAAGGAGTCGGCGGAAATCCAATGTTTCGGTGGGTGACGGGTAACTCCACAAGTGTCGATACTGGCGGAAACTAACGCATCTTTGATATGCGCCCACTGCGAATCGAGATCACCGTCAATAGTTGAGCCAAGCAATGTTGACAGTGAGGCTTGGTACCTGGTTAAAATCGCAGCGTTTTGTAGATTCGCGACTTCCGGTCGGTAGTGGGCGCGCTTAGGTGATCCTCCGAAACGCATGCAAATCTTAGCACGAACCAATGCGTGATCAGAGTCTAGAAAAGTTGACCAGTACGATCGGCAGTCCGTTACGCTTCCGCGCCATCTGTAGCTGATTGCTATGTGGTCAAGCTGGGAGCACTCTTGCGTTTGTGAGGGCGGGCGCCAGGTAGCAGTCTGTCTCCTCGAGTGTCGAAAACTAGTGCTCGAAAGAAACAAGCGATGATCAGAGCAAAGAGCAAGTAGTCTGTCTCCATTGTCTGATCGACTGCCACCGAGACCAAAACTACCCCCAATGTGGTGCTCACTTGGTAGAAGGCGGTCAACCCGTGCGTTAAAGTCCCCGGCAAGAATGACTATATCCGTCCGTTTGGAGGAACGCAGAAGTTCATGTAGTTGTTGATAAAAGCTATCTTTAACTGCATCCGGGCTGCAGTCTGTAGGGGGCGTAGGCGGAGACGACAAATAAGGCACGCTTAACATCTCGACGTCTGCTTATGTTACATGAACCTCTTAGTCTGACTGCACATAGTCGGCTGTTGACTGGGATCCAGTCAAGCAGAGCTGATTCAGCCCTGGCACTTAATACAACCCCAACACCAGCTTGACCTGTGGCGGCAGATTCTGGGTCTCCGGAAAGCCGCAAATAGTATTTGGCGTCAGAGTTAACCGGAGAGGCCATTCTGATGACGGCGCTAGAGTCTTGTAATCTGGTCTCTGAAAGACAACAGATGCCTACCGATAGCGTTTCAAGAGTACGGGCCAGACATGCTTGTCGTCCGATCTGCATCAAAGTTCGAACATTAAACGCTGCGAGGATGAATGGAGAACCAGGTCGAAGAAGAGCTGGAGCTTCGGTGAAGTGAGAGGCGGTTGCGATCGCAGGACATTGAAAACCGGGAGTTTGGCTGTTACTTCCATCAGCTGCGAGACGTGGGTCGTTTGTGACGGTGACCGTAGAAGACACAAAAGTACATGTAAATGAAGGACGGGAGGTGGGGTGGTCTGTGAGTGGACGTTGAGCGGTTGAGTTAAGACAGAAGAGCGGCATAGCAGTAGTAGTAGTAGTGAGCGGTGCAGTCCATGATTCGTCAGTAGGCGTGATACTACCCGGTTGCCCAGGCCGAAGTAGAGGGTTGTATTAGGGGGCCCTACCCCGAGCCTTTGATCAAAGATCTAACCTACAAGGCAGCAGGGCGATGTGAGGGCGTCGCAACCCGTTGGGAGCCGGTGACCAAGTAGATGGTTCATACGCCTTTCGGTCCGTGAAGGACCATGGGCCCAACTCACCCTTAAAGTACAATGCCTCTCAGGGAGGGGCCAGGGGTAGTGACTTTATTTAGTGGCGAGTCACATCCGCCACGTCGCAGTGTTGTTAAACGGATATATGTGGCTTTTTATAGGGAGAACGCTTGCCAGGCGAAAACCCACCACGTCCTGGAACACTGCCGCCGAACCATTCGCTGGAACGAGAAAAACCCGAACCACCCAGCTGGCACCACGAGGAGGTTGTTCGGCAAGCCAGCCTAGTGGCCATATACAATAAGGGCAGTCATGTCGACTGTGCTAACCACCGGGTTATTAGCCTAATGCCAGTTGTGACAAAATTACGGGCCACGATTCTCGTTCGTCATCTTACAGCGGTAAGTTAATAACGGATTAGGAAAGAGCATTATGTTTCCATCCAGGAGGTAGCTTTTAGACTATCTTTTAACTCTGTGGCAAGTGCTACAGCAGTGCTGCGTATACCGCAGAATGACAATAACTGTGTTCTTCGACTTAAAGAGTGCGTTCGATTCAGTCGATAGATGTATGCTGTTCGAAATACTTGCGCGGAATAGTGTGTCTATGAAATATAAAAGCTTTTTCCCATCATGTACTGGAACACCATTGTCCGCGTCGGGGTCTACGTTGACCCGTTGGATAGATTTCCGAAAACAAGTGGAGTTCGTCAGGGTAGTCTGAGTTACCCGATTCTGTACACCTTCGTCGTGGATTCCATCATGAAATACTCCCTGCGCAGCCTCATAATGCAGGCGTTGAGGTCCTACCTGATGAAATGCTAGTTGAGCTTGATTATGCGAATGATATTTTCTTGCTGTTTAACAAGGTTGGGGGGGGAATCAACCCCGAATAAGTTCTAGTTTGGTCCCATCAATTGACATGTGCTTCGCGCCTTCAAAATACATTGTTCTTACAGGACCTCAAGCCCGTTGGTGACACCTTCTCTTGATGACAAGAAACTTGACCAGTTTGGTATGAGAGACTCTGAAGGTGCATAAAAGCACCACCTAGCATAGCTCAATGGATCACTGAGGCACACAAACCATCGCACCACGGGTAGGTCCAGCCTCATTGCGATGGATTACTTGATAAAGTACGTTTAACTCAAAAAACGAAATAACTCGTCATACTAAGGGCTCATAAGCACTTTCCGTAAGACAGTGATGAGGAAACCTACGCCATTGTTCATGTGAATAGTTTCGTAAATCACTTAAAACCAAATGTTCTCCGTTTCCATGTTATTTCTCACCTTTGGTACCATAACCCGCACTCTGGTCAACCTACGGGGTTGGTAAAGCAATCGCGTTTTTGCCCTTGATAAATAATTGTACATTATCTGCCGATCTAATGGGCCAGGTTTCACAACCGTACAATAGGGTCGAAGGTATGGCTGCATTGCAAAACCTACCCTTCAGCGAGAGAGCAGTCGCGCCGGCATCGTAGGTGGCGAAGGTTAGCAAATGCGCCTAGAGTTACTGCTTTGCGGTTTCTGACGTCATCATAGATTCCGACGGCGCTGATGTAAGTGCCTAGGTAGTTGAATTTCTGAACGATTTCTAGTTGAACCCCACCAAGGGTCAGCGCTGGAAGCGATCCCTGCAAATCTTTAGGGGAAACTGTTTACTTCGAGGGTGCAAAGTATAAGTCAAAACGGTTGACAACCAGTGCTAATCTGTCCAACGCACTTTGACACCTTCGTGAGCTGCCAAAGAGGAAGGCAATGTGGTCAGCATACACCAAGTCGTTCATCCGGGAGCAGCTCCATACGTCCTAAGTCGTGTCCAGTGAACGATTTTTCCATGACTCCGTCAAAAGCGAAGTTGAAGAGGAAAGGTGACAGCAGGCATGCCTGTCTTACACCGCAGGGGATATTGAAGGGCGGCGATGGCTCGCATTAAGCCCTCAATCTACCGGGGCCATGCACGTAAAGCACTCAGGTAATATTTCCACAGTTCTCGGACACACATTTCCTTAGCAGACAGCTCCATACCCAGAGATACGCAATGCTGAAAGTGGGATTTATAACGAAGTGCATTCGGTGGGCCATTAACCTATCTTATGGTACGTAGTCACGGTCACATGCACAAGTACCAAAGGTTCGGCGATGAGCTGAGACCGACTTATAACGTGTTTGGTTCATCCAGTTGGAAGTGTATAGGTAGATCACAAGGGAGTCTCTTAGCTTCCAAGAGAATATTTGAATTCACACGCACTCGTGATCCATTGTGAACTGCAGCACTACCCAGAGCATGAATTGTTTTTTACATTTTATTATCAACTCGAAAATAAATAGCGAAAAAACAAAGGCCTGGCTGCACTCAGTGAGCACTCATTGAACCATGGTGCAGTGAGGAAACATCACAGGCGATCATTCAAAATGCCATGCTTTAAACTGATTCGCGATAATCCTGCGGTTGGTAGAAGTGGTGCACTCTTCAACAATCCACACTTCGTGGTAGGTAGAATTCCTAATCCACCACACTGTAATAATCTGATATCTGCCAACCTTCAATTTTGAAACAACAACAGCACTTCGCATGGAACCATATTGCTGGTGACGATACAGGGGTAAAGTGTTCGTGGCATCCGCGCGCCACTGCTTACCCAAATGCCTCGGACCTCTTATTAGCTGACCGCATGAGCGTCCATGCATGCACCAGTCATTGGTCGAACTACTCTAAGATACATGACCGATGCGATGTGCAAATGCCTGTCACAATATAGTTCGCATCCGCCTGGCTGTTGTGCTTTCCGCTGCGCCCGTTAAGAGCTGTTACTTCGCTTCCAATGCGAGTGGTAGTTTCGCATGGATTAGACTGTAAAAATGTCAGTCCCTAGCCCTCAAGAACGCGCAGACCTGGTGTGATGCGTCTTTATGACAGATTGGATAAAAGTTAACACTGCTATAGGTACGAACAACAGTCTGGATCTCGCACTGGCTCTTAACCCCTCCTATGCTAATGTATCCCTTTCAGATGAATTTCCGGGTAGAGATCAAAATATTTTTAAATTCTGTATTAATTTCTTCTACAACCAACGAGCTCCCTTCACAGCATACCGTCCCATATGCTGTGTTGACTGCATCTGCTTTTGTAAGTTGCTTAGGTCCCTTAGCACTGGCATAATATTTTCTCACCCATTGATGTCAAAGAGTCTATGCCAGTGCTTCAAACGCACACTCTAATCGGCATGGGTACATTCGCACTTTTAAATGGAAGTACATTCCAGTGAGTCGTACCACTAGTAAGCTATCACCAACAATACTTCGCAAACTTGAAGCAAAGTATAAACCGATAAGTGTATTTTTTTAAATCAAATGCACTAACAGGCTTTGTGATGGTCGCTAAAGAAAACGGGTTGCCTAAAATAGTTGGAAAGCGGCTGATAATTTCTAACTGCTTGAAGATACATGCACTTACGTACCTGTTACGATCTGGAAATTCCAGGCGAATCGACCGAACAGCCAGGCAAATTACACCGATCCCACCTTCCTATGCGAACAGTTCAGTAAAAATTTCGCTCCTTTACTTATCAGCCAGCTCGATCTCGCACATGTCAACTCGACGAGTAAAACAAATTGTGTACTATCGTAGGTAGCTATAACGCTTCCAGAATGTGAATACGTTGTAAAATCAATTCGCTCTTCTGCTAGAACGGGGCAAGGCAGTTTCCACCAAAGCGCATGGGGGCAAAAACATTCCACTTCTTAACAAGCTCAGTCTTTTCCTAAAATGTGGCCAATTTCTGACCCAGCAGAAATATTCTCACTTCATTCCGTGGAAAAAAGTGGTGGACGAGACGAAATGGGAAACTACGGTTACATCAACCACACTTCTATCGTAATCAGAGTGTCCGAAAAAATTGTCACCAAGTCACTGGTTAGGTTTCCTCAGAATATTGAGCAACCAACAGCATAGATAAGAATAGTCGCTCATGTAACACCTATCAACTAGAATTCGCGATTGCGTCACTTCGGTTGTAGACGCCAAAGGTGGTACTAATTTTTCTGGATATGTACAGACACTTTGACTAAATACATCACAAATGGCTCTTATTAAAGGTGTGAGCAATTGGGATACGTCACTCGGTTCTGGCCTAATTAACCTCCTTCCTGGAAGTACGGTCAGGAACTGCATTCCCAGATTGTCGGCAGTTAAAATCGCAACTCATAGCAAGTGGAGTTCTGAAGAGTAGTGGTTATCGCCGCATAGCGTTTCTCATGTTATGCCGTTTTCACTTTAAACCGGACGTTTTGCAAACCAAAGTGGACAATGCAAATCAAAGTGGGCAAGAATTATTTTAAACAGAAAATCAGCAATTTTTAGCGAGGAAGGATGGGTGAAGCGACTGGACGAGATGTTCAGGCCACAATGCAGACACGCTAATGCGAACCGGATTGTGAAAGCATCAGGCGCCAGTGCAAGCTTTTTCGTTGATTGGGAACGTCGTTCACAAAAGCGGTGACCTAGTTTTTCCCTATCCATCGGCCGTCCCGTACTGTGTGAGCATGTGAACCTATGCGCATGCGCTGCCACTGGAAGAGTGTAGGCTGACTCCAACAAACCTAGTATAGCCTCATTAGCCTACTACTGCATAAAACGCCAAAAATTAACGATTGACAATGAGAAGGCGGCTATCCGAGGCAGTGGCGATGCAAGAGAACGTCATCGAAGCAAATAGAGATTCTTACAAAGCTATTGTGCATCGAAGGCAAAACCGCCCACAAAGCTGCTCGAGTCGCCGATGTCGATGAGAACAGAGCACGAAACATCATCAACGCCTACAGGAGAGAAGATACTATTGCTCAGTTCAACAGTTGGAGGAAGTAACAGGAAGAAGTTCGCTCCCGATATCCAGCAGCGCGCCGAAGAGATAATTGGTCAGCATTCTTCAGACATGTTGGCGCAGATACGGCAGCGCGTGAAAAAGAACGGGATCACCTTTCTGTATCTGTGGTCTTCAACGCCCTCATAGGGCTAAAGATTGCGTTCAAGAAGTGCCAATATGAGGTAGACCGCGCCGACAGCAGCATGGCGATCCCAAGCTGGTAGGATTACACTCTCGACTCCTCGGTATACGCACCGCATGACAAAGAGAAGTGCATGTTATTATAGACGATGGCGGGTTCAAGCTCCATTAGCGGCAAATACAGACTGGCTCAAGAAAAGGGATGTGCGAGAACGTCCTCATGCACACAGAGGCCATATGAAGATGCTGATCGTGACGATGAATAACCAAGGTATTAGATTATGTTCCCTTCTCTGAGCTGAACAGTTTCGTTGCAAACGTTTCTTCACCAATCGAGGTGATTTCTTCAGTGTGTAATAAGCAAACTGTTTAGCTCCGAGAACAGAACATAATCTGAAAAGACCACCCGAGCCACAGGTATTCCGATTTATTGCTAACCAAGGCATCATTCACTCAAAGGTCATCAACGACCGCACCCAAAACGGTGCAAAGTTCCGGATGTTCGTCGAAGAGTTTATGGTGCGTATAGGCTACCGTGGAGATGAATTGTGTTCTTGTTAACCTCAACAGCAGCTTTGTGGATGGTTTGGAAGTCCACGAATATAAGCTTGGTAAGGATCATTTTCGAAGTCAATGATGATCACTTGTACCGATGCTTCTTCAGAGACGCGTGTTCTCATCGTTTGTTGTTCATTTCGGTTGTTCCGTACAGTAGTACGCTAAAAAAAGGTAGGTAAGATTTGATGGAGTAATAACAGCCTACATTCTTCCAATAGTCACGCAGCTGCACAGGTTCATACACACACATAAAATACGTGAAGGCTGAGAGGGTCATCGTCTTTGGTAGGTTTATCACTAGACGAAAGGACTACCCTGTCCTCTGTACGGCAGTAATGTGCAAGTCAGTGAATAGTGAGCGGCGCAATAACCTTTCTACTAACTTAGTCATGACGGTAGTTACCGTCTCCCGTAGCTCAGCGGTCCTAACGACAGACTGGAAACATTAAAAATCCGTATGAATACGGTTCTAGTAGCCGAAGCTTCGTTGCAGTTATCTAGGTGCACCGATACTGGCCGAAGAAGTTCAATTGCAAATCTCCGTGGGCGCGAAACCGTCGGCTTGACAAATTTTCGCAACAACAGACAACTATCACGTGCCGCAAGACACAGTATAACCTATCGCTCCACTGATCTGTCGGTGCCCACGGTCTTTATTATTCATGCAGAAGCATGCGCTCAATGCACATACTCAGATGATCCCTCACGGACACAGCTTCTAGCCGGTCTGGAAATATACCGTGAAAGTAAGTAGTTAACTGAGTTGCGAGTTCCAGCTCCATAGAGTCAGGTGAAATGCGTACTGCTAAGGATTCCCGTTTATTCATATAACCCAGACGTTGGTGACCTGGCAGTAAGCTATACTGATCAGCTAATCTTCACAGCTTATGCGCAAGAACAACTATCAACGACTGAACGGGTCTCAGGTCTGACAAGGAATTACTCTTACCCACAGCAAAGCTAACTCTACTTGATTCGTGCGCGCCCATCCCAATAGTTCTACCCAATCATACACATCTGAAGGAGCAAGAGTGCCCTTCTATCACTGGACCATTTGCGGTGGTCATCCATTAAACTTCTTTTAGGCCAATCATCACTGGGAAAACACACCGATAGATGACTGTTACTGCACTTCTTTGGCTATGAAGAATTATGAAGAAGATTATGTGCATGTACATACCAACGTTTAGCCCAAGCTGAAAGTTGAAGTTTAGGAAGGATGCAACCTGCAAATTGAGGAACAGAAAGTGTATAATCTCCCAGCAAAAGCCTGCATTGCAAATACATGCAGATTTCTTAGTCGCAGGTCGCTCATGATATAGGAGTGCCTTCCACCCAGTGAAAGGAAGTCAACTCCTTATTCTCACCAATACAGTCAACATAGTTACACAACAGATAACGATCGAGCTGTTCCGAAAACTGGCGAATACATAAAAAGAGCACAGAAGATGCTTGTTACATCGCCGTAGACAGTACCAATCTCCCTATGTCATTGCGTGGAAGAATTCACCGAGCAACATTGCAGAACACTCCTGCGTAAAAACTTTGAAGGCCGAGTTTACTTAGTGTTCTACTCTCTAGTGCGTGAACATGCTTCATCTCGCCTCTCAATGATAATATATCATCCATATTCCTACCTCCACGCGTTGATAAGTACAACTCACTGTGTAGAGCACGATGCGTCGACAGAATCAAAAACCGAGTTCACTTAGTATTCTACTTTCGCGGTTTAATTTATTCTTGTCCGCCACTTATCGCCTTGCTTGCTCGCAACGAACTCTCTAATTATTTCGCTAACATCACGACATCAACATCTTCAAAATTCAACTGCCCACTTGCTTGTTTTACTGCATTAACCTCGTTATTTAACGCCTCTATGTTCTGGGCCCCTTGGATCCACGGCACCAACTTCATTTCCGACGCCTCCGACAAAATCATCTACGGTGAAACTTGTGAGACCACAGTACATAATGCACGATATTTGTGAAGAAATATCAATATTTTTAAGACTGCAATTATTGCTATGAATATGTGCGATTATAAAAGCACTTATCCCCCCCCCCGCTACTTACCGAAAGATTGCAAAGGACCATCGGATGTCCTGAGGATACCGGTTCAGAAACAGATTAGCATATATTTGTTGAAATGTTTCACGCAAGCTTACAGACACAATCACACGTTGTTCGAATCGATTCGCACTTTGAAGATTTTTTGAGCAGGCTCATTGCTGTATCTATAAGCATCAAGCGAATTGCAACTAAAAACTTGTTTTACATATTCCACACGTTTAGAGCAACACTGCTCAGTTCGCGATACTGAGAGAGGAATTGCTGATTCACAAGAAATACGAATGAAGTTAGTGAGGCTGGCCATCACCTGGATAAACTTCCGGAGCGCAGTGTGATCAAGTAAAAAAGTTGTTTCCTTGAGGCAAAACAGTCGCGGATCTTTACCCTGAACCAAAAATTAATCATGTTCACAACTATTCACATGGAAATGTTCATCCAGTGTTGACTACGTTTCTGAAGGTAAAGTTTGCAACTCTACTTTATGGACTGCTGTAAATGACTGCTTCGTTAGCAAACGTGCCAATCGTTAAGTCATTGGCAATTATCACCCCACCAACCACATGCCAATTACCTCAAGCGTGGCGGAAAGGACTGTCAGAGAGAAAATACCTGACTTACTGTAGCCACCCAATCTCATCCAAAAAAATCCCAATACGGGTTCCATAGAACCAAACTCTGTCAGATATGCCAGTTCGAGTTTCAAGAACAAGTGATCTAAAGATAGACTGGGAGTGTGCTTTGATTATCTTCTACATCAATTAAAATAAAACGTTGAACCGAGTCCCTCAATACGGTTTGCTTATTAAACTCATCTATATTTGGCAAACCAGTTCTCGCAGAAGTATAGAGGACCGAACGGACATTAATAATACACACTTTTCTGCCGTTGGGCAAGGGACTGATGTCGCGATGACGTAACAAGTGCATCTGTTTGATAAATGCAAGGTTGGGCTGGGAAATGCATTGTGAAATCTCTTCCCAACACCGTCAACGGTCGTGATGCAAACCCTGGAAAACGTAAAGATACTACTTTGCACCAGATTAGCAAATGCCCTGGTGAATGCAGGCACAGTCATTATATTCATCATTATACAGTATAGATAGAAATGGAAAATACCTCAGCTATTGTCACGCAGTATAAAAGAACATGCAAAAAGCATTTCAGCTATCACCAGTAACGGATGGAAATGGTTCCGGAAAGCTAACAGCCGGCTATTGTGCCGCAAAAAAATACATTGCGGCTAGTGGTGGGATAGGAAGGCTAAGCGTGTGAGGAAAAAAAGGACCGCAACACAAACGCCACTGAAGTCGGCTCCTAGCCATGTCAACAAGTGTATCCAGCCCGAAGTGTCCATCGCAGTCCGGACCCCAATCAAGAAGCTGAGGCTCCAACCGAGGCCAAAGTCAAAATAACAGCCTTCATTGCTCTCGACCGAGTCATCGCTTAACCACCCATCTTGTTCTTACAGCTGCATCCCCGGGGCGCAAACAACGCACGTCGCGGGAGCCGGCATGCATAACACGTGGCCAAGTCATCGGAGCTTGGTGCGTAATATAATGTTGCTGGGCGGTTCACTTCTTCCTGCACCATAAACAAGGTGTCGAACACGCTGATAGCTCCCGCGGTGTTCCCACCAGATATGAGCCAAAGTGCGAAGGCACCGGTGGTCGAACGTAACTAGCCACTTTATATCGGCTGATTTACACAATTGTACAGTAGGGTCGAACGTACGGCTGCATTGGAAACTCTACCCTTCAGGGAGGGAGTAATGTCGCGCTGGCGCCATAGGTGTCGAAGGTTAGTAAAAGCATCTCGAGTTTTTCCGTTCGATTCGTGACCTCGGCTTCGATTCCATCAACGCTGATACAAGTTTCCAGGTAGTTGAACTTTTGAAGGACTTATTGTTGACTCCCACCAAGGATTAGCACTGGAGGTGGTCTCTGCCAAGCTTGGAGGAAAGTTCTACAATTCGACGGCGCAAAGTATAGTCCGTAACGAGTGACAACCAATGCTAATCTATCCAGTGCCGCTTGGCACGTTTGGGAGTTGTCACAGATTAGGGCAATGTCGTCACGTGGGAGTAGCCCCACACCTTGTAGGTCGCGTCCTGTGAGCGTGGTCTAGATGATGACTTTGCCAATAGCGACGTTGAAGAGGAAAGGTGACAGCGTGCATGCTTGTCTCACATCGCTGGAGATATTGAAGACCAGCCTGAGCTTAGTGCGTAAATCGCTCGGATGATCGTTATATATTTCTCGGGCAAACCTTTCCTTAGCACAGTCCCAAAGGGTACATCGATCAACCAAATCGAAAGCAACTTTGATGTTGTGGAACAAGACAACGGTGGACCGCCAATATATGTGACGGTACTCTAACGACTGATACAAAGTGAAGATGTGATTGATGCAGCCTTGACTTCAACGAAAGCCGGCTTGTTCCTCGCGAATGTAGACAGAGGTAAATGACAAGTGAGAAGCAAACGCTTACACTTGGGTGAGCCAAACACTGATCATATCTGGCTACGTCTATCTCCAAGCGATTCGTATGTTCTGGACAGACCGTGGATCGTCCCCCAACAAAACTATTCCATGGGTATAATCTAAATCCACGACTCCGTCGCCAGTGAGAGGCTCAACACCGCTCGAGGTAAAGTTCAAAAGATGACGAGAAAGGGTAACTTTAGCGTACACCACTGGCAACAGTAAAATAAGAAAAACCTGTCACGAGCTACGATTTTGTTTGATTTGTAACTGTACAGTTGTTTGAGGAGTACAAAAAACATGTCCTATACATTGCGGTCCCTAGTAAACAGTTCCATAGAGATAATAAAACTATTAGCTCAAAGGCGTCTCGGGTGTGCAAAAACACTCGACTGCTGATATTCGATAATTTAACGTGTTCACGGCCAAACAAATCACAGCTTGTTCTTCACAAGACAAACGCGACTGAACTCAGTGAGATTCATCGGTAGCTGCTGCAATCGACCGAGGAGACTTTCTAGTCATTTGGGACAATGACGGATTTACCTTATGAGCTGGAGACGTTTTCGTTAATTCATACTTGGGTGAATGAGATTACTTTGATGGGTACATTCGCTCCAGTCTTGATTACAGCCAGAGAAAGATTGTAAGAGTTAAAAACTCTGTAACATTTCAACTCTCCTCTTTAGTAGCAGAAGCTGTTCAGGCAGGTTGCGTTTGGTAATTAAACTGGGGAGGTACTCCACCACCCGGTGATCCAGATGCTTGCGTAGGTTGGTGAACGCTGTGCTAGCAGGTTCTATGACTAGTGATATGTGCTTTACATCCGGTGGTATTGATGAGACAAAAAGATCTGTGGCTATACCTAGAATATGCAGCTGCAACCATTACGTGGCTCGGTCAGGCCACTAGGATTCACAGTATGACGATGATTTGTTCTCAACTGTTGGAATATGAACCTGCGGAGTTCATTTTGTTTCACACCGTAGGCCACTGAACATTGATAATTAGGTAGTTCCGAAGAGGTTGTCAAGATCTAACTTTCAGCCGTGCAACGAATAAGGCTGCAGCAGCGTAAGCCCGCAGAAAACACGGTCTGTTGCAAGAGCGACCAATGCTAGTCAAGATCCAAAGGAGATGGAAAGCTAAGATTATTATGAAGTTTCCGTGAGTAGTTTATTTATATCAGGGGGCCTCACAATTTACAAACGTTCAGTAGAATTTATTTAACCTTAGAAGAATCACCGGAAAGTAACAACACGTGATCAGATTCGACGCAAACTGACCAACAGGATCGTCAGTTCCGAATGCTACCACCTCAGTGGTGACTTGTGACGAAATGTAGCTCTTCTGTGACCAATGCTGGGAGGACGATGAGGCACGCCAGGTAGCGCAGTGGTACTTAGGGTGAGGAAATTTCATGCTATAGTCAAACTCTGACTAGCACACAGACTAAACAGTCTATCTCCAGCATCTGACCAGACATTAACGTTTCCAAGCGGTCCTCAAAAACGGCATTCACCTGATAGCCGTTGACCAACAAGTGAGTTGAAGTCCCCCACCATAATGATGATGTCCGTTTTAGGAGCAGACCATGAAGATTCTGGTACAGTTTGCTCTTGGCAGTGTGCGGACCAAAGTGGGAGAATAAGTGGAAAGCATAAAAAGGGCACGCTTGTATTATCGATGCCTCGCAACCTTACATGAGGGACTGAGCCTCAGAGTGCAGGGACGAATTGAGCTGTAGCAGTAAGGTCGATCCTAACACCAGCATGCGCAGATGCGACAGACTCAGTGTACCCAGAAAGCGAAGATAGAAATGATTGTGTGTTTGTAGTGGTGGCAACAATTGGTAGCGTGTGTTTGGATCCTGATGTCCTGTTTCGGACAGGCAGCAAGCACCGGATGTAAGACATTCCAAGGTGCTTGCAATGCAGACTTGCTGCTCATTTTGCTTCAGAGTGCGTAAATCGAGATCTGAAAACTTAAACTGTGTTTTAGGTTGCAGGAGCGATGAGAGAGATTGGGGCTGGCTAAAAGCTACTGGATACTCCATGATTGAGTTCGAGGGTGATAAGGCGACAGCTTCATTGGAGAAAGCAATGTCGTTCCCCGTTGAAAAATGATAAAATAAGGATGGTAAATGAAACAGGGAGAAGGTAGACAAGTAAATGGGATACGACAAAAAGGTGCTCGTAGTGGCAGGCCAAAAAGTTATCAACAGAACGAAACAGTGCAGTTTGGTTCACTTCAATGGTTCATCAGAAAGCGAGATAACATCCGGTTGTCCAAGGGGAAAGCCACCCAGTGCATTTGGCAAGAGGCTTAGTCCAAAAGGCAGCCGAGGACAAAGGGAACTCATACCCGTCCGCCGATTGAATAATCAGCTTGTTCAAGGTTCGGATGTTTATAGGCCATACCAAGAGACCAACAGTGTATTTAGTGGCGAAGAATATCCACCACGTCACAGAGCTTTCACTTTCTAAGTGAAAACTCATCACACCACCTGGCACCACCGATGAATTGTTCACGACTGCTTACTCATCTCAATACGAAGTATATGAGACTTGCTCACAGTTATATCCACAATGAAGGCATCAACAAATCCGTAACATTGGGACGTTGCCCGTAGGTTACAACTGTCAAGGGCTGAATAACTGCTCACAATAACCCATAAACGGGTGTATTTATATGTTGGATGAACTGATCGATGAGTATGGCGATTTTAATGTAACCATTCAGTCCCTAGGCAAGGTGACATGATTAGGGAGTTAGCACGCAGCGGAGTGATGAGTACTTACACCGCATATTAACGCACTGATCAAGTTATCGCGCCTGGAGACGGAACGTTTTCAGACCAATTCCCAAACATAGCGAACAGCTCCTCTAACAAATGAACACCTGAGCCACTTACATTTACTTCAAAAGCACCGAGATATTAATAATCGGTGTTCAGAATACAATCCGGTTTTTCATTGGCTTGAATTGCGGTATATAAAAACCGATTTGTATTTTAAAAACCTTCCGAAATCATGAATTCCCAGTCGTTTTAAGGTTGCTAAAAGATGCATCTAAACATTCATAATCAGTGTTCAGCGAATATAAGCAACCAGAGCAAATAGCTGCTAAAAACGACGCCGTGTGAGCGTCGTGAAAAACCAGCTGTAGATGCGTGATGCTATTTAATAAATTGTATGTCAAAAAGTGGCGGGAGACCCTATGGTGCGTTGAGGCTGGTGGTCGCTAGATCCTGACAGAGGGTCTACCCACTGCTACTACTGTTGTGCCATTCGCTCATGTCCTGGACGCCTCCTCGTGGCGACCGCTGGGTGGCAGCTGGGTTATGCTCTTCCCCTGCTTAGATCCAGGACACCAATCCGCAAGAGTCAGTGAACTGATCATGTGCTAGACCCGCTGCCTTTCGGGATATGGCTGAGGACCCAAGCCTTTCTCCTGTCAGTAGTGGCCGCCATGCCAGTATCCTAGTCCATCCTCTTCGGAGGTTAGGAAGTGGTCGATGACCCTCTTCCCGTAATACCTAGCCATGGGAGACAACAGGTCTACGGGTTATAAGCTCACAGCTCGATTGGCGTAGAGCACGAGCGCCACAAATTGTCTCTGACGGTGCAAGGGCACCACCGGGTTTTCAATGGTTTGCTACTGCCCGCCTCAAGCCAGGCAGCCCCTGGTCAAACAGATGTAAACTCGCCAAAACCCACCTGCGTCTCACAATGGTTGCACGTGTATCCTACTAAGGTCGCAAAACATATATGAATCGTTCCAGTACCACAAAGGCTAAGTGTGACGGCCGGCAAGCAGATCCCAATCTGTCTCTGCAATCACATTAACGAGCTGGATCTGCTTCCCACTACCTTGTGGGTCAGGCTATTGAGCTAAAGGCTCAGGACAGAGTCCTTCAAGCAAACCAAATCACCTACTGCCTTGCGGGTCAGGTTATTGAGCCAATGCCTCCGGTTGGAGTCCCTCAAGCAAACCCCGAAGCACAACGACCACCTCGCCAGCGATTGCCTACCAAAACAATCATATGCACACGTGCAAAGCACTCAGCATCGGGTGTTGGAACGTGTGCACAATACTGGACTGGAACTCCAGTGAGTGCCCCGAGCGATGCACTGCACTCGTCGCGATGGAACTGGCGCGTTAGCACATTGATATTGCGGCGCTCAGTGAAACCCGGCTCGTTGAGCAAGGTAAGTTGCATGAAGCAGGTGCTGGCTACACATTCTACTGGGTGGGCAACGCCGCCTCAGCACCACGTGATCATGGGGTCGGATTTGCAATATCCGATCGCCTCCATGGCCAGCTCGAGGGTGAACCAACAGGCATTAGCGCGCGACTGATGTCTGTTCGCCTATGACTCGGAAGTGGTAAGGTTGCGACTTTTAGTAGCATGCACGATCCGACCATATGTTATCCTGATGAAACGCGTGATCAATTCTACACTCGGCTATCCTCCGTGATATGGTCTGTGCCGAGGAGCGACCGACTAGTTCTGATGCGCAATTTCAACGCGTGCATTGGGCGTGATCCATCGGTGTGGACAGATGTTATCGGACCGCACGACATTGGTTCAGCGAATACGAACGGTGACAGACTGCTCGCACTGTGTGCCACGCACGGCCTGACGATCACGGACACTCGGTTTGCACTGAGTGAGAGTGATATAGCAACATGGAGGCACCCACGGAGTGGTCACGCTCGTCTGCTCGACTATGTCATCGTATGTCGGCCTGATATGCCTGAAGTGCGCATGACACGTGTACTGCGTGGAGATGAGTGTGGCACTGATCATAAATCGGTGCGGACCAAACTGTACATATATTTTCGTAAATCTATGTATTGCATTCCCGCCATGAATCGCAGTAAATCTAATATTCTCTCCCTCGGTACTGTAGAGAAACGTATTGAGCTGGAGAAGCCAATGCCTGCACGCTTGTGTGATGTGGACTGCATGGCCACAGTGGGCAACCTGTGGCACCATATTCGCGAACAGGTGACAGCCGCTGACGATAAGACAATCGGACGCGCAAACTGTAAGTGGTCTGATTGGTTTGAGGAGAAGAATGCGACGATTAGCGCATTGGTGTGTGAGAAGAATGAAACATTTGCTGAACCTGTCGCAGACCCCAGTGACTTGGAGAACAAGAGTCGGTTTCACAAACTTCGACGGCGACTGACCTGAGAGCTCCGTCGCATAAAAGTGCATGGTGGACGGAGCAAGCGAGGCAGATGGGATGCTATCCCGAACGCCGCCAACACAATGAATTCTATGACTCCTTGGAGACAGTGTATGGACCAAGATTGGAGCCGCTGAGTACGTAGATGGATGGCAGTTCAGGCGCTACCCAAACACAGACTGCAGTAATAATGCAGATCTGGAAAAAACACTTTGTCTGTCTCCTTAACATCAGTTCAGAGATCGACTGGCCTACCTTGAACGGCCTCAAGCAGCACGATGTGAAGACCAGTCTGGAGGACACGCCGACAGTGGATGACACGCCGAGAGCACTTGCTCAGCTACGAAACGGCAAGTGTGCTGGGGCCGACGGCATCGCGCCCGAAGTATTGAAACACGACGGACGCGCGTTGGTGAATGCCTTGCAACCCTTGATGCAACGCGTGTGGTTTAAGAAGGAGGTGCCTCCTGAGCTGAAGGATGCCCCTGTGCTACCACGGTACAAGGACAAAGGGAGCAAGCAATTTTGCACGAATTATCGTGGCATCAACTTGCTGAGTTGTGTGGGCAAGGTGATTGCCCGAATCCTGCTCAACCGCCTCGTCATTCAGGTTGTGGAACTTAAGGTGACGGAAGAGCAGTGTGGATTCCGTTCGACTCGCAGCACTACAGATATGGTGTTTGCGGCTCGTCAGTTGCAGAAGTGCAGAGAACAACACCAGCCGCTGTACTCGCTTTTTGTTGATTTCGCCAAGGCATTTGATACGGTGAACCGCGAGGCATTGTGGCTGGTGTTGGATAAATTTGTTGTCCGAGTAAGTTTGTAAGTTTAATTGAATGTCTGCACAATGGTATGCGAGCGAGGGTGCAGCTGAGTGGAGAGATCTCGGATGACTTTGCAGTTGTCTGGTGTGAAGCAAGGCTGTGTCTTAGCTCTTGCCCTGTTTAATATATATCGTCATGCAATGATGTCTTGTGCTTTTGATGTCGCTTGTGCTTACAGTGTTCGTGTGGAGAACCGTATTGATGGTGGGTTGCTGAACATCCGTCGTTTCGGTGCGAGAACCCTAGTCTGTGAGACAACTATCCGTATGTTGTTGTTAGCTGACGACTGTGCGTTGTTTGCACACAGCGCGGATGAGTTGCAGCACATGACTAGTGCTCTGGCTTCGACAGCGGCTAAATTCGGGCTCACCTTCAACAGCCATCAGCCTTCACCGGAGGTTCAATCTGCAACATTCCCGCGAATCAGCATTGGTGCTGAAATTTTGGAAACCGGTTCCCGCTTCAGCTACCTTGGGAGTGTTATGTCCACTGACCAGCAGATACAGAGTGAGCTGCGTATTCACATCTCGAAGGCAGCGACGGCATTCGGGAAGCCTGAGTATCGAGTGTGGAACAACCATCAGCTTACCATAAGCACGAAGCTGATGGTGTACAAATCCATTGTGCTGTCCGTTCTTCTAAACGCCAGGGAAACGTGGTAGATGTACCGGCGGGATGTGCGATATCTCGAGCGGTTCCATCAGCAGTGTTTGCGACGGATGTTGCGCATCGGATGGAGCGACAGAGTTGCTGACACGGAAGTGTTGCGACAAAGTGGAATGTATGCAGTGGATTGCATACTTTTGCTGGGACATCTGAGGTGGCTCGGTCATGTGAGCCGTATGGATTCGACGCGGATACCGAAACAACTATCAAATAGTCAGTTGAGTATGGGGAAGCGGCATGTGGGGAAGCCAAAGTTACGTTAACAGGACATGATCAAAGTGAAGCTCTCAAGTTCCAATCTTGATTGCAGATCATAAGGAATTGAGGGCAGTTGATCGGCGTGCATTGCGCGATCTGATCACGAAGTCAGTTTCCGAAGTGCGGGAGAAAGACCTCATGCATGCGGAGAAGAAGCGTCAAGTGCGGAAGCGGTACGCGCCGATGGGTTGTACTCCCTGGACATGGGGCGCATGATGCTGTAGCACATTCGGTCGCGAGTGCGTGAGTCAGGACGACCTAGTGAGCCATGAGCGAGGCCACTGTGGGACCACCACCGAAGCGACGACCAGTTCTGCAGAGAACCTAGGCAGAACCGGCGCAGTGTTTGTAAGTACGCTGCATTCGATTTACTAACCGCGTGCTTGCATGCTGAGTCACTTTATTTCAGGTGGTGGGTTTTCTATATTGTCCTAATGCTTTCTTCTCATACTAATCATCATCATCATTACACACATCAGCTAGAGGTGAGAAAACACCGCTATGGTGCCGTAACTCACATTAATGTCTATCTGAAATGTCTTCCATAAACGTACACACGTCGCTGAAGCTCACTGCAGTTAATTTCTATAACATTTTTGTGTTTGTGGCATTCCTTAAAATATCTTGTCTGACCGCTTGAACTTATCACGCACTCGTCCGTAATTAATTTATTTATACGCTCAGCTAGTGAACAGTTATGTCTCCGTAACTATATGCATTATCAGATTTATTTGAATTCATCGTGTCGTTTCAAGTGATTGGCTGTTGTTTAACATCCCAGGCGAGGTTGCTTTTGATGTGCATGTCGACAAGGTGCCTACCTGTTTATTACCCACTACCTCGTCCATACTGGCTCCAGGAGACAGTTGGACGGTGCTGAAGGGGACGGGATGCAAGATTCTTGTAGCCGTGCTAGGCTCGAAGTGCGGTTCCATGCACTCAGCGTGGAGCGGATTACGGTCCAGCGACCGCCTTGTGTGCACTTGATTCCCCAAATACAGCGTGCTTGTGTTTGCCTGTGAAGGTGTGGGCCGGCTCCGTTGATAAAACGCGGCTCCTATCCACATGCCTCCTGGTCTTATTTCTTCGGGTTTACACTGGACATAGGGTGTGTGGATGGAACTGTGGGTGGTGCATCGCAAGCCACCCATGGTCCCACTGTAGGCACAGGGGTCCTGTGACTGGCCACATTGACAGTTAAATCCGAAACCGGATGTCGCCAAACATATCAAAATACTGCCATACAAATCAGATGGGGATGACGGTGGATAAGTGGGATGCTATGCAAGTAACTGCGCTGTTCTCGTGCAGACCACCAATTGACCGGGCAATTGGGACACCATTTCGGAAATTCATCTATTCAAGGTGGTGACATAGTGTGGAATACAGACGCACAATTTGGCGTAGCAAGCAATGGACTCGAAATCGAATCAAATGGAATGGAATGAAATCAAATGTTCCAGAGATCAGGTTATCTCAATAGCCGGTGAAAGCGTCCACCGATTTTTGCATACATCACAAACAGCTCAGTAATTCGAAACTGTAATCGGATGGAAGAATAATAAGTCAACGCCGAAGAATGCAACCTAAGAAGAAACATCATGGGATGTCATGTCTTGAAAAGGGTCAAGGCCAAGTAAGCCATTTTTCAGCCAGGAAGATGCTTGCTGAATGCAACACGTTAACTCTGATAGCTCATGCTTTAATGCACTCAACTCGGAGGATGAAATTGCGTCACCGCTTTCGTTTGCATGACGAACGAAATTGTCGAAGGCCCTCTGTACGTGTGGAAAGTATTTTGTACCGAGTCCGGCGGGCTCGCATAGTACATTTGGAAAGGATCCGAAAGCTCCGTTTCTGCGTCTCAGAAACTGTTTTGGCAAAGCAATCAGTATGCGATTCAAGGCTGAGGGGAAACTGGATGAGAGGAATGTTTGAAAGGAGTGAGTACCATTGAGAAACATGATGGCACCAAGCTAACAATGCCTAAATCACTGAAACTTCGCAGATTGCAGAGATAATAGATGCCATGAGAGAGGAAATATGCATCGCGATGCGAAACCATAAGAGAAAGAAAGGAAGTTTAAAAACCAGCCCTGTATTACAGGAATGCTCAGTGAAGGATCTCTTGACTTGGGGTACACCGACGATATTGCACTCATCTGAGTATGCAGATCTGTCACGTACGGCTGGAGAGATTGGCACTGATTGTCAGTTGTTTCGTGGTATGCTTTGCACCATCAAAATGCAATACTTCCACTCAAAATTGGCAGCGACCAATGAGGCGCTGAATTTTGCATGCGTTCAGATGGAGGTCGTTGAGAATTCGATTACTTGAACAGCTATACCAGCGCCTGTGTGAAAAGTGAGGTCACGAACCATATGGCTAAAGCTAGACGATCTATTGCAGAACTTCGCCAATCATGGTACCGGCGCGACACCGCGTCGTGCATTTGGTGCAAGAAGAGCAAGTAGAACTCTCAGCACTGCTAGTTCATGCACCAGGCTCCGATTACTGAGCCATATGCTGCGCAGGCCGGTGCATCAACTCCTGAGACGTGCACTGCTTCCGCGACCGGGGTCCGGATGGAGAAAAAGGAAAGGAGATCAGTCGATGACATGGTTCATAGAAATGATGACTCATCTAGATTTCGGTGTCGACTTATGCCTTCCGACTAACAAGTTCGGGTCCCAAAGGCGATGAATACGTTCGACTGGCTACACTTGTGACATGGCGAAGAGCCGATCTCAGTGATAATCGTGCTGTGAGCTGTTTTGGCCCTTCCTACTTAAACCCTTTCACATATCAGTACTTGTGCAAAAAACTAAAAATACAGGAAACTATTCGTTTTTGTTATTGTACAGCACCGCGGTGCTGCAACTCCAGCGTTTCCCACCTCCAGCTATACCGTGCACTAACTTGAGGAGGCAGAAATGGAAAAACCGGAGCCCTAACGACAGAATTAGGACCATAGCGGGACTATGGATCTGACGCAAGACTAAAGGAAAGAGATGCACAAAACAAACCACGTCCTCAATCGCGGTACTTCATGAAAACAAATAAGACGCGTTTGCTCAATGCATCTGAACATCAAAGGTCCTCGTGAAGTCGAGTGATGTCATAACGTATGTGCGCATTATAAGGCAGCAGTAAAAATTGCATACCCAGGAAGCAGGAAAGAAAAGGTGCGGAAGCGTTGACATAGATGTATGCCCCACGAGATCAAACGATGGTCAACCAATCCAGATGTGATTGAGTGCTTCAACTATTTGAAACGTCTGGAACACAACACTCGTTTGGGCCTCGATCACTGAGGATCACGTTGAGAGGCAAGTGAGTCGTAACCTCGAGGTCGCGAGTAATAACCCAAAGAGGAGAATGCGCATGGAGTATACTAGATTAAACTAGTTCAGTGGCGAATACGGTTGCATCACCTGGTTAAAGTGCCAAGGAATGGCTAGACGAAGAGCGATGAAAGTGCTAATTGAACGCCTGGATGTAATTAAACTGCAAGTTACGTCCAGATGCACTAAAAAAGCACACAAAATATAGGCCGCCCTTAGGTGTGGTACAGAGGTCGAAAATATACAAATTGGTCATCATCCATCCCCAATGTGAGGGAATGAACAAACTATCTTGGTTTCGATGAAGCGATGAAAGACATCCGAGGTGTCCTAGGTTATCTTACCGGTATCAATTCTGCTGGCTGGCCTGCCGAACAACCTCCTCGTGGTGCCAGCTGGGCGGTTCGGGTATTTCCCGTTCTGGCTAAAACTTCGGCGACAATGTTCCAGAACGTGGTAGGCTAACGCCTGACAAACATACTCCCTATAGAAAGCTACAAGCGTTCGCTTGACAACATTGCAACATGGCGGATGTGACACGCCACTAAAGAAACTCAGCGCCCCTTGTCTTCTCAGAGACACTTTATACCGGCATACAATCCGGGCATTAAGTTCTGTCTTTGACTTCAGGAGTGTTAGGCCCCTGGTATGGCTTTCCGTCACCGGCTCCCAACGGATGCGAAACCCTTATTTCGCCCTGCCGCTTTGCAGGTAAGGCCATTCGACCAAAGGCTTGGGGCCGTGGTCCTCTAAGATAACCCACCTACTTCGGCCCAGGCAACCGGGTAGTATCTCGCCTACTGATGAACCATGAAACCACATAACTACGCTCCTTTTCGCTTTAATGATCTACTATTTTGCGACTACGCCAACTTTACAGACACGCGGCTCCAATTCACACACTCTTTCCTTGTATCACTCATCTTATTGGTGCCTGATTCTACAAATGTGTAAAACCCTACCTCCGCCGATGTTGTTCTTTCGCCACCCGTCAACTCAACTACACAATCCCTGATAGGGCGCTGCCAGCCCCGAAGTATGCCATCTTTGCTACTGCAGGCTGAAATGCAATTAAAACTAAGCACCCCCTAAGTACACACATTATCGCAGATCGGACGGCAAGCTGGACTTACAGGCACGCTGGAGATCCTTGCAATTGATGTTTGCTGGCTGAGTGAAAGTCGACTCCAGGATTCCATCACAATGTATTAGCTGACGTCACCAGTCCAACCACACACAAGATTTTATGTTTGCCTTTCTGCTGACCCTGAGTCCGCCGCATCTGAGCAAACTGACGTTGAAATCACCCTCAGTACGAGAGCTGAGGCCGCCCTACTTGATTGGATTCCCGTCAACATTTGGTTATGCGCTATGAGGCTCAGTGCTCCTTGTCAGCTTAGCAGGCAATGAATCGACAGGTGTGCACTCCTTGTGATCGCCAACTACGCGTCCACTGATTGCAGCTCGGATACAGTCAAGGACCAGTTCTATCAACACTCTCATGAGCAGCTCCTAACACAGATAACACAGATATCACTATCATGATAGAAGACTTAGACGCTCGTATTGGTCGGCTGCTGCCATGTGAACGCCACCTCATCGGATCGCATGGGTATGATGATGTACGTTCTGACAACGGAGAGAAACTGCTCAGTCAATGTGTTGACCACCAACTTTACGTCTTCAGTACGAGCTCTCGTCAACCTGGGTGCCACTATGTTACCTAACGGTCTCCAGCATCAACGCATCGTGCGTCACCAATCGATCACATAGCCGTAAGTCGCAGGTAGGGTACGCGATCGCCGATCAGCTTGGTCAACGCGCGTTGACCCAGATCATGCAATGGTGTGTGCGATAGTTTGCATGCGATTCGGCCACTTACTCATGGTAAAGCAAACCCGACTGAACACTCACGAGTTGGAAAACCCAACAGTGAAAACGCATTAACGACAGACGATTCGCGAAAATCTCGCTCTCCCCAAAGCTCTGGATGTTGATCAACACAGACCAAATTTGCAACAAGCACTTCTGTCCACCGGCTTATCCAGTTGCGGACTCACCCGCTGCACAACTGCAAGCTGGATTTCGGTAAGATCCTGGGAACTGCTAGATCGCCGACGGGCTGTGCCGTCGGTGCGGAGCACAATGAACTTAGTCGGTCTACCTCTCAACAGCTGAAGTCAAAACTCCGTTCTGACCGTGAATCATGGTGGTCAAAACGAGCTGCTGAGATGGAAGCCGCCGCATCAGATGGAAACTTCCGAAGTATATTTTACCTCATCGAGAGCCAGAGTTGCAATTCACAAGCTATCAGTCATATAATATGTGAATTCGTGAAAATATTGGTAACTCGGGATGTGGATGAGGGTATTCGGTTGTTCTCCGAGCTGGGTGATTTGGCTGCAGACGTTTCATCGTCAGGCAAGACGACATCATAAGTGCGATTTATGCGGGTTTCCTGCTCCGAACATTCTCCGCGCATTTCAGGATGCCTTGGCCTCAAGGCTGAAGAGTGCCTAATGCAAAGACAGTGAAACACGTTGGACACACATCCGCGGTGACATGTAAAACTCTGCAACCCTGGTCTGGGGCTTTACCAGTAGTCATTTCAACTAGTGGATCTCTGCATGATCTCTCCAAGTTCTCGAGGCCCGTCGATCAATTCTTGCTAGCGTTAAATAAACTTCACTACACAAGACTACTAACATTAAGCTCAAACAGCTTCTCCCAGAAGATTAAGAGGCTTGGAGGACGCAGCGGGCCGCTGAGATGGAGCAAGCGGCCACCTCGGGGAATTTCCGTAAGCTTTTCCTTCTGATCCGATCAAATGACGGCAAGAGGCCGATTATAAGCAAAGTTACATGCAAGACCAATGGCGAGTCAATCCACTGACAAAAACACAGAACCGAGTATCAGGCCGAGCATTTTGGGAAGCAGTTTAATTGACCAGCAGCACCGATGAGTTCCCCTTCTGGAATCCCGAGCGCGCCCTGGTTCGTAGACGGTTCACCGTCATGCGAGGCTGAGGTAACTCATGAGCTTCGCCACTTAAAGCACTACAAAGCCCTTGGCCCAGATGAACTCCTCTGGATATTTGCTAAAATGGAGGCCCATCACTTGTCCAGGAGTTAACTTCTCTCCTCCAAGAGATCTGTGTCTCGGAAGTTTTCCCATCTGATTAGAACCTAGCGGATATTGTGGCCGTCTTCAAAAAGGGTACCCGAATTGACTGCGCCAAACACAAAGGGATTAGCCTCATCTGTACTGCTTCCAAGGTGCTCGCAGCCTTGCTTCGAAAGAGGCCCAGGCTGGTATGAGAACAGAGCATACGTGAAGAGCAAATTGGGTTCCGCTCAGGTCGAAGTTGCATCGATCACACCTTTACATTCTGTCATATACTCAAAAGTCGTCAAACATCTGGCCGGCCAGCGATCGTTGACTTCGTAGGTATACGAGCCGTGGTTGATTCGGTTGACAGAGCTGCTCTTTGGAGTTGTCAACTGAGAAGGAGAGTGCCAGAGAAGTATTGCCCCTTACTTCAAGCCACCTACTCTCAATGCTCGAGCCGAGTGCAGGTGTACGGTGGACTTTCGCCCCCTTAAGTATCAAAAGTAGCGTGAGACAGGGTTGCCCAGCATCCCGCTTCTTGTCCAATCGCCTTCTGGACGAAATACTGGAGAGTGTTCTGGAGAACAGCAAACCCAGCGGTGTCGAGCTGCTTCGGAGGGATCGACTCTGGGATTTAGAGTATGCAGACTACATCACCGTAATATGGGATTCCTCACAGACCGCCAAAATTGTCCTGTGTAGGTTGGAGGTGTTTGTCTCCCAGATTGTAATGACCATCGCACCATAGAAGCGCAAGGTCCTCCTGCAGTACTGGATAGGCGCTGCTCCCATCCTTACCCTTTCAGGTTATTCATTGGAAGTGATAGACAAGTTCTTTTACTTCGGAAGCTGCCCCAGCGCTAACGGTTTGACGGATGAGGCTTCTTTATGCGTCTCCAATGCTCGCGTTGTTTTTGCTAATCTCCGCCATCTCTTGGGTCGAGGCGAATTGAGTCTATCTCTGAGGGGTCGAGTTTACAATGTCACAGTGAGAGCAGTTCTGCTCTATGGCTGCGAGACTTGGCCTGGTCGCGCAAAGGATGTTGAGAGACTGTCTGATCTTGATCACCGCTGCCGTTGGAGCATTCCTGGTGTACCATGGCAATATCACACCAGTAATGAAGATGTTCGAGGGAGGATTTTAGGAGCAAACAGACTTTGCCGGCCACTGAGCAGCAGAAGCTCTCTGCACAGACTTTAGTTGCTTGGGCATGTTCTTCGCATGCCACCTCATCGTTTACGGCACCGTGTCTACTTCTCGCACGCAGAGGTCGGGTGGAAGCGAAAGCAAGCTGGCCAACATAGGACTTGGGCCAGGAGCGTGAAGGAGCTAACATCAAAGCTAGCCGTCGTCGGGCGCTCTCGGCGTCCTGGATGGAGTGTGAAGGATCAGGAACACGCATGGTTGGAAACATTTTCCGTTATGGCGAGAAACCGTGTGCAATGGCGGACCTGTTGTGATTCCTTATTTCCATAAACACTTATTTATATACTTTCCGTCCCTCTTCATTTGTTTATGGTATTCCCCATACATTGAGGCACTACGCCAAATATACTGTTGGTCGTGCTGGATATATATATATATATATATATATATATATATATGTAAAAGGTGATCAATAGAAAGACAATTTGTGTCGTGTCATTATAAGTCCCACAACACACAAACTGATTCTATTCATAAACATATCGAGTATGAAGGATAACGCGAATGGCATCCATATTCAGTCGATGGTCCATAGCGAAGTTAAAATAAAAGGATGATGCCAGGCAACCCTGTCGCATACTATTGATGATCCTGATGGATCGCGAATGACCACTACACAGCCGCACAAGGACTGAGTTCCAGGTGCCGACTGGTAGCCTTAGTGGTCACAAGTCCACATTATTATCCGAGCGATCGGGGTTGAGCCTGCTTAGGGACCGGGCGTCCCTAGCAGTATCCTTAGCCCACGTGCGACTGGTGGTGGCTACGCGGCATCGAAGCGTCGATACGTCGTACCGGCCTATTGCTGATGCCTTTCACACGATTTTAAGCGAAATATGTAGACGGAGCTGAACCGTGGAGTGAAAGCAGTCACAGAACGAGCAGTAAGAGTGAGATCTCTATGAACATAAAGATAATGTGACCAGGAGGCTGAAAAGAAAGCAGGTAAACAGAGAATTAACAACTCTCTTGGTCCAGCCTACTCTATCATGAACAATGAACAGTCAGCAGAAATATGTCGCCATGTAGCCGCGGGAGCTCATTCGGGTTGCATCCGACTCGTAAGAGATGTGTAACGGGGTGAAGTAAATAATTTGCAATAGGATCGATAGAGACAAACGCGCTAGACTATGAGTAAAACTGAGCCATGAACAGAAATTTGGATGAATAAAGCAAGAAAGGAAAACAAAGTGAGGCAAACACAGTAGGCGGAATGTTGCCTTAGGTAAACTAACCTGGAAGACCGTGCTTCCAAAGTGTCCAACAACGTAGTAAACGATTCGGCAGCCTCAACTAGCGCATCGAAGCTCTCCGTTATCCAGTCTGCGAAGAATTCAAAAAAGAGGGAAACCGCCAACATAGCTAACATCACGCTTGTCTGTGCCAGCAAGGAAAGCGTGCAAGAAAAAATGTGTTAAAAAAGGACACGTTAAATTGACAACAAACGACAAGCAGAGTTCAACCAGGTGTCGTCTAGCAGTGGCTCAGGTAGAAGTTAGGTGCGTGGCAACCAGTTTAACACTACGGTCTCAGTTTCCGCATGATGTCATATGGTCCAGGTACCTCATATCGTCTTTCGATTTTAGGAAGCAGCGAAATACTTTCGCGTCACTAACCGACAGTTCTAAATGACAAGTTCAGAGTGACCGTGTGATTGAATTCATTCAAGAAAATGAAGAAGACCTGTTCACCGTGAACAGGTCGCCAACTCAGTGGCTTACACGAGCCAGACTAGATGGGACAGTCACATCACAATGAACCAAATGGAGGAAGCAGGAACAGGTAGAGGACAAACATCCAGTTGAAAACCGACATGCTTTCTCGCCAACGGTAGCTGTGGTGGCAGCCGTTCGAATTCGGGCGGTAGGATGGCTTAGCATGCACACTAGAATCCCTAGCTACCACGTTTGTTGCCTTTCTGAGGCTCCATTTCAGGACTGCGGGACCCTAATTACGTTGACGCCCCCCGCTGTTCTAGGGACCAAATGTTGCCTGCTTCTGTCTACACCATTTCCCGGCCAAGTTGTCCTCTTGGACAACAGAAATAATCTGAGGGGGCATTCAACATGAGTTTACTTAATTAATTTGTTCCGTGCGTAGGAGCTGAAGCGTCCCACCTGCACCCTATGACTTAGTGCATCTGAGGTCTAATTGGCTGAAGGCGACGGGCTATACACACACACCTACACACCTGCACAAGTGACTGGCGTACGCACGGAACTAATTAATTGAGTAGACTCATGTTGAATGCCCCTCAGATTATTTCTGTTGCCCAAGAGGACAACTTGGCCGGGAAATGGCATAGTAACACAGACGAAGCTACAACTCATGTGACTGGCGTTAGAATCTCATTGGGGGACAAAGCTGTGACATCGCTACTGGATTGGTTCCAGATCGACATTTGAATGTCTGCGGTTCGATTTCAAAGCTCATACAGGATCAATAGACATCGTACAGAGAGGCACAATTTGTTCGTGATCTACGCCTACGCTCCAAATGACAGCAATAGTGCAACGGTTAAGGACAAATTGTATTTCGGACTCCATAAGCAAATGAGTAAAGCCAAAGACTTAGATGTCACCGTCCCTGCCATAGACTTCAATGCGATGATCGGTGGTCTGCTGTCAAGTGAACGTTATCCCGGTTGCCGTCATGCACTTGATGACAGTCGCTCTGGCAACGGAGGTGCCCTACGCACGTAACGCGAGGACAACCGGATCTCTCTCAAGCATGAACTTAAGATATTCGAGGAGACATGTGGCCACCTGGTGTCCCACTTCGCCAACTCAAGCGTGGTGGCAAATGGAATAGATAATAGTCAGCGTCAGGTGGCGGGGCAGTGTACGCGATTGTAGATCGATTTGGTCAACCAACCTCGGAGGTTCCTCGCCACCATAGCCCCGTACACTGGACACCAACAGTTTAGCTAGACCCTCCATCCAACTGGCTTATCTATCTTGCTTATCAGATGCGTTGACTAGTGCTGTACCCTAATAAGACGAAAAACATTGGAGTTTCTTGTAGAAAGCCTTGCTCTCTTTTGGTCACCTATTCTGTGGGATCATTGGACAGTCTATGAGAGGTCGGATGTACGTTCGTTTCTTCGAACTGTTTTGCCATCGCCGAACTACTACGGCTGATTCAAACAGCAGTGAAGTCCGCCGCAATCTCAGCCAGCAACTTCAGCAAAGCCTGCGCAATGAACGCGAAACTTCAGAGCTATAGAGATAAGGTCAGTAATTCACACTGTAAACTTCCGCAAACATTTCCAGATCGTTCGGACCATTGTCTACAGAAGACATGGCTGGTTGCGACGTTGAGGGATCACAAACCACAAATATGCGTTAGCGCATGAACCTCTGGGCTGAGCACTTCTATACTCAATTCAGCTGACCTCCTTCTTCCAGCTGTCTAACAAGCAGGCCAAGTTGCGCGCATTGGAAAATTTCACTAGAACCATCCACCGAAGCGAGGTTTGTATTGAGGTTCATCACTTAAACCGATTCAAAGCTTCTGCTTCAGACGGACTTCCTCCGGAGCTGTTCAAGTACGGTCGGGAGGCAATTGTCAACCAGTTAGTAGCTCTGTACTCCAAGATTTTGTGTGAAGAAAGGGTAACATCCTCTGGGGGTGATTTGATTGTCGTCCCGAGCTTCAAGAAGGGTGCTCGGTCCTTATGTGCTAACCACATAAGAATCAGTCTGATACTTGTCGCCAGCAAATTTTTAAAATCCATTCTACACTGAAAACCAAACCCATTTAGAGAACCACAGTATCTGAAAGAACAGGCTGGTTTCCGCCTCGGTCGAGGGTGTGTGGACCACAGGTTTACGCACCGCCAACTCCTCAAGCAGTGTCACTTTCACCGTCAACCTACCATTATCGGCTTTCTGGACACCCGAGCCGCATTCCATCGGCCTGTTTTATGGCGTTGTCTATAAAAGAATGAAGTACCCAGAAAGTAAACCGCCATCAATCGAGCATAATATAGTAACGTCATGGATAGAGCAAGGAGTTACGGTAAGCACATTTCATCTTTCACTGTCAATGGCGCTGTACGACAGGGATGCCCATGTCCCCGTTTCCCTTAGAACTTGCGATTAAAGATGTCCTCCAGTGTTCTTCAACCAGGCAACCGCGCGGCTAACTTTGACTATGCTAATGACATTTTCGTGCTCGAAAACGGCCTCCAGAGTAGGTAGATCATTCTAAACGGCCTGGCGACTGAAGCTACCAAGTATGGCATGACTTTCGTCCCATCGAAATGCAAAGTCCTACTCCAGTGCTGACTTTTGAGTGTATGTAGCTTGAACAAGTAGAGAGTTTAATCTACCTTGGAAGCTGCGTTTCTGCTGATGGTACAAACTGAAGGAAGATTTCTCATCGTATTGCCAAAACCTGATCGGCTTTCGCTAAGCTAACTGTGTCGCTGTAGTGACGTCTCACTATCGGTAAAGAGCCAGTGTTTGTGTGATACGGAGGTGAGTCCTAGTCAGTCCGGGTAAATGAAATGCGTCGGATTTCGGCCTTTGACAATGCATGGCTACGGAGGAGAACTTGTGTGCACTGGAAACACCACAATTGCAACAAAGAAGTTAGACATCGAATTTGAGGTAATATAGCCCACTTTTTCAGCAAGCTATAACGCTGCGCCAACTAAGATGGTTAGATCATGTCCAATGCATGCCGTGCGAGTGACTACCATGGCAGGCTTTATTAACTCGCGCAGTACCGCACTAAATGAGATCACGCGGTGGTCAAGCAATGACATGGCGACAAAACGTCAAGGCGCCGACTTTTAGTCAAGCTGTTGTCGGTCCCGTACATCATCCGGAGTGGAAAAGCAGGGATAAAGAACATCTTGGACAGGAAAATCTTGAGAACAGCGCGCGAAACCCTTCTGCCGAACAGTTCGTTGAAACGGGAGAAACTCGAACCACTCAACTGCTACCACGAGGTATTTTGGCAAGCCAAACTGCACTGGACTAATAGCCGACTGTGTGCAGTTGGACTTCGGGGAAAAAGCAAAAACAACAGACGTCGTGAGAAGAGCCCCAACGTGATTATGAGTATGGTCTCGGCATACGCTCCATCTGACTGAAGTCGTGACTCGCTCAAGGACTATTTCTGTCGGGAACTTTAACAGCTGTTCAGCAGATCTTACAAATCCGACATTGTTGTCCTGCTGAGAATCTCAACTCACGGGTCGATCGCTTGTTACCGTGTGAAAGTCACCTTGGTGGCCACCATGAGCTCGATAGGGGCCGCTCAAATAATTGTGAAAGAATTCTCACATTGTGCGAAGACAATCGATATATTTCAGCGAGCCCCAGCTTTAGGCATGCGAGGAGAAGTTCCGCTACTTGGTGTCCCCCTTCTGCATCGTAATCATGGCCTCAGACTGATGATACAGCAATCAGCTGCAGATGGCAGGCATTGCAGATCCACTTTGTTCAAGTTTCTTAACTCGGATCATGCCCTTGTCTGTGCGAACATCTGCATGAATTTCAGAGGGTTCTTGAAAACGAAGCACTGAAAGATAGATACGAATAAAACAGCTATTCTTTTGGTTCAGCAAAGGCATCAATCATGCGCAAATGACGCACTCAGCTGCGACCCACAGCAAGACATTGATGAACACTAGACATTCATGCAGAAAAGCATCGTCTCTTCCGGACTGTCAGTCTGTGACCTTACTCAGCACCCTATGAAGGCCTGGATCACCAGGTGCTTCTTGGATCTATTTGAACGCCGCAGAAATATCCCAGCGATAACTCATCATAATGAAGTGCACCGTTCTGTCAGCCGGCGGTTCAAAGAAAACCTACGCAGTGATCGCGAAGCCTGGTGGTTTTAGTTTGCTCCGAAAATGCAGACGGTGGCCCTCTTTGGTAATAATCGCAAGGCTCTTCTAGCCACATGAGGCCTAGTGTCAGTAAGACTAGTTGCGAAGCTAAGAGTTCGCGGATTGTCAACCTACAGAGACGTTTGCATCGACGGGCTGAACATGTTCACTCCCAGTTCAACTGGCCCTCACCGTCCACTAGTACGCCCTGCGAATCAAACTGCCCACCCTGGGTTGTCACACTTCATCCACCCAGCGAAGCGGAAATTTGCCTTGCGATTCGGTATTTGAAACGATTCAAAGATGCAGACTCAGACGGATTTCTCTGGAGCTATTCAAGTGTGGCATCGCAGTTATTATCAGCCGACAAACCTCGTTGTTCTCCAAAATATGGAGTAAGGAACAGATGCCTTGGGGTGAGCCAGTTGTCCCGATTTGTAAGAAGGGTGCTCGCACTTCATGCAACAATCAGCGGGAAATCCGCTTCATATCGGTTGTGTCCAAGATATTGACATCCATTCTGCTCCGTAGACTGTTCCCGATTCAGAAACCGCAGTACCGCAAAGACCGAGTTGGCTTCCTTCCTGGTCGTGATGTGTGGATCAAATCTTCACATTTCGCCAAATCCACGAACATCGCCAACTCTACCAGAAACTTATCATTGTTGCATTCTTGGACATCCGTGCTGCATTCGACTCGGTTCATTGAGTTGTGTTGTGGCACTGCTTGATAAAGAACGAGGTCACGCAACAGTATACAGCCATGCAACGCGCACTCTACACGTTTCTGGCAGAGTGAGGGGCTATGGCAAAGTTTCTTCGTTCTTCACAGTCAGTAACGATGTGCGAGAGGGCTGCCCTAGGTTCCCGTCACTCTTCAATTTTTCTATAGAGGACGTCCTGTCGAGAGATCTGGAAGGTCACCAAAAGTAAGGTTGTCAAGCTGGCCAACGCCGTTGACCAAGGGTCAGCGCCATTAATCGTCGCCTAAAAGGCTGCATTGTGGCGAATTCACATACCGGAGAATGCGACAGTGAAGTGTGTTGAACGAACATGATGAGATGTTCGGCACTGGATTAGGTGATGGCAGTTGTGCAACTGAGAGTGGCTGTGGAGAAACGTCTTAACACTCTCCAACTCAACTGATTGTCAGCATGGAAGTTGGGTCATATGAATCGGAAATGGACCTCTACCTAACAACACCCGTGATAACCGAGATCCGGCACGAAGTGGTAATGTTGCAGGGGAACGGAGCGAGTAAACATAACGAAATCGTTATATCGTTTATGTAAGACGATGGCGACCGACTAGCAACTGCACTATCCCATTTCTTGGACTATAGCTGGCAAAAATAGGAAGTGATAACTTGCTTAGTGGCTGTTAACAGTAATTCCCTTCTTTACAAAAGCCAGGATAGGTATTGTGCAATCACTAAGCATCGATTTTCCCATCCCAATCTCTCTATCGGTTCCATGCATGATAGTAGTGGTTTAGTGGTCGCCATTACAGGCAATTCTAGCTACCCCTCTGGCATAGATTAGTTGCATGATGCATGTTTCATCGTTGGGTTTCAACCAGATGACGGGTGATAAATATCACTGAGGGTGAATTCTATTTGCCCTACCCACAAACGGACTCCAGATGGTCTGGCTAGGTAAGCAAGCGCACAAGCGCATATCATGAAGACCGAAATATCTGTCCTGACACGAGTACCTATGCAATACGTTCATTGTTTAGGTATCACCGCCTTAGCCTGGGGTTTTGATGTATCCCAAAGTGTCCAGGCGCAAAATGAAGATAAGATGACGACATGACGTGCGACAAGGCAGGTGACCACCGTTGAATTGGAAAATGATACTCGCAAACGTAATTGAAGAAACAGTTGTAGATCCCGAAACGGTAAACAGAAGGGCCTGGCTACAACCGGTCCGATCCACTAATTAGTTATAACAGGAACCCTAAAATTTAAAATATCGAAGCGGGATGCTCGGAAATGAAAATATGACATCAATGGTACTGTTTGTTTCAACCCCAATCCGAAAAGATAAGCAGAAGGTGGGATAAATTCCTATCTCAGGTTCATTCAATGAGCAATAAGCATATAAGAGTTAGCGAAATGTTTGCAATAATGCAAAAAGGGACAAACGCCAGCATTTCAAAGAGCAGCTCGCAGCCATTGAAAAGATGCACTGAAGAGAATCTCTGCTTGTGTGAAATAGCAGCTGAAGCCGGTAGGTGGTCTATGAGGGCTAGAAGGCTCGGATAGACAGGCGCTACCACCTTGGTGGCGCGATTCGCTTCCGTATTTGGAAATGACCACGCGTATGTGACGAATTTGATGTGCAATGCGCTTACGGAAGTCAACAGTCTGGGTTGCAGTGTTGAAGAAGTGCGTGAATTACTCGCTTACGTTGATGGCGCCAAACCTATTGGCCCTGACGTTCTCCACGCAATTATACCCAATTCCCTATCGGCCATTATCTCACTTGCCATAACTGAAGTGTTCAGCAGATCGCTGTCCGTAGGTTCATTGCCGAGGGACAGAAAATGCTTAATAGTAAAGCAGTTCCGAAGAGCGGTGACCCTTGCAAAGTGGACAAATACAAGCCAAGGTTGCCGAGAAGATTGTGAAAAAAGGTGTGCTACAACCGTTCCAACCAAAATATCTGCTGACGTCCGCACAACATGGTTTCATGCTAGACCGCTCACGCAGTACCAAATTGTAGGTGACAAGGCATGAATTATTCCGAAAGGTAAACATACAGAAGTCTAGCAAGGTGGTCTACATCGACTTCAGTAAAGCTTTCGACAAGATAAGCGATGAGGTCTTCCTGCACAGGTTGAGTGTGCGGTGTTGATGGACCACTACACTAGTATATCCGGAAGTAACTCATTACACGAAAGTAGTGAATACAGTTTGACGGCCACTTAAAGGACTGGTATTCCTCAACTAATGTCGTAGCCCGAGATATGGAGGTAGGATCCACACTGTTCCCAATCGATACCAACGATTTGCCTCAGCTTCTTCGGTCGTCGGGTGTCCCATTTGCGCAAGATTCGGAGTGGTTAGCACCACTGACGACTGTTGCCTAAACCAACAAAACCTCAACCACCTCTCAAAGTGGTGTGTAAAAGTCGACCTTCCGGTCAACCCATTCGAGTCAGTACTCATGAGCCTGGGGAAGGGTGGTGACGGCCGAACCTATTTCCACGACAGTCAAACGCTACATCCCGCACCTTCCATGAAGGACCTAGGTGTACCCTTGCGCTGCGAGTTATAGTCCGTGAGCAACACGGACAGGCTATAGTGTGACGGATGCACATGCTTTTGGCGCACAAAAGCAGATTCTGCATCAGGTGTGAAGTGGTTGCCACTCGCCTCTTCTACTCCATTGTAAAGACAATGCTGGAATATGGTTCGCCTGTCTAATGTCCCATCATCTGAGGAGGCAGAAAAGATCGAACAAGTCAAACACTTCGTCACCAGACTCATTCCAAGTTTACGAGAATTATCGTACAAAGACCGGCACGAGAGACTAGGACTCTATACCTCGTCGTATCGTCGGTTGCGAGTCGATCGCATCGTGAACTACCGCATACTACACCTTAGCGTCTTCCAATGTTGAGGCCGCTGCTACACTTGTGAACGCCATGCAGCAAACGCGGACACCGGTACAAGCTTGTGGTCTCGGATATAAAACGATTACACCACCAGTTATGCTTTCGAACAGTGGTACCTATTTGGAACAATGTGCCAGAAGATGTCGTGAAAAGTAAATCTGTGCAGCAGTACAAAACGTTGTTGAACTTGGAATGTACTATTATCTGATCCAAAGAAAGTTTGCAAACTAGCAGTGACATCTTGCATTTGCGAACCGAGTTAAAGTTCACATTAGACATTTTAAAATGCCATATTAGGAGTTGAAGAGTGATCAGAGTACTGACGGGTGACAGATGTCTTTTATAACATTTTTGATCATATTATGATGGGGGTGTGCAGACTTAAATCTCCACTTGCTCCCACACTAGGGTATCCAGGTGGTTTGCAATGTTTTCAAGCATCAATTCAGCGCATGTTTTTATGACTATACACATGCAACGACTTGTTCCACCAAGATTGTGTGTAAGTGATATTTCTCAGACAGCAAAGTTTAATATCATTTAAATAAGGAAGTTCATCAGCTGTGCAAAGCCATCCTTCTTCGGCAGTGCCGAGAGCCATTCTCTAGCTCTCTTAAAATGTGGTGGCCCTGATATCGATATCGCGTTGTAGAATGTGTTCACACCATCAATCATAGCTAGCTCTGTTCAGTCTAACTGGAGACGTACTGAGGCAGTTTCACTAGATAAAAATAGTGCGAAAATGACATAAGAAACGAATGCGCGATCAATCCTTCATAATAATTTAAGTCAAAAAATAATATTGAAGAAAAGGTCTCCGAGTTCACAAAAAAGCTTATTAGACTGGCGCAGCATAATTTCAGCGAACAGCATTTTTGTCAAGTTTGTAAATTGGACCAGTTGAACCGTGTCACCAGAGCCGTCGATGGAAGTATAAATTGTGTTGTGATATTTATCAATAACCAAAGGTTTTGCGGCAAAGCACCTGGTTACAAAGCTATGACTGAGCACTTACTTCCCATTACATTTTTATGGCAGGATCCAAGCCACCCGGGATGACAACTGCATTTCTCGCAGCAATCCCATAAGAAGTGGCATATTCCAAGACAGCCTTCCGAGACTATTATTATCGCAGGTGTACATCAACGCTTTTACTGATACAGCGGTTCACAGTAACTAGCACATATACGTCAATGACATCAAGTTCGATCTTACAAGTCACCAAGACGGTCATAAAGGATGGCATTCTAACTCAAACCAAGCTAATCAGTCGAAAAGAGCAATGTAATATTATACCGTCGCAATATATAATCTGGCCCTCACACTGTTGTAACGCTGTCCACGTCTCTGCCCTCTACTCTGCCAATTCAGCCGGGGACGAAAACAGAACAGCGAAGCCTGTTAGACCGAAGTGTATTAGTAACAGATCACAATTAATTTTATAGGTCACATGCTCTTACTTTGCCCATCTGTCATCGAAGTGATTTACATCTCTTGTCTGAACAGATTCGACTCTGGTAGCAGCCTTCACTGTCTGGTTTTAGGTACGATCACGTCCGCACCATAACAACCTGTGTGGCGATAATGAATTGGCTCCGTCAAGTGCTCTGGATGGTGCGGCAACTGTATCGTCAATTGCGGACTGAATGAGTCATCTCCCCGTGTGGTCTACTGCATACCCGACTAGTGGCCCGAAAACGTGTCGCGGTAATCACAGCTTGTGGTTGCCTATTACAAACCCACATTAGCAAATCCGAGATTTGAGAATATACTATTCCAGCGGTCTGGACTTCCAGGAACATGTACAATGCACCATCATTAAAAGTAAGAAGATAAATGAAATGTTCCTCAACGAATCTCCTACTTATATTGATCAGATGATGTACACGCCAAATGCTGAAGCACTACTATAAGTAAAATGTAGTGTACAGCAAACTGGGATGACGAAACCTAGAAGAATGATCAGAAGATATATAATCGAGAATAATTTTGGATAGAATAACGAAGATATGTAAAAACAGCACTAAAATAATTGGACGTACCTAAATGTATACCAAAGTGCTGTAAATTATTCAAACTCGACTCAAATTGCTGCTGGGTCAATCTCCATTTTTCATTCATCAGATGTGTCCATCTTGTAACTGAGTAAGGAATTCTCTTGCTGCAGGAAAGCTGGAGCAGCATTGTGATGGACAAACGAGCTATCAGACGATGCCGCGGAAGTGGACCAGTGATAGAAGGAGGATCTAGAAACTTGCATACCACGCCAACCGTGTCATAAGCCGTATGGTACATTGGAGGAGTAAACAAGCCGTCAGCCTGTGTTGAAGCGAGAGAAATGCGAAGAAGTAGAGGAAAAGTGGCTCAAGAGCGTTCAATGTAGATGAACCATTACAAAACGCAATCAGGGATGGTTGGTGGCATGCGATTCCGGATTTGCCTTTCACTGCGACCTACCTAAAACAGCCTCAGGACGCCTGCACCTGCGACGGGACGATGGGTGGCTTGCGCTGCACCACCCACATAACTAAGTACCAAGCCAAAGGCAGCTTCAATTGTTATCCATAGAGAAGCACGCGCTAGGTTAGACGTGATACTTTTTCAGCCAAGGAGATGGAATAAATGCGATTCTCTGCAGCAATGCTTCCAATGAAGGTAACGCTATTCTAAAACTGTGTGAATCGTGAGTGGTTGATAGCTGATTTGAGTATCCGGTTGCACCAGCGAGGATAACTTCACCGAGTGCTTATGATGTTGTGTGGGTGTCACAAAAACACCGAAAGCTAGATGAATAGATGACGTAATCACTGTGACGATCCGACCATTTAGAAAGAGAGGAGTACTAGTGGTAGTAGATGAAAGCAATGTCTGGAAATGCTTTGGTGCTGAAGTCAGCGACTATTCAGTGGCTGAACCACTAGTTCAATGGGTGTCGAAGAATGCGTAGAAATGAGTGTTCAGGCAACAGAACTACCGACAAGCAATCACTTAAGGACGAGAGGGTTAGAGAGCAAAGACGACCAGAGTATATGCTTCAACTAGGTTTCCCCGTGATCCATTCGCTTTAGTCAATGATACCCTACGTTAAATTGAAGAATGCTTTCGTAAGCGACAAGGTTTGCTTGGAAGAGTTGATTGATGCGCTTCCACCGCAAGTGGACAACAGAACAAAGTCGGAGGTGGACAATCTGTGTTCAGGTGGCAGAATCATAAGTACTCGGAAGTCTTACTCCTCAAACCGATCATGCAGACTGTAGAGTACAAATAAACCTTTGGTTATTCAGCCAAACTGGATTATGCATTTGGGGACATGATATTCCTACTCTCAAACCTTTCACTTAATTCCTCACAGAAATTTACACATGTCACGAACAGGTGCACTATGAAACACTTTACGCTTTTACCTCACACCGTTGGCAATTCCTTGACTCTGTGAGGTAAAATGTTTCACCCTTGACTGATTGCCGATTTGTAAGCAACTACACTGTACCATTTCTGCACGCTGCCGCACGTCATTCAGTAGCCGCCTTTTCTCAGTACAAGTTCAAACTGATTACCGGCTGTAACAGGAATTTATGTATTATTTTGATCTGCCCAAACCGTGCGTATAGTAAGGGTACACTAACCTACAGTTTTCCAATCCCGTCTCGTGAGGTCACTTAATCTAGCCTTCGTATAGTCGCTACATAGACTGTGACATGACTGTCAAGGGAAGCAGAAGTTATTGATCGTGAGCACAGTGGACTTGACCTCGATCGCAACCAGGAGACAAGGGTTACAGTGAAGATACGTCGGAAGAATATTAGACGCTCGCCGCTACTCACCCGACAGTGTACAAAATGTATTCCGCATGCGCGTGTGTGATGCGATCAATTTTCTCAGAAATTAAGCATCTTGATATTGGAGCTTGAAGGTCAGTTTGAAAAAGTTTGTCGCAACTAGACCCAAACAACCATCACGCATACAGGGGAACGCTCTCCTAGATGTTTGGTGTCTCTCTCGCTGCTGCATTATAGTAGGCCAGATACATTTTGGTCCAGCGTGAAGTGTAATATCATCCCAGGAGTTAAGACCCTTATTGTCTGTCCCAGAAATGGGAAAAAGTGACAGAAATGGTTGGACAAATATCGAGCACAAAACTCGCTTCATTTGAAACGAAGATAGCAGAATGTATAACCTAGGCCTGTACGCTGATGTACTTCAAGCAAAATCCACAACGTCTGGCGTTCAAATAACAAAGTGACATGTACAAACAAGGTAAGCAAGCACTTCGGCAATACACCCAGCTGTTCCCGAACTCTTCACTTCTAGTTCTTTTGCAACAATTTCCCACAAACATTTCCTCCCACTAAGAGTTGCCGAAGCTTAGAAAACATGCCAAAACAAGCGGCAGTTTGGACACAGCTGCATCCAAAAGATCTCAAAAACCAGCTGCTGCACCCAAGATTGGTGTGAGAGGCGATGCTGCACTGGTGCGCAGAAAGTGGCCTGGTCTCCTAACCACTATCCATCCTCCTTTGAAAGACACTCATAAAGTTTGGGATGCCCTATCTATAAGAGGTATCAAGTTATCAGTCAGCATGGAATGCGCTGAAAGGGAAGGAGATGGACAACTTGAGTCAGTGGAACACTATAAGCGACCTGGTCGGTATTCCCACTAAACCCGCCAACGTCACCAGAATCACCCATCATCCGAATTTTATGTATTATGATGAAGCCAGGCTTCTTCGGAAGGTGTTAAACGCCGTCAATGAGCTGGAAGTAGTCTTGCTTTCCATAGCTCGTCTCCAGGACGGATCCGCTTTGGTCCGCGTCTTCGTAGACGTGCAATGGAGTAAGTGCAATTGAGCGAAGCACATTTTGGAAGAGCACACGTACACATGCCAGATAGCACAGCTTGTGCCCACGAAACTTCTTTAAAAGTGGTGCACCTGGCAACACTTGGATTCAGTTTGCTGAACGCTTCAACAATTGGATCGTAATTGCTTCAGAAACTAAGCGGGTTCCACCAATCCATCGTCCCTCATCAGAAGCCGGATTCGGAAACGTAGCTTCACACACATACAGAGCCAATCCGGGTCCTGAGACCTGAAACGACTACGTGACCCATCGTAAACCATTGTAACACGCTTGTCCGTGAGGACAAAGAGACAAGCCGATAGTATTGCAGAGTAAGGGCTTATAGCAGGCTGTCGCCACCCTTCAATATCTCCAGCGGTGTGAGACAAGGATGCCCGCTGTCACCTTTCCTATTCAACTTCGCTATTGACGAAGTCATGGAGATTGCATTTACAGGACATGACTTGGAAGGTGTGGAGCTACTCCCAGGAGAACGACTTCTTGACTTAGAGTATGCAGACGACATTGCCCTCATCTGTGACAGCTCCCAGACGTGTCAATCCGCGCTGGACAGATTAGCACTGGCTGTCAGTCGCTTCGGGCTTTGCTTTGCACCACCGAAGTGCAAAGCGTTCCTCCAGGATTGGCAGGGTTCGCCCCCTGTGCTGACCCTTGGTGGGGATCAGTTAGAAGTCGTTCAGAAATTCAATTACCTGGGAAGTTGTATCAGCACCCTTGGGATCGAAGACGAGATCACGAACCGGATAGCGAAAGCTCGAAGTGCTTTTGCTAACCTTCGCCACCTATGGCGACGGCGCGACATTACTCTCGCCCTGAAGGGTAGAGTGTACAATGCAGCGGTACGTTCGACCTTACTGTACGGTTGCGAAACCTGGCCCCTAAGATCGGCGGACATGAAGAGGCTACTTACGTTCGACCATCGGTGCCTTCGCAGTTTGGCTCACATTTGGTGGGAACACCGCGTGAGTAACGAGCGTGTTCGACGCCTTGTTTACGGCCTAGGAAAAGGGAATGAACCGCTCAGCACCGTCATTTCACGTACCGATGGCTGGGCCACGTGTTGCGCATGCCAGCCCACCGACTCCCTCGACGTGCGTTGTTTGCTCACCGGGGATGTGAGTGGAAGAAGAGGAGAGGTGGCCAAGCGATGACTTGGTCCAGAGGAATGAAGGCCCTCACTTCGGAGCTGGCCTCAGTTGGAGCTTCACGGCTCCCTGGTTGGGGTCCAAAAGACGGTGAACACGTTTGGCTGGATACACTTGCTGATATGGCAAGGAGCCGACCTCAGTGGCGTTCCTGCTGTGAGTTTCTTTGTCCCTCCCCATCCCTTTAGCCTCCCCCTCCATCTACGATCTTATTTCGTAAGGTAAAACGTAATTAAATTTTTGGTTTTGCCTAGCAGCCGGCTAGTAGCTTACCGGAACGATGCGTATCCGTTGCTGGTAGCTCAGCTGGCATTCAACTGTCGTATTTATTTTTCCTTTATGTATTGTATGTATGTATGTATTTCCTTTATGTATTGCAGTACAACAGCGGAGGTGTTTTACCATCTCTAGCTGACATGTATAATGATGATGATGATGATGATTGCTTAATAAATTTTGAAGGACAAAAGCCCACCACATAAGCATGCAATTCGCAAACTGAAACACAGTATCCCTCCACTTAAGAAGATAGCCGGAGTGGCACACGGTGCTTGACAAGTAGCCAATATCCTATGGATGAAGTATGCCCCGAACTCCCAACGATACGCCCGCCAATGATGCATACCCACGCTCGCACCTTCAGTCTCAGAACTTAATAACATCACATTTACCACCGCAAATGTGCGGAGGAAACGGTTCTTACTGTGCACATACAGACCTCACGGAATCGATAACATTCACTAAAGGATGCTGAACGTGGTAGCAACGACGCTGGCAGAGCCGTTTCTCCCAAACGTGCTTGGGTAAAGAAAGTGTGCCTTTCATGTGGGAAAATGGACTAATAACACACATTTGAAAAGGCGGCAGTCGTTCGGAACGCACAATGGTCCACTTCCCTGTGCTCTCAAAGGTGGTGGAGCCAATTATCGCTGGGGCTTTAGTCGACCATCTACAACGTCACAGCATAGCGCCTGAGCAGTACGGGTTCCGTCAGCACTGATCATATATAAACAACCTAATGATTGTGCGCAGTAGTTAAACGGGAGAAGCCGACAAAGAGATAGGGACTGAAGTCGTTTCTTCGCAAAAGCCTTCTATCGCCTGCACCACCGCATTCTGCTTCACTGGTTGGGAAACTAAGGGAGTCGGGAACCCAGTTCTTGGGTGGATCAGGAATTTTCTGCAGAATCGGCAACTGCAAGGGTTCGAAGAGCGCTGTCCGATCCGATCAGAAAGAATGTGGGGTTCATCAAGGATCGGTGCTGGAGTCGCATCTGTTTTTCACGTTCACTAACGAGCTTATGCGACTGATCGCCCCAGATTTATTGAGTTGCGTTGTTGAGATTAGGAATTGGTGGAGAATTGCCGACCGATGAGCGCACGATGCAGTTCAACGGGACTTGCATGAGTGATCATTTCCGCTTAATTTGTCTAAATGTAAGGCGGTCCACATTCTTAATCAAGCGAGTATCATAACCAGGATTAGAGGCCATAAACTGCAAGTAGTCACCCAGAAGCGCGACCTTGGGGTATTATTTTAGGCTGATTTGGCTGCTCAGAACTAACAGGGAAAGCGTCAAAGTCCGAGAGCCAACATGTTGCCATATAGCGGAGGACATTCGGGCGGATTAATCCGTCTGTTTGCCCGCAGATGGTAACACAAGCGTGTCACATCATGTGGAAAACGCAATCCGGGGCTGGCAGTGGTGGCACAAGAAAGATCTTGCAGCGCTTGAGACTTCACAGCGAGGAGGCACCAAGCACGCCAAAGGGTTGTACCGCCTACTATATTAAATTAGTCTGAGGGCTCTAAGAATGTGCGTTGCAGCTATGTGGCGAGCTAATAATGGACCCCCAGATTCTAAGGAACCCAAATCCATGACATCTACTTCGATCTAACAACAACACGAACCTGAGGGGCCACCAGTTCAAGTTGGCCACACAATACATCCGACTAGAATGCCACCGAAAACTTCAGTGTCTACGTGTGTGTTCGCGTTGGAATGTCTTCATTGGTTACTTTGCTTCTACATCCCCTTTATTTGTGTTCAAAAACACCTTGACTTTGATTTAAAACCACATACGAAATATACTCTGGGTATATGCAGGGACGATATAAGTTGACAAGTGTTACACCAATCAACTACCCATCACAACTGTTGGCTCTTTACTACATGCCACTACGTGAACAATATGGTCAGTCTAGTAAACGCTTCCCATTTTATCACCACGTTCTCTTCTGACCATTGTACGGTTGTCATTCCAGCCACCTTACGGTACTTGTGAAGTAATTGCTTTTCTACTCGCAACACAGCACTGTTCCCTTAAGGAGTCTACTCAAAACACAGTAAACCCCTCTACTACACCCAAACAAATACAAGATTATTTAATGTGCAGAACAGCAAGAGGGTACACACCATGCAAATGGCTCATAAAACACAGCGTGGTGCAAGCGATGAAGAGCAGATTGACACAATGGGAACTTTATAGACGCTTCAGCGATAACGCACGCTTCTGCTAACTTGCTGAGATATCCCACCCAGTGCTTCCCATGTATGGAGTGGCCTCGAACTGCTTGCTGTTAGCCTGCAAATAAGGATGAGGAGCACTTCCTACAACCTTTATATGCGTTCATCCACAAACACCTGGAAGGAAGATGTTGCACCCAGTGCGACTTCATGCTGCGAATTCTACGTGCTAATGAGACACCGCCGCGGGTCCAAGGAAACCGGAAAGCAATCAGTGTGCAGTGTGCAACGGCTCCGTACTCAGCGGAACATGGCATTACGGATGGCATAAAGGAAGTAGCAGTACCAAGTGTTCATCTAAGGATAGCTGACTAACGCCAGTCCTACTCTGATTGGTCCAATACACCAACACACCCACACGCGCACATATAAACACACCAATATGCGCTCTTGAGTCACCTGTATCACGCCCGATGCTGAGTAGATCGTACATCGTGGTCACGTCGTCTTCCTGCGGCTTCGATACGCGCCGACAAGCGTACAACTAGGATCGAGTTTTGACACAGAGTTCTACGAGAAAAGCGCCTTCATCAAGGATTCAAGTCCAGGCAAGTCTTCATTCCACTAGGCGTTTGCCTTCCGCATGTTGGGTGCGGTGAAGCGCTCCGGATGTTAGGGCTCCGTCTCAAACTTCTAGGCTACTATGTACGCCATAGTTCTTGACGAAACGTTTGGTGCATACAAGAACGTTTTCTAGCACCTCGTTCCCTAGCCACAACACCTGCGTCACTCATGCGCTAAAAAAGCCAATATATAAGGCATGACCCACATGAATATTCAAACCAGTGGTTACATGAGGCTATGCTATCGCATTTTTCCATGGTTAGAGTCATGCGGCTCCGGATTATCCTGACAATGCGGCCTCCAGGGGGCAACATGACGCTTGCGCCTACAGAGGGGTTATAGGTGGCTTTGGCTGACCGCACACTCTATATCCAGTGTGAATCCGAATGAAAAATACCGAGGCATAGGTGTAGAAGACACACTAGGTAAAGAGCTGGGCTACACCTCTACAAGAAGCACAGCAACAGCAATCCAGTCTATCTAATTGGGACATCACGCCTACCACAAGGTGAACGTTGGGCCATAGCTCGTAACGACCAAGTGTTTCCTGGAGCCAGTATGGACGAGTTGTAGGGTGTTAGACAGTTAGGCACTTTATCAATATTCACATCAACCGCAGTCACCCCGGGGATATCAATAAACAACCAAACCCCAAAAGCCGAGAAAATCAACACGGAGGAAGGTACACGTATAGACAAAATGCAACAATGTAGCACATCAACTGCGTGACTGGCCTAGGTTAGTAAGTCGAAAGGAAGCGGACGTACCAAGAACTACGCTGATTATTCTCAGATAAACAGCTGACTCGTAATCTTTTATGTGTTGACCGAACGTGGCCAAGCTGGTGGCTACCAGGCGCGCTTGCCTCGGGCACTCACGACCGCATTTGCTACAGCATGTCAATTGGGTAGACAGAAACGGCGCCTGTCGCTTCTATGGCCGGGGATTCTCCACTGCAAGTAACAGTGCTTCCCTGTACCTAGTCAACCGCCCTTTGATCAGCTCACGCCATTCGCGCTGCGTTTGATTTCCAACACACATTACTTCGTGACAAACTAACATTGATCATGTCCTGGTGATAAAAGTTCCGTTTACCTCCGTGCCACTTCCCGGAGTAAGTTGTCTATATAAACGCTGCCTGATAATCCGCGTCGAATCCATGCGGTTGGTATGCACCAACCACCTCAAATGCCGCAGCAGAAGTATGCAGTCCACTGCATACATTCCACCTCGGCGCAACAACACCGTGACCGCAACCCTGTCGCATCCACCGATGCGCAGATTCCGTCGCAATGTTGTTAAAATCGCTACAGATGGCTGATGGTTGTTTCACACTCGGTACTCTAGCATCCAGAATGCCGCCGCTGCCTTCGACACGCGGATACACAGCTCACTGTGTATCTGCTGGTCAGTCGACATCACACTCCCAAGGTAATAGAAGCGGAAAGCGGCTTTCAATAATTCAGCACCAATGCTGATTCGCAGCAATGTTGAAGTTTGCACCTCCTGTGAAGGCTGGGACAGACAGTTTTGCTTGTGTTGATGGTGGCCCAAATTTGGCCGCTGTGGAGGCCAGAGCACTGGACATGTGCTGCAACTCATCCGCGCTGTGTGCAAAGACGCACAGTCGTCAACAAACAATAACATACGGATAGTTGTCTCACAGACTAGGGTTCTCGCACCGAAACGGCGGATGTTCAGCAACCCACCATCAGTACGGTGCTCCACCAGAGTACCGTAATCACAAGCGGCATCAAAAGCACAAGACATCATTGCACGAAGATAGATATTAAACAGGGCAGCAGCTAAGACACAGCCTTGCTTCACACCACAGACAAATGCAAAGTCATCCGAGGGCTCTCCACTCAGCTGCACCCTCGCTCGCATACCACTGTGCAGACATTCAAGCAAGCTTACAAACTTACGCATGCAACCCAACTTGCCCAACACCAGCTACATTGCCTGGCAGTTCACCGTATCAAATGCCTTGGTGAAATCAACAAAAAGCGAGTACAACCGCTAGTGTCGTTCTCTGCATTTCTTCTGCAACTGACGAGCCGCAAACACCATATCTACAGTGCTACGACCCGGACGGAATCCAGATTGCTATTCCGCTACGTTCGCCACCACAACCTGACTGACGAGGCGGTTGAGCAGGATTCGGGTAATCACCTTGCCCACACAACTCAGCAAGTTGATGCCACGATAATTCGTGCAACATTGCTCGCTCTCTTTGCCCTTGTACAGTGGTAGCACAAGCGTATCCTTCAGCTTAGGAAGCACCTCCTCCGCAAACCACACGCGTTGCATCAAGTGGTGCAAGGCATTCACCAACGAGCGTCCGTCGTGTCTCGATACTTCAGGGCGGGATCCCGTCGACACCGGCACATTTGTCATTTCGGTGCTGAGCTACTGCTCGTGGCACATTGCCTGCTCCCTTTGCCTCGATGAATTAGAGAATAAACTATTTAGTTATTTATGTACAGGGATAGCACAAGGGCACTCTCCAAGTCAGCTGGCACTTCCTGTTCCAATCAGACGTATTGCACCGTGGTGCAGCACATTTCCCAACGCGAGTCCGCCGTACTGCAACACTTATAGAGGTATCCCATCGGCTGTGGCGCACTTATCGTATCGTTGCTGAGCAACTGGTCTCTGCATCTCAAGCATTGTAGGGGTCGGAAAGACAAATCTTCATCTCCTGTTGTTGCAGCGAATGCAAAGTAGGTCAGAAAACCCCTCAACGGTTGTTCAAGAGGTCAAAATGTGTTCTCCAGATCTGCATTATGTCTTGCAGCGCCTGAATTAGCATCGAGCAGCGTCCGCATCAGCTGCAAATGTGGATACATACACCGCCTTCACGCAGTCAAAGAATTCCTTATGTTGGCGGCGTTCGGCGTAGCATTAATGATGTGACGGAGTGCCCGAGTCAATCGCCGTCGACGGTTGCGAAAATGACTCTCCTCGCAGTTGACAGGGGCCGCTACATGTGCAGAGAACGCTGCATCCATCGCCGACACCAATGGGCCATTGGTCGCACCGTTGTCATCAAATCAATCGGGTCGCTTACACTTCACGCATGACACGACCGTGTCCACTCCGTGGGTGCGTCCAAGTTGCTATATCACTAGCACTCAGTGTTCGTGATACTCAGGCCGTTAGTGGCACACCGTCAGAACAGCCTGTCACCGTTCGCATTCGCTGAAGCAATGCTAAGCGGACCAATAACATATGTCCACACTGATGCACCACGCCCAACGCGCGTTGAGATCGCCCATCAGAAATAGTCGGTCGCACTTTGGCACAGACCGTATCACGGAGAATAACTGATCCCTTGTGTCATCAGGAGAACACATGGTGGGACCATAAATGCTAAAAAAGTGGCAAATTTACAGCGTCCGAGACTTGATCGAAGAGTCATCAGTCGTGGGCTTGTAGGAGCTTTAACTTATTCTGCTAATTTTAGCTTATTTCTCTTCGCACAAAGAAGAGGGAGAGAGAGAGAGAGAGGGAGAGAGAGAAATGCCAGTCGGTTCTCCCACCAGCTGGCCATTAAGGGGTCGGATAGTGTAAACACCGACTCCATGTTCACATGGTGTTGTGGTGGTGTTTCCCACCCAGTAGAACGTGTAACCAGCACCAGCTACATACACCTAGCTTCAGTAAAGGGGCCGACTCTCACTGAATGCAGCAATGTCAATGTTGTAGGAAATGTGTACCATCGTGACTAGTGCAGTGAGTCGCTCGGGACGCTTACTCTATTCCGGTCGAGCATTGTGTGTGCACATTCCAGCGCCCGGTGTTCAGCGTTATACGTGGAGGTGTATGATTCTGCTGAGTGATCGCTCGTGTATGGACCTGTATTGGAGAAAGTAGTGGGTTAGATGAAATGAGAATGGGGAGAGTATGTGCAAGGGGAGAAGAAAGGAGGTGGCAGTGGTAGCAAAGTTTCGCTTATTATCCCCGATGTATGTATGTAAGGCGACTTTTTTCCTAGTGCCACTGTGCGAAAACCGGTGAAGCAAGGGATTACATGTATTTGCGTGATTCATGATTTGTTGTTGGACTAGTATAATACCAGGGCGACCACACCTGAGCAGAAGAAGCACTCAAATCCTCAGCCAAAGCTTTCGATGAAACGTACACCGGAAATGCAGCTGGTCGTGCGCCATGAGTCAGTGAACTGAATTAGGCGGAATTGTGTCCTGGATCTTAGCTAGAAGAAGGGTGTAACCCAACTGCCACTCAGCGATCGCCCTGAGGCGTCCAGAACATGAGCCCACGGCAAAACATAAGCAAAAGGGGATCAAAGATCTGTCAGGAACTCGTCAGCACAAGCTTCAGCGCGCCATGGACTGCTCTTCTCACTGTTCTATAAGCCCACATACTCTTCTCCGTATGAACACTTCCTCAAATGCTAGTTTAGACGACTAACCTAGCGTTAAGAAAGTAGACCACCCCTAGAGATACCTATGTTTTCGCAAATCTCAATTAGATGACTAATTCCACGAAAGTTACCATCAGACCAGACTTTCCGGACATATCGATTTCACCTGATACTCACTTTCCAATGTTAGTTCCTCTGACTGTATTAGTGGGCCCCACAGTTTGTTAAGCACGTCATCAAAACAAACATTCTTCCAATGCGCCACGTTAGTACTTTTTGTACTAGCGCTGCAGATCAACGGCAAAATGTTCGTTAAAGAGATTCTATCCCTGGTCGTCAACACAATATTCCGTCTTGAACAACAATGACACATGCATGCGTGTATGCATTAACAATGGACTCAATTCAAAGTTGGACTTGGATTGCGACACACAACCTCTATTGAGACCACGATTCATTTTGAGGTAGACCTCGGTCATTCCGATCGCAAGGACCGTATCCGAAATGGAAATATTTCGGTGTTGCTCCTCCCAAACTGGCACACGACGACCGCGGTTTCGTCCTGGTTTGGAAACATCAAGTGGAGATAGCCTGAGTTGGTGTGGAACTCAGAGCCTAATGGTTTACGGCTGACGCCCTGAACACTACTCCACAAAGATCTGCGAGCAACGCTAGGCACAGCGGAAAGGAAGTAGGGAAGGAGGAGCAACACCGAAATATTTCCATTTCGGATACGGTCCTTGCGATCGGAATGACCGAGGTCTACCTCAAAATGTACCGAAGTCCCAATAGAGGTTGCGTGTCGCAATCCAACCACACAGCGGGTTCTCCAAGTCCCTTTGAATTCCTTTCCGTTGTGCCAAGCGTTGCTCGCAGATCTTAGTGGAATAGTGTTCAGGGTGTCAGCCGCGAACTAATAAGCTCTGAATTCCACTCCAACTCAGGCTATCTCCACCTGATGGTTCCAAACCAGGATGAAACCGCGGTCGTCGTGTGCCAGTGATGGGAGGAGCAACACCGAAATTTGTCCAAAGGATTCCATTATAAACAATACAATAATCAGATCACGTTTCGAATAATGAATACGGAAAATAGAGAGCGCTGAGATGTATGTCTGTGTTTATCCATCCAAATACGATCGAGGACAAATGCAGAATAACGTCATCGATCAGCGCACATTTTCAACATATTACATGTGTACGTGCTATTGTCGCGTTGCGTTTTTTAAAGCTAGGCAGATGATTAAAAAATTTAAATTCCGACACTATTTACAATAAAAAAATATCTGAAATCCGCGGGATCGCGGAATTTGGTGAGATGATAAAAGAATCTCCAGACAGGCATTTAATTAAGAATAAACATAGGCAACTAATACCACTGTGATTAAGGAATGAAAGAAGAGACGTATAGCGAACACATGAGGTGGGTGCCTGACGCCTGAATGACATGAATGAAGTGTCGGTGTAGTATGCAAGTTACCAAACACAGCGTATGATCGCCAGCTGTGTGCGCGTATGTGTATGTATACGTGAAAACTAGGTTGAGAACAATAAACATGAACATGTATGTTGTCAACAAGGTGAATCGAAACGGGTCGATTGAAATAACAAACAAGGTTATGCAGAAGCGCAGTCACATGCATGGTGTACGAAATTCAGATAAATGAGAGAAGTGACGACACCATGAGGCCGTGAAAAAGAGTGAGACATCTACCGAAGCTGACGCGAGCATCCGAAACTACGGGCATGATACGGTTAAAATATGCAGCGTATGCGACTGAGAGTGTATGAATTAAACTGAAGTGTTTGAAGTAAGCCGCTTGCTACTATGCTGAACAATCTCACAGCTGAGGCTACGCAGTAAGCGATGGCTGCAAAATTTCTTTCAGTGACTAATTCCGTGAAGAGATAGAAGCTCGCGACGACAATCAATCAGGAACACTACAAATGGCTGCAGATATGGAAGCATCGATATACTTTCTTCGTGCTCGGTTCTATGGTGAAAGAAACCTTTAACATAATGAAAGTCTTTCCAGTTAACTGCGTTAGTGGATTCTAACACGCCAAAGGTGAAAAGAGAACTTCATGAACTTTAGAAGACAACTAGAAAAAATGCGGGAACCAAAATTTAACTATTATAATACCTGAGGCGCAGGCCATGCGCTCTCAACAAAAGGTTGAGAGTGAAGGTTGAGAATGAGCCAGAACACATCATGCCCAACACAGAAGCAAAGTGAGTTCAAGAGTGATAAGCCAGAAAGTAGGCCGCTGGAATTTAGACAGCCCGGAAAAGAATAACAGAAGATAGAGCGTTATTGCATTGATTCTGTAGGGAAGAACGGGGTAGCGGAACATGCTACAAAACACGGCAAAAAGTAGCATGAAAGGGCTCACTATTTGCTAGTACAGCTTAAGATACAAGTCATGGGAACCAGGAAGATCAATATGGAAAGACAAGAGAATCAGTTTGATGCCCATGGCAAAGAAAACAGAGGATTTTTTCCGAACGATGATCACTTAAGATGGAAGTGATGAGTCATTGGTCAGCAAATCTGTAAAAAATTGTGGAACGCTTTGAACTTGGAAGTACACTACAGTAGGGACAATTCAATATGCCTTCGTCAATAGCAAAGACTGATGTTACTTTTACCGCTTTCCACTCCCAAGAGGAAAGTTGCCGCACAACGATTGGAAACAAATACTGCCACCGAACACACATAGACGAGAGCATGCGTGACTTACTGCTTCGAACTCAGGATATGAAGAGGGAACACCCAGTTTGAACGCAAACGGTATATGATCTGAACCGACACCCGGGGGTGATAAACTGCGGACAGATAAAAAGAGGGGAATTCCGAGAAGAACACGTGAGGAGGGACGAAGCCCAAATGGAGGGGTCATATTGAAGCTGTGTGAACGGATTTTGACGCGCAATCTCAATGCCGGGCGCGATTCACATTGAAGTGAACTTTGCTCAATTCGATCACATGGGACCATAACTGATGAAACGGATGGATATCATGTGTTGTCCGCCCGAAAACATTGCACTCTACCATGCCTTTTGATCTTGTTTGACCACATCTGGAAGAGTCGGCAGGTATCGAACCAGGGACCAATGGGATATTAAGCGAAACATCTATCCCTAAGCAACCAAATCCCGAGGGGCGACTTTTATCACAACAGTTAATGAACGATTGGAGGAGTCGTTGAGAGGCGCTAGTTGGATGAGAAACGATCTTAAGAGTGTGGACCATTCGTGAAAACATCGTGTCTCTCTAAAAGTGACGGCAAATAAGTGTTTTGATTATGCATACCGAATGAGAAGCGACACACAGTTTCATTTCGTAAAGGAACACAAGCAAGGAATGAACCTAGTGGAGTAATCGTCGGATTCACTTTTATTAGTGATCTGGCACACATCAAATTATTCAACTCATCAAAGCCAATGAGGAAACTGGAAGCGCATGTTGGTATAAAACTACGGAATAGTGGAAAGGCAAACGAAGTTGTAATATTTTTAATATACCCTAACTATACGTATCCCATCGGCAAGGCCGAAGTGGGTCACGTGTGTGCAACGTCCCTTTGGCGCTGGGTAGCAGGCGGCCGCGACTCCTAAGCTATCAATTATGATCCAACCGGAAGGACAGTGAACACCATCACGAAGACACTGAACCATGACATTAAGTGATGGTCCGCCTTTGTATTCCACCATGCGAACTACATTGTGTGGTGATCTCGGATCCCTTGAGAGCCAATCACGTCAGATTAGTCAGTTGTAAGAGTTCAGACAAACGCAGCTTCGGGGTGCATTAGGAGTTGGAAATCTAGTGGCTTCCACTGCCAGCCATTGGCTGATTTTTAGAAAGTCTTTAAAACCGAAGGCTTGGACTGAGAACTAACTGTTCTAATGTCTAGGCAACGGCTTCCTGGAAGTATGGCAGCACGCATACTTCTAGCCAAATCCTACATAGGCCGTCGCGCAGTTTCAAAATGCTCACTTTATCTACTGTATACAGCGGGGTGCTTAAGCGGATATATGATGTCACCCATTCCCCCTGCACCTATCTCTCTGAATCCACACTAAATCTTCACATCCAACATTTTTTGTTTCTATGTCCCAGCTTAATTGACGGCAGTCGTAGCACCATCGAAGTTCTGCCATCTGTAACACATTTCAGTAGCACTCTTTGGATTCATTTCGTAGAAATTCTCCTATTAGGTAGTGCTGCATTGTTTCTCTGACGGCCTCCATCGTCCGTAAGTAGACTAGGTCACCTGGCCACAATTGCACGAACACTGAGTGCCGAATCGTGCTACGTGTTCGGAATAGGAATCAATCATTCCCGCGCGGTTATTTAATGAACTGCGCCCAGTTTGTACTCTCACTATTGGTTACGCACACCTGGAGTTACTGTAGCAGCGAGCACGGGTCAAGTTGGGGTGGATATCCGGCTCAGAACCCAGACAGAGTCATCGTCGGTCGACTGGATTTCAGTAAACAGCCTTCCGTGTGCAGCCCGTCCCCGAACATCAACTAAGGTTTGCTCACGAAGCAGCGCTAGGCACTCCACTTTTTGACTGCAGCGCTGAAGCAACAGGCTGCTTCGCAATGCTATTAGTTAAGGTAGCGTTCTAGTTTTAAGTAGCGTGAATATGCAAATAGGTCATCTAAGCTTCGTTAAAGCACAGCTAGGTGGTAATTTTGGGCTTAACCCTGAACGCACTGACAATAGCGAGCGCTTGTTCCAACTGTGCTCCAGTACCTGCTGTTTCTTAGCAGCACGGCTTTAAGGCATAGAGTGAACCGAAGTGCCGCTTGGCTGACAAGCTATGGGTCCAATTAGACCATAAGTTTTTGATGGCGCAGGTCCAGCCTGGGGCTCCCTTCCTCTTGGTACACGTGCTACGACTGATCATACCCTGATTCGCTACCGATTTTCCATGAACTGTGACTGGAAGGATTTCAAATGTTTCCCACGACTGGCGACTGGGAATTTATCTTAGGCCTCGGTCAAGCAAGAGGACCTAGAATCCCCGCACATCAGGTTCTCACCTACGTTCACCAAAGATATCGAGTTTCAGTGGAATATTATCTCGGTCGCCATACGCAACACTGGAGACGCTACTTGCGGCACTATCAATGGCCATCACACCAGTCACATGATATCATAGAGGTCTGTGATATTGTTACCATCTAGAAGGAAACTCGTTGATGGTCATGAACACAATAGGATCAGAACCAATGGGTGGATTCAAAAATACAGTCTTTGTGCTAACAAGGTAACTAGGTGAACCAGTAGGAATGAAGTAATGTAGGGGGCAGGAGCGACTGGGGATTGCCGTACTTTTCTAGTTGATCTACACCACTGCTCCCAATAAGCAATGTGTCTATGAGATAATCAAGGACAACACTGGTGCACTAATTCGCAATAGGGAGCGCCGTCTGTCCGTTGTGTCGAGCACTTTCGAGAGCACTAGTTTTCTCCCAGCTGTGACGGTGAAGGCGGAGCCAAGACCTGGTAGTTTAGAGGCTCCATCACAGGCTGAGGTCTGAGACGCGAGTATAGCCCTCCATCGTGTTCGGGTGGCTAGTCCGGATACCTCTGCTCCCGCGCTGCTTGAGAATTGAGGTAGGTTCTATACAAGCAATAGACTCACTACTGGGCTTTGTGTATGCATGGTTATTTAGTTCACTTGGCTTATCATCTATGTCCCTGCCTCAAATTATCGATTTTGATCGTTCAAATAGCCCAGAAGTCAATCCCAGCCCGAGTTGACGCTTTCCCCACAAGCAGTGCTATGTAAACGTTTGGGTCTGATGAGAGTTTACCGAAAAGAAGTCATCACCCTGAACTGATTTCTCATATTGATTCATATTAACCACAAAATAGTGAGAAACTACCATTCCAAACGATGAGTTTAAAACAATACCTCAAGGAAGGCCCATATTTGTGTCAACATCCGAGCCGATACAGTTCAACATAGACTAACGGTGCTTACCAAACTCATTGGGCCATTATACATAAAATTGGGTGTGTCAACTCGCTCGTAGCAAGACAACCCGGTTAGTGTAATAAGATAGAGCTGCAAAAATACATTGTACAAGCTCAGATATGGTTGTGGTTGAAGTGGGTAACATGTGAAAGTACGTGGCACAGGATCCTCAGGAGCATACTGACATGGGGTGTCCGCAAGTAATCCCTTTATTCCGGACAAAAGAAAGCAAATATTACAGCTATGCACGTAGCGTAGGCTACGAACAGTGCTATCATCCGGTAGAATGACCATCAAAGCGCTACGCGCGCGCAAGCAGCGGCCAAGTAACAGGTCCGAGTTGACTACGGAATCGTAATCCTCAGGCTATTTGACCCCACTATTCACTGCCACACACACTTGTGAACGTGTCTCAACTCTGACAATGTGTTAACATCTAATCGACGTTTCTCTAACTCGGCCAGAAGGAGGAACATTTGATTTTCTAGTGTGGTGACCGAGAAAGTATCCTAGACCATAATATGGAAGGAATACAAGGACAGCCTGCGTACTGATTCTTAATCTCTCGCTTCGAAGACATCGATTTTCAGTGCAGCCGGATTCCGATGGTGATGGAGCTTTAGCTCGTGCAACTAGTAGTTGGCAGTACATCCTGCACTGGATATGTGAATGATCAGTGAACCAGTCCAAAAATCTATACTGGAGGTCAGCGCAATGGAAGTAAACAGGAAGTCAAGTGGAAGTTGTGAAGAAGTCTGGGTGCTGACATTCAGAGAAGTGGAGCGGCAGACACCGGCCAAAAGCTTTCCAAAATAGTCCTTGCCACCACTACAGTCATTTTGAGTCAGTGAGGCAACCAAAGAAATTTTGAACGCAAGAGTTCATGAAGAGAAAAATGTGTTGGCTAGTTGAGTGAAGCACTTTCAGCAGTCTGCTTAACCCCATGCCCTTGAACTGTTTCGTGCCCAGATAGCACAAAACGAGCGATGCTTGGTCAATTCTGAGGTTTAACTGAACCTGAAATTCGAAGTATGGTCACGAGCTTCGGCTAGTTCTGCGCTGATAATTGTAAAGATCACTTGCCCAATACAAAGCGGCATGATACCTCGTTGAAAATTGAGATTCTAGTCAAATAAAGTATGAAAGGATGCAGCTTCCAACACAACAGAAGCGAATACATCAAAATGGGAACATACAAGAAAAATAGCTTACCGATTGCAATAACCAAATCGGTATTACCTTGAAGTCCATCCGACCGGACCTTAACGTGGTGCGATGGTCTGCGCAACGCTGTAACTCATTAAGTTACGCTGATATATATATATATATATATATATATATATATATCCTAGAATAGAAATGCCAATACCTCTGCCTTATAGAATACACTCCACTGACCATAGTAATAATAATAATAGTAATAATAATAATGTGTCAGCTGTACGCCGTAACGGCGCTTCGCTGCCGCGCGACCACCACCAGTCGCGCGCGGGCTGAGTATACCGCGAGGATGCCCACCCCTACGCGGATTCGGTTGCAAAGCAAACGTGCAGACCACTCGGCCACCGGCCGACACTGACCATAGAAATGTATTCCGATGTCACCTAGCAGGCCAGGTTACCTTGTTATAGCCTAATGATTATTTTCAATCTCGTCCAGTCTAGATCGAACGAATTATGCGTAAATTTACTGTATCACAACATACACAGCATGTATGTATGTGGAAAATACGTTCAAAACATCACTGCTACAGTCGCCATTAACTACTAACTGCAGCTTAGCACTGGGAAATGATGACTTCAACGAGATTGTCGCTTGTATGATCCAGTGCCCACAGGTTGCAGAAACCAGCAAAAGTCACCCATCACAGAAGGCGTGTATTGGCCACTGTAGCGCTGCTTCATGACTGAAATGTCTTGGTGTAAGCGCTCAGTATGCTCATCGCTTACAGATTGCAAGTTCCCAGGGAAAAAGTCAAGATGATTATGCAAAAGTGCATTTTGGGTGATATTCGAGCACCAACAGCCCGATAATCTGCAATGATGTCTTTGCAGTTCTCTGCCTTTGTTCTGCCCAAAATTGTGTACGCACTGGCTTGAATAATCGCCACGCCCCTAACTCAAATGAAGTCAACTGGCATTCGAAAGCACTGTCTGTCATCATCACGCAAATAAAAGTCGCCTCTTTGAGCTTTGCATCAATGATCTTCGGGAACACTTGTTTCAGGCACTGGAACGCAATATCATCTCGATTCAGGATTTTGACGACATTTTTAATCAAACCAGGCCCGAGGTGGGCAAAAGTAACTTGGTAGCGGGAAATGAAGTCACTGACGACCCGACTCGGTGCAGTCGGTCCGTCTCGCCTTCCGTGATAGAGTCCACGTCATTCGCCTTTTACCTGGCTTGAGACGTTACAGGATATGGCACGCAGTCGACCACAGTGACTTGCCTGCTGCCGTCTCGTAGTCGGACTGCCTGTTTAAAGTGGGTTTGGTGCTGTTATCTGCGGGGTAATGGTTGATTATGACGCGGGACAATGAAAGCCGCAAGGAAGCTGTCTCGCTGATGCCGCCTTATCTTTGCGCAATAGCCAGATTTCTGTGGTGATTTTTTGTTGACAGGGTGTAGGCGCCTTGGCCCTGAGTGTTCGTTTAGGGCATTAAGGTTTTACCGTAGGTCCCCCTTTTTCTCCCACTTACTGTTCTTTGTTCTGTAGGTCGTTGTGGCTGTATGGCAACGAAGTGGCTGATGTATTCCTGTTGATGATGATGATTATACAACCAAGCACTTCATCCAACCGGCTAAATAGCAGTTCTGGTGTTCAGCCCATCAGAATGAGATGATCCAAATAAGTTGCGGTTTTAGAAACTCCCGCGAGCATGATATCCATCAACTGTTAGAAAATGGTTGGGGGCCGTTTTCTCACCAAAATGCGAACGGTTGTACTGAAAAACAGCCCACGATGAGTGTTGATCATCAGCAACTCTCTTGAGTCTTTGGTAACATCCACCTGGAGGTAGGCATCAGACAGATCAAGCTTGGAAAAATACGTACCAACATACAATTTTGCAAAGATGTTTTCCGGTATGGAAATACTTCTCACGGATAAGAATCGAACCAAATTTGACAAATATGGAAGCAAGGGATCATCACTCGTATTCACAAAAAGAGTCGCAATGACCCTACCAATTGCCGTTCGATAACGCCGCTTCCTGTGTTTGCCAAAGTATAAAATCAAGCATCGCACATGCGATGATGCAGTATCTGGAAAGCCATAGCTTAATAGCTCCGGAGCAACATGGCTCCAGCCAAAAGCACTCATGTACCGCTAACCTATTAATTGTACGCAGTAGCTGAACTGAAGCAGTTGAGAATAGAGCAGGAGCCAATGTCATCTAGGTGAACTTCTCAAAAAGGTTTGAACGCTTAGATCACCAAATTCTCCTCCATAAAGTTCAGAATTACGGTATCGGTGACCCAATCCTGCGTTGGATAGGCAATTATCGACATGAAGATCGGTTGGAGGTAGGAGTTTAAGAATCGGTGACTGAGGCAATTGATGTGGCGTGTGGCGCTAGGGCCTCAACTATTCTTGGTTTTCATAAACTAGCTAGCAAGCTCAATTGCTTCTGATGCCTTATTTTTCGCAGATGATTAGATATAGTGAGTGGCCAGAGGACCGGACGACCATGAAGAGCTCCAGTACGATCTTAACATGATTTCGAACTGGTCAGTTCAGAATACCCCACGATCCAATTAAACGATAGACATGACCACAAGTATTGACTTAGGGCACACGGATTGCAAACCAGCTTCCAGGAACGTGACCTCAGTGTGCTCGTACCGAGTGACTTGAACTGTTTAAAACAGTCGGAGGCTACTGCGAAAAATAGCAACCAGCACATCGGCCTGCTGCGGAGGCCATTCGCGAGTTTCGACCCATCAATTTTCCGAATGATGCACAATTCTTACGTGCGCACACACGCTGAATACGCAATTTAAGCTTGGCAACCTTGGTTGAAGCGTGACCTAGAGGTGTCAGAGAGACCGTAACACAGGGAAACGAGGAATGCCAAGGGATTATGAAATTGCTCTTACCAACAAACGCTGAAGTTGCTCGGAAATTTCAGCGAACGCTACCGACGGCTACGCGGTGATCCCATACGAGCGTACCAAATATTGAGTGAGCCCAAGCAGGTATGCAACCATGTGCTGAAATTTAGCCACAACACCAACCTCAGAGATAATCGCTTGAAACTGAGTGAACAATAAAACCGTCTAGAGTGCCGACGGAATTAATTTTTAATTCGTGATTGCTCACTCTGGAACTCTCCTAAACCCAGTGATATTCTTCTCTAATTTGGATAGTATCAAAAAACGAACGGATCTTACTCTTAGATCTGAACACTACGTTGCCTAAACCGCGCTATTGTGGATCACATTAATGATGCTCTTCTACCGGATTTACGTGTCACGTGGACCCATGAAGCAGGCGACCGTGGCTTTATTTTTCTCAGACGTTTAGTCAAATATCACTGCGTCCCGTACTATTCTGTATGTTCGCACACAATGTTAATTGTACACTATCGTTATTCAGCAACCCATTTAACGCGGTGGAAGCTTAAACAGAAAACTGCTCACATACCACTTGATTTCGTGGTTTCCACACCCAACAATCTTACGCGGTTTGTCATACGCCTGCTTTGTACCCGTGATAAATCATCACGAACGATCGATAAGGACAATAGTTTAAAGACAAGTACATCTTGCTTCCCTCCTGCTATGCAATCTTAGTATGGTTCGGTACGACACCAAGATATCCGCATAAATTGCCGATGCGCTTTCGATGTACATGATGATCATAAAAGAATAAGTACGGGAACACAAAGGCTATCAACGCAAACACTCAGCCTGTGAATTGCTACAAAGAAACGTTAAAGTGCTTTGATGGTTAATAGATTGGTTTGTGAGGCCCGGTGAATGGCGAAATCGCAAGAACGTCACTGATAGTAGTGACGACGCCCTTAGAACATGGCGAATACCGGAATCATGTGAGATTAAGAAAGCTGTCCTATCATAAAAGTCAACCACCTTTCGCCACGTACGCTGATGGCGTGCATAAAATAAAAGTTGACTTTGTGGGTTGTCTGATGCACTAAACAGCTGCCCGCTAAGGGTACAATGGGTCGGTAACGGCATACTACTGATAGTAACAGAGAGCTTAACAGAATAAACAGACAGAAAGAATGGTAGGAATTGTCGAAAATGAAAAAAAAACCGAGTGGTTGTGCTGTAAACTCCACATCCGACGCACACACACACACACACACACACACACACGAGCGACTGTATCTGTAGTCATTAGACAAACTAAAGACAGGAGACCTAATCATGCCATGCGTAAGGATAACAATCGTGTACCATGGTGAAGAAAAGTGATGGCATTCACAAAATCGATTAGCGCGGTTCGACGACACATGCCAAGCACAAAAGCGAAATACTGCACACCGCAGACTCCGCGCATAAAGATTAGTCAACCGTCAAGAGTAGTCTCTAAGCGTCCTTATGAAAGAATTGAGCTGAAATAGACACAATCCCGACCCGGGACGGTGGACAAGTCAACATCATACATGATGTCGACCAAGGATAAACCGGCGATATGAGTTTCAACCCGAAGGTACCCCCACAGCTGGCTAGCCCGCTCACGTCCACCGATTACCAATATCCCACCCTTGAGAACGTAACGCCATGCAGATGAGCTATGCACAAGAGAACGAACGCCTAGATATTAGAAGTTAGAATATAGAAACTCAGGCCCATTTGCGCACTTCCTTCGCGATACCTTTTCGACTCATGGTTCCGCTGCGCGCATTATTTCACAGCGTATCAGAAAAGGTAGATTACTGCACCACGCGCCTTTCGTTTTGTTGATTTGCGCGACACATTTCCTTCGTCCGCAGCGATCCATGATTCGAGTGATTTCCTTGCAACACACCGTTTCTGCGCATACTACTCATTAGCAGTGCATCACATTATCAACACACTTTAGTAGACGGTAAGAAACCCACCTCAGCTAATGTGCAGCAATACAAAAAGGTGGGATACAAAAAGTTACACCACAAAAAACGCAAAAGCAGGTAACATAATGTTACATATGACATTATGTAATTCGTATGATATCGGAATTGGAGGGGAAATCTAAAACGGAGGGGGATGGACAAAGAAACAACACAAACGCCACTGAAGCCGGCTCTTCGCCATTTGAGCAAGTGTGTCTAACCAAACGTGCACATCGTCCTTAGGACCCCAGCCAGGCAGTCGGAATGCACCAACCGACGCCAACTTCGAAGTGAGGGTTTTCATCTCTCTCGACCAAGTCATCGCTTGGCCTCCCCTCCTCTCCCAACCGCACCCACAATGCGCAACCAATGCACGTCGCGGGAGTCGGTGTGCTGGCATGCGCAAAACGTGGCCCATCCATAGGAAGTTGGTGCGTGATATAATGGTGCTGAGGTTCACTAATACGCGATGCCGAACACGCTCATTGTTCACGCGGTGCTCCCACCAGACATAAGCTAAGCTGCGAAAACAGCGATGCTCGAAGGTGACTACCCTATTCATGTTCGTCGACCTGGAGGGCCAGGTTTCACAACCGTATAAGAGGATTGAACGGACAGCTGCGTTGTAAACTCTGCCATGCAGGGCGCGAGTGACGTCCTGTCTGCGCCACAGTTGGTGGAGATTGGCCAAAGCACCTCGAGCTTCTGCTATACGGTTCGTAACCTCACCTTCAACCCCACGGACGCTAATATAGCTGTCCAGGTACTTGAATTGCTGAACGACTTCTAGCTGATCACCACAAAGCGTTAGCGCAGTGGTGGGTCCCTGCCAATCTTGGAGAAGTACTTTGCATTTTGATGGAGCAAAGCATAGCCCAAAAAGATTGACAGCCAGTGCTAATCGGTCCAGTGCAGCCTGGCACGTTTGGGAGCCGTCACAGATTAGAACAATATCGTCCGCACAATCCAAGTGAAGAAGTCGCTCACTAGGAAGTAGCTCCACACCTTGTAGATCATGTCCAGCGAACGCTGTTTCCGTGACTTCATAAATTGCGACGTTACATAGTAAAGGTGACAGCAGGCAATCTTATCTCACACCGCTGGAGATATTGAAGGGCGGAGACAAGTTGCTATAAACCCTCACTCTACCCGAACTATGCGCATACAGCGCTTTGAGAATGTTTAGGTATTTATCAGGCACACCTTTCCTGAGCAGACAGTCCCAAAGAGCATATCGATCCACCAAATCGAAGGCGCCTTTTAGGTCAAGAAACACGACGAGAGTGGGTCGCCAATAAACATGGCGGTGCTCCAACAATTGACGCAAGGTGAAAATGTGGTCGATGCAGCCCCAGTCTCGACGAAACCAGAATTGCTCTTCACGGATCTGGATTTCACAAGTGCCGGTTAGTCTGTGGAGAACGGCATAGGCAAGCAATTTATAGGCAACTGAGATCAGACTAATCCCTCTATGATTGCCGGATTCCGAACGGGAGCCTCCCTTGAAAATTGGGACAATGACGGAGCGGCTCCAGTCTGTTGGGACGTCCTGCTCCCAAAGTTCCAGTAGTAATTCGAGTAAATCGTCTACACGAGCAGGTCCCTGAATTTGAAGAGGACTGGGGAAATTTTATCTGCCCCTGCCGCCTTATGCAATTTCGACAATCTGATATCACGTTCAACTTTTACGCGTGAGGGCGGATCCATGAAGACGGCCCAGTGAGAAGGGTGCTTAATGCCCGAAAAAGAAACCGATAACACGGGTTGGTTACATTGCTTTGCAAAGTGTTCAGCCCAACGCTCCAAGCGTTTTGACAGGCTGTGGATCAGCTGTACACTCTCGTCGCGTATTGTCTCGATAACACCAGGTCTCCTGCTGCCTATTTCCTGTACCAGACTGAATAACTTACGATGACTACCAACGGCAGGGGCTGATTCCATTTCCGATGCACGATCAGACCACCAGGATTCGCGGTCTTTCTTCAGGCTAGCACGCAATTTTGCCCTGAGAGTTTTACGAGTCTCATTGTATTCGCTTCCAGCCGGAATATCTCCGTGAGCATCTAGAAGTTCCAGAGAATTTGCAGAGACCCAATGTCCAGTTTGGCAATTTGATTTGCCACATGAAGACATGCCTGCTGATAGTAAGGTTTGATGAATATGTGACCAGTGATCTTCGACGGTGTTCAGTGGGCGCTTACTCTGCCCGGATACCAGCGTAATTTGATACGCATTCAGAATACCTGGCTTCGCCAGCTGGCTGGTGTCAATGCAATCAGAGCGACATTGTGGAAGTCCGCCGAAACGTACCCGAAGGTCGACACACACAAGAGCGTGATCGGATATCATGCTGGTGCTCCAAATCGAGCGACAGTTTTGGACACGGCCTCTCCAGCGGTAACTAATCGTGATATGATCGATTTGCGTCCATAGCTGGCACGAGACTGGCGGGCTCCAAGTCACACTGCTGGGAGTTCTGTGCCGAAAGTTAGTGCTCGAAAGTAAGAGACGATCATCTTCACACAAGTGTAGCAACCGCTCACCGTTATCATTACGGGAGCATACACTATGTTGGCCGCCCAGATGAAGCTCATCAGAGGAAAATTTTCCGACTTAGCCGTTTGGATGACCAGCAAGCACCATAGTATCCGTGCTCTTCTATAACGAAAGAGATCGTTCAGTTGGTGATAGCAATCAACTTTCACCGAATCAGAGCTGCGGTTTGTGGGGGAATAAAAAATCGCAATGACAAACAGGCACCGTTTGTCCCCGTGCGTCTTCGAAGCCTGGAAAGTACTAGCTAATCTAATGGCGCACATCCGCCTGTTGACTGGATCCACTCGATCAGGGCAGGTTCAGTCCGGGGACTCAAAACGATGCCGACGTTAAATTGACCTCCATTTGAAGCTGCGTCATCGCCAGACAGACGCAATGAAAATGTGCTGTCAGTGTCGCAGGTGGAAGATCGCAGAGCAAGCACGGAGCTGGAATCTTGCAGACGCGTTTCCGATAAGCAGCAAATATGGATCGATAGGATCTCGAGTGTTCGGGCAAGTATTGCCTGTTGGCTAATCTGTAGTAAAGTACGCAAGTAGAGGCAATCCAGTCTTAGCGAGGATGGATGACTCCAAAAAGAAAACGGATGAATTAACGTTGCCCGGTTGGTAGAACATGGACTTGTCGACTGGACTGAAGCGACACCCTGCGATTGTGTGTGAGTTGAAACTAGAAGACAAGCGACTACTGAATCAAGGTGAGGGAGGGGCCAAGAATTGGGGGATTGAAAACGGGGGGATAAAAGTGAAGTTGGAGCGGGACGCTAAGGATGAAGAAGCGTAAGAGGGGGAATAAGAAGACGGGAAGGTCTGAGCAGTAGCATCTAAACCCCTATCCAACCTGCTTGATGCAGCAGATAGCGCGCCGCTTATTATCCTCTGCGACCGCCAGAGCATCAAGAGATGGTTAGAAGGAAAAGTCATGGTGTCTTGCGTGGGCAGGATACTGTCAGGTTGCCCAGGCCTAGACAGGAGTGCACCACACGACTACCGTATTAATCCCATAATGCTGATCACTTCGTATTCACGAAGTAAATGCAGCCAGTTGTACAAATCATTCGCCGCACACTAGAACAAGAACACTTTGCACCTGCATGCGGCAAGCAAACGATAATGGGAAGTCTGGAAATGTGAATGTGTAAGGGTGACTCGACTTTCCGTTTGCATAGCACCCTGTATTCCCCCAAATCCCCGGGTAATGTTGGCAACATCGATAACAAACCAAAAGTACTCACCAAGATGTATTGGAATGTTTCGGGGAATATAATCGTGAAATGTCGAGAGTTTCTGACTCTTTGTGATCCCTTAAACCATAACGACTCACATCTGTCGGAAGAAACGTGCGCTTTTTCAGCGATCCCTGGTGGCGCAAATAAACTATTCCAGCGCCGGGGTACGTCTTCGTTTACAGAGAAAACCTGAACGGTGTTGTATTCAATCTTTTATGTAATTCAAGCGCTTTATGTACCCATAATGGTGAATATTCGGTTGTTACACACACGCTTTCAACATAGCAAAAGAAATAAAGCAGTAAATAAACAAGCAGAGTAAAAAGTGGCATAAACAGCAGTATGGTCACGATGCAAAGTTGTTTTAAAGCTCCAGGACAACTGATGTCTGGTCGCAAAAAAACGGGAAGGATGTGGAATGACGGATGAGTGGTAAGCTCTTGTGCGGGTAAAAATGGACCTACACTTTATCTGGTTGACGAAGTTGATAGACAGTCAGACAGTGCACAATAAAGAGGGTGACTTGTATCCGTAAGTATTCTCGAAGCAAGCCTTATTCATGAATTGTTGTGAGTGGACACAAGAATCCCAACAAAGGTCGACTTGGGAATTCCACTAACCGAGATAATTGCGTCAGTGACCTACGTAGGATTTTGAAGCGCTTCCTTAGAAAACGAGGAAATATCACAGTATTGCAATAGGTCCGAAGGGGTAAGACATATGCGGTGACAAATCGCAAAATTAAGGTGCTGAGGACAGAGTGGGATCGAAAACAAATGGCGTAGTACGGAAGCCTCCACACCGTTGTAAAAAAAATCATTAACATGCAGTGACCAGGAACGATCAGGACTGAGTGTTACATCTAGGTCCTTCACTGACACGAGTGCAAATTCGTGCCATCTGTATGAACTTCGGGGTATTCCATGAGAAGTTGCTGATAACCATGGTCTTTATATATGGGGAAAATGACGTTATTGCATTTTGATATATTCAGCGATAAAAAGTATGCTCTGGACCATAATACAAGGCTGTCCAGATAGGCATGTAATTTAGTTGATGAGGCTGTGGCCGGTTGTTGCATACGCAAGACTACGTCGTCTGCATATTTCAGCAATATCGCATCGGCAGGGGTCAGGTAAAGAAGTGATGTAGGTGGAAAAGTGGTCTTGAGATTGTATGTACCTTTGAAGAACCTCAGTGTCTGGGTTGAGCGGCGAAGAAGTTTTACCCTCAAGTCGAGTAAACTGTGCACGTCCAGTGAAGTATGCTCTCAAAAGGTGGACAGTAAAAAATGGAATTCCGGTATCGTCCAGGTCTTTCAAAAGAAACTCATGGTTTACGCTGCCGAAAGCATTACTCTAATCGAGAAAACACATGCGTACGGATTTGACCTTGTTGTCTAGTGACGACAGTACTGAAAGTACAAGATAGGCTAGTGCGTCTGGAGTAGACCAGAAACAACGATAAGCAAACTGTAGCGGATCATCTGAATGAGTCTGATGCAGCAACTTTTCAAACATAATCTTCACGAATATCTTCAAGTTTGCCGAGGTGTAGATAATTGGTCGGTATTTATCTGAGCCTTTCTTTAGCACTGGTGTAATTCTGGCACTTCTCCATCAGTCAGTAAGATTACACTCTTTCATGCACAACGTGTATAGGTCCGCAAGAGGCTGGGCCAAGGAATCCGCACACACTTTGAGGATAACGAATGATAGTCCGTCCGGATTACTTGCTTTGTTTCAGTTTAGCTCTAGTAGTTTATTACTTATTGTATTTCTGTCAATGGCAGGTAAGGTGGTTGTGGGCTGATCCAGTCGTGGGGAAGAAAAGTAAGAGGTGGAGTTAGCAATAATGCAACAGAAATTTCGGTTCAGTTCTTCCAGGTCTACATCTGGATTTGACACTCGGTTAGAGAGTCCACTCAAGTTGTCAGATCATACGCCGGACATCCCGGCACCCACAATTTCCCAGTATGGTCTGGACAAATAGGTGGTTTAGACTGCGCAACTCAGTTTTGATGGAAATAGAAAAAGATTTCGCTGCAGTGTAGTCTTTCGTTATGAACGCTTTCTCTTTGGGTCTACGCAAGCGTTTTAGATATGGAGTTGGAAACCGATCCGCACGGATGTAAATGGTTTTCAGTGGATATCAGGTATCAAAGCAGAAGTTGATGTAGCACGTTAACTGGTCGCATTATTTAGATGCATCGTTGTCAAAAATATACCAAAATCTGTGAATGAAATCATTTCCTGGAGGCGATATATGTTCTCCGAGGAAGGATGTCTGCTTTTAAGCCTACCCTCTTTACAATGAGTAATATCGCTATGATTGATTTTGCTATACACGTTAGGGATAACATGATATTTGAGTGGTCAGAACTACCAATCGGTGTCTGTTTGTACACAAAAAGCAGTTTTGTATTGTCAACAAATATAATGGTTTATAGTTGCTTCAGGTCTGGGGGGGGGTTACACGGTGTTGCAGCACAAGGTCTCTGAGAAAGGTGGTGTCAAAACTGATGAAATCACCAGCAAAGAGGCAAGAGAAGAATGAATGTGGTCGATGACACTTGAAGTGAACTGATCGTAAAATACCTCAGCCTCAGAGGGGGCACAACTGAGGGTAATGTAGATATTAACAAGAGAAATCGACTGTTAGCCACTTAAACACCTTGGCTTCCATTTCAAGCTCAAACAGTTAGTACGTGGACAAGAAAAGCGAAAGCAACGTTTTATTGACGTGCACCACACAGGATTGCCATAGATGATAACACTTCCACCGCGGCTCCTGTATGTAGTTGACCAGTCGACATGATGGCAAATGAATCTCGCGATCGCTTATCGGATTAATAGGGGATTACGTGCATGGTAATGAGACGTTAGTAATCGGTGGATGTGAACGAGATAGCCAGGGTACTTTTGGATTGGAACGCATGTCCATGATTTAGCATCGATCAACTACTACTATAGGGGGGACATGGACTTATGCTGACAGTGATGGGTTTATCTACAAATGTGCCATTTGAGCTGCTTTTGTCGACATCTCTATGATTGGAATAGAAGAGTGACGAGGAGTTTAGGTAGGTGATATACTATTGGAAGAACAAAATCACTCGGGTGGCATGAATGGTTACCTTGGTGCGAGTGGCAAATTGACAACCGAAATTTTGCACGCAAGTCATACATAGTGTGGTTTGACTGGTTCATGGCGTCTTTAATTTGCCAAAAATAATCCGATGATACCACATGAATCCACGTGGACGCAAAAGGTGAAAAGAGTAGCCGAAAATGTAAAGCAAAGGTCCATGAGAGAATCGCCCGCGACGTCTCACATTTAAGCACAGAATCAGGTGGAAACGAGACGAAAAGGCCCCTAGCATGCAGTGTAAGAGGTAACTAAAGACTTGTTTGGCGGATAACAACTGTTTTAACAGTAAAGTGAGTCGAAGAGTGATTTGCATGTTGTAAAACTTTGTGACCTTCTCAGCGCGCTGTGCAACCAAGCTGGTCTGCATACACGAGAATACGATTACGATGGGTTGGAAAGTGGAGCATCGAGTAATGTGTTCACGAAGTTGAAATTTCACACACAAAACCTTGTACTCACCGAGGTTCAGACTGGGAAGGCTCTTCATTCTGAGCGAGCCACTCATCAAAGAGAGTGTTCGTATTCAATGGGGGGTCAACCTTGACAAAACGACTAGCCAAAAATAATACATCCGCGAGTAGCTCGTCAGTGCGTGCACGAAACTTCGAGCCCCCTTTAATCGGACAATCTGTATTGATGTAAGCAACGGCCCGTTGCCTCAATTCGTTGTTCCGTTCCTCGACCATATGAGTTGAACCCAGCAATGAGAGTTCTTCACCATCCCAACTAGCCAGAACAATAGTTCTGCGTGGGCGAAAACCTGAGAGCACAAAAGCGGAAAAGGTACATGAGTAAGTGTGTAGAAATTGCGATAACAAGATGTATAGGATGGGCCGCTCAAAGTTTACGCAAAAAGCTTCTACGCTCATGAAATAATGGTGTATATACGTGCAACATAAATTTAGTGGGTGTTATAACTTGTGAGTCAAAAGCTAGACAGTCTAATCGCCAGATTAACATGTGCCTTGTCTGGACCTGCGTGACCCTGAGTCCGACAATCAGATCCCAAAACTAGAAAGAAAAGCTCGTTTTTTGCGTTCGCGTATGCGTGTACCCTAATATGACCATGCTTAAAATAGGCGATTCAAAGGAGTTAGAGATAAGGTACAATTCAAGAGTAAATAGACAAAATAAACATCCCATCCAAGTAACTGAAAGGAATTAATTGCGCTCGTGACCAGAACAGCCGCATAAGATTGAAGTTAATCAATCGATGCAATTCAGTTCAGTTGAACAACCAGGATCCGAGAACCGAAATTGCCACGACTGACGTCGCAAGAATACTAATAGATAACAATGGCAAAAATCGAGGTTGAATGCAAATAGAACGAAGAGAAGACGGCTGATGGCTCAACAAGAACATCTATGGAAGCTGCAAACGCGCTGCAGATGCAATACGCCCCCACGTTTCAAAGAGTCTTGCCACCAAGCGACCTACCAAGCTTTGTATTCTGTTCACCAGGACTAACCGACATCAATTTTACCGCAGAGGCTGTATTGTAAAAGCTGACTTCTCTACACAAACACAGCTCGCCGGGTGTCGACACCATTCGTCCAGAGGCATTGGGAGCAGCAGCAAACCAACTGGCAGGACCATTAGCTAAGTTTTTCCAGCACTGCTTAGACCAGAACCAAGTTCCCGCCATGTGGAAGCTTGGAATAATAACCCCGATTCACAAAGGTGGAAGCCGAACTGATCCCTCCAACTACCGCCCAGTAACCCTTCTTCCTATACTCTCCAAGGTCACGGAATCCATAGTTGCCGATGCACTGGTGTGTTATCTGGAAAATTGCAACCTCGTCACTCCTGAACAGCACGGTTTCCGTCGACAGGGGTCATGTACAACTGATTTACTAATTGCACGCAGTAGTTGGACCGAGGCAGCCGACGCTGGAGGTGTTGATGTGATCTACCTGGATTTTTCCAAGGCTTTCGATCGTCTAGACCATCGGATACTACTATCCAAGCTGCAGCATTACGGGATCGGAGACCCTCTTTTAAGCTGGATCGCCTACTTTCTATTTCAACGGCAATTAGTGGTCAGAGTTCGGAGCTCATTATCGGACCCCATACAAGTTGAGTGTGGTGTGCCGCAAGGCTCGGTTCTAGGTCCACGTTTGTTTTTGGTGTTTATTAATGATCTTGCACAGGGAATCGCTTCAAACTTCCTAATGTTTGCCGACGATATCAAGATCTGGCGCAGAATCCATGCGAACACCGACCAAAATGTGCTTCAGAGTGATTTAGATACGGTGTATCAATGGTCGACCCAAAAATTATTGCATTTCAACGTCAGTAAATGCAAGGTGCTTTCCATCCGACATCAAAGCAGCTACTCATACCGACTCGGAACGGATGTACTGCAACAATCAACTCTCGAACGTGACTTGGGTTGCTCCAGGCAATCCGAAAAGGCCTCGAAGACCGGGAACCAACACGTCGGGCTGTTGGGGCGGGCGTTTGGACAAATAAACGGCTCCATATTTCGACAAATGCTCAATGCGTATATTCGCCCCCATGTCGAATATGCAATTCAAGCCTGGCATCCATGTCTGAAACACGACCTTAATGCACTGGAGTAGCCACAACGCCGGGCATCTAAGAACGTCATTGGAATGCGCAATCTTCCCTACCAGGAGAGGCGGCGACGACTAGGATTGTTCAGTGAAAGCTATCGCAGACTACGAGGCGACCTGATTATGGCATACTTGATTCTGCAAGACCCACATCATGTGTGCCGCCCTTTACTGCAACTCAGCAGCAATACAAACCTGAGGGGCCACTCCTTAAAACTCGCAGAACAATACAGTCGTCTGGAGTGCCGCAGAAATTTCTTTTCCATTCGTGTCTGTCACCCGTGGAATGCTCTCCCAGAATCGGTCGTCTCTGCACCGACACTAACAATATTTAAAAGACGGTTGGACGATGCACTCATCCACATACGCTTTGTCACTTAACACTACGTCTCCATCCTACACCTGGAGTTTACTATGGAATTATTTGTTGTTAACTGTGGGTGCTGTGAATCTAAGAGGATCGCAGGACTGCAGCGAAGCAAACGATAAGTCCTCATTTTCATATTTAAAGTACTAACTATTTTACTATCCTTATCATCATTATTGTTATGTTGATATCCCCACCAACTATCCAACGGGACTTGTAAAGCAACGCTTCTTAACCCGTATAAATACATTGTTCATTGTTCAAGATGGAAGCAAGAAGTGGGTTAGAGTAATCAGATTACCGATTACTGGTTTGAAGCAGCAAGAAGAGATATCTTTGTGTAGCCGCAGCTAATATCACTCAGGTACAAAGATCCGACACAGGCAGTGTTTGTTAAGGAATTTCTTGAATTCCGACACCGAGTTTGCCTCAACTATATTCTGCGGCAGGTTGATCCATACATTCACCGCTCTCAGTTCGAAACAAAGTTGGTAGGAGACTCGCTTCAAATCTAATACTAGAAGCTTGTACCGGTGTCCTCGTGTGCTGCTTTGTGTGCGCAAACACAGCAGCTGGCCCACATGGGGCAATCACTGAGATGTTACATCGCGGTGCGTCATGATGACACCAAATCGCAATCGACGATAAGGTAGGGCGTAAAGCGCTGGTCTCTTACACCGGTCTCCATACGGCATTCCTCGTAAATTGGGGATCAGCTCAGTGGCCACATGCTGTACCCGCTCAATCCTTTCTACCTCACCCCGAGTGAGAGGACAGTAGGCAGATGAGCCGTAGTCTAGCATTCTTTGTATACTTGAGACGAAGAGGCAATCTCTTAGGACCAAGTGTTGAAGCTAGGTTTGAAAGCCTAAAACATAAGAAGGCCGTTTTGCTAAGGCCTATTCGTGTTGCCCATGGACTTTAGGTCGTCGCGCGAGAGTACACCGAAGTCACTTACGAAGGGCGTGGGATGCAACAGTTGACCGGCCCTAGTGTATGTTCGACTGTGCTCACAGTTACCCAGCCTCAAGAATTGCGACTTGACTGGAAGGCTGACCTCTGCAGGCCACATGGAGAGGCGGTTGAGGTCCCGCTGAAGCAGGTCACAGTCATCGAGCGCATTGATTACTCTCCACACTTTCAAGTCATCTGCAAACAACGCACAAGGCGAGCGGAGAAGCTGAGGCACATCGTTTACATGGATTAGGAACAAAATGGGCCCCAGTAAAGTGACTTGGGGCAAACCACTACTCAAAGGATACCAGTCGCGCAAATGGAACGAAAATTGACAAACAGGCGCAAGAAACCGAATGAAGGAACGCCAATGACTGTGTGACTGCGCAATGTCCGAACGAAGACTTCAGCTACTGGTGTGGACCATCGCAAAGACCACATCTATGAGGAGAGCATGCGCCAACCTGACCAACTCTCTCGGTCAATTTCTTCATGCTCCTATGACACGTCATGGACCGGCGTTTTCGCCTACTTCGCGCAGCCATTGCGTAAAATGTCCGGGAGGAAGCCGATTAACGGGGTCTACGGAGGACAAGGTCTAGCTAACGTAAGCAGACACCCGACTGAGGCACCAAAAACCAACTGGACGACCATAGCAATGCTCAGCCGGTGTTCCCAACAGACGTGAGCAATACTCTGCAAGCACCGGCGGTCAAACACGGCCAAACGTTTAATCTCTTCACAGCGAACTGAGCAGGTCTCTGATCCATCCAGTAACACCGGCCTTATCGCAACGTTTTACACGCAACCTTGCACTGACATCTCAACAGATGGTTGGGGTTTTGGAAAGACACAAGGGCTTGCTGATATATGACGTAAACTCCTCAGTGATGTGACCGCCAGATGTGACATAGCTATCAAGGTAATTGAACCGATCCACCACTTCTAGTGGCTGTTCGGTGATAGCTACAACCGGATGTGTGTCAATCCAGTCCTGCAGCAGTACTTTGCAGTTTGAAGGTGCAAAGCATAGCCGTAGCGTGTAGCGCTACGCAAAACTATGTGTAGTAGTGTCTGCATAGCTAAAGCATCAGACCAAAGGAGAACTAGGTCGTCCGCATACAGAAAGTTCGTCGAGCAGTCAGCTGGCAGAACTTCCACTCTGGTAGAGTCAGAATCGAGTCATCGATGAACATGTCGACCACAACGTTGAAGAGGAAAGGAGATATAGGACAACTCTGGCGAACCACAGTTGAAGCTGGGATAATTCGGTTGCAGGAATCGATCAACATTGCCTGTCTATGTTGCATCGACACCGAAGCGGCCGCCTAGGTGTTGTTCAGGGTCCGAAAGAGGAAAAACTTGAGAATTCATGTCCCCAGCAGCCATCACGATTTCAGTACTTTACGCAATGCGAAGAGATGTAAATTTACGATAACAATCGAGTTTGATCCTACCTGAACTGCATTAAGTAGGGGCAAAAACGGAGGCGATGGAAAAACACCTTATCTTCAGACAGTGCTTATTAACTCCAATACAGGGTCAAATCGCTCACATGCGGCTGTTCACCAGCAACCAGTCAAGTAGAGTGCTTTCAGCATATTTGCTGAGAGCGGTACCAATACCTTGAGTATCGCCAGAGACACAAAGAATGCAGTTTTTGTCGTCAGATTCAGAACCAGGGAGCCGAAGACTCATCACAATGCTGTAATCTTGCATGCATATTTCAAGGGCACAGCACATATCAATACAAAGAGAGTGAAGAGTGCGAATAAATGCTGCCTGCTGGCCGATCTGACGCAGAATGGGGACGATAACAGAACCAATGTGAAATTAAACTCCAACCTTGACGGAAGAGCTACATGTAATGATGATAGCAGCTGTAAGGTCAGCAGTAATCTCTTACTCAATAGACGGGTAAGAATAAAGTTAAGAAAGTAGGGAAAACAAGGGAGAGTATTGTCGACGGGGTCGAGAGAGCAGACGATACACTCCGGCTGCTCATTCCGAGAGAGTGGTTTCGTTCGACGTGTCCTGTCCCTAGCTTTTGACTCAACAGTCTAACCCAAAAGACAGTGAAGTACATGGATTTTCTCATGAGGGACTCCATTCGAAGCATTTGGTCCAATAACCAGTGGGGAGCAAGTTCAGCTCGGGAGTGTGACTGCAGAGACCTAATGGAAACTGTTTGAGGGTTGGCACGCAGCTTTTGAGGAGTTAAAACAATGCATATGTGTTTTCCAACCGTATTATGTCTCTGGTGTGCGTCTCATACCGAGGTTGATGTTGCATACACTATGCTTCTTTATCGCAGTTGGGCTAAACCAACTTACACCTAAATTAGGTCATTTAGGCTGGATAAATTTCATTCCACTTTCTATGGTTTATTCTGTCTACCCGAATAATCTTCTTCTAACTGGCCACGTTGCTTACGCTAATTGTGGTTATCTTCCTTAACTTTATTGCGTTGGTAGCATTTTGGTAAATAACTTGTGGACATTTTGTACTTGTCGCGGATTTGTTGATAACCAACTTACTTCATATGCCAATTTAGCGAAGAGTTATGTCGGCATAATCGTATGCCTTAACAGATTTATTTTATTTTAGAATGTTATTCCAAGTGATTGGCTGTTGTTTAACATCCCAGGTGTGGCTGCGCTTGATGTGCATGTTGACAAGGTGCCTACCTGTCTATTACCCACTACATCGTTCATACTGGCTCCAGGAGACAGTTGGTCGTTGCTGGAGGGGACGGGGTGCACGGTTCTTATGGCCGTGCTAGGCTCAAAGAGTGGTTCCATGCACTCAGTGTGGAGCGGACTACGGTCCAGCCACCGCCTTGTGTGCGCTTGATTTCCCCAAATACAGTGTGCTTGTGTTTGTCTGTGAAGGAGTGTGGGCCGGCTCCGTTGATGAAACGTGGTTCCCATCCGCATGCCTCCCGGTCTTATTCCTTCGGGTTTACACTGGATATGGGGCGTGTGGTCGGAGCTGTGGATGGTACAGCGTAAGCCATCCATGGTCCCTCTGTAGGCGCAGGCGTCCTGTGGCTGACCACAGTGACAGGCAAATGCGAAATCGGATGCAGCCAACCATATATGAAATACCTATTTGTTATCTATTCAGAGGAGGAACACAAGCAGTAGGCATAAATTGAATAACATTTCACGATTTACTCATCATCTGGCATATTACATAGGTTTAGGCTAAGAAAGGTTACCTAAGCTACTGAGTTGCGATGAGCAACACATGTTGCAACGGTTAATGATTGATTAGAGGCTCAGTTTTTAGTACACGTTGTGTAGATGGATTCCCACGCGCAATCTCAATCTTGACCGCGATTCCCATTGAAGTGAGCCTTGGTCATTCGATCACGAGGACCGTAGCTGATGCAAATAGAAATTGGGTGTTGCCAGCGCGAAAACACTGCACTACTATGACGCGTTTCGACGTTATTACATCCCGTCAGATAGAGTTAGCAGGCATCGAACCCGGGACCATTGGGATGTTAGTTGTGACCGCTATTCGTAAGCCACCGGGTCACGACGGGCAACGTTTGGCACAACGGCTAATGATTGATTTCAATGGCCATTTTGAAGTACACGTTGTGTGGATGGATTGCGAGGCGCAATCTCAAACTTCACCGCTATTCCCATTGAAGTGAACCTTGGTCTTTCGATCGCGAAGACCGTACCTGATGTCAACAGAAATTGGGTGTTGTCCGCCCAAAAACATTGCACTACTATGTTACGTTTCGACGTTATTCCATTTCATCAGGTAGATAACAGGCATCGAACTCGTGACCACTGGAACGTTAGTTGTGACCGCTACCTTTAACTCACCGGGTCAGGATGAGTAACGATTGGCAAAACAGTAATGATTGACTGAAAGGTAACTTTGAAGCACTCGTTAAGTGGATGAATTGCGACGCGCAACCACGGTGGCACTCCTATGCGCCGCTGCACTTAGTGGATGTTGTCTGTGCTTAGGTTAAAAGGTTCATCTCTGGTTGCCACAATTAGTACAGCAAGAATTGTGAATTGTATCAATCATATCGACGTGGCCAGGAGGACTGAAATAACGTTAAAGTATTAACACTTGGACAGTACGTCTGTCTGGAGTGGGTTTTTTTAGGAGTTGAGCTGTATTGCTTCTACTTTTGTGCTATTTGTGTTTAGATAATTTTTAGCTCTTTCTAATGGTGTGGTTAGTTTCTTTGTACAGCCAGTGGGTGCAAAGTTAGTACTGTTTTCTTCATCTCTTAGCGTCCTTGCATTTTTCTTTGGTCGATAAGTCAGTGTAAGTTTGGCCGCTTGAACGCCATAATGGCCGTTAACTGACAGGAATCGGTGCGGTGGTTTAGAATCTACAGGCGTATTCGTCGTATTTTGTCATTCGCAAATGATTTGCTCGGGTTTCGACAGTACTTCGTGTATTTTTTATTTCTATCATTTGATAGCTTGCTTAGACAATTCTCATAAGCATTTTGACGGCGCGTCGAATATTTGTCGTCATAGTATAGATCCCGCGCTTCAGGAGGTACAGTCGTTTTGTAAGCTTGGGACGACGATTCTACGTGCCCAAAACCCGGTAATGACGACGTTTTAACTGCTAATATGGACATCTCTTATCTGTGCGAAGTAAAAGTTCGTTGACTGAAAAGATTTTGGAAACCATAAATGTCGACATAAATTGTTAGTTCAGTTTTTATTACTGGCAGTAGTTTAATTGTTTTGCGACAAACCAGACTACAGGTCGATATTTCTATGAATAACTGGAAATGCGCTCTTTCAAACAATTTTCTATAAATTTACAGGACTCAATTTTCTTATATTGATTAATAACCCATTTTATAATCTCATATGGAGCATTTTCGATATATTTTGCTGCTTTGTTCGCTTACGTCCTGGTAGTTAGTTAGCAGCTTCCAGTTTTGCTTGTTGATTGAGAAATGTAAGACGTATTACTAAATTATCAATTTGGCTCCTTGACAACCAATTTCGCCCGTTTCTCCTGTGTTGCTGTGATAATATTATAATATTCTGACCGTAGCTCCATGTTAACGGAGAAATCATTTACCTGTTAATACATAGCACTTCTTCTTTACTAAATTTATTCGAAGTAGTCAGCTGCTGTATCTAACCTTTTAGTTACACCTAGCCTATTTGCTTGAATTTATTACTTACATAATTGTATTCATACGCTGTCTTAATTTTTTCCATTCTTTCTTTTAGCTGTACATCACTGCTCCTGCCGTCCTGTGTGTTTACTGAACTCTATAATTTCCCTCTTTTTGCCACATGCAACTTTAACTAAGGTATGCTTATTTACTCTTACATTATATTAATTAGCATCGCTTTATACATATTTATGCGGCCTGAGTTCTATGATTACTCATGTCCCTCAGTCAAGCACCTTTGACTTATGTTTTGTACAGAACTCGCTCCACCCACCCACCCCCTTCTCTATCTATACTTCAACTACTGCCACTATATCATCAACTGCACACTTCTGAGGCTGGATTGACTCTCTACGTGCGATATCACACAGGACCTTTCCTAGACCACCGTCGGGCCGAGGCAACAAATATTGTTTGCTTCCTTGCAGCAGATCTATTTCAGCGAGGCTACTGATAATTCACCGCCGATGGGCACATCCCGAATACTACCGCGATCTCATGTCATCGAGAAGATCCATTCGCAACGTTTTCTGGTCGAAGGAAGATGCCGAATTCATGCAGTTAGCCGACCTAGCTGCAGCTCGGGGTGGGAACTCGGAGAACTAGCTGCTCTGTCTTCACCGGCGTTTTCCAACGAAAACGGAGGTGACAACTAAGAGGAAGCTGCAGCACCTCCAATGTACCAAAGCATCACAGCCAAACAGTGCGGACGCCCAATGGGTTTCATGCAGAATAGACAGCATCTCACCATTAACGACGGAGGAATCGTCCGCATTATGTACTATGTCAGCTGGTGACTCACCAAACTGCAATTGCACACCACGACATCTTCCGACATTCACATTGCCCTGAGACACAATAATTCGCGGACCGAAACCCATTCACCCATAAATCACTCCTAACCATCATGCAGACGTGGATTGGAGCCTTTGAACGACTCAGGACAATAGGCTCGGTCTGTCTGCTTATGCCTCCTTTTCTTGAATTTTCAGGATAGCAACCATGTTAACCCTTGTTCAACAATCCCGAACGGCTCGGCCATTTCCGATGCCTATCCCAGTCTTCTGAAACGCTCACCAACCACAGCTCAGGGGCCATTTCATTCATCTCACAGTTCTCTAATTTCTCCAGATACCTCGAAAATATCAACTCAGCATCCAAACGCACCGGCAGATACCACGATAACAATATCGAGGACTGCAGAGCCTTACCAATCATCCACGTCATCTGATTTACAATAAGGGGATAATTTACTAGACTTAGCGAACAACACGGAACCCTGCATTTCTGTGACCTATGCCCGCGCTCTTTTCCAACTAGCGTAGGCTAAGGTCAAGACCTAACATACCCACACCGCAAAGTAACGGAATTTTGGACTGTTACTGTTGTTGTCATATGGGCATAGTTCAAATGATCAACATACAGTAAAACGTGCAAAGGCAAGCGTAAATTGTTTTGGCATCGGCGTTAAGCCCAACCGGATGTTTACAACGCAGAGGGTCTGGCGCGGCTATTCAATCACCAGTGTGCATTTGGTTCGACCTAGAGGACAAGACACTTTCAGTCTGCGCCACGGACACTGTAAATTCTATTACCAATCTTCCACCGCTGCGCAGTCGGCTTGACATGCGATTTCCCAGCCGATCAAGTGATTGCAACAAGAAAAGAGTGCAAGATCTGAGTTGAAGCATCACAGGAGCAACGGAACACCAGTTTCTCCAGTTACAGTCGCCGCCTTACTACCCCTCCTCACTCAGTCGCCAAGATCCTCTTACAACCATCTGGTCAAACAGGCCAATCCACCATTCCATTTGGACCCCATAGGTCTGAGTTCATCCATATGGTGGCGTAGTCCCGATTTGAATGACCATCAAGGCAACCTAAAAGTCACGCTGAATGTCAGCACACATGACATACGTTACAGTGAAGAGCTGTTGACAGCTCGCCGCTCCATCACCCAGTCTATCAGAAGCATCCGCTTCAGCATACGGATCCACCCTTAGTGTCGATTTGGATGAATCATACACCAACGACGCGAAGCCCGCTACAGACACCTGGTACCTAGACGCTGAGATCACAAGGGACCAAGTGGCCTTTCAGCGTCAACCGACGGGAACGAGAGGAACACTGGCCCAATGCACATCACAAACTAAGCACCGTGCAGCTGCTCCGTGAACAGCTAATGAAGACATGAAAAAGGAGCAGGCTAGGACAACATTTAATAACGCCACGGGAAGAGTATTACCAACCCCGTTCCGACACACACGGCGGCCAAGTAAACGCAGACAACAGGCGTTAACATTCACCAACAGCCAGCAGGGAGGATGACTTCAATACGGTCAAATTAAACGCTTCTAAGATTTACGAAGGAGAGATGCCGTCGCGACAGTACTCGACGATCGATGGAAAATTGCATTCTTGTCGGGCTTCAACGAATTCTGAAAGGACCCTAGTACCTGATAACCGGGCGCTACACGAATGTGCCGATGTTAAATAGGAAGTCATAAAACCCATCAAGAATGTGAAAATGACTTCTGCACAGCAAGAAATGGATGGAATCGCGGCCGGGGTAAGTCGTGCCATACAGAAGGACACCAGCTGAATAAATCCAAGATTACATAATTGGTAAAGTGCTTATTAGCCTGTTCCCCTTATCCTACTCACATGAACGTGGCCCGTGTAACGTTTGTTTCCATAATTCCTAACCCCTCCCGCCCTGAAGACTTTCGCCCAGTCTCCGTAACTAATCTTCACTCGTCTTTTCCATCGAATTTTACTCGTTCGTTGGAGTCCTGCTTTCTTATCTGATCGTCTTCAATGTTGTTTCGTTCGTAAAGATGGCTGCTTTGAAGCCTCACTTCTTCCTAAGATATTCACACTTGAAAGGTATCCCTTTATCCGTTGCTTCCCTTGACATTCAAGTCATTGAGTCCGTTCCCTATGCTTCACTGCCTCGCACAGCCTACTCGTTTCTTCTAGACTACCTAGGGTATTACTACGCCGCATGAACCTCAAACTAAAAAGTCTGCGGGTTTAAGCAGTGCGCGCAGTCCGTCAGGGGTATTCATTTTCGCTCTTGCGTTTCATCATGGCCCTTGATGAAGCATTGAAGTCTGTCACACAGTGGATTCCCCCAACAGGACTAATCGATCATATTGCCTATGCAGATGATGCCCTAAGATTTGCTCGCGACAGAGAACTCATGGTCGAACGCCTAGGTAGATGTGTGGAAAATATTCAGTAGCTTAGAAAGTCAATAAACTACATGAAATCGATAGTACTGGATCCGAAATCAACCCAATCGGATACTTTCGTTTGCGGAAAAACAAGTCATCACCAAAGGACTCAACTATAACCTCAGGGATGTTGTGACTAGATAGTTTCTGGCCGGATTCAGAAGCGCAATTCAGTCAAGTGAATTTGAGGAAGAGATGCAGAAACACTCCGGATGTAGCAGGTAACAAAAGGCACAATTCGCTATCTTAGAAGGAGGCGGATGCAACAATAGCCCTGAAAACCAATAAATCCATTGTCATCCTACCTGCAGACAAGGAACGCATGACAGTTGTATTGGCTAAAGTGGATTATGTTGAGGTGAAACAGTTTCTGAGCGATAAAACACCCTACCGCCGCAACGAAAACATTAAAACAACGCAACTGACAAACAGGGTAAATAGAACGTTGAAACTGCTCCAGGAACGGAACCAGATCACAAAGGAAGTCAGCGATAGAATGATGGCCCGTGATCCGAACATAGCACAATTTTACGGGCTTCCAAATATACAGAAAGACGATGTACCACTAAGACTAATGGTATCGCTCACAGACACATCCCCGTACAAGCTGGCGAAAGGGTTGTAGAGACGCCAAAGGCATGCAACTAGATCATGACGAAATAACGATACGGTTCGACGTAACCGCTCTCTTTACGTCTGTCAACTTACAGACGGCAAAGCAAGCAATCACAGAACGACTAGACCGAAGCGAGAAAATATTCGGAAGGCTGACGACCGAAAATCTTTGCAAGCTGTCTGACTTCTGCCTAAAGACTTACGTCGATTCTGATAACAGGTCTATGAGCAGGTGAAAGGATCACCGGTGGAATCACCTGTGGCAGGTCTCGTTGGAGAGACAGTCATGCAGTCATGCTGCCCATAATTAATACAAAGTTATGGATCCCACATGGCGAGGATACACATTCGTGAGACTGAAATGCGATTAAGTGGTAGCTGTATACCAGTTGCTAAACAACACCATGGAAAACATTCATTTCACAATGGAATCGGTGATGGAAAACCAGCTCCCATCCTTGGAGGTGTTAGACAGCAGAACAATTGACGGAGAGTTGCAAATATCGGTATATGGGAAAGGAACAGACACCGACCAGATTCTAAACTACTACAGCAATCCCCCGAAGTGTCACAAAATAAGCTGTGTGCGAACTCACTTTCGTAGAATTAAGACAAATTTTAGAACTCTTGCGACGGCAGAAATAAGAAAGTTATCTGTGCAAATCATTTCTCCTAAACGGGTATCCACACAGCTTCGTCCGCCGATGTCTAAATAACAAAGCTACCACCTCTCAGCCTACCTAAACGGCAGCAAAGAGAAGCGTTCAAGCATATATGAAGATGACGGCAAGATTATTTAAACATCACGGTTTTATAGGGCTTATATAGAAACTGTTAATCTGAGGAGAACCCTGCCGAAACCCTAAGACAAACCTGGAGCCCATGAAAGACGAGAGGTGGTGTACAAGATATAATGACAAGACTGTGATAAGAATTATATGTGTCAGACAGGATGGAGGCTGTCAACAAGGACACAAAACCTTCATCGAATAAGGACGAAGGGCATTGCTTCAATTGGAACAAAACAGAGGTCATAGCACAAGGCGATAAACGAAAAGGAAGTTCCTCGAAGCGTGGTACTTGACGAAGCACTCGATAAACATGCGCGTGGACACTGACCCAGTTTGCCAAAAGTTAAGATGGAGAGAAATAAAACGGACTGAAAACCGTCGTGGGCAGCCAAAGAAGCCATCAACAGAACGACCACCACAGAGAATCGCCCGTGTCTATCAGACTTTGGGCAAACGGCTGGAGTTCATGGGGCACAGATGTAGGAGGTCAGTTTAAAAGTTAGTTGCTGGTCGAGTACAAAAGGGCGACCAAAATACCGCACAGCATTCGAACCAATAGCGCAGTGAGGAAGTCGCCTCGTTTCGTGATGAAATGTTTGCAATCCACTTGGGAAGCTCGGTGCATAGGTGAAACCCGGAACGATCAACCCGAGTTAACAGTATTTCAAGTCATTTTGGATAGTACTGGATATCACCGCTTCGTCAGTTACGATTCCAGTAATCGATATGACCAAGGTTCCCTTCGATGGGAATCGCGGTCCACCTTGAGATTGCATGTCGCAATCTATTCACACAACGTGTACTTCAAAATGACCCTTCAATAAGTCATTAACCGTTGTGCTCAGCGTTGCGCGTCGTGGCCTGGTGGCTTATACATAGCGATCACAACTAACATCGCGGGTACGAGGACTGCTACCTATATGTGATGAGATCGAATAAGGTCGAAACGCATCATGGAGTATAGTATTTTCGGGCGGGAAACACCCTATATCTACCTGCGTCATCAGTTACGGTCCTACTGATCAATTGGACCAAGATTCACTTTAATGGGAATCGCGGTCCACACTGAGATCGTGCGTAGCATACCATTCATACAACATGTATTTCAAAATGATCCTCCAATCAGAAATAAAATTGTCCATTTTGTACGCTATACAGTTACCTGTTGCGTCCTCCAGATCACTTCGATCCAGCCATCCGAGAAATTCCAGTTAGACTGACATTTGATTGGAAGTGTAAGCTCACGCCGAGCTCGTTCAACCAACTCAAAGCATAGCTACAGGAGACATCTCAAGCTCCTGTCAAACCCTACCAGCGCACAGACACATTACGAACCTATGTGTTCCCACGTCATACACGCTGCCTCAAATTGGCGATGGTCCACCGGCAGACCATCGAAACAATGGGTGCGGGCAAGTATACGAAAATGGCTGCGACACCCTAAGATAACAGCGTCGCCTTCTTTCATGCATCCACTGAGGATTGTGGTCTAAGGTTTCTGTGCCTTTGTAGTATGATCCCATTGCTTCGGAAGGATGGCCTAGAACGCCTACCTACCAAAATTTTAGCTAGAAGGCTTCAGTGGCAACCATCCAACGCCTCTCTAAGAAACGCGTGAGCAATGGGAATCACGGGTCGTCTTTGACAAAAATGACGCGAAGGAAGCATTGATTAACTCACCGTTACAGTCTGTAGAGGGATCCTTGCTTCGTCGGGTAAACACGACACCAGCGTCTCACAAATGCATAAGAAACCCCGAGAATTCTCCCCAGACTTTATATCAGAGGAAACCAAGTTAGAAAAGATGTGCTGTTAACAAAAGGCCGGTGCTCGAGGATGAGCAACCTTCATATGCAACCGCTCCTCACTGCCAGGGCGGATGCGGACAAAAAGAAGCACTATCACATATATTGAAGTCTTGTGCAAGGCACAACGATGTCGTAAACCAACCGAGCAACACATTTCGTCGCAAAGTGGCTCAAATCATCCTGGAGTTCGACATCTCAGCTGCGTCAACGTATATCAAGCCGAATTTAATCACCATCAAGAATTCCACAACACACGTAATGGACGTGGTAATATGCGACGCCTACGGAATGACCTGTAGAAACCAATGGTGTATGTGCTAATGGGGAAGCCATAGCCTGCTTTATGCGCTGGGAAATTCCCACGGCATTAAACATCACGCATAATCCGAGAATCACCAACTATCGGGGTCATATAGTACCAACTTCCGCCAAACCTATTTAGGCATTGCGGCTCATCAAACTTGACATATCCGAGTTGCATGTGTATGTGAGAAGATCCCTTCAAGTGTACGACAATTAGATGCGAGGTGCAATGTCACAAAACACCTCACAGTTCCGATTAACATTCGTTTAACATGATTACTGTGTCAGTATTACGCCAAGACATTTGTCCAACCTCGGTGAATTTAGGTAATGCAAAGGCCTAGGGCCATGTATGGATTTGCCGAGCATATATGTTCGTGGACTGTAATGCGCATTAAGGTGAACCAATTCGGTCAGTTGCGCCGTAACTGTCAAATGGGTACATATGAAGAAAAAACCGAAAGGTGATGATGACTACAGAAGTCACGATTTCCCTACTCAGCCACAAATAGGGTTAAGATGCAGTCGTGTTCCATGGTGGTGAAGGTAGCCGGCCGGCCCGTAGCCTTATGGATGACAAGCCTGCTTTGTAATCCCGAGGTCGCGAGTTCGAGACTACGTAGGGATGGGGAGACCCTTAGCCCGACTGGTGGTGGTTGCACGGCAGCGGAGTATGGGTGCTGCGTACCGGCGTACTTCTTATGCCTTTCTTCCTTTTAAGCATAGATGGTATGGTGGAACATATGGTTATAATCAGCGGTTAGAGGTTCAACCATCTCATCGTCGTGCCACCGGAACCAAAACAGATCATTCTGCATGAAGACTTTTTTCGAGCTAGCGAAGCTATCATCGACCTTAAACGAGGAAAGCTGATGACGAAATAGGGGGTATACCACGGGCGCCCGGTCGTGGCGGTTTTACACACTATTCCGGTCCTACAATTGCTCGTAGGCAAGTAGTATACCCTATTCATGGACGATAGTAGACAATACGAGGTTTGTAAGAATCGAACAAATAGTACCCTACCACATCAACTGTAACGGCCGCATGCACACAGGGGAATACCATACACAAAGCAGGTGCAGATGTTGAATGCAACTGCAATCGAAAAGGCTTACAGCCCGTACAACTCCCCTGTTATTTTGGTGAAAAAGGCCAATCGGAAGTGTCGCTTTTTCCTGGACTTCAGAAGGCTGGACGAAATCTCCCTGAATCGTTTCGTCCCGGTGCTATCAGTCGTAGACATTTTCAACGAACTGTAGAAGACAAGCTGATATTCTGCCGCTTCCAGAGAGGGTTGAGCCTCTGGAAAGCCACAAAGGCATTGCTGGTACGGAGAATAAGTTTATCAGTGATGCGATCATCAGACATGACACAGATACCAATGAAGGCGAACCAATTCATCACTTCCAGTGGCTGTTTGATAATAGTTAAAACTGATGGTGTGTCGGTCTAGCGCTGCAGCAGTACATTGCACTTCAACAGTGCAAAACACATGCCGAGGCATGCAGCGAAAACAGCAGCTTGTGCAGTAGTGTTTGCGTAGTTACAGCGTCAGACCGAAAAAGATGGATGTCGTCTGCATACTCCAGGTTTGTCAATCGGTCACCTGGCAAAACTTACACTCCGGTAGTCTTAAGGAACGGATTCACTCATGACCGCTTCGATAACAAAGTTGAAAGGAAAGAGAGATCTGCGACAACCCTAGCGAACCCCATTTTCCGTACGGAACTCAGGAGACACTTTCCCGTAAATCCTTACACGGCCTCGGGAGTCACGATAGAGAGACTGCATAATGAAAGGGAATTTGGCTGGCAAGTCCTTCTTGAATAGGCAGCGCCGAAAGCTGGTGCGGTCAGCAGAATCGAAGGCGAATTTCAAGTCAAGGAAAGCCACCATAGTCGCTCCGTTGTATGTGTCGCTGCTCTAATACTTGGCGAAGAGTAAAAATGTAGTCGGTGAAATCGCGACCAGAACGGAAGCCAGCCTGGCTTTCAGTGACTCGGTTCTCATGGGGACCAGTAAGTCGTCGAAGAATGATACCCGTGAGAAGTTTGGAGGCACCAGATGGTTCCGTTAATTTGGCACCTAATACAAGATTTATAAGGCATTTCTTCGGTACATTTTGTCTAATGCTGATTAGAAGGCTAGTTATGGTGTTCAAATTAATTATGTCCCGCAAAGTGATGAGGCAATTCTGTAGAGGGTGTTATTTTTCCTAAACGTTTGGTCGTGTGAACAACATGCCGGACTGAACAACAGCAGGTGAAACCGTATATCCCCAATGATTAAAGGTAACTGGGCATTTTATCTTTGAATCTAAGGACAGCTACCGATTTGCTCGCATGCATAAAAGGTCTTGAGACAGGTTTACACTAATGGTCGTGTACTTTCGTATGAACCAGATCTACCTTAGCGAATAGTATTCCAACAAGATTCAAGATTAACCAAAAACAGCCTTCGATTAAAGCTTAGTGTCTACGTTTCTCCTAGGGGTAGAAGAAAAATTTAGGTGAAAAATGCAATAAGGAGCAAGCAAGATAGAGATCCCACCTCGTTCGTAGGCTAAACCCAGTGTATAACAGATCTGCTGCAGAATGGCCGTCCCAGACCCTGGATCGCAAGCTCCTTCAATCCAAGTATCACGGTGACATCCATAGAGAACATATTGGTCCGAATCATCTGCAGAAACATCACCTGGGATCACACCGAGAACGTTGACGCAGCGAACGCGGTCTGTGGACACGGCATTATTCACCGTGACTTGTAGTTGACTGGCAAATGCAGAAAAATGGTACTCTGAAAGTGCAGTGAGCAGATAAAAATCTAACTCAGCGCTAGTGCCGCAGCGAAAACAGTTAAAAACTCAAGCGTAGTTGTTGCGGAATGTGCTTACGAGTGAGTTTAGCAATGGAGAAATGGAAAAGTCTCGATAAGCAGTTTCATGTGCACGTGGAAAATTTATTGAAAAAAACATACTGCCCTCAAATGAACCCCACAGTTTTAGCACGTTCCCACATTTTACGGCCAGAGTCAATCTCGACACTTCAAAGCCACATGAGAAAAGAATAGTAAAGAATGAAGCAAATCCCCAACCCCCTGCATTCCTTTCGATTCGCAATGTTCTTTGACACCCCATACTTCAACGGTTCCCATTCTAAACGCGTAGCACACCAGTGAACGCGACTCATCGCATCACTCGATCTTTACATGATGAAAACCTTAGTGAAGCCGGGGAGTTTAACGACCAACATGCTGTCACGGAACATCGAGTTTCGGGTCCAGTTCCTGAATCGGGTTACCTGTATCCATAGAGTACAAACACAGAAGAATCAGACCGTAGAGTAGGGCAGTGAAAGTGAGGAACGCCGAAAAACAGTAGCTTTGGATGCAATCGATGACTGAAGCGGCCAATGTTTACTTGGAAAACGTGCGATTCAAAAGGATACAGCGTCTCGCATTTTAAACACCTTGTCGGCCGGTGGCCGAAAGTACTGCGCGCCTGCCTTGTAATAGGATCCAAAATGAAAGCGTACATGAAAATTGCGCCAGCGGAAAATTACGCACATGAAAAAATGTGCACACGTAAAAGTGCGCTCACGGAAATATGCTTGTTCGATCAGTTTACACATTCGACTGCTCTAAGTGCCCAAGCCTCCGTGATTCAGTCCTAATACTCAACAGAGAGAGTACCGCTGTCTGGCTGCAGTCTGCCGAAGGTTCAGCGACTCGGCGGCTTGAACACACTTGGTATGAATAGACCGAGTTCGTGGCTACCTCTTCTGTGCGTTGCTGATGTTGGTGACCGCGTCCAGCTCTGCGTGACACTGGCCGGCAGTGTCTGACCAATGGTATTACACATGAAAGAATGTCCACATGACAAGTGGTTTGACTGAACCGAAAAACAAGTCCACGGTCGGATCCCTCTCACACCTGCAACGCGCGCTGCTACTCCCGCTTCCCTAGACTGCATGATTCACAGGTGTCATTTTGTAGCGGGACAATTTCATATGCACAATGAAGGCTTGTTCCTTCACGATGCCGTTCCTCTGGAGTGATCTCTGGACCTATCGCTTTAAAATGCTGATGAAGAAAAAACCCCCACTTTCACATTAATTTGTCCTGGAAAAAGCTGTTAATGAAGCATTTATGCTGAAATAAATGGTAATATCGTAACCAAATTTTCAAATAACTACATAATTTAATCGTACTTGTAATGCTTGCCGGCCTTTGCAACTAATTTTTCGTGTGCACGATTCGCCGTGTGCGTTTTCTATTGTGCACAAGTTTCGTGTCCGTTTGTTCAGGTCAACCTAGTAATACACAGATTACCGGTACAGTCCAGTAGATCAACTATGAACCGAGCACCGGAGTACGGTGGAGCCAGTTGTCACGACTCACATCGTAGAGAATAATAATACATGACGATGGCAAAAGAGTGGGGTTCAAAGCGAAAAAGGTATCACCAGTACGCCGGTACGCAGTATCGACGCTTCGCTGTCGCGCAATCACTACCAGTTGCAGGTGGGCTAAGATACTGCGATGGTCGTCGGGTCCCTAGGCAGGCTCGAACCTGCACCCTCAGGTTACAAGACAAGCTCCTTATCTTTAGGCTAAGGGGCGAGCTGGCAAATAGAGGGCATAGAAAATGGAAGCAAGAAGGAAGTATGTTTAACTAACCAGAACGGAACGAAAATTAACACATAGATACAAAAAACGGAATGCAAGTACGTCACTGAGTGCGCGACTGCGTCATGTTTGATACTGTCTCCAACCATTGGTGCGGACCATCCCGAGGCCACAGGTTACCGGTTCGAAGCTATGTAGGTGCGGGCGACGCCAAAGTTTCCGCAGCCCCCGTGCGACTGTTGGCGGTCGAGTGGCAGGGAAGCGCACCGGCAACACTGCTGATATCACCTGTCTGTTGCACTTAGGAAGCACGTGCAATCAGTGAGGATAGTACGAATAGCAATCAGGGTGAACAAGTGGATACCTGTCAACAGAAGGTCCTAGTCTTGCTGCTAAGCATCCATTCCATTGAGTAGGGATTGGAGGACCGGAAAGATGTGAAAGAATCACAGCCGCGTCATCGTACCCAATTGGTTGAACGGGAATCAAGGTCAGTGCATCACCGGGAGTCATCGCGTTCGTTTCGTATACATGGGCTGCATGGGGAGAAAACAAGTATTTATAGTCGCGCGTACCAGGGATGTTTATCGCATGACTAGTCGTTCACAATCACAACAAAAAAGCTTTCACTTGACATAATAAAAGTATCAAGTAAAAAATCCCAAACGTTTATGTTAAGTGGCTAAGGAATCACACATTATATTCAACAAAATCTGTATATAACCGTACAATCAACATGCACTGCAAACATGCATGGGAGGCAGCAACTTCCCACAGTTAAGGAAAACAATGTAGGACTAAACACTCAGATGCAAAGTTGTGTTGCTTTCGAACCGACCAGGGGATGAACTGAAAACGCGAATAAAATAAACATTATGAAATGAAACGCAATAATAGTAGGCAGAAATTCGACTACTCAGTTGACCAGTTCATACTCGTCACAAATTGCTACCTTCATGCTTAACTAACAGAAGAACCCCGTGAGTCGGGTATCGTGGCTGGTGGAATAAGTTCCCATATTTGTCTGTAGTTGAAGTCGCAAACAACCACGACACCTGCGTCAACAGGGAGATCAAGAAAGTCTCACGATGAATGACACACAGCCGCATTTGAACACAGTGAATAAGCATGGAGAAATCAGATAAAGTCGAGTTGCTTGTAAGTGAGAAACAAGCTCCGCCTTAAGGAAGAACCCATAAATGTTGGGTGTTTACCGCCAGCAATGCCGTACTCCGTGAGTATTCTCGTACTCATTTGCAAGCATCAGAGATAGCCCAACTGCGACTGGAAACCGGAGTATATACCATGAAACCATCAAATCGCGCAGGAGCAAACCTTGTCGGGATCGAAATCTATTCACACACAAAGACTGCTTCAAACTAACCTATCCAATAACATCATTTACATTCTCAAGATATATATCACTGCTGATGGGCGAATATACGTGACACCAGCCGAGAGTCAGTCTGACCGGTATACTGGTAATGTGAATGCGCTGTGACACGCAATCTCAAATAGGACCGCTAGAGTGAACCGTAACAGTCAGTTCAGTCACAGGGATCATATCCGGGAGGTTGGGGTGGAAGCGAGTGAACACCTAACTCAAATGCGCTGGACAAACGTCTGAGATTGCATATGTACCAATATCAGTATATGGTCAATGTAAACCGATGCTTCACTGCAATACAACCATGGTTAGCGGCATCAGATTCCGGATTTATCTGTCTCAGCGCCCACCATAGGACAGATACAGGACGCCTGCGCCTACAGAGGGACCATGGGTGGCTTGCGCTGCATCACCCACAGCTTCATCCACAAACGTCGTACCCACTGTAAACTCGAAGGAATAAGAGCGGGAGTCATGTGGATGGAAACCATATTTCGTCAACGGAGCAGAACAGAAGCATTCCCGTCTACCTACTATGTGGGGAATCATGAGTACCAGACGTACACCACCTCCCGCTTCTGCTACCTTTAGAGTGTGATGTCGACTAACCAGCAGATACACAGTGACCTTCATATCCGCGTGTCGAAGGCAGCGGCGGCATTCGGGAAGCTTGAGTACCGAGCATGGAACAACCCTCAGCTTACCATTGGCACGAAGCTGATGGTGTACAAATCCATGGTGCTGTTCGTGATTTTATACGGCAGTGAAACGTGGACGTTGTACCGTCGGGATGTGCGATATCTCGAGCGGTTCCACCAACAGTGTTTGCGACGCATTCTGCGAATCGGCTGGGGCGACAGAGTTGCTGACACGGAAGTGTTGCGACAAAATGGAATGTATGCAGTGGGCTGCATACTTTTGCTGAGACATCTGAGGTGGCTCGGTCATGTGAGCCGTATGGATTCAACGCGGATCCCGAAGCAACCATCATATAGCCAGCTGGGTATTGGGAAGCGGCATGTGGGGAAACCAAAGTTACGTTAACAGGACATGATCAAAGTGAGCCTCTCACCTTCCAATCTTGATTGCAGGTCATTGTAATTGAAGGCGGTTGATCGGCGTGCATGGTGCGATCTAATCACGAAGGCAGTTGCCGAAGTGCCGGAGAAAGACCTCATGCATGCAGAGAAGAAGCGGCAAGTGCAGAGGCGGCAAGCACCGATGGGTTGTACTCCGTGGACATGCAGCGCATGGTGCTGTAGCACATGCGGTCGCGAGTGCCTGAGTCAGGCAGGTCTAGTCAGCAATGAGCCAGGCCACTCGGGACCACTACCGAAGCGACGACGGGTAAGGCAGAGAACGTAGGCAGAACCGGCGCAGCGTTTGTAGGCACGCTGCATTCGATTTACTAACCGCGTGCTTGCATGCTCAGTATATTTCAGGTGGTGGGTTCTTAATTTTGTCCTAATGCTTTTCTTTCCCATCTAAATGTCTACCGGTACTGTCATATATGAAATTGCACACGTCGTTTAAGCCAATTATAGTTCATTTCGATAACATTTCCGTGTTTGTGACATTTCAGTAAAATACTTTCTGACCTCGTGAACTTATCTCGGATTCGCTTGTAAACAACTTCTTTCATATGCTCATTAATTTTAGATTTATGTCACCGTTTCCTTATGTCTTATTTGATTTATTTTCTTTGTTATCTTTCTCTCAAGTGATTGACTGTTGTTTGATATCCACGGTGTGGCTGCGCTTGATGTGCATGTTGACAAGGTGCCTACCTGTCTATTACCCACTACCTCGTCCATACTGGCTCCAGGAGACAGCTGGACGGTACTGGAGGGGACGATGTGCACGGTCCCTGTGGCCGTTAGGATCAAAAAGTGGTTCCATGCACTCAGTGTGGAGCGGACTACGGTGCACCGACCGCCTTGTGTGCGCTTGATTCCCCAAATACAGCGTGCTTGTGTTTGCCTGTGAAGAAGTGTGGGCTGATTCCGTTGATGAAACGTGGCTCCCATCCACATGCCTCCCGGTCATATTCCTTCGGGTTTACACTGGTTATGGGGTGTGTGGTTGGAGCTGTGGGTGGTGCAGCGCAAGTCATTCATGGTCCCTCGGTAGGCGCAGGCGTCCTGTGGCTGGCCACAGTGATGGGCAAATCCGAAACCGGATGCCGCCAACCATATATATATATATATATATATATATATATACATATATACATATATTTATATATCTTTTTAAGCTGGCTAAATTTCATTCCGCTTTATTTGGTTTGTTCTGCCTACCTGAATAACCTTCTCTTAACTGGCCACGTTGCTTGCACTAATTGCGCTTATCTTCGGTAATTTTGTTGCGTTTGTAGCATTTTAAGTAACTTGTGGACATTTCTTACTTATCACGGATTTGTTGCTAACCAACTTACTTCATATGGTAATTTAGCGAAGAGTTTTGCCACCGTATCTGTATGCATTATTGGATTTATTTTATTTCAGCTTCTCGTTTAAAGTGAATGGCTGTTGTTTGATATCCCCGGTGTGGCTGTGCTTGATGTGTATGTTGACAAGGTGCCTACCTGTCTATTACCCACTACATCGTCCATACTGGCTCCAGGAGACAGTTGGTCGTTGCTGGAGGGGACGGGGTGCACGGTCCTTGTGGCCGTGCTAGGATCAAAGAGCGGTTCCATGCACTCAGTGTGGAGCGGACTACGGTCCAGCCACCGCCTTGTGTGCGGTTGATTCCCCAAATACAGCGTGCTTGTGTTTGCCTGTGAAGGAGTGTGGGCCGGCTCCGTTGATGAAACGTGGTTCCCATCCGCATGCCTCCCGGTCTTATTCCTTCGGGTTTACACTGGATATGGGGTATGTGGTCGGAGCTGTGGGTGGTGCAGCGTAAGCCATCCATGGTCCCTCTGTAGGCGCAGGCGTCCTGTGGCTTGCCACAGTGACAGGCAAATCCAAAACCGGATGCCGCCAACCATATATATATATATATATATATATATATATATATATATATATATATATATATATATATATATATATATAACAATGTTACAGCCGTTCCACACTTGCAGTTAAAAGGAAACTGGAGTTATGGGCGAAAAGATAATAGGGCCAACCAAATTGCCAACGGTCCAACTAACATGAAAGCAGTGGGGCCGTATAAAGTCAGTAGAAAGTATTCAGGTCAAAGTAGGCTGCGTATTATGGACTTAAGCCTGGATGTCCGACCTATTGCTGTGCCTGTGGGGCCACTAGTCAATGGAGAGTCTTCGAGCCACGTAAAACTGGGGAACGCGATAAAAGGTAAATTTGGGAACAGACACGATCATTAGGAACTTCCGAGTATATACTATATGTACCTTTGCACAGGAAACTATACGTATAGTGCTAATAAGTTAGCGTATTACAAAAAGCAAAATAACGTTTTGCGCATTCAAGTTCACGAGAGCATAAATGCATTCCCTGAGGGGTTACATGCACGCACTAGCAATGACACTCTCATTGGTCCTAGGACATTAGCCCATGGGACTCCCTGGATGTAAGCACAAAGCTAGATTTGTGCGTCTACGGGGGACAGATACGCTCCCAAGTAGGTTGACACATTGCTGTTAACGAAAGGCAGACAGGGATGAGAGTGTCAGTGTTAGAGGTCACCAACAGTACGCCTGATTGTAGCTGGTCAACCTAGGATGAGGTGCTTGCACGCTCTCCCTCAGCACCCGATTAACAGATCTTTTGTCGGCAAAAGTTACCATTGGTTCGTATTCTGACCCGGCCGGTAGCCGGTGTCCCTGTGCCAAATTTCCAGTGCGTGTGCGAGAAGTCCGTAACGTATCGAGCGCACAATATGTGATCGGTCCAAGGTGCACAGTACCAGTGGCACATTTAGGCTCCGGGTTAGTACTGCCTCAGGTCGAAACAATATACCGCATGAAGCTAATAATAACAACAACAACAATAATAATGGACATATTGCTGCCCAAGTGAAAAGCTGTGGCAATAGTTAGCCCAGAACATACACGTACAGGTGATGTCATGCTCTTGCAAGAGCAATATCACGTTATCTTCTTAAATTTATCTGCATTTCTGGCAAGGTATTTGCCCCATATGTTTGTCTTGTGCGATGGTCGGAGGCAAATTTGTAGTTTTAGTATGTTGTAGACACTGAGGACTAAGTATATTGCGTGAATTGGTGATATTACACCCATGTGATGTAGATGTGACGAATTTATACCTATAACATTCAACTCCCCCTACTACTCTTCTGTAATATGTGATGGAGTTGAATGAGGCATCCTCCACTATTTCTTTTATATATATATATATATATATATATATATATATATTACAAAATTTACTACTGCATTATCTCCTGGCACAACTTCATGTCAGCCACACGAGCGCGTTACAGCACCTTGTCTCATAATACCACTGCAGCCGTTTCCATGAAGTGTGAAACCGAAGACATGGAAACTGTGCTCCGATAAGCCTGCTGATCATATACCCCATGTGCCTGCTCATTTTCGTTACATTCCGGATGAGCTGAAGCGAAGAAGAATAAAAGTGACTTCTTACGATCACATGGCTAGCACCGCCGTTGTCGCGTACTCATTCAGTTTAGGGACGCTGTGACTACGACAGAATTTTGTAAAAGTCGGAAGAGATTGCAAAAAGTACTACCGTCCAAGCACTGCGTATCGTGATAAACCAAACGCTCGTTCAAAGAAAAGTCTGGCTGGGCCGAGCCCAGTTGTCCCCTAATGGGATACAAATAACAAGTATGAACTAGACCCAGGTACTCCAGGCCAGTGAGTCACACCAGTCTGGAAGGCCTAGGCGACTCACAAAAAGCGACCATTTAAATGGTTATGAATGCAGATGGAACCTCTCTATTACATCCAGTGACGACTGATTGAAGGCTTCGTCAATCGCATCACTTGACAACGAAACACATCACTTTGCTACAAAGACTGTCGTATTGCTAAATGCCACATCATCGCCGAAGGCAGCACAGTAGGGCCAATAAATAGTGGCGGCGCACAAAGTTTACTCGGGTAATTCAGGTAAATACGGAAACCAGCCAAACGCTGTTCTCTCATTTACCGAAGTCCTTGCAGCTTGTTGTGAATAATTTACAGCGTGATCCGCGCACGCTAATCCTGACATGGACAGCTATTACAAGCAGCCAAGCAAACAGCCATTTTGCACGCAGTGACATACATTGCTGCCGACGTGCACGCTGCGCAGATGCACGTGGTCATCAGAAAGCAGCGAGATCCTGAAGCCTTGTTGGAAGATGACATTGGATCCACAACGCATGCTTACAATACATTTACAGTGCTTGCAACAGCACAATACGCAGGCAACGCCTATGGTGAAGTGCAAGTGTCTGTCATGTTAAGGGGGGATTTAAACAGCAACTTCTTAACTTGGTGCCAAATCCCCTGCTCAATAGCGTGCTACCCGTGTTATCCATGGACGGAGGCGACATCTGAATCTCCTGCCATTCTAGTCTCCTTTGAATGGCATCGTTGTGAACCCATATTTTTAGGGACGTCGGGTACTCGTTCGTTCCCGGTTTTTGCGTTCCCGTTTGAGTGCTTTGCTAGGAACTTCTCCAGACGTCTATTTTCGCGTATTGTAGAGGAGACGCGTTGCAGCTCACATGTAACAGCTCCCTCTGAGCATAGATGGCTATCTATCGCAAAGATGGTACGAACCGGAGCTCGTTTGTAATTCCCAGGACACTAAATGCCAAACATAGGGTAGTGTATCATTTAAGTTTCTTCTAAGCGAACATCTAAAAGTGGAAGGCGTTGTAAGATTCGTTCGCAACAGTAAATTCGATTGCAGGGCAACAGTTGCTTAGCGCCAACAGTAGTTGTTCTGCTTGCTAGGCAGTTTGTACAACAACGAGTTTCACTCATGTAGCGGCTATATGAATGCACGTGATGCATATTACAACCTGATGGTCTCTTACGCAATCTATCCAATGCGCTATGTATAGGTAAACGGCTGACAAAAATACGCGGAATAGCTGAATTTAGATTATCCTGTCGAAATGTTTTTCTTTCTTGCTCTTTTGACACGGACAGTTGTTCGTTGTGTAGTTCAGCCTCCCGTGCTCGAAATACTAACAGTCTTAATCGAGATTGGCCATCACTTTCTCCGCTTTCAACGGATTGAGATAGGCAACAGGAGAGGTAGTCACTGAATAACACACAGGATGCATTTTGTAATGTCGAAGCTGCGCAAAGTGAAACAAGCGTGATCTCGGAACGATTTGACAGAAAAAATCCTTGGCAAGCAGCGCTACAGAATATCCGAAAACAGAACCTCAGAAAACCAAACTTCACTGATGTAGTATTAAAAGGAGAAATCAACATTCCGTGATATTTAAACTAAGTAAGAATACCGGGATTAATCTATCTAAGAATCTTATACCATGTTTTGTGAAGGAACTTTTAATGGTCTCAAAATTATAACTTCTTTGGACATGGTTGTGGTTGTGCTTAGGATGGCGCAATCACGGCTGATGTTGTAGCAGAACCACCGTCCTGGATCTGTGCCTGCCAGTTTCGTGGAAGAGTGAAAGCATTGTACCCGGTTCAGAACTACTTTGGTCAGCCTCCGCCTAGAACACTATAATTCCTAACTTAGCCCGGATCGCACAGTAGGGTAACTGTGGGTGTATGTATGTATCTCAACAGTCTATTAACTAGACGTAGAGCCAGCACTGTGGGTGACACCAATTATGGACGAAATCTGTTGCAATGCACTCAGAGGACAACATAAGCAGGCAGTCACGGACGAAATCTTGAAGGCTGCAACCGTGTAAACCAGGCTTGACTGTAAAGATGAATTTGGAGAATCCGCTGGCGGTTGGGTTGCTACAAGCAACCTCTATTGAGACCTCGGTTCACTTGAGGTGGACCTCGGCCATTCCGATCAAAAAGACCGTAAGTAATATGAAAATTATAGTGTTGCTCACCCAAACACTGACACTCCAAGGCTTGACTGTCTTCCCCAAGTAAGCCAGCATGGTACACATGTGATGCGGCATAGGCAGGCTGTTACTGTGCAAAGGGCTTGAGAACCAGACACTCAAAGTCATCGCGCAGCCACAGCGGGTACGCGAAAGGCTTGTCTGGAACTCAGAACAGATGCTTACCTGGTCTGAGCTGCGGCAATTGACTGGACCGTTAGCGGAGTACCCGCGCAACATGTGATAACTGTTAAGTGTCGGGGTTGTGTGTGAATGAGTGCCTGTTTGTACCCAATACGTCAACCGACTCAGGATACTTTACCGTGCAACTGCTGTGTGTGTGAATTCAATGTCTATTTGATTTCTACTTTCTGTACTCTTGTTGAATGTGAATTCCACAATAACGGAGCTTGCCTACAGTTCTTTGGCTTCTACCACTTACGGATGCTCGTTAGCTATGCACTCTTAGTGCGATGCACTAAGAATACTGCATAAATTTAACATTAGGGATAGGTATTCGGTGAGTGATCAAAACGTTATACTCTTAACATCATGTCACCTAACGCAGTGAGTAAGGCCTATTGTTGCCTTACGTCTAACTGGCCATATTGCAGAAATGACTGGAAAATATTCGGACCACCGCTGATATGGCATTATTTGGATGCAATGTGAAATCCCTGCAGCACGGGAATAGCAGCGGATTCTTGCCATGAGTATATAAACGCATATGAATGAAGCAGTTGTCGTGTAACTCGACAAACAATCCACATACATGAAAAGGAACAGCATTACTCAAGCTAGCACATGATAGAAGATCAACACTTTTGTCAGTGTCCCCCATGGCGCTCATGATTTGACCGCGTCGTATTAACACAAGCAAGATGGCGCATTGTGTGCACGCCAACTGGAAAACCGCTTTTCTGATGAACACCAAATTCTCTGGTGCGCACAAACCGTCGTAGCCTCTGCAGTAACCTAAATAGATGAATTAGTCAAGGAATAAACAATTAGCGCAGCGCCGCGGAATGTCGGCACTGCATCTATTATTCTGTCATACTTCCTCCACAAATACAAATTCCGTGAATACCTGTTATAGGTTTGAAGGGCGCGTAGGTACATCTGCAATTGATGCCCCGCATACAACATCCAGTTATTTGATATCGCGGTCGCCCACTGACCTTCCGTGGGCGCGTGGACCACTTGGGTACACACCAGTTATCGCCGTTTTCCCACTTTGAGCCGCAACCATGCACCGATAATGGAATGTGACGGACGACTGACAATCCCGTCTCCTGCCACGGTATCTTGTAAATGGTGTCGGTTAATTGCCTTATATCGGCTCTGGGCCGCTGTACAAATAATACATACCCAACCTTCACAGACGTACTGCCGTCTGCGAGCCTTCCGCCCACCTAACAAGTACCCTATTTAATACAGTTTACTCCTCCGCTCTGCCACAAGCAAAAGAACGAAGCATTTGCTTTTCCAACACCGGCAGTATTGACAACAGCAACAAATATCTGCAACTGCTTAAGGATCCGTAATGCTCTGTATCCGCCATGCTGAGCATTTCATGCACCAAGACCACTTCTATCTATCGAGCAAAAGTGGCAACAATTTTACAGAAAAATGATCCATTCAAAGGACCGTATTCTATAATTCAAGCGAATGAATTACGCGTCCGTACTTCCCGGGTACGCGTCGCATCATGTGCTCGCAGTGATGCGACGTAACGCAACCGCGCGCTTCAGCTACCACGTGTTCAAGAAACTTTGTACGTCACTCACTGTTTCACAGAACGCATCCCGGATCCCCTTTCAGCAGGTCGCCATCCTTGATCCTCATTGCATCCTTCACATAAGATTTGATAACACTCCATAGACCTTCAATAGGGTTCAGCGACAGAGAATGTGGTGTTAGCCGTAGCAGTCTTCCTGTTCGATACCTTCCCTCCTGGAAGACGATCTCGATATCCGTGTGACACGGCGCATTGTCACAAATCAGAACGCACTGACTGATAAAATGCATTCAGAATTTCTTGAACCCACCGCGCGCACATTCGTTTGTTGTAGCTGCCACATAAAATCGAAAAACTTATCAATGCTTCCCTCGTCAGCGCGCCAACCATGTGCACATTCTGGCACAATTGAGACTGCGTGTCGCAATTCAAGACACACGGCGGGTGCTTCAAAACCAGAAAATCTACTTCCAACCGCTGTGTTAAGCACTGCACGCAGAGCTCAATGGCCGCCACGCACTTTAGGCCGGGTTCCACTCCCAGCTCTGATTTCTCTACCTAATGAGTCCAAAGCAGGACGAAATCGTCGGTCATGGAGTGCAGAGATGGGACAGAACCACACCGAAACCCACCTCTTCGTCGACGGTCCAATTGGTCGCATTTGCAGAGGCTAACTTCAATGTCAACCGAGACAACAATTGAGATTGCGTGTCGGAATCCAAAGCACACAGTGGGTGCTCCAAAACCCGAGAATCAACGTTAGGTTTACTTTAAGCGTCGCAGCCATATTGGATAAAGCTTAAATCGTTCAGAGTTTATAGTGTTGAACAGGTGGCTGAGGCATTTTTTATGTCGATACGAGCAAGCTTTATTGAGTTGCTGTGTACTATCTGGCAGTATCCATGTAAAGGGCAAGCATTCGATTCGTACATCAAACAGAAATACGTCGGGTAAAAGCTCTGGTCTCCATATGTTATGAGACAAACAGCTAGAAGCCTACTATCTCCACCCGATGAGATCAAATAAGTTTGAAGCGTGTAGTAGAGTGTTGTTTTTCGAACGGGTAACAACCAATTTCCATCTTCTTCAGCTGCGATCCTAGTGATCCGCACGAAGATTGCGAGTCAAAATCGAAGCACACAACGAGTACTTAGAAGTGACTCCAATCATGCACTGTCCGTTCCAGTGTAGCCTACTAGTATCATCAACGGAATTCGAAATGCAGCGTGAGAGTAGGCCAGGGTCCTTCATTAAACCTCTGGCAAATAAAACCTACTCAGCTGCGACAGTATTACCTACAGGTTGGTCTCGTTGGCAAAAGGTACCCGCAAAGGCCGGGTTTTATTAGCAGTGGTCTTTCCGTAGCCGATGACTTGCCTCATTTCAATATATATCCATCCACGTCGAACGGACTATAGATCAGATGATATAAACCATACTCAACGTCGACCACATCATGCCAGAGGACTTGGAGCAAATGAATCAGGCGTGTGGAGGAACATTAGATCTGATAAAATTTGGGTAGTAGAAGCCGCTTAATTTAAATTTATTGCTCGGGGCAATTGGTGTTGTGCTTCCGAAAAGTACTGGACGATGTGCTGTAAACGGGAAAGTGCGGAAAGACCGGATTGGACCACAAGTGAAATCTGTGCCAGTGTGCGTGACCAAGCTTCTAAAACAGCTCACAGTTGGACAATTTAGGTTACCAGTTGCATCGGTAGATATCATGGAAATCTCCGGATGTTTCCAAATGCGGCATCCGGTGCATAGAATGTGAATGAACAATATAGTCAACACAACCAAGGTCAACCAATCTTTCGCCAGACATCATTTCAATGATCACAATGTGAGATTCAGGAAGGGGATAATCTAGGACATGGTTGAAAAAGTGGGGAAAGCGGAAAGTCCCAGTAAATGCGTGTTGTTGGAAAGGAATCTGACAATTCGTCGTATAGCTTAACGTGACATGTAGCATTCGAGTAGAGATCAGTGGAATGTTCACAAATTTGGTGGTAACCCCATTATGGCGAGTATGTGGAGTAGAACGGACCGATCGAGTGAGTGTACGCGAAGTTTCGAGCATCGGATGTACTAGAGAAACAGGTATGTCAGGTACATAGCTGGGCCACCCCTTGCATCGGAAGAATCAAGTGAATTTCCTCTAGCTTTTTGCTGCTAAGTATGGACGGTAGTCCGATGGACGAAACAGTACGCGCAGATGTAGCGTGTAACTATTCAATGAGGACTTTCTACTTCACAGTGGCTAAAATTGCCGAAACGAAGAACCAATGGAATAATGTAGGTAAGGTAAGGTAAATATCAACCAAACATGTGAACGACAGTGTTCACGATCGATGCCTAAATTCATTCGTGGCATCTGCAAACTAGAGGGATCTTCAGTTACACGGAAGCCGTGGGGACAAAAAACCGTCATGAAATGTAACCATGAAATAGACTCACGTGAAGAAGGTAAGTATGGTGTGTTTGGGTTACCTCCTCCATGATGAGCCATGCATACGTGACCGAACACAGGTGCATCGCCAGGAAGGCCAGGCCCGTTGGGATAAATGTCATGGCAAGATGGTACGGAATCCGCCGGGTCTGGATAAAGCACCAAGGCAGCAGGGTGATGGTCACTTAGGGGCTGTCCATTTTTACCACACTTACAGTGATGCATCAAAGACAGTATTTTCGATTGTCTTGTGCACATTTGTAACCGAGCCACAGCGATAATGTCGGAGGAGCACAGCAGGCTAGGTTCCTCAGCCTTACGACCTTGAGCAAGATCAAAGGCGACCAAATCCTCGGAACGACAATAATTCACGAATACAAAGCGACCAAGCGCCTGGCCTGAGGAAGAGTATGCTTGGTACGCTGGTAGGCACCGTAGTGATCGTGTGCCGGAACCATGGTTCGTCATAACATCGGATTTTTCACATTCAAGCCCTTCTATGAATTTACTATTTGATGCGGATGGGACTTCCACTGAAAGAGATAGCAAGAAGTAAATACGAAAAATGAGTGGAATACCATCAGAATGCGGTGTATCAAAAGGTATATGCGCACGGCTGACATTGTGTGAGCAAAACAAAACACAGGCATTGTTAGGCCGAAATGCGAAAAGCACACTATGCGGAGCATCAGGATAAGTTGTCAATGAGGGTGGTTGACATACGCCTCAAAATGCAGCCAAGCAAAACAGGAATAGAAACCACCATCTGGCGGAGCCACAATGTTTCACACATTGGTGTTGGATCACCAAAAACAGCTGCAGACGGGTGAGGGGCTGTTGTGACAAGGATGGGACAAAACGGGTGCAGGATGACTAGTTCGCCGCCACGATTCATTGTGCTGAATTTAGTAAAATGATACGAGTGCCTCAGACATGTCAAGAACTAAAGGTCAAACAAACTAAGCCTGAAAGTTGGCTCCAAAAGATGGTTGAGCTTGGGCAGACGAACATCTTGTAACGCAGACACAAGTGGCAATGATTTGAGAGAGTGAAAACCAACTCGATTGGTGTAGAGCAGATGCGGCGTACCCGGTCTTAGGTGGCGGTGCGAAGACACAAATAGTGAACATTGGCTTACTAATCGCAGCTTCAAACCAGGTATCTCCTAAAAAGGAAACTCGCTTTCGATTGGCTGTTGTCATAAACCGTGCGATTGGAAAAGGAATTGTTCTAAAGCTCTCAAGGATGTGTGATTAGTGCCAAGCAAACCATTATGGAATTCTATGAATCATAGGGACAAAAAAACCACTGCGCCGTCTAAGGAGTTGGTTTTTACCAGTAAGGTTACGAGCAACCTAGTATACAGACAGAACTAAATCAATGTGGATGCAGTGAGATTTCCTGCCTGGGGCTGCAACACACGCTATGCCGGACCTGAGGAAGTCTGCAGCAACCGGCCGCAACTAAACTGGACCAGTCTAGCTGGCGTCCGTGTGAGAGGGTTGCTACAGCGATAAGTTCATACCGGAGTTGCTATGATGATTTTGAACATATATTTCCAAGGTAAACTTAACCAGCAATATTAAGCGGGATATGAGGTCGTATGCGATTGTAGTGGAGACTGAAGACGTGAACTAGTGAGTGCTCAACTCAAAATACATACGAACGCAGGAGAGAGAGAAGATCCCAAGCGATTGTGGCCTTCTGCAAGACTGGTGACACGGTAAGCCATCAATCCAGATTATTTGAAGCTCGGCTAATCGAGGGTTGGAACACACACGCACACTATCATGCTATTTGCATTGCAGAATCCTTGGGTTTCACCTAACGACTGATAATATCGCTAGTCGCTCTTTAGAGACCCATGCATCGACATGTCTCGAGAACACAGATGGTTTGTCGGAACCTAATAGGCATCAACCAGTGGTAATTACGCCTTCGAGTGTGAGTGTACTGAGCGTGAATCGTTGCACACGGCAAAATATACTACTATGTTCCAAAAGTAGGCGTACTACTTTTCCTTTGTACTACTAGACAAAGTAACACCACATTGGTGGATATCGGCGCATCGGAAAAGATCTTCGCCACATGTCTAGACTCGTTTCAATTTGATCGGTTGAGTCATTTCCGCGCCACAGTAATCTGTGTAAGGTCATGGGAAAATACGTCACGTTTGTGGTGGAGCGAAATGTCGAACAATGGTAGGTTATCAAATTTTTTGAAACTATGCTACCGAGACATTTGAAAATTTAACAGAAGCTTAGCAAGATTCCACTCGATCGAGGAATATGGCTTTTAGGTGGCATAAAGCCTTCACAAAGGGTTGAAAACAAACCTCGATCCGGAAGGCCAATCTTGTCGACAAACGATCAAAATGTGGAGGTTGTGCAAGCTGTGTTGACGAAAATGATGATTGCCGTTTTTTCGACAGGCTTGGAATTGTGTACAAAGAATTTATACCTCTAGGACAGACAGCCGATTAGATCTTCTACAAAGGTGTTTTGGAACGACTTCGAAAACGGGTCCAAAGAGTCCGAAGGTAGATTATAGCTGTGATGAACCATGATAACGCGCCCACTCACACAGCGTTTTTATTTCGAGCTTTTGGCAAAGAAAAAGATCGCCACACTGCCACAATCTTCTTACTGTTCTGATCGAGCTCTATACGATTGCTACCTCTTCCCTAACTTGAAATCTAATTTGAAAAGTAATCACCATGGAACTGTAGAAAACATAAAAAATTGTAACGAATGAACACTCTCTCTCCAACGGAGAAGGACTTTCAGTACTGCTACGATCAACGGATAAAGGTTGGAACAACTGTGTATCTTCCCAAGCACCATACTTTGAAGGAGACAACTCGTGATTTCGAGTTAGTCTTATAGACATTTAAATAAAAAACAGTGCATTTACTTTCAGGACCCAGGGGTATGTAACTACGGCAAGTGTGGTTTGAGCGATTGGAGAAACACATGGTCCAATGGATCTGATACTATTAATAGGCCACATATCGCTCGCCCCATAAAACGGGTCAGATATACACGGCTCAAAACAAGTAGCCTGGCAAGACCAGTTTTACTCCACGCAAAATTAGTTTTTTGGTTAGATGAATGGCAATGTTACGCTACTCTTAGGAAGTTGACTTTGTTTACGGATTCTTTTCCTGTGCAAGTTCGAACATTCTACTGTCCAATTGGTCTACTTGAAGACTGCACATCCATCAGCTCTCCGTCGGGTACTCGCAACTGCTGTATACGTGCCTAACCTGATATTAGTCCAGCTTCTCTTATTTAACTGGCATCAGTTCTGTTAAGCCGGATGAAATGAAGTCATTGCCCATCCGAAGTAATGAATCGAACCCACCAAGACTGTTGGAGAAAATCCAGCGCGATGGATGCACGCGGACGTAATGTACTAACTACTGCTGAGCACGACTATATCCTGTGCAGCGATGGACGTATGATGAGCCTACCCAACATGCTAGCTGAGAATCATCTTGAACGAACGGTGAGTCAAGCAGAACGAGAATCTATACGGCATAAGGTAGAGAGCCAAAGCAAAGAACAGGGTAAATCCATAAAGAGACGAATTTCAGCTCATTTATGAACAATTTCACCGTGGTGCCAGCTAAGTGATTCGGGTTTATACGGTTCATGCAAATAGTTCAAAAGAAGTGCTGGGTTTCCGCTTGGAAAATGTTTTCCGAACAAAATGTCACAAAAGTCGGTTTAACAATAGTGCGACGTCGCAAGTGTGACTCGCCACTAAGTAATATCACTATCGCCTACTTATCCGAATGAACTTATCCATTCCACTGATGTCAGTCACATACCTCGAAGCTTTTATTCGACCCAATCGAAACGAGACTGGACCTTAACGTGGTGCGACGGGCTTTGTACCTCGTGGAAGCACTGAGTGATACTTGGTGGAACCATTGGCCTCCTTGAGAGCTACTCCTACCAAGTTGGTAATGGTTAGAAGCCACATAAACTCACTCGCCTGGCCTTCCAGCTTAGGATCCGAAATCAAATGACTGCCACGTCCCCGCTGCCTTGTGGATAGGTTTTGAGCCAAACGCTTTGGATTAGGACCCTAATCGACTTCCTGTCGAGGTCGCGGCACACTGGCAGTATCTCAGCCCACGTACAACCATAGATATTTCTTCAAACTCCAACCGGATCTTGCATCAGCCGTCGAGCAGCCTTGCAACAGTCGCCCTACATGCTGCATACAGCAGAGCGGATAAGCGAAAATGTGCTACTGCTGGCACGCCCCTTCTTTCTTTTACACCAGTCTCCCTTAATCTTTCTAATACGAATCTTTCAGAATCCCAGCAGTACGCCGGTACACAGTACCGAGGCTTCACTGACGCGCAACCACCACCGGTGGAACGTGGGCTAAGGATAATGGTACGTTCGTCCTGCTCCAACAAAGGCTCGAACCAGCGCCGTCAGATTACACGACAAGCTCATTACCTTTAAACTACGAGTCCTAGAGTAAGGAAAACACGTCTGAACAGAACGAGGTAATGAACAACTGGCGACACAATGAGATCGGTGGCGGCGTTCAACATTCGCATTCTAAGACAAACAGGTCAACAGGCTGCGCTCGCACGCACCTTGGATACCTTGGGTACTGAGGTGTGTTACGTGTCCGAAACTAGGATCAATGGCCCTCAAGTGGTTGTTGAGCTAACTATGCCCGGCATGTCCCCTCGTTAAATGTTGCACGCATCTGGAGACGTTGACGCAGCAACCACTAGTAAAGCGGGGGTGGGCATTGTTCTCAGCTCTAAGGAGGATTCATTGTTGGCTGATTGGATTCCCGTGAGCAGCCGTTTGCGTCAGGCCCATTTGACCTCAATAGGGTTTATTAAGGAAATAGGATGTTTGTGGTTTCCGCTTATACCCCTATTGACTGTAATTCTGATGCTGATAAGGACAACTACCACGAAATGGGCACGTTGCTTCGCAGTGTTGATAATGCTGATAACGTTGTTGTTGCAAGGGATATGAATGCGCAAGTTGGTCGTCTGGACTCCACAGAAGCTCAGTTAGGTGGTAATTATGGACTTAACTCCGACCGGAAGGACAACAGTGAGCGTCTGTTGCAATTGTGTGCGGGGCAACAGCTGTTTTTTAGTAGCACCGCTTTTAGACACAGTGGGCGCCGAAGTGCCACTTGGCGGCACCTATAGCTGGCCAGCGATGGAGCCAAATACATCACGTTGCTACAAGTTCAAGTGGCGTGGTTCCAATTTGAATTGTTACTCGTTATGGTATACTTACATCAACTCGGATCATACTATGGTACACCGTCGTACTTCCTTGCACTTTGTCTGGTGGAGTACCAAGAGTCTCCCTTAACTCGTAATAGAGAAGTAAAACTAGCCCTCAGTCAGACAAACCTACTAGGATACCCTGCATACCAAATTTTCGCTCTCGCCCTAATGACACTGAGCATCAATGGAATAGGATCCTGGCTATAATTTGTGATGCCGAAGCCTCCGCTTGCGGCACTATTAATCGGCACCGTATCAGTCACTGGATATCCGAGAGGTTGGTGAACCTGATGGAATCCAGAAAACTCCCGGCTGGATCTGAGCACAATATGACCATAAGAGATATTAGACACAAACTGAAGCAGAGCGTGCGGGCTGACAAGGAAACCTGGTGGACCAGTTGGGCTCAAGAAATGAGGGATGTGAGAGCAGTAGGAAACTATTGCAAGCTCTTCCAGCTGATCTGCACTACTGGTCCCAGGAAACCAGGTTTCCGTGAGACAATCAAAGACAGCGCTAGTGTCCAGATTCACAATAAGCGGAGACGTATGCATCGTCTGGACGGAGCACCTTTGAGATCAGTTCAGTTGGCCTCCTGCATTCGGACCACTGAAAAATCGGGTGACGTAGGTTTAACAATAGACGGTTAGTTAAGAGCTTCCAACGGAAGCTGAGGTCCGAAACATGATAACAGCCCTCCATCGCTTTCGTGCTGTTGGCTCAGATTCCCTAGCATCCGCACTAGTTAAGGATGGTAGTGAGGTCCTCTGCAAAGCACTGACCTCTGTTCGAACAGGTCTGGAAGGAAGAGACCATCCCGGCTAACTGGAGTGAATCGATTATAGTGGCAATATACAAGAAGGGCAGTCGCACCGATTGTGCTAACCACAAGAGTATTAGCCCAATACAAGTGGTGACCAAAGTAATAGTCTCAGTTCTCGTTGGTCGCCTCACTGCGGAACGGGAAGCCAGGATTAGGGAAGAGCAGGTAGTTTTCCACCCAGAACGGGGCTGTTCAGACCATATATTCACTCTGCGGCAGGTGCAATAGTAGCGCCACAAATACGGCAGACCGACAATATCGGTGTTACTAGACCTCAATAGTGAATTCAAATCAGTCAATAGATCAATTCTGTTCGAAATACTGGCGGGGAAAAGTGTTCGCATAGAATACGCAAACAATTTACATTCCCTATACTTGAACGCCATAGGCTGCGTCAGGGTTTATGGTGAAGTATCAAATATCTTCCTGACCAGAAATGGCATCCGTCAGGGTTGCCTAACTTCACGATTTTTGTGCCACTTTCGTGTAATTCGTCACGGAGTGTCCTTTTGTGGAATCGAAAGATGCTGGCATTGTCGTGCTGTCTGGTGGAAAACTAGTTAGGCTTGATTATGCGGACGATATTGGCATACTGCTTAATGATGTCAATGATGATGATGATGATAACATCTCTAGAGTGGTCCCAACATTTGGCATATGCTTCGCCCCTTCAAAGTGCAAAGCGTTGTTGCAGGACCACCAGTCACTTGACAGCGAGGAACTAGAGGTAATTGATCACTTCACGGAAGTTAGCAGCTGCATCAGTAACGATGGGAGCATAAGCAATGAAGTTAGTTCAAGTATTACAAAACATAGAACTGCCTTCTTGAATCTGCGTTATCTGTGGCGGCAGAAGGGGATTTCCCTCAGTTTAAAAGGCCGTGTTTACAAGGCCACAATGAGGGCCAACCTATTCTATAGGCGTGAGACTTGGCGTCTTCGGTCTGAGGATCTGTGGCCCCTTCAAGTCTTTGACCATCACTGCCTGCGAAGCTTTGCTCGTGTGGGATGGCACCAGCGTGTCCGCAACTATAATGTGCGTAGGCGAGTACTAGGCAGTGATAATCAGGGTAGTTCCTTAGAACAACAGATAGCACGGAATAAGTTGCGTTGGCTTGGACACGTGCTGTGTATGCCCGGTCACGGCTTACATATGAGCGCTTTGTTTTGTTTGCTAGACGTAGAGTAGCGCAAAGCTCAAGGTGCACAAAAGTTAACTTGGCAGCGGAAAATGAAGTCACTGATGACCATACTTGGTGCCGTGGGTCCGTCTCGCCTTCCAGATTGGAGTCCAGGTGACCCGCCTTGTGCTTGGCATGAGACATTACCGTACGTAACTGGTAGTCGGCGCCAGGTGTCTGCTGTCACTTCCTAGTCGGATTGCCTGTTTAAAGTGTGCGTTTGGTGTCGAGCTATCTGCGGGGTAATGGCTGATTATGACGCGGGAAGTGAAAGCCCCAAGGAAGCTATCTCACCGATGCCGTTTTATATTGGCACGATAGCCAGCTGGTTGTGACGGCATATTGCCGACAAAGTGTAGGCGTCTTGATCCTGAATGTTTGCATAAGGCATAAAGGATTTACGCTGGCCACCTTCACTAGCTATACTTATCCTTCGTTCCCTCATCATCATTATCATTTTACACATTAGCTAGAGATGGAAAACACCTCAGCTGTTGTACCGCGATACATAATAATAATAATAATAATCATCATCATCATCACCATCATCATCATCATGCAAGAGAGCCACGCCGGATGAGTCATCCGTAATCGATGGACATCGTTCCGGAGACCTAACAACAGGCTAGTGTGCCGCAAAAAAGAGAGTACCATGCCTAGTAAATGAGATGGTGGTTGAGGAGGGAAGGCTAAACGGGAGAGGAATGGACAAAGAAATTAGCATCACAAATGCCACCGAGGTCGGCACTTTTCCATGTCAACTACTTTACCCAGCCTACATTCTTCTTGATCAAGTCATCGTTTAGCCACCGCTCCTCTTCTTCCGTCCACACCCCGGCGAGTAAACAACGTACGTCGCGAGAGTCGCTCGGCTGGCATGCGCAACACGTGGCCCAGACATTGAAGTCTGGTTCATGATATAACGGTTCTTCGTTGTCTAAGTCACCGTGGTTGGACGGCAGCAAGGCACCACTTCAAATGGCAAATTTACTGCTAATGATGATAATGAAAACTTCATCTATCCCCTCTCATACCGGCGACCCGATCTAACAGTCACAAATGCGGTGGCACGTACACAAATCAAATTATATGGATGGCTGCAGTGGATTCCGGATCTGCCCGTCACTGTGGCCTCCATAGGATAGACACAGGACGCCTGTGACTACAAAGGCAACATGGGTGGCTTCCGAGGCACTACACCCAGCACCATCCACACATTCTATATCCAGTGTAAGCCAGAAGGAATAAGACCGGGAGACATGTAGATGGGAGCGACGTTTCAACAACGGGGTTGGCCCACACTCCTTGTAAATATGCACATCAAGCCCACCCACACCGGCGACACCAATCAACAGCCAACACCTGTAATGCAAGCAAATCAACTCGCAGGCACACGTACAAACTAACTGCAGCGATGATGCAATACAAGTACCACATCGATGGGAGTATTATCCTGGGTTCGCAAATGCAATCGAAAGCAGCATACACACCAAGTGCAACGCTGATGATGATCTAATCAGTTTACTCGTAGCCAATTCAAGAATGGTACCGTAGCCGCGCTAATGGCTTGGCTGAGGTAATCACGACCGCATGCGCTGCAGCACCATGCGCTTAATGTCAAATGGTCCGCCCTCCATCAGCGCTTGTCTCTTCCGTACCCGGCGTTCCACTTCCGCATGTAATTGTGATTTCTCTTGCACCTGAGGAAACGCCCTCATGATTAGCGCACGCCATTCGAGCCGATCAACTGCGTTTGAGTATCAACACCTAAAATCAGAATCAGTTCGCGATAAACCCACATTGATTATGTCCTGGTAATATAACGCCGGTGTTGTCACGTTCTGTTTCCCTGTACTCAGTTGACAATGTAGTAGGCGCCTCGGTATTCGCATTACATCTATACGCCGTACATGTCCGAGCCATCACAAGTGGCGTAGCAAAGGTATGCAGTTCCTTCCATACATACCACTTCGGCAAGGCACTTCTGTGTCAGCAACTCTATCACGTCAACGGATGCGCAGAACCCGACGCAAGCACAATTGATGAAAGCGCTCTAAACATCGGAGGTCCTTCTTGTGTAGCGTCCATGTTCTGTTGCCGTAAAGAAGATTTGTACACCGTCAGCCTGGTCCCAAAGGTTACTTGATGATTCATCCACGCTAGATGTTCCAACTTGCCAAATGTATCACCTACCTTCGACACGCGGACGCGCAGCTCACTGGCCATCGGTTCACAATACGCTTCCGAAGCAGAGCAAAATTGTGGTGAAGCGTCTAAAACTTCACCAGCAATTTTGATTTGCGGGCAGCGAAGCATTCTAGTCCAAATGACGGTTGAAAAAGACAAACAGTTGTTGATTGTTAGTCCGAAGTTAGTTGCTGTCGAAGTGAAAGCCTTTGTTGTACGTTGCAACTCATTCTCGTTGTGTGCAAACAACGCGCAGTCCATCTGAGGATAACAGTATCCAGATGCTTGATTCACCTACTGATTCTCGCACCAAAACGATGGATATTCAGTGGCCAACCGATAATACGGTGCTTCCCAAAGACACTGTAATCATAAGCAGCACTAAAAAGCACTATACATCATTGCATGAAGGCAAATATTAAACAGGGCAGGGGCTAAAACATAGTTTTGTTTCACACCAGAGACATCAAAGTTATCCGAGATTTGTGCCTACAGATGCATAGCACTATGCAGGCATTCAATCAGACTTAAAAGTTTACTCGGACAACCAAACTTACCGAACACCAGTCACAGTGCCTCACGGTTCACCATGTCAAACGCCTTTGTGAAATCTACAAACGGCAAGTACAATGGGTGGTGTTACTCTCGGCATTTCTCCTGAAGTTGACGAGCCGCAAACAGCGTATCTAAGGTGCTGCGACCCGAGAGAAATCCAGATTGCTCTTCCGAGCGTTTGGTACAACGGCCTGAGCAGCAGGGCGGTTGAGCAAGAACATACACACATACAAAGATGGTACTAGAAAACTTGGTGTTTTTGTACATTTTCCGATCACTCGTAGTCGTTCCACCAGAATATGCTTGTAGTCACTTGAGAGTGTCGTAACCGACGAGTCTCGTCCAAAAGAAAAATACAATTTATTTATTCATTCGTTTATTCACCTAGAAGTAGGGGATTTTCGAAGTTATGTATAGATGAATCAGCACAGTGAGCTGGAGATCAGACAGTCTCCCACACATCTGGAAAAGCGTCGGACAATCCTGTTTTGTTTACCCTTTTCGCAAACCACGGTCACCTCCTTACATGTCAATTACACTGATGAATTTGGAGTGTGGAAGTTTACGCTAATCCGGGTTTCTGATTAGTACCATAGCACATATCCTAGTGGGAGAACATGGTCGTCCATCAGTTGATTCTGGAACAATGCAAAAAAACAAGGAGGATGGTGATACTGATGCAAAAACTATGCGGCCCTTGACAATAAGATCGCACTCTAGGGCGTAGACGAGCATTTTATGTTTCGAGTAAGCATTTGGTTTGTTTCAGACAGCTGTTGTTTCAGACAGCAAGGGAAAAGGTAACCAATGTGTCATCCAAGCAGATAAAGGATGACAAAAATACAACAGCTTACCAAAGTTTCTCGATCTATGAAGTACGGTGGAACCGTCGGACGACACGAGAATGACTTCATTCCAGGGTCCGCAGGACGGTGGCCCGAGGGGGAGGGAGACAAAAAAGTCTTGTAACTGTACGACCGGGATGCCCCATGACTTCCAGTCAGACGCGATTAATTCTGCAGAATTGTGACAACCAATGAATCGGTCAAATCGAAGATAGAGTAGTGATATTAGAGGATATATCAGTGATAGAACAGAGATCCAGAAATTAATGATTTCACAGAGAAAAATGAAAGGGTATCATCAACACCTAACAGCGATGCCTTGCTGCCAAGCAACTGCAAGTGGTTGTGCGCAGGCTGGGATGTGGCGCGCGGAGTTAAGCTCAGAGGGTAAGGCTCACACGCGGAATCCCAGAACCAGGAAGCATGTCTGGCAGATGGAAATCGTGAAGCGTTTCAGAGTTAAACGTTCCTTTGCAAGAAAACGTGTTTGTATCGTCAATAACGGTGCTTATGAAGTAGGACCACGCGGGGTAAAATGGGTATAAGGATAGATTAAAAACAGGATTAAATAATTGGTTGAAGTTGTATGAACACTTATAGACTTTTAATAGAACTGAATGGTTTTTGTGGCTGCTTTACATAATCTGACATAATTTTGCCTTGCTAGTACAATACAAGAAACTCCGTCATCATGTTTGTGGCTGCCATCTGTCTATACCAGCTGGAAAAACTTCTCTGGAAAATAACTGAATATTAAACTCGGACTGGCATGCGTTGCGTAGTAGTGATCAGTAAAACTTTTTCTTTGAGTCTACATATGGATCAAAATGAACTACTGAGCAACTTACATGGGGTAAAGTGGGGAGGTCTGCGTTTTACGGTAAAACTTGACAAAATTTTCGCGAATCCAAGCGTTTGATGTTATTTGTAACTTATAATGTGCCAACTAGTTTTTACAATGTGAGTTGATAGTTGTAGACTGTAGTACATACGAATTGTGCCTATGAAGATTTTCTGGTTTTAGGGAAATAATCAAAACAAGCCCTACTTCAAATCAAGTTGCGAAAAATGCCACGAGATTACAATCGCAAAACAACAACAAAATATTCACTGGAAGGCTTCGAAATTGCAAGATCTGGTTGAAAAAATGAATATGGAAAGTTCCCAAGGAGAAAATTCTATACTAGACGATACGAAGGTGGATCGTTCGGTCTCTCAAGCGAGTTGGTTCCGGTCGGCCTCCTTTACTTTCTGTTGATGAGCAGAGGATACTTGCCCGCAGCTTGTGCTATTTTAGCAGAAACTGGTTGTCCCGGGGGATGGTACATACCTAGTTTCCATGATCACATTTTACAAAGAATCAACTGGAAGGCCCAACAAGTTCAAGGAAAACTCTCCTGGCGAAGATTAGAGGTTTGGATTTAAAAGAGATAGAGCGGAGTACTTTCACGTTGAAAACCGGAAGTTTCGACAGAAACAAGATCTGAAGGACTTTTGGACTGGTTGTTAATAATTCATCCAAAATATATAAAAAAGTGTTAACATACTTGCCAAGCCTCATCGGATCTTTAATCTCGATGAAGCAGGGTTAGGAACAGATCACAGTTTCAAAATTGCTTGTACCAGTGTCATCACGCAATGCTTATTACAATTCAACACGCGCAGGTAAAGCCAATTGCAGTGTCCTTTTCTGCGTTTTAGCCACTGGGTGTTATCTTCCTCTTTATTATCATTTATAAAGGGTTACATCTTTATCAATCCTGGACTATAGGTGGTCCCGCAGGATCATGCTTTGACGCTACAAACTCGTGATGGATGGAGGATTCCGTTTTTGAATTCTGGTTCGTGCATTTTAATGAACGTGTAGCACATGTGGAGAAACTAATTGTGCTTATTTATGATGGACATGGCAACCAGCCCACCAACAGGATAGTAAAGTTGGCCATGGATAAATACATAATAATAATGATGTTTGCCACCAAACACTAGCCTGCACTTGAACCACTAGACGTCGGTGTCTTGAAACCTTTAAATTTGGCCTGGAAGTCTATACCGAAGACGTGGTTTCGAGAAAGCAGACTGCACAACGTTAACATGGAAGTTTTTCCTTCCCTGTTTGACCGAATGCCGCAGAAAAATGTTGTCAATGGATTCAGATGCAGTGGGATCTATCCAGTTGGTCATTCAGCACAGAAATGTAATTTCCGTGGATACTACCCATGCCGTTATTTCAGTTACAGAAGCATTGGAACCAGAAAGACAAAGAAATGTAGTCGATGATGTTCAACCAAGCACTTCTGATACGCCACAGTCTGCTTCGATTAATGTTGGACTATCACTGCTTAAAGTTTTACAGCAAGCAACCATAAAGACAATTTGATCGAGGTATTCGCTCACAAACTTGGAAGCCATGGGCAATGCTCGAGAAAAGAGAGTTCAGGAAATGCCTGGAGAAGTATTAGTGACAGAAGTATCAGCCGGGTTTCTAAAGGAAGCAAAGAAAAGAAAAGTCAATAAATCGAGGACAAGTTCAAAAGAATGTCAGACTAGAGAATTTACACAAATGAGCAAAGATGAAGATCCATGCGATATAATCATTGGGGATCAGGTTTCAGGTAAATATGAAGGTAAAAGGAATGTGCATAAACTCTTGGGACTTGTTATTGAAATACCAGACAAAGGCTTGTATACGGCGAAATTTTTGACTAAATCATCGGTTGGGCCCTACAAGGTTTTTCCAGAAAAAGAGGACATTATTGATGTCTCAGCTAAAAGTGTCTTTAAAACGATGCCTCAACCTGCTTGCAATATAACAAACAAGAAGTGTCAGCTGTAGGTCGTAACGGCACATCGGTGCCGTGCAAACAACACCAGTCGCACGCGGGTTGAGTATAACCGCGAGGACGCCCACCCTTACGCGGATTCGAACCCGCGCCGCAAGAGTACGAGACAAGCTCCTTACCTCTAGGCTAAGGGTAATATAACAATAAGCTGCTTGTAATAGCCGAGAACAATATACATTTAACTATTAATATGCTGTCAGTTAAATGCTTATATCACAGACACCATTGACAAACACTGTAGTATCACGATTACATGTTTTTGTAGTAACATTGTCTTTAAAAGATTATATACTGATATCATAAATTTTGTTAATATCCTGATTTTGTGTGAAACTTGTTGACACCAGCTTCATTATTTTATTGTAAAATGAAGTTATTGCTGGTGGAAAGTGAGATACCCACTTTACCACGGCGTATAGTCATTTTCCCCGGCCATGGGGTAAAATAGGTATACTATGGGGGGAAATGGGTATATTTTAATGACAAAAATAAATTCATTGATCTGCTTATGTGTGCTTATAAGCCTAATGTAAAAGTTATGAAGTAAAACTTGAATAAAATAGATTAACAATTCGCTCAGAGCAATCGCATGAAAAACATGCCTAATTTATACACATTTGACCCCGGGTGACCCTAAGCAGAATGGTAAGCGAAAGCAAGGTACCGAAGAGAAACCAAGTGCTGGCTGGAGATATATGTGTAATTCTGTCAACAATTCTATTTTTTAACTATTTATGCTCAATAACAGTCCCAGGAGAGACAACGTTGCTGAAACACGCAGATGACATTGTCCTGGGTGTCAATCAATCGACGAATGCCTATTCAGTCAGACTGTAAGATATTCTTAATGACATTATCTTTTGATTACTAATGAGTAGACGGATGTGGGTATGATTCGGTTTGGTTCATCACAATTAGATTACAAGCCCGCGACCTGCTGCCCAATGTGCCAAAATGCAATGTCATTTTCTCACTGCACAGGGGCGAACGATAACAACAGCTGCTCCAGCAACGCCCGAATTAACATCGATGGAGAGAGGTTACACTATTCCACATTGGTAAAGTATTTGTGTGTTTTGCTAAGCTACGATTTATCTCGGTCACACTACATAAAAGAAACGTTCACAAAAGTCCGGATGTCATCGTTCTATGCCTCACGTCTGCGAGCTTCCTCCGACCCCATTGATTTGATACTTCGCTTTGTCGTAATTGTGTTCTTCCACACTGGACGTACTACTCAGCAGTAACTTTTCCTGGTCCATTGGGTAAGGACCTTAGATTAATCTCCAAGTCTTTAAAACCCTTTTGGCGATGCAACGGTGTATCGGAGCTGACGTTCGTTCATATACTTGTATCCACTCACGTTTGCTCATACAAGAGAAGAGCATCAACGGTACTTGTCGACACAAGTCACCCCCTCCATTGTTGTGTATGGTCTGAATGTGTGTCAACCTCGTCAAGCATAAAAAGTACAAATCCATATATGCCCGTACACGATGCCTCCATCATTTTTCCCGAAAAGAGGAAATGGCCGGCAGGGTTCATGGTGTTCGAGCAGTTATTAAAAAAGTGATCGACCAGAAGTAATAGGACAGTTATGGAAGGTTAGTGGATGACAAATGTCCTGGTAATGGAAAGAGTCAATGCTACCCGGCACAATCATGTACCTTTTAAACCAATATAGAGTAAGGGTCCACGAGAAACAGCAAAAGGTGGCTTCATGATGTCGAGGCGTCAAGCCGCGCAATGAGGCACATGTGATGATTCACAATCACAATCATCTACGAAGGCAGTAAAATATCGACTTGATGACACGGAAGAGAGTGTAAAATCCTACAATTCAGTCAGTGCTGCTGTGTTAATGCGTGTACAGGACGCTAAGAGGGTGGTTCACTTTGAGCACCAGTGTCGGTAAAATGTTGGCTTCCGTTAACCGTATCAAACTGCTTGCTGTTGTGCTTGAACGTCCCACAATAGCTTTTGCCTGTCCACCGTAAGCAAGCTAAGCATGTACCTGGGTATGAACAATTTGCATGTGTATCTGGTTAATGAAATCCTCATTGTGGTCAATCGATGAATGAGCGATAGAGAACTAAGGGGAGGTAACATTAGTAGTGAGAGAGTACACAACAGCGCAGCCGTAGTTACTGATGTTCAAGTATACGGTCTGTTTCTTACTACCGATTCTGTCCTATTTCATCTCGAAGCCCTTCCCGGTGGATGCGCAAGTAAATTTGCCAGTGCTTTCAATGTTAGGTAAAGTGAGCCACTGACATTGGGTCCATCGCATCTCGGTGCTACGTGAGGATAACTGGTTCACTAAGCTGGACAAGAGAAGAGTTAAACATATCCTGGCAGGAAAAGTCAACTCGAAGCAGCAAGCCTATGAAAAAAAATATTAGTACCTGCAAGAGCACAGTTTTCAAGGCTCCCGACGGGATGCGGAGTTCCACCAAAACATAACTGCAGTTGTTTTAGTAAAAAATCACCGGATACATAACTGGTTAGTTCTTCAGCAAGCTGTCTCCAGTCTGGTAAAATGGCCGCTTCCTGAATAGGAAAAGAAATGTGCATACCGATAAGAACATCTTGTGCAAAGATAAGCAAAAAATGTGTATTATACAATACTTCAAAGTAACAACGGTTAATTCGAGACAGGAAAACCAGAGGGGCAAATTGTGATAAATGGACATTTTCGAAATCGGCGGCTATCTGAAAACGTCAACGAGTGAGGAATGCTAGAAATGAGTTTATTGACTCAATTTCCCTCATGTGTTAAGTAAAATCTAAACGCAGAATTTTGATGGGTATACAACAACGATAACCGATAACAGTAGGGGGAATGGGAGAAAAAAGATGGGCTTGCGGACGGAAAGTTGAGAAGAAAAACCGGAAGCAACGGGCTGAGAAGAAAAAGCACCCGGATGTCATTCAGTAGAAGTATCGGCAGACCAACTTGTATTCAACAAACCAGGTTGGGTAAAAAAATATTGAGAAATACGAGTATTAGAACTGCCATAAACGCGATGTAGCGACTGCAAACAAATCAATGTCAATGAGTACTCGGTGGAATGCCAGACGGCTTGTTGTTCGACACCAGTCAGACAGTGGCGACACTGCACAAGCATTGGTCACTAAGGAAGGACAGCTTGTGAAGGTGCGAAACATGCAGTGAGCAAAGCGTTCATGTGCACGGAAACGGCATAGGCATTGAGGCGTCGCGTGCCAGTTACCACACAAAGCCACTGTAGTTGTTGGACGGTGTCCGAAAGAAGCACGCGCTTGCCTTATGATCCGGAGGTCAAGGGTTCGAATACGCGCAGGTGCGGCCCGCCTCGCGGTACATCCAGCCAACGCGCAAGTGCGGTGGTCGCGTGGCGGCAAAGTCCCGGGACGGCGCGCCGGGAAACTGCTTATGCGCCCTGTGGTAGTTGATCAGTCAAATTACAACAATACGAAAAAGGTAACAAAACAGGGATCATACTGGTGTGTCATTGTAAAAGTACAACGCCTCTCTAGAAATGCGGTGGGTGAGAATCCTTAACCTGATATATATATTTATTTATTTATTTATATAAAGATTAACACGGCCAACAGTACAATTGGCATGGTGCAAAAACGTATGGAAAATACAATAAACAAATAAAAGGGAAAGAAATCATCATCTTGAAAAATACTTGGAAATGATCGAGAACTCATGATTTGAGAAAGGATTGGAAACAATCGGGAAAGAATATAAACCAGTGTTCATGGGAAGAGTGTCACAACGGGTCCGCCATTGTGAATGGTGTCTCACTATATCCGAAAGTGTTTCCAGCCATGCGTGTTTCTGATCCCTCATACCCCAGCGACGGAGCCGACAGCGCCAGACTACGCCTAACACTGACGTTAGCTCCTTCATACTCCTCGCCCAAGTCATATGTTGGCCACCTTGCTTTCGCTTCCAGCCGACTTCTGTGAGCGCGAAAAGGGCACGGCAAGCTAAAGGATGAGCAGGCATGCGAACATGCTCAAGCCATTGAAGTCTGCGCAGAGAAATTATACCGTTCAGCCGCCAGCAGTTTATTCGTCCGAAAATCCTCCGTCGAACATCTGCATTGCTAGTGTGATGTTGCCATCGTACAACAGGAATGCTCCAAAAGCAGCGGTGATCAAAACAGACAGACAGCAGCAGCATCTAGCCATCATCATCATTACACATTAGCTGGAGGTGGAAAACACCTCAGCTATTGTGCCACAATACAAAAGACAAGAAAAGGAAAACAAACGGTGGCACGCCCGCTGAGTCCCCAGTAACGGATGGACATCGTTCCGGAGAGCTAACAGTTGGCTGCCGTAAAAGAGAGTCATATTATGTCTAACAAGTGAGATGGTGATTGGAGGGGGATGCTAAGCAGGAGAGGGATGGACAAATGAACTCACAACACAAACGCCATTGGGGCCGGCTCCAAGCCATATCAGCGAGTGGGTCCAATCAAACGTGTTCATCGTCCTTAGGACCCCAGCCAGACAGTCGGGATGCACCAACCGACGCCAACTTCGAAGTGAGGGTTTTCATTTCTCTCGACCAAGTCATCACTTGGCCTCCCCTCCTCCTCTTCCAACCGCACCCACAACGCGCAAACAATGCACGTCGCGGGAGTCGATGTGCTGGCATGCGGAACACGTGGCCCAGCCATCGGAGCCTGGTGCGTGATACAATGGTGCTGAGCGGTTCACTCGCTCTTCCTGCACCAAATACGCGACGTCGAACACGCTCATTGCTCACGTGGTGCTCCCACCAGACATAAGCTAAGCTGCGAAGGTAGAGATGATCGAATATGACGAGCCTCTTTTTGTCTGTCGACCCTATGGGCCAGGTTTCACATCCATATAGGAGAGTTGAACGGACGGATGCGTTGTAAACTCTGCTCTTCAGGGCGAGAGTAATGTCGCGTCTGCGCCACAGGTGGCGGAGATTGGCAAAAGCACCTCGAGCCTTTGCTATACGGTTCGTAACCTTATCTTCAATCCCACGGGTGCTAATATAGCTGCCCAGTTACTTGAATTCCTGAACGACTTTTAGCAGATCACCACCAAGCGTTAGCGTGGGGTTGGGTCCCTGCCAATCTTGGAGAAGTACTTTGCATTTCGATGGAGTAAAACATAGCCCAAAACGATTGACAGCCAGTGCTAATCGGTCCAGTGCTGTTTTGGCATGTTTGGGATCTGTCACAGATTAGGGCAAGATCGTCCGCATACTCCAAGTCAGGAAGTCGCTCACCAGGAAGTAGCTCCACACCTTCTAGGTCGTGTCCAGAGAACGCTGTTTCTATGACTTTATCAATAGCGAAGTTGAAGAGGAAAGGTGACAGCCGGCACCCTTTTCTCACACCGCTGGTGACACTGAAGGGTGGCGACAGTTGCCATAAACCCTCAACCTGCCCGAACTATGCGCGTACAGCACTTTGATAATGTTTACATAGTTATCAGGCACACCGTTCCTCAGCAGACAGTCCCAAAGGGCATATCGATCGACTGAGTCGAAGGCACCTTTTCTGTCAAGAAACACGACAACGTTGAGTCGCCAACAAACATGGCGGTGCTCCAACACTTGACGCAAGGTGAAGATGTGGTCGATGTAGCCCCGATCTCGACGAAATCCGGCTTGCTCTTCAGGAATCTGACTTTCACGAATGCCAGTCAGTTTGTGGAGAATGACAGAGGCGAGCAATTTAGAGGCAATCGAAATCACACTGATCCCTCTATGACTGTCGCATTCCAAACGGGAGTTTCCCTTGAAAATTGGGGCAATGACGGAGCGCTTCCAGTCTGTCGGGACTGTCTCCTGCTCCCAAAGTTTTACTAGCAACTCGTGTAAATCATCTACTAGAGCAGGTCCCCCGAATTTGAAGAGGGCTGGGGGAATTCTATCTGCCCCTGCGGCCTTATGCAATTTCAATAGCCTGATCTCGCGTTCGACTTCTGCGAGTGAGGGCGGATCCGAGGAGACGGCCCAGGGAGAAGGGCGCTCAATGCCTGAAGAAGAAAACGATAGCTCATGTTGGTTAAATTGCCTTGCAAAGTGTTCAGCTCAACGCTCCAAGCGTTTTGACAGGCTGTGGATCAGCTGCCCACTATCGTCGCGTATGGTCTCGCTAACACCAGGTTTCCTGCTGCCTGTTTCCCGTATCAGACGGAATAAGTTACGATGATTACCAAAGGCAGCGGCGGTTTCCATCTCAGAGGCACGATGAGACCACCAGGTTTCGCGGTCCTTCTTTATGCTAGCATGTAGTTTTGTCCTGAGATTTTTGCGAGCCTCATTGTATTCGCTTCCAGCCGGAATACGTCGGCGACCACCCATAAGTTCCAGAGACTGTGTAGAGACCCAATGTCCGGTTTGGAAATTTGCTTTGCTACATGAAGACATGCCTGCTAACAGCAACGCTTGACGAATATGCGACCAGTGATCTTCGATGGTGTTTAGTGGGCGCTTACTTAGCCCAGATGTCAGCGCACTTTGGTACACATTCAGAACATCTGGCTTCGCCAGCTGGCTGGTGTCAATCCGTTCACATCGACGTTGCGAACGTCCACCGAAACGCACCCTGAGGTCGGCACAGACAAGTGCGTGGTCAGAGTCCACGCTCGTGCTCCAAATCGAGCGACAGTTTTGGACACAGCCTCTCCAGCGGTAACGGATCGCGATATGATCGATTTGCGTCCATGACTGCCCCGAGGCTGGTGGCCGCCAAGTCACGCATCTGCGGGTGCTGTGTCGAAAGTTAGTGCTCGCCAGAAAGAGACGAACAAATTCACACAGCTTTAGCAATCGCTCACCATTATCATTACGGGAGCCTACACCATGTTGGCCGCCCAGATGAAGCTCATCAGAGGACAATTTTCCGACTTGGGCGTTTAGATCGCCAGCCAAACACCACAGTATCCGTGTTTCTTCTGTAACGAAGGATCTCGTGAAGTTGCTGATAGAAATCATCTTTTACCGAATCAGTGCTACAGTTTGTAGGGGCGTAGGCCGCAATGACAAACAGGCACCGTTTGTCCCCGCGCGACTTCGTAGCACGGAACGAACCAGCTAATCTAACGGCGCACATCCTACTGTTTACTGGGATCCACTCGATCAGGGCAGCTTCAGCCCGTGGACTCAAAGCAATGCAGACACCAGCTTGACCGACATTTGAAGCTGCATCATCGCAAGACAGATGCAATGAGAATGCGCCACCAATGTCGCATGTGCGGATCGCAGGGTAAGCCCGGAGCTCGAATCTTGCAGGCGGGTTTCTGCTAAACAGCAGATGTCGTTCGATAGGGTCTCTAGTATGCGGGTAAGTGCTGCCTGTTGGCCAATCTGGAGCAAAGAGCACACGTTGAAGTATGCCAGTCATAGCGAGACTCGAGGACTTCAACGAGAAACGGATGAACCGACGTTGTCCGTTTGGTTGAACATGGACTTGTCGACTGGAATGGAATGGAGCGACGCTCTGCGACTGTGTGTGAGTTGAAACTAGAAGACAAGCGACTATTGAAGCAAGGTGAGGGAGGGCCAAGAATCGGGGGATAGAAGATGGGGGGATATAAGTAAAGTTGGAGCGGGACGATAAGAATAAAGAAGCGCAAGAAGGGGTATAAGAAGACGGGAAGGCCTGAGCAGTAGCATCCATACCCCTATCCACCCTGCTCGATGCAGCAGATAGGGCGCCGTTTATTATCCTCTGCGACGGCCAGAGCATCAAGAAATGGTTGTAGGAAAGGTTCATTGTATTGCGTGGGCAGAATACTGTCAGGTTGCCCAGGCCTAGACAGGAGAACGATTAGGGTTCTCAACCAAAGCCTTTGGTTCAAAAACCTTTCCGCAAGGCAGCGGGTTTGGCACTGGACTACAGAGCCCGTTTTATGAAATGAGGAGCCACCCCCATTCCAACCCCCAACCTGGAGGACCAAGAGGCTGAGTTTGTCTGGCCTCTAACCATTGACCAATCTGGTATGAGTGGCTCTGAAGGTACAAAAAAGCACCACCCAGCATAGCTCAATAGATCTCTGAGGCACGCAAATCATCGCACCACGGTAAGGTCCAGCCTCATTGCGATGGCAGCATAAAGCCAGTCCTGCAGCAAGACCTTACAATTCGAAGGGGTGAAGGTTGTTTCAAACTAGGAACTAGTCACCTCCAACTTACACAGGACAATTTGGGCGGCCTGCGAAAAATCGCAAATTACGGCGAGGTCGTCTGCATACTCCAAATTTCGAAGTCAGTCCACCGGAAGCAGCTCCACGCCGCTGGGTTCGCAGTTCTCCAGAGTACTCTCCAGGATTTCGTCCATAACGAGACTGAACAAGAGGGGGAATGCTGCGTAATCCTGTCTCACGCCACTTGTGATACTAAAGGAGGGCGCAAACCAGCTGTACACCCGAACTCGTCCCGACAATTGTGAGTAGATAGCTTGAAGTATGGTGACGTATACTCGGGCACTGTCCTTCTCAGTAGACAACTCCAGAGAGCAGCTCGGTCAACGAAATCAAACGCAGGTCGTGTGTCTAAGAAGACAACGATCGTTGGCCGATCAGATGTTTCATGACGCTCAGGTATTTGGCGAAGTGGAAAGATGTGATCGATGCAACTAAAACCTGAGCGAAACCCAGCTGGCTCTTCATAAATGCTCCGTTCGCGTCCTCATCATCATCAACAACAGTACATCAGCCATGTGAACCGATGCTTCGCTGCCATACAGCCATGGTGAGCTAAGGAACAAAGAATAAGAAGAGGGAGAGAAGGGGGACTTAACGGAAAACCTTAACGTCCCAGGCAAACATTCAGGGTCAAGGTGAGTACATATTGTGTTAACAGCATGCCGTCACAAACAGCTAGCTATCGTGCAAAGATAAGGCGGCATCGGTGAGACAGCTTCCTTGCGGCTTTCACTGCCACACGTCATAATCAGCCATTACCGCGCAAATAACTCAGCACCAAACACACTTTAAACAGACAATCCGATTAGCAGACTACAGCAGACGCGCCACTGGTGTCGGTTGCGAGCCATGTCCTGTAAAGTCTCAAGCTAAGCACAAGCCGAGTCACGTGGACTCCAGCCCGGAAGGCGAGACGGACCAACGGCACCCAGTTTGGTCGTCAGTGACTTCATTTCCCACTGCCAAGTCAACTTCTGTCCACCTCGAGCCTTGCGCCACCAAACACCTGGCAGACTAAACAAGGCCCTCCTAGGTAAGCAGTGACCAGGCATACGTAGCACGTGCCCGAGCCAACGCAACTCATTCAGTGCTATCTGTTGTTCTAGGGAGCTAGCATGATTATCACCACCTAGTACTCGCCTACGCACATCATCGTTGCGGACACGTTGGTGCCATCCGACACCAGCAATGCTTCGCAGACAACGATCATCAAAGACTTGAAGGTGCCGCAGATCTTCAGACCGAAGGGGCCAAGTCTCACTACCATAGAGCAGAACGGCTCTCACTGTGGCCTTGTATACACAGCCTTTCAGACGGAGGGAAACTCTTTTATGTCGCCAAAGATGCTGCAGGTTCAAGAAGGTAGCTCTGGCTTTTACAATGCGTGAGCTGACGTCAGTTTCTATGCGCCCATCATTGCTGATGCAGCTGCCAAGATAAGTGAAATGATCAACCACCTCGAGTTCCTCGTTAGCAAGCGTCAAGGGGTCATCAAGTGGTTGGTGGTCCTGCAGCAACACTTTGTACTTTGAAGGTGCGAAGTGCATACCAAATAATGGGACCACTACAGAGGGACTATTCAGGGTCGATTGGGCCCCCGCAACATTGTCGAAAAACAAGACGATATCGTCCGCATAATCTAGATCAACTAACCTTTCACCAGGCAGTACTTCAACGCCTACATCGTGAGATTCCGCAAGGAAACACTCCATGATAGAGTGCACGACGAAATTGAACAAAAATGGGGAAATCGGACAACCCTGACGAACGTCACTTGTGGTCGGAAAGCTATCCGATAGGCCACCGTAGACCCTGACGCGGCCTGTAGTGTTCGAGTATAGAGCACGTAGGATATTCACATATTTCGTGGGAACATCTTTCCGCGCAAGTATTTGGAACAGAATGCATTGATCAAATGAATCGAACGCACTCTTGAAATCAAGGAACACAGCTAATGTCGGTCAGTGGTATGCGTAGTTCTCCGAAACCTTAAAAACAGTGGGGCAAGCACCTTGGAAGCAATACAGATGAGACTAATCCCTCTGTGGTTGGCGCAGTCAGTTCGGGTACCCTTTCTGAAGACTGGCACAATATCCGCTAGGCCCCAACCAAATAGGACAACTTCAGAGACCGAGATCTCTTGGAGGAGAGTAGTTAACTCCTAAACAAGTGATGACCCTTCATCTTAGAAAAGAGTCGAAGGGGCTTCGTTTGAGCCAGGAGCTTTGTAGCGCTTCAGGAGGCGAAGCTCATGGATAACCTTAGCCTCAGATGGTGGCGAAAAGTCTAGACACCAGGGAGCACTCTGGATATCAGAATGGGAACCCATCGGTGCTGCTGGCCAATGAAACTGCTATTCAAATGCTCGGTTCAAGGCTTAAGTCGGCGTTTTTGGTACTGGATTAGTTCGCCATTGGTTTCGCATAAAACTTCACTTATAATCGGCCCTCTGCAACCAGTGGATCGGATCAGGAGGAAAAGCTTTCGGAAATTCTTCAAGTTAATCGCCTGCTCCATTTCAATGATCCGTTGCGTCCACAAGGCCTCGGGATCCTCCCGGAGGTGTTTAAGTTAGGTGTTAGTGGTCCTACGTAGTGCATGACACTAGCTGGAACTGACCGACGAGCTTCGAAAAATTAAGATGGTTGAGAGATCCAGTGGTTGACAGGACCACTGGTGAAGCCACAGACTAAACTTGCAGAGTTGTACATGGCACCTTGAATGTGTGTCCAGTGTGTTTCAATGTCTGTGCATAAGGCAATCTTTAGCCTAGAGGCCAAAGCATCCTGAAATGCGCGGAGAATATTTGGAGTAAAAAGCTTAGCTACGTCAAGTCGTTTCTAGCGACGCTGCTGGGAGCCACCAAAACGTATAGTAATCTTGGCACACACCAGCGCGTTATCCGAAGTGAGGTAAGTACTCCATATTGGTTTACAATCCTGTATGTAGCACCGCTAGTGATAGCTAATGGAGATGTAGTCAATTTGTGTCCACGGTTGGCCAGGTGATGGGGGTCTCCAGGTGACGCGTTGGCAGCAGGATCCCCGAAAGCTGGTGCTCGACGGTAAGAGGATGTGATCGGCTCATAGCTGAAGCAGACGATCACGGTTGTTTGTTCTGCGTGTGAATATGGCCGTGTTGAGCGCCGAGTTCACGTTCATCAACTTCAAGTCTACCGAACTGAGGGTTCAAGTCCCCAGCGAGCACCACGATGTCGGTGCAACGCTTTTTAGGAAGAGCGTCGGTCAGTTGAACTCGTCCTTAACTGACTCCGAGCTGCAGTCTGTGGGAGCGTACGCTGCGACAATGAACAGACAGCGTCTGTTGGATTCTCGCCTGGACAGTCGCACGGAAGTTTCAAGTCGGATCGTGCAATCGACTGTTGATAAGGATCCAGTCTAGTAGCGCGAACTCAGCTTACCACAATTCAGACGCCGGCAAGACCAGCGGCTTCGGCGGCGCAAAGTGAAGATGCCAGTGGAATTCTCAGACGATGAAACTAGTCGTAGTGTCTTGCTAAAGCCCTGTAAACAGGTCTCTCTGAGACAACGGACATCAATGGCCGTAGTTTCTAGAGTGAGAGCAAGAGCTGTCTGTGATCCAAGCTGCATCAGTGTCCGAGCATTGAAAGTTGTCAGCTGGAATTGGGAACGGGGCGCTATAAATGGCTTATCAAGACGACTTGGCGAACCATCGGACCTAGGATCCTGATCCGTATGGCGAGAAGGTTCGCCTAAGGTGGCACGGTGTCGTGGACTCGGAAACGGAGGGGTAAGATCAAGAAAGGGGGATGTACAAACGCGGAATAAAATGACTAAACGGTGGTGCGATAAAAGGTGGTTTGGCAGGTTCGGCTGAGGAGAGCAGTTCGAGAGTGAGAACAAAGAGCGAGAGCGGAGACAGCCAGCAGGCGAAGAATTGCTGAGAAACCGATCCATAGGTTGTATGGGCATGGTGCTTCCCGGTTGCCCAGGCCGAGGAAGAGGGTTGACTTAGGGGACCAGACTCGGAGCGTTAGATCATAAAAAACCTAACTCGCAACGCAACGGGGCGAATGATGTATATCGGGAACCGTTGGGAAAGGCTATCTAGGTGAGGATAAAACGGCTTTCGAGTAGAGGCAAACTACTCAGGGCACCCAGTGCCCGGGTAAAGCAGCAAGAAGGCCAGGATTCCCTGGACTACCGAACTCGCCGTCAAGAACGAAGGCCGTTGACAGCCAGGTGGCAAATACGTCTTCATAGAAGCTGATAGCCATTGAGGTTGTTCATGCGCCCTTCGTTAAGTACTCACTTCAGTGACTAGAAATCAGTGACCCTGTAGCCGGTCAAATTGGCTTTGACACAGCGTCTTACGAGCTCTGGTGGTAGTTAATGAGGAACAAGGCGACCAGGGCAGAACCCCCCACGCTCTAGGACGCTACCGCTAATTGTCCGCCGCTGCTTATTCATCTCGCGTGCAAACAGTCGAAACTTACTCGCAGTTACCTTCGCAAGGAAGGCATTCCCCGATCCGCAACATAGGGACGCGCCCGGTGGCGTACAGCTCTGCCGATCCAACCAGTGGTTGATTCACTTCCGGCCCGTAGCTTGTGAACACCGCTGTACCTTGGTAAACGACCTGTTAGGTTACTAAACTCTATCCTGGTTCCACTTCGCAGCGGTCTTCATGCCTTCTGCCCCCTCATCTGATCCAGTCAACCCTACCGTCGCCACCAGACTGGACTTTAACGTGGTGCGACGGTTTGCGTACCTCATTGACCCATTGAGCTATACTGGGTGATGCCTCCGAGCATCTCGAGAGCTACTCCTACCAGGTTGGTCAATGGTGAGAGGTCAGACAAACTCAGTCTCCTGGTCATCCAGGTTGGGGGTTTGAAATGGGATGGCGTCCATTTCTGTAAAACTAAATCATTGCCACCTCCCCACTGCCTTGCGGACAGGCTTTTGAGCCAAAGGCTTTGGATGAGGACCCTAATCGTCCTCCTGTCTAGGTCTGGGCGCCCTGGCAGTATCTCAGTCCACATACAACCATGACATTTTCTTCAAACATAAACTTCATCCTGCATCGGCCGTCGCGCAGATTATCAAGGGTCGCCTTATCTGCTGCATACAGCAGGGCGGATAAGCGAAAACATGCTACTGCTGGCGCCTCCCTTCTTTCTTTTCCACCTTTTTCTCTTACTCCCATCCCGACCCCACTACTAACCTTCCTTCTATAATTCCCAGCTTAATTGACAGCAACCGAAGTGCCACTGGAGTAGAACCATCTGCAGCCACCATCCCACCACACCTATCGGACGCCTATCGGCAAAAGTCCCTTATAAGGCCACGCTATCCCGTTTCCATGGCGACATTCAACGTTCGCACTCTAAGACAAACAGGTCAACAGGCTGCACTCGCACGCACCTTGGACACACTGGGTATTGATGTGTGTTGTGTGTCCGAAACTAAGATCAATGACCCTAACGGGGTTATTGAATTAACTGCACCCGGCTTATCCTCTCGTTATTGGTTGCACGCATCCAGAGACGCCGATGCAGCACTCACGGGTCAAGCTGGTGTAGGTATCATTCTCAGCTCCAAGGCTGAGCCATTGTTGGTTGATTGGATTCCGGTGAACAGCCGTTTATGTGCAGCCCGTTTGACGACATCAGCTAAGGTTGATTCACGAAGTAGTACAAAACGTTGTTTGTTTGTGATTTCCGCTTATGCTCCCACCGACTGCAGTTCAAATGTTGTCAAGGACACATTCTATGACGAACTGAACGCGCTACTACGCAGTGCTACTAGTTCAGATATTATAGTACTTGCAGGGGATATGAACGCACAAGTAGGGCATCTGAGCTCTTCAGAAGCTCAGTTGGGTGGTAATTGTGGGCTTAACTCCGAACGGACTGACAACGGTGAGCATCTGCTGCAACTGTGTGCGGAGCACCAGTTGTTTCTTAGTAGCACTGCTTTTAGACACGGTGGGCGCCGAAGTGCCACTTGGCGTCCTCCTGTAGCTGGTCAGCGATGGACCAAAATTGACCACATAGCCATAAGTTACAGGTGGCGTGGTTCCATCCTGGATTGCCGCTCGTACTGGAGTACCTGTGTCGACTCTGATCATGCCTTGGTACGCTGTCGTTTCTCCATGAACTTTACCGGGAGGCGCACCAAACCTCTCCCGCGATTGGCAACTGAGAAATTGTCTCAGCCCTCGGTCAAGCAAGCCTATCAAGACGCACTGCATACCGAACTTCCGCAGTCTTGTCCTAATGACCCTGAGCTTCAGTGGAATAGGATCTCGGCCGCCATGCACGACTCAGGAGCATCTGCTTGTGGCACTATCCATCGCCACCGCACTAGTCACTGGATATCCGAGAGGTCGGTGAACCTGTTGGAATCTAGAATACACCGCCCGGCTGGCTCTGAACACAATGTGACCAGACGGGCTATTAGGCGTGAACTAAAGCAGAGCCTACGTGCTGACAAGGAAGCTTGGTGGACCAGTAGGGCTCAAGAAATGGAGGAGGCAGGAGCAGTAGGCAATTACCGCAAGCTCTTCCAGCTAATCCGCACCACTGGTCCCAGAAAACCAGGCGTCAGTGAGACAACCAGGGACAGCGCAGGTGCGCTGATACACAATAAGGAGCGCCGTATGGCTCGTTGGGCGGAACACTTTCAAGATCAGTCCAGCTGGCCCCCTGTTCCCGGACATCTTGCTACTCAGGTGATGCAGAACTAGCCATGGACGGTTAGTTTAGAGCCTCCGTCGGAGGCTGAGGTCCGAAACGCGATCACAGCCCTCAATCGTTTCGTGCCGCTGGCCCGGATTCCCTCCCACCTGCACTATTTAAGGATGGAGGTGAGGTTCTCTGCAAAGCACTGACCTCCCTATTCGAACGTATTTCGAAGGGAGAAACTGTCCAGGCTAAGTGGAGCGAATCGATTATAGTGGCAATATACAAGAAGGGCAGTCGCACAGACTGTTCTAACCACAGGGGTATTGGCCTAACGCCAGTTGTGACAAAATTACTGGCCTCGATTCTCGTTCGTCGCCTCACTGCAGAACGGGAATCTCGGATTAAGGAAGAGCAGGCTGGTTTCCGCCCACGACGCGGTTGTATAGACCATATATTCCCTTTGCTGCATGTGCTAGAGCAGCGCCACGCCTATCGCAGACCGATAATAGCTGTGTTCCTCGATTTCAAGAGTGCGTTCGCGTCAGTTGATCGATCGATTCTGTTCGAAATACTTGCGCGGAAAGATGTTCCCACGAAACATGTGAACATCCTACATGCTCTATACTCGAACACTACAGGCCGCGTCAGGGTCTACGGTGGCCTATCGGATAGCTTTCCGACCACAAGTGACGTTCGTCAGGGTTGTCCGATTTCCCCATTTTTGTTCAATTTCGTCGTGCACTCTATCATGGAGTGTTTCCTTGCGGAATCTCACGATGTAGGCGTTGAAGTACTGCCTGGTGAAAGGTTAGTTGATCTAGATTATGCGGACGATATCGTCTTGCTTTTCGACGATGTTGCGGGGCACAATCGACCCTGAATAGTCCCTCTGTAGTGGTCCCATTATTTGGTATGCACTTCGCACCTTCAAAGTACAAAGTGTTGCTGCAGGACCACCAACCACTTGATGACCCCTTGACGCTTGCTAACGAGGAACTCGAGGTGGTTGATCATTTCACTTATCTTGGCAGCTGCATCAGCAATGATGGGCGCATAGAAACTGACGTCAGCGCACGCATTGTAAAAGCCAGAGCTACCTTCTTGAACCTGCAGCATCTTTGGCGACATAAAAGAGTTACCCTCCGTCTGAAAGGCCGTGTATACAAGGCCACAGTGAGAGCCGTTCTGCTCTATGGTAGTGAGACTTGGCCCCTTCGGTCTGAAGATCTGCGGCACCAAGTCTTTGATGATCGTTGTCTGCGAAGCATTGCTGGTGTCGGATGGCACCAACGTGTCCGCAACGATGATGTGCGTAGGCGAGTACTAGGTGGTGATATGCTAGCTCCCTAGAACAACAGATAGCACTGAATGAGTTGCGTTGGCTCGGGCACGTGCTACGTATGCCTGGTCACTGCTTACCTAGGAGGGCCTTGTTTAGTCTGCCAGGTGTTTGGTGGCGCAAGGCTCGAGGTGGACAGAAGTTGACTTGGCAGCGGGAAATGAAGTCACTGACGACCAAACTGGGTGCCGTTGGTCCGTCTCGCCTTCCGGGCTGGAGTCCACGTGACTCGGCTTGTGCTTAGCTTGAGACTTTACAGGACATGGCTCGCAACCGACACCAGTGGCGCGTCTGCTGTAGTCTGCTAATCGGATTGTCTGTTTAAAGTGTGTTTGGTGCTGAGTTATTTGCGCGGTAATGGCTGATTATGACGTGTGGCAGTGAAAGCCGCAAGGAAGCTGTCTCACCGATGCCGCCTTATCTTTGCACGATAGCCAGCTGTTTGTGACGGTATGCTGTTAACACAATATGTACGCACCTTGACCCTGAATGTTTGCTTAGGGCATTAAGGTTTTCCGTTAAGTCCCCCTTCTCTCCCTCTTCTTATTCTTTATTTCATAGGTCCTCATGTTTGTGTGGCAGCGAAGCATCAGTTCAAATGGCTGATGTACTGCTGTTGATGATGATGATGATGACGGGCAAAAGTGACCGAGATTTATCTCCCGCGCTTTAAAGGCCACTGCCGCCTGTTCACCGCGATGTATCCGTTTCTAGAACTTAGGCAATGATGGTGAAAAGAAACGCTACACATGCATTTAGTAATCTGAGACCAGTAGTACGTGAAGCTAGATCAAGCCCTTTAACGGGATATAAGCAAAAACAGAGATCAAAATTGTTGTCCTCGCAATCTCTGATGTACTCAATCCTCAATAGAGTCGACCAACTCGAAAAGCTGGTAAAGAATGCCCCGGCTCCCCGTAGTTCGCAGACGGCTGAGAGCAGAAGACCACCCTCCCGCGACCACTGCCTCCTCTTCCTGAATGCGCCTGGGTCAACCAAAAACACTCAACGAATGATATCCTTACTGCTCCATGAGATTGAGTAAGGTATAAGCATTGCCTCTGCCTTCCGTCTCGGTAGAAAGCCAGAGGAACCCTCCAAGATCCGCCCTCTCAAGATAGTGTCAAAATGGTGAATGTCGACGTATCATCCGACGCAACCCGCATCTCAAAGATGAATCTTTCTACGATCTGCGTGACGTCTCTTGAGAGGATCGGGTAAAAATGAGGACAGGGGTTGATGAACTGCAAACCTGACGAGCGAATAGCGGAATTGACCACATTGTGGCGACCGGTACTAAACATGCCCGGACAGTAATGTCGAAAATGGACTGCGCGTACTCTTTGTCAATGTGCGCAGTCTACGGAAAATAACTGGATGAGATACAACATCGCTTCTGAGAACAGCCCGGATTTGATGGCTTTTGTGGAGACCTAGTTATCGTCAGACATACTGAACTAGGAAGTGCTTATCCCCGAGTACCACCTCTCCAGGATGGCGGCGTAATGCTCTAGTAAAAGACGAGCCTCAAGTCATACTTGGTTGAAGCTCTCTGTGGTGAAGACTCTGACGACCTCTGGTGTCGTATTCATGATAGATGCATACTTTGCATGATTGGGCCCCTTTGGGATCTGAAGTTCGTCTCTTAGAATCAACCAGAAGGTACGGAAGGTGCAAGGACTGCCTAATTGCTGGGGACTTCAATACCACTGTTATTGTCTGGGATGCGCTCTATTGTGACCTCCCTCCAGTCTCCTTTCCTGCTGCTCTCATCGAAGCCGTTTTCGACTGCAACTTAGTTCAGCGTGTCATGATGCCTACCAGAATCCTCACTGGCCAGACGCCCCATGTCCATGATCTCGTGTTCGTCCCGCTACAGTCAGATGTCGCGGAGCTGGCTGTTCGTCAACCCATCGGCAAAAGCGACCATTATACCTTCTCATTCCAGTGGACTAGTAATTTTTGTCTTCAATTGTATAATTCAATATTCTCTGTGGTTTGAAATTATCCGGGTATATATTGTTGTCCGTTTTCGGTAATTATTCGGTCGTTCTATGCCATCTGCTCTCTCGCGTTTTGATCCTGTTGTGATCAGGCAAGTTTACTTTGTTCTTTACATCGATAAATTCATTTTTATCTGTTTTTGTGTGTAATTCGGTAGTAGTAGTGATCCTGGATTACTTTAACAAAAATACGTGTGCTAGTTTGTTGTAGTTGTTGCGATTCTCTATTACCTTGATTCAGCCGTATCTGTAGCGATTGTAAATAATTTGCTTATTTTGCATTTTCACGTTTACCTATTTCGCTGCAGTTGTTGTACGGCTTTGTTTCAATTAAGTTTTATACATACACTTGGTTACGAGCTCGCTTTCCGTGGTTCTTCCTTGGTTGCCGCTGGATTGTTGTGATTGTGCGCATCGCTGCCTGCTTGGTTCACGATCGGACTCTACGTACACGTACATTTCGGCATACCTCGGGATTTACGGCCGTCCGACGCTAAGGTGCATCAGGATAATTTATATGTGAGGTAAACCTGACTGACTTGGTATTCTCCTTTACCGGTTCCTCCATATAATTGGTGACCCCGCATTTTTATCTATTTTTTGTGTATATTTTTCCTTTTTTTCTACACAATGTCTGATCACGCGCCCGCTATTAATGCGTCGGAACATTCTCTTGGACTCGTTTTACCTTCTTTTGACGTTTCTAACCCACGTGTTTGGGTTGTTCAAGTGGAAGCTGTTTTCCGTTTTCGTAAGATTACATCCCAATCCACAATGTTTTCATATGTGACTGCTCATTTACCGTCCAACATCGCCTCCGAGGTCATCGACATTCTTGACCCTATGCCCCTAGAGTCCCCTTATGATAAACTTAAGGCAGCTATATTAAAGCGCACTACAGCCTCAGACGAATCACGCCTTCAGCAGTTACTCTCTGGTGTTGAACTTGGAGATAGAACGCCATCCCAGTTACTCCGACACATGCGTTCCCTCGTCGGTTCTTCCGCACTGGATGATTCCGTTCTCCGCCAATTGTGGAGTAATTGTCTTCCTGCGAATACCACGGCTATTTTAGCTGTGCTTGCCGACGATCTTCCGCTAGACAAACTGGCAGAAGCTGCCGATAAGGTTCACGAACGCTTCATTAGAACGTCGGTATCACACGTCACAGAGACTAGCTCCGGCAGCTCCTCCAGAATCACGCTACTTGATACAATCTGCGAGAGGCTTTCTAACTTAGAGCTCACCTTGTCCCATCTCAGACGCGACCGCGTTCCTTCGCGACGATCCGTTTCTCGATCTAGACAGTCTAGCAGCTCTCGTACACGGAAGTCTCACCGTTATTGTTATTATCACCACCGCTTCGGAGACGCAGCGCGTAAGTGTCGTCCAGGGTGTAAACACCCCAAAGCCTTTGCAACTCCTACGTCGGGAAACCACATGGCCAGCCAGTAATGGCGGCGGCTGTCGCTGGCCAGGTTATTAGTCGCCTGTTGTATGTTTTTGACTCCACAACCAAACTTCACTTCTTGGTTGACACTGGTGCAGAAGTCAGCGTTCTCCCCCGTTCTCTGGAAAAACGCCCCCTTCAACCAGCGGGTCCAATGCTTACGGCAGCTAATCAGACTAAAATAGCGACCTACGGCCAGAAATTACTTACTTTGAGTCTCGGATTACGGCGTAATTTCCCTTTCCTTTTTACCATCGCCGATGTGCAAAAGCCCATTATCGGAATCGACTTCCTCAGCAAGTTCGGTCTTGTGGTCGACCTACGTTGTGGGAAATTGCGAGACGATACTACGTCTTTAAGCATACCCTGCAAACTTGCCTCAGTCAATTCTCTCGGGCTTTGCATTCTCATCCCTGACGACTCAGAGTATTCTTCATTGCTCCGAAAATTCCCGTCCCTAATTCGAGCAAGTAACGACACTTCCGATCTTAAACACGATGTACGCCATCACATCGTTACAACCGGTCCGCCTGTAACTGCTAAAGCTCGACGCTTGCGTCCTGACAAACTCCAGGCAGCTAAAAAGGAATTCCAACACATGCTTGATCTCGGCATTATTCGTCCTTCAAACAGCTGCTGGGCATCACCTCTCCATCTGGTGTCAAAAAAGTCAGGCGATTGGCGACCATGCGGTGACTACCGTGTTCTTAACAACGTCACTGTTCCGGATAGGTATCCTATCCCACATATCCACGATTTCTCCCTTGGACTAGCTGGAAAGTCAATCTTTACCAAACTCGATCTTGTCAGAGCTTACCATCAAATTCCAATGGCGGAGGAAGACATCGCAAAAAGTGCCGTGATCACCCCATTTGGCCTTTACGAATTTCTTCGTATGCCTTTCGGCCTCCGGAACGCAGCACAGTCTTTCCAACGCTTTATGGATCAGGTCCTCCGTGGCCTTGATTTCGTCTACGTTTACATTAACGATGTCTTGATCGCAAGCGCCACACCCGACGAGCATTTAGCCCACCTTCGAATGGTTTTGGAACGTTTTGAAAACCACGGGATAAACATCAACCCGGACAAATGCAAATTTGGTCAGCCAACCGTCGAATTTCTCGGTCACAAGATCGATGGTGAAGGTATTAAACCCCTCCCGGATAAATCTCAAGCAATCCTCGACTACCCGATGCCACAATCTGTCCGAAGCCTTCGCCGATTCCTCGGTATGTTCAACTACTACGGCAGATTCATTCCCAACTGTGCTGATTTACTTCACCCGCTTACCGACTTATTGAAAGAAAACTCAAAGACGTTTACGATAACCCCAGAAGTTGAAGCCGCTTTCACGGCCGTCAAGCAGAAGTTCAGTGAGGTCACCTCTCTCCATCACTTGAATACCACGGAGGACGCTACCCTTGTCCTTAAGACGGATGCTTCAAGTTCTGTTGTCGGTGCAGTTTTGAAACAGTTAGTTGATAACGAATTTCAACTACTGTCTTTTTTCTCACGGAAGCTTCAACCTGCTCAGGTCAGGTACAGCACCTTTGGTCGTGAACTGCTCGCCATGTACTTGGCTGTGAAACATTTCCGTCACTTCTTAGAAGGACGTCGTTTCATTCTCTTGACAGATCACAAGCCACTGGTGTATGCCTTCCGTTCTTCCTCAGACCGTTACTCACCCCGAGAAACGCGTCACCTGGACTATCTTTCACAGTTTTGTGTTGATGTTCGTTATACCGACGGTCCTAACAACGTTGTTGCCGATGCATTGTCCCGCGCTCATATGAATCAACTGTCATCGACACCCATCGACTTGGAGAGAATAGCGGCCGCCCAAAACGATGATCCTGAGCTCGTTCAACTTCGTTCAAACTCCTCATTGAAAGTCACCCAACTGCCCGTACTTAACTCTGACAAAAGAGTTTACTGTGATCTTTCAACCGGTAAGCCTAGACCCTTTGTCCCATAAGCATTTCGCCGAACCATTTTTGATCATTTTCACGGTTTTTCACACCCAAGTATCCGCTCCACCGTAAAACTCATTACCGACCGCTTCCTCTGGCCCAATATGCGTTCAGACATTAGACAGTGGGCTAAACATTGCCTTAGTTGCCAAACTAGTAAAGCGCATCGTCACACAGTCACCATCCCAGGTACATTTTCACTCCCTGACGCTCGTTTTAGACACGTTCACGTAGATATTGTTGGCCCTTTACCTCCTTCCAACGGTTTCACTCATCTTCTAACATGTGTTGACCGTTTTACCCGTTGGCCACAAGCTGTTCCCTTACGTGATACCTCTACCGAATCTGTATCCCGTGCTTTTGTCGAATCTTGGATTTCTCTGTTTGGTGTTCCATCCACCATCACTACCGATAGAGGGGCTCAGTTCAGTTCCACACTGTTCCGCGATCTGAGTCGTTTATTAGGCTGTACTCACATGAGAACAACCGCGTACCACCCCGCTGCCAATGGCCTCGTCGAGCGCTTTCATCGACAATTAAAAGCTGCCATCATGGCTACTTCGTCCGACTCACGCTGGTCTGAGCGTCTACCTGCGATCCTCCTTGGTATACGCAATACAATCAAAGAGGACATTGGGTGCTGCCCTGCAGAACTCGTGTTCGGGACGACCCTCAGACTACCTGGGGAGATGGTACTGGACTCTCGCACCACCGGCGAACTAGACCCCTTCTCGTACGCTGAACGCCTCAAACAGCATTTTCGATCTATTCGACCAACGTCTACGCGGTCTAACCTACGTAAACAGCAAGTCCACCCCGATTTGCACAAGTGTCCGTTTGTTTTCATCCGCGTCGACGCCGTCCGAAGACCTTTAACTCCGCCCTACGACGGCCCGTACCAGGTCTTGTCACGGAAACCGAAGTATTTCGTGTTGAATAAGAATGGATCAAAAGAATCCGTGAGTATCGACCGACTCAAACCAGCTTACGTCGAACCTACAGTCGACAGTAAAGACCCCGTTTCCTCCCCTCACCATACCCCGCCCCTGACTCATTACCCCCTACCCAACGACACACTGACTCTAGTACATTGAGTCCTCCGTGCCCTACGACTACACGCAGCTCCAAGCACACACGTTCTGGTCGTGTTGTTTCCTTTCCACATAAGCTTGCTCAATACGTTCCGTAGGCACTTGTCGAGCGTTTTCTTAGTGCACGCTCTAGGGGGGGAGTACTGTAGCGATTGTAAATAACTTCCTTATTTTGCATTTTCACGTTTACCTATTTCGCTGCAGTTGTTGTACGGCTTTGTTTCAATTAAGTTTTATACATACACTTGGTTACGAGCTCGCTTTCCGTGGTTCTTCCTTGGTTGCCGCTGGATTGTTGTGATTGTGCGCATCGCTGCCTGCTTGGTTCACGATCGGACTCTACGTACACGCACATTTCGGCATACCTCGGGATTTACGGCCGTCCGACGCTAAGGTGCATCAGGATAATTTATATGTGAGGTAAACCTGACTGACTTGGTATTCTCCTTTACCGGTTCCTCCATATATAGATCGGTAGCTATTTTTGAAATGGCTAAGCTGACTCCTTGTGGTTGTCGCTCTAAACTGGTTGGTCATCGCGCAAATGCAGTTACATGCAATTTTTGCGGCATAAACTTTGATATTTCGTGCATCGGTCTATCTGTTGATCAAGTTAAACTTCTGCGTGCTATCCAGTATGTTGTCCAAATATTGTGTAGAAAGTATCAGATTAAAGTGCGAGCATCTGCAATCGATAGAACTCACGAGCAAGTAAGACAGGCGAAACATTCTATGACGAGGAGCTACGTGGATTCATCCCATGCGACAGAAACTGAGCCACCACTATGTCGAGAGGAGCCTACCTGCCTGCCGGCTGCGAGCTCTCCGGGGCGATGTTCATCCGTTTCTGGAGACTCAGCTGGTCTGTCTGTGTCTGTGTTGCATCCGACAGGGAATAGTAACTCCGTGTGCGATAACTCAAGCGAAGGAGGCCAATGGTGAACACAACGAAATAAGAAAGGGACAGCAACTGCCAGCAACCAGCGGTGTTGCAATCTTATGAGATTTTACGTGTCTGTGTCAAGGGATATGAATCCTTAGGCTTATTATGATCACGGCGTCGAATTTCCACAGAGCCTGATTGATAGGCTCGTCGACGTGGATGAACAAGGGTTGAGGGCGAAGCAAATCATTCAACTTGGATAAATAGAGGAGGATAAGAGTAGGCCTCTACGAGTCAGGTTTGTAGATGACGCGAGTCTGAGGCTGGCACTTCCCCCCCCCCTCGGTAGGCTAAAAGGGTTGAAAATCCATATTCGTCCAGATTTGGATCCGTCGGACCGAGAGAAACTGAAATCCGTTATCATTGAGTTGAAGCGGCCTACCGATAGAGAAAGTAACCTCCGCATCGTAAATTTTCGGGTAGTTCCCCGGATCCGCCGAACCCAGATCAACAGGCCGATGACGGTTCGATCCGCGGCCAGCGCGTAGCCTTCACAAATGTTTATAATTTAATGAACAAACGTGAGAATATGTAACACTTCGTTGCCTCTTATCGTCCGGACATACTGGAACTGGCAAAAAGCTGATTAAATCCTGAGGCCACTACCCAGGAAGTCCATATTAGTGACTACTCGTGCTCCCGGTGCGACAGACTACCAAATGAGCGCGGTGAGGTGCTGTTATATATTCGGTCTTCGCTGTGCGGGAAACTGGTAAACTTATAGCGAAGCAAAGATGGTCTGTGCGAACAGCTATGGTATTCGATCCGCCTGAGACAGGGTGAGTCGTTCGTGGGTGCAGTTTATCGCAGCCCGCGAAGTCGATGTCTGGATTAATTGCTGCATGTAAGAAACTCATTATCATCATTCATCACTATACACGTTAGCTAGAGGTGGGGAACACCTAAGCTACTGTGCCGCAAGATGTAAGAAACTACATGAGTCGGCCCCGCTTCCTGCTTATAGGCGGTTTGAACTTCCCACGAATACTGTGACCTGGGGCCCAACTTCTTCTCGGGAACTTTGAAATCGAAGCGCAATTTGCGGAGATGATACCTGAGACTGGAGCAGCACAACACGTCTGCAAACCGATGCACGTTGTACCGCTTTTCGCTCCATCGTGTTTGGACCTAGTATTAACTAGTTGCGAGCAAGGTGTATATGAAATTCAGATTCTAGGACCTCTGGCAACTAGCGACCACTCGATAGTCTTAGCCAGACTAGAGCTACCGTTGCCCTATTCGCGTCCGCTGGAACCATCCTACAATTACCGGAAGACGGATTTCGATGGTCTCAAGCGAGCCGCCAGTGAATTGGACCGGTCGCTACCGTAGGATTCATCTGTTGAAACCTGTTTGTCTGTTATAAAATGGGGTGTACAATCGTTGGTCGCACGTTTCTTACCCAAAAAACATAGGAAAGCTGGGCCAGTGAAACCACACTGGTTGGACAGAGTATGGCCGATTGGCTCGACGGCGACGTGTATTGTGGAATAAATTCCTCGTGTCTGGCTCTGACGACGATCACGAGGCGCAAAAAAAGACGGCGGAATCTATGCAACAGCGCAAAAGCGTCGGCAGTCTGAAGATGAGCTTGCAACTTCAGCGAAAATGGTTCTCAAGAGGATTTTTGCTAACAAGAAGCGCGCCTGAGGCCCAAAAGTGGCATAGCTGTGTTAGAGGGTACTGGCGAACAGCCTCGGACCTCCAGTACTGAACGTGCGTCTGAATTGGCGGAGCACTTCGCTTCCATATTTAGTAGTGAGCATGCGCTAATGCCGAGCTCGACGTGTGCAGCCCTTAGTGAACTCGATGGCTTAGATTGCGGTGTAAATATCCGCAGTCTACTCGCCAATCTTGACGGCACGAAACCTTCCGGACCGGATGAACTTCACCCGCTAGTCTTAAAGTCCTTATCGGCTATCATCTCGCTTTCCGTGACAGATCTGTTCGACAGATCGCTGTCTGAGGATGCATTGCCGAGCGACTGAAAATACTCGGTAGGGAAGCCGATTCCAAAAGGTAGTGATCTAGGCAATGTGGATAATTACCGGAAGATTGGTCTTACCTCTGTTTTCGCGAAGGTGCTCGAGAAGATTGTAAAAAAGGATATTCTCCAGCTACTGGAGTCGCAAGATCGCCTAACGCCGACACAGCACGGCTTCATGAAGAGCTGTTCGTGCATCACCAACCTGCTGTTGACGCGACAGGAATCATTGCAAGCGTTAACCCGGGGTAAGTCAGGGGATGTTAGCTACATCGATTTCAGTAGAGCTTTCGATAAGACATGAGGCCCTGCTGCACAAGCTGAGGATGTGTGGCGTTGGTGGCGCAATGCACTAGTGGATCAGTGACTTCCTGATTGGGCTTCGTCGGCTTCGATTTGATCAGCTTATGATGCACCGAATATTGCACCTGGGCCACTTCCCTATCTTGAGGCCGCTGCAGCACGTTCGCGCACCAAGCAGCACAAGCGGACACCGGTACAAACTAGTGATACTGGATTTAAAGCGCATCGCTCACCCTTTATGCTTCGAGCGTCAAGTGGTGAAATATTGGAACAAGTTGCCTGAGACAATAGTTGAGGCGAAATCGGTGTCGGAATTTAATAGATTCCTTGATGCCCACTTTGCGGACTACATGTATAGGGAGCGTATCGCACCCGGATGAGATGTGGTACAGCTGTAATATGCTGCCACCGAGTAGGAATCAGCGACGTGATTCCGCGCATGTGCCCGATCCGCCTACGCAACACAGGTTTTTATCTTCTCGCCTATTCTCAGTAGTCAGTATTAGACGCCTCACTGTCCATGACCAAGACGGTCAAGTTCAGTTGGGACCGAAACTATAGGATAATTGCGTAATGTTCATACTTTTGCGCATCGTTGAATCGGGAACTGATAGGTCTGCTTGAGATGTTGAAAAAGCTAAAACAATGACCTCAGCACACTCTGTCCAACCAATTACTGCCCACATTTCCTGCCAGGCCGGTTTATGTGAAGTAAGAAAGAATGAAGGGTAAGCTATGAAAACAAGAGGAGGAATGTCAGCTAAATAATGATAATACCAAGGTATGAGAAGTAGAAAAAAACGAACAGAAAGTCAAAGATACAAGTCAGTTAGGAGAAGGGAAAGGTTTGGTACTGCCACCCAAGAGCATCTAACTGACGCTCGAAACCCCCAAAAACCGTAGATTCCCCAACGAAGTGCTCCGGAAGCGAGTCCCAAGGTCCAATAACCTGGCGCGACAAGCGAGTTTTCGTCTTTACCCGGTCAGAACGCAGTTCGTGCGGCTTCAACGGATGACCAGGGAGATTAGGCAGCTTGGCGGGACTAAATAGCCAGGACAAGTCTGGACCGATCTTACCCGTTAGGATACGGTAAGTGAGGATCCAGTCTCCTCTAATTCTCCGGTAGTGCATTGAGTACATACCCAAGCTAAGCAAATGTTCGAAATACGTTTGCCCCTGTAAACCCTGCACTAACCTTGTTTCATTTTGTCTCTTACAAGACAAGCCGTCAGAATTTCCGGTGCGCAGATCCTCACCGTCCGATGACTGCTGCAAGCGCTACAGATTTGAATATCCCTAATGGCTTGGACTTAGATGCGGCGTGGAACTTTTTGGAAAACAAAATGATGTCACTGATCGAGATGGTCGTTCCAGTCACAAAAGGAAAACCCTTCACCAGAGGTCCACCCTGGATTGATTGTGAATTGTGGTCCATGATGAACAAGAGGAGGTCATGGAATCCTTACAATGTCACCCAATTGGGACGTCACTACTCGAGCTACAAAGCACTTAGGAATATCTGTATCACACAAAAGCGCAAGAAACGGCAACTCTAGGTAATCTCTTTGGCTGTACAATCTAGAGCAACTCCAAAGGTGCTCTTCTCCTACCTGAAGAAAAGTGCCAAAGCTGGTAGTGGTATTCTCCCCTTGTATTCCACTGAGCAAGTTGCCCTACTTCACGAAGACGCCGCGAAAGCCAGCCCCTAGCCAGGTAGTATTCGTCAGTCTACTGGAAGGAGACATCTTTCTCTGATGATGTTGTACCCCCGTTGCCCTCTCTTCTGAGGCACGTAGATATCCGTGTCAATGATGTCGAGAAGCCCCTTCTTCAGCTTGACCCGAATTCTCTAGGTCCTGATGGGTTGCACTCCTTGTTCCACAAAATTGTGGCAGGTCACATTGCTTCACCTGTCTGCAGTCTTTCGTTGTTCAATAGAAGCTGGACGCCTCCCTGTCGCGTGGAAAATGGGAGTGGTCAAACCGATATACGAAATATGAGATCGTCAAGATCCCGCGAGTTATCGACCCATCTGAATAACATCAGTAACATGCAAAGCTATGGAGCGGATTCTCAAGCGAGCTCGTCAGCTTCACCTGGACAATCTGGAAGTCATCTCTGGTGCTCAGCATGGGTTTCAGAGAGCGCGGTTGTGTATCTCAAACTTGCTTGTTGCCAGAGGAAAGTGGGCGAGCTCATTTAACGCTAGCAAACGCATTGATGTTGCTTTTGTTGACTTCAGCAAGGCGTTTGACAAGGTCCCGCACCAACGGCTGCTTTGTAAATAAGGAAATGGTGTCTGGGAACTTTCGCTTTTAGAGCAACGGGTTCCTGAATGGTCGTTTCATGCATGTGACGTTGAATAGTGTCTTCCGACCCAGTGCTTATGACCAGTGGTGTTCCACAAGGGTCAGTCCTTGAGTCCGAACTCTTAAAAATCTTCATCAACGAGTTACCCACCAGGTTCCAAATGGATTGTTTAACCTATGTAGATTACCTGAAGCTATGGATGGAGGTATTCAGTCTGGATGATGCCAATATACTACAATTGTCGTTCGATTCACTACATGACTGGTCAGCGAACTGGTAATTGCTATTGAATCGCGACAAAGCGGCGATTCTGAGTCGTTCGGGGTCTATCATAGTAATGGGTTCATGCTAGAAAATGCTTGTCAAGAAAGGGACCTTGGCATACTTCTGTCTCCTGAAATACGGTCAACTTAGGACACCTTGAAGAGGGTCGCCTCTGCCAGCAAGATGTTCCATGCTATACGAAGTGCCTTCTCCCGATTGACGATAGAGAGTTTCAAGCTTCTCTTTACCTTCCACGTGAGGCCGATTCTCGAGTACGGATTGCCTGTTGCCTATCCTCTCACGAACACTGAATGCAACCTGAGTGTGCAGGTTTAACGACGCGGACCGAAACGTGTCCTGGAGTTGCAGAATCTCTCATATCCCCCTTCGGCTTCAGCGGATGAAGCTGCGCCCTGGATTATCGTCGCCACCGTGGATATCTGATTTTCACTCGACGTATTCTAAGAGGAAAGCTGGGAGATAAACTTTAAGGGGTTTTTGGCTGAACTCTGAGAGTGTGACTCATGGGCATAGTATGAAACTGTTTAAAGCGCGGAGGCTTCGAGTAAATATTAAACTTGTTCTGTCTATGCGTGTGTTAAGCGACTGGAACTCCTTACCACAGCAAGTCGTTGACGCGCACACCGAGGAATGTTTCAGTACCGTTGGATTCTCATCTGATGAGTATGCAGGGGTCTTGCTGTTTTCAATGCAAATTAAACTCCCCTGTGAAATCCCGTTTCTCAACGAATCGAGGCGTCCGCACAATGACTGAGAAGTTATGGAGCGCTCGGCGCAATGCAGGCATGCAGCCAATAAAGCGCGACATGAGTTATTTCGTCACAGGAAAGTTCTGTTGTACCAAGCTATAGGTCCTTTTTCCCTTGTTCAAAGCTGTGGTCAGATCACATCTGGAATACTGTGTTCAGGCCTGGGTACCTTACCAGCAAAAAGATATTATTTGTATAGTGAATGTGCTAAGACTGGTCACTCGAATGATGGAAGGTCAGCGTGGGTTATCGCATGAAGGTCGGTTAGCTAAACTATGGTTTGTTTTAATGAAGAGACGCAGATTGAGATGTGAATTAATAGAGGCGTTCAAAAATATGAAGAGCCTCAGTGGTCTCAAGTCCACCGATCTGTTTGAATCAACTACATCAGACAAGTTGCGGGGACATCGTATGAAAGTGAAGCAGCATAGATCTAGGTCAGAGTTAAGAGCCGGGTTCTTCGCAAACCGGGTTGTGCCTAGTTGGAATAAACTTCCTTCTGCTCTATTGGGATGCGAAACGGAAGGGGAATTTAAAGCTAGCCTAGACAAACATTGGCTGACCCTGTTCGCAGATTTTTTTGAGAGTTGGTAACTGCCCCTAACCTCATGGCTTCATGGAAGTGTATTGGTCGTCTTGCAATTGCTTGTTTTTCACCAGTATAGAATGAAGAAAATTCCATCAAGTTGCAGTGCTAGGGGTTCTTTTTCGCTTATAAGCACACGAAACGGGATGCTGGTTAAGCGGAAGCTTGTTTCATCCCTGGATTCTGTCTACAATCCAATGGGCCCAATGAATCCTGGCGACAGCGGAACTTCAAGGAGAAATTTAGCTGTCGGAGTAGGATGGGGTATGGGAGATCACTAAGCTCCAGCACAGATTTCGAAGCACACCTCCGGACTTTTTTCAGCAGAACGCATTCAAAGTTTGTAAGTGGAGAGATAACTGGTAAACCATATTCTAAAATTGGACGGTTATATGAGGTGAACAGTCGAAAAATATTGTCATTCGAGCAAAGGATCTTCTTAAGGCACCTACCAGTCTCCTTCCAGTGGTCACCTTCTCAGGGTTATCAAGTCTTCTAACCCTAGAACACTGCGAGACACGTTAAGGTGGTCACGCTGTCGGTACGAGTGTCCTTTGAGAGTCCGTTGATTACCCGCATCCCGCAGGCGTCCATTTGGCGCCCTATCGGAGTCCCGACTAGACAGCTTTAGGAGGGAAAAAGTGCACTCAGGAAAAGCGCGCGGGAAAACGATTTTGAAATGTAGGTAAACTAAGACGCACTGAAGCAACTACACACTCCATGCTGCGCACAAGCAAATGCTCAACTCGCGCAACTAGGTACTTACGTAACGATTGAAAAACAACAAAGTGTGAAATGCAAATTAAGTTATATTTGCATGAACAATGCATTAGAGAAGTTGCTCGCTTGGAAAACAACCTGCTAGTTCTACAGAGCGGATAGTTTCAAGATCTTTTGCGTGTTGTATCCAACAACGTATTTTGAGTACTACCAAAGATTCCCGGCTCCCAGGGAAACCTTTGCGCATGATTGCATCTAAAAGTGAATCTTCATGAAATTAAAATGTCACCGACAATAGCCCTGGCAAAATGTGCTTCAGCGATGCGGTACCGGTGGTTCAGGCCATGCCAATTGACCTTGCGTGCAAAATCGCTGGTCATGGCTGTAGTCATTACATTGCACGTTGCTTCTGCGAGTGTTCCCTGCCATCCGCGCGAAGTAGTTAACCTTCAGAATAAATTTCCTCAGAATAACAGCATTAGCATCTGTGCTATGATTTGCAGATTCTCCAGTTTCGCATTTCACGCAGTGATATCAGTTATCAAGCCCATTGGGAGAGACACTGGATATCTGTTGTATCGGAAGCTGATTGAATCTGAAGTGTTGTTATATCTAGGCGCATGGCGTGAACGTCTTCACGAGTACGCTGCGTTTCTCGCAGTAATTGCATCTGTACCGCCAAAACAATGATATATGTTATGTAAGAGTACGCTTGCCTTTGCAGTCACCTGCACAGCATTGCATAATACAGCTTTTAACAGGTGAGGTAGCGCGTATGGGCGAAATACTGAAATAGACAGAAATACCACGACTAGTACATAGTGGTGCTTGTTTCTATCAAAGATGTGTTTTCCATGGAGGACAAAGGGGTTCTCCGCGACTCTTCGACGTATAAATCAAGTCTCGGCGGTGGTGGTATTTAATATCCCGGGAATATGTGTGAACTATGTAGGGTCGCAGTTTTTCTGGCGTTTGGCAGTCGGGGAAAGTTGCTGTGTCAAAAAAATTACGGCTTAAATGATCGTAGATTGTTCGCTTTCCCGCTCGCTCCATGCGACATGTTGCGTCGCTGGAAGTTCGGAGCACACACCGATCACCTCCTCAAGGTGTTTTAGCCTTCGCGTAACCATCTGATAATGAAAAAAATTAGGTTAAAATGGTTCCTTACCGGTTCCTCGGTAGCATTGCACCTTGTATACATGCAAGGAAGTTGGTGCAGAAAGATTGTGCAGCAACAGACTTTGCAGCTGACGTGAAAATGACTTGGGCCACATCACCACCGTGTCGCTGCGCATCCATGACGCGTGGGCCACGGCCACCGTCGCATCATCGAATTCAATAACACGATACACGTGAATGGTAGCAAACAATGCAGCCAACAAACGGAAGCAGAACGCGAAGAACGTTTTAAAAAACCAAATAACCTCCATGTATGTAATATTGGATAACATACAATGCCATCTTCCCATGACAAGACACTTGCAAGTTACAGAGTTTGCGGAAATCCATTTTGCTGAAAGAGGACTTCCGGAGCATATATATATATATATGTATATATATAGGCGGGAGAGCCTATGGTGCGCTGAGGCTGGTGGTGGCTAGATCCTGACAGATGGTCTACCCACTGCTGCTACTGTTGCGCCATTTGCTCATGTCCTGGGCGCCTCCACGTGGCGACCGCTGGGTGGGAGTTGGGTTTCGCCCTTCTCCCTGCTAAGATCCAGGACACCAATCCGCATGAGTCGGCTAACTGACCATGTGATAGACCCGCTGCCTTTCGGGTGTTCATTTAATCGAAGGCTTTGGCTGAGGACCCGAGTCGTTCTCCTGTCAGGTGTGGGCGCCCTGCCAGTATCCTTGTCCATCCTCTTCGGAGGTTAGGAAGTGGTCGATGGCCCTCTTCCCGTAAAACCCAGCCATGGGAGACAACAGGTCTGAGACTGAGACTGTATTTAAGAGCAAGTAGAAAGGTTTCTGTACAACTCTATCGAATTACGAAAAATCAAAATTTACTTGTGAATTATCAGCAATTGTGTCTGGTCCGTTAATCGTTTATCCGTGTTCGGTTAGAAATTTGTACTAGCGTCATTATTTCCGGACATACATTGTCTTCTTTTGGCACTGTATGTGCATCGTTTCACAAAAGCACAGGTTTCCAAAATAATCGTCGATACGGGTTTTAAAACACGTCACAGAATCGGCCACTATTAATCCTTCTGGTAGTGTATTCCATAAGTTTACGATTCTTCGTTCGATACAAAGCTGATGTGATACTTTGTTCATGCTGGGGACCCTGAGTTTGTAACGATGTCCTCGGGTGTTACAGGGTTCTCGCAGGTGAAATATTGACGGCAGTATGGGGAAGTGATTCAAGTGTAGTACTCGATGGGTCATAATAAGATCAATTCTTACTCGGCGATAGGATAGTGTGTAGAGTCCGAGTTTTTCACAACGCTTTTCATATGGAAGCTTTCGTAGACTTGGTATCATTCTAGTTGCGATATGCTGTATTTTCTCAAGTCTTTCAGTTTCCCATTGGGTTATCGGATGGTAAGCTGGGGTTATAATCTCACAGCTCGATTGGCGTAGAGCACGAGGGCCACACATTGTCTCTGACGGTGGGAGCACACCTCCGGGTGTTCAATGGTTTGCTACTGCCCGCCTCAAGCCAGGCAGCCCCTGGTCAAATTGGTGCAAACCCGCCAAAAACACACCTGCGTCTGGCCGTGGTCGCAGGTGCGTATCCAATTACGGTCGCAAAACATATGATAATTGTTCCAGAACCTCAAAGGCTGCGTGTGACGGCCGTCAAGCAGATCCAAATCTGTCTCTAATCACATTCCCGAGCTGGATCTGCTCTCCACTGCCTTGTGGGTCAGGCTATTGAGCCAAAGGCTCCGGGTGGAGTCCCTCAAGCAAACCTCCGAAGCACAACGACCATCTCGCGTGCGATTGCCCACCAATGCAATCGTATGCCTGCGCGCAAAGCACTCAGCATCGGGTGCTGGAACGTGCGCACACTACTGGACCGGAACTCCAGCGAGCGCCCGGAGCGACGCACTGCACTGGTCGCAATGGAGCTGGCGCGCTACCACATCGATATTGCGGCGCTCAGTGAAACTCGGCTCGCTGAGCAAGGTAAGTTACATGAAGCAGGTGCTGGCTACACATTCTACTGGGTGGGCAATGCCGCCTCAGCACCACGTGATCATGGGGTCGGATTTGCAATATCCGACCACCTGAATGGCCAGCTGGTGGGTGAACCAACGGGCATCAGCGCGCGTCTAATGACTGTTCGCCTACGACTCGGAAGAGGTAAGTTTGCTACTTTTATAAGCACGTACGGTCCGACCATGTGTTATCCTGATGACACGCGTGTTCAGTTCTACAATGAGCTATCCTCCGTGATACGGTCTGTGCCGAGGAGCGACCAACTATTTCTGCTGGGTGACTTCAACGCGCGCGTTGGGCGTGATGCATCAGCGTGGACAGATGTTATCGGTGCGCATGGCATTGGTTCAGCGAATGCGAACGGTGACAGGCTGCTCTCACTGTGTGCCACTCACGGCCTGACGATCACGAACACTCGGTTTGCACTGAGTGCGAGTGATATAGCAACTTGGACGCACCCACGGAGTGGTCACGCTCACCTGCTCGACTATGTCATCGTACGTCAGCGTGATATGCGTGAAGTGCGCATGACACGTGTACTGCGTGGAGCTGAGTGTGGCACTGATCACAAATTCG
>OX104064.1:118156282-118205771 GCA_944474145.2 Dicrocoelium dendriticum
TCGTTATAGCGGTCTTCGGAATATCGTCGGGAACAACCGGAATTTGGTAGTATGCACGCACCAAGTCAATCTTAGAGAAAACTGTTCTTCCATGTAAACCAGTTGAAAAATCATGGATGTGCGGAATCGGATACCTATCGGGGACGGTGGAATTGTTTAGTGCGCGATAATCTCCGCAAGGTCTCCAGTCGCCACTGGACTTTTTGGGAATCATATGAAGCGGGGAGGACCATGGGCTATTGGAAGGACGAACGATACCGAGACGAAGCATATGTTGGAACTCTGCCTTGGCAGTAGCGAGCTTGTCTGGAGGTAATCATCGAGGTCGGGCGGTTACTGGCGGCGCATGTGTTAAGATGTGGTGCGTAACTTCGTGCTTAGGCTCAGGCAAGTCATTAGACGATTGATAAAGAGCAGGAAACAGCAGTAATAGTTTGGTAAACACACTGTCGGCGAGCAATGCCAAGCGAAGACCGATCGAAGTGACTTTACCCGAAACGGACAAGGATGTCAAACTATCGCATAGTATACGGTTACGCAGGTCCACGATCAAGCCAAACTTGGTAAGGAAATCAACACCAAGGATGGGGCGTTGGACGTCAGCGATGAGGAAAACAAAGGGAAAACTTCGACGAAGACCAAAATTGAGAGTCAACATTTTCTGGCCGTATGTATGGATCTTGGTATTATTCGCCGCCTGCAATGTCAGTCCGGTTGGAAGTAGGTTGCGTTTTTCTGCAGAACGAGGAATAACGCTGACCTCAGTACCGGTGTCAACCAAGAAGTTCAAATTGGTTGAGGAATCGTAGACGTAAAGTAGGCGACTGTAAGATTGGCCAGACGCAGCCGTCGCCATCACTGGCTGGCGTGGAGATTTCCCTGCTGCGTTTTGTGGAATGACTTCGGATGGTTACAACCAGGTCGACCATTCTTTGCATCATCGCCAAAACGGTGGTGGTACCAAAAGAAATGACGTTTCAAACTCTTGGCGGGACTACGCCTACTTCGAGAGGAGCGTCTAGGGATTCTACCACGGTAGCGATTAATGCTCGAGATGGCGAGCTCCAGCTTCGATAATCTCTTAGAAATGGTTTCTATCGGGTCAGTCTGAAGATCGGCGTTAGCGGTCGACTCAACTGCGTGACATGCTGCGGGTTTATGAAAGTACTCATGAACTTTGTCTGCTGTTTCAGCCAGCTTGTCCAAAGACAAATCATCTGCGAAGACGGCGAGAAGAGCTGAGGTGTTTGATGGAAGACATTTCGTCCAGAGCTGTTGCAGAATCGTGTCATCGACCTTAGAGAAACCGACCAACGTACGCATGTGCCTGAGAAGTTGTGACGGCGTGCGATCGCCTAGTTCAAGACCGGAAAGTAATTGTCGAAGTCTAGCTTCGTCGCAGGTCGTGGTGCGCTTTAATACGGTGGCTTTGAGTTTATCGTAAGGTGCGTCAGCCGGAATCGGATCGGGCAAATCTATAAGGTCAGTTGCGATGTGGGTAGGAAGCTGGGCGTCTAATCAGCTTCCGGACAGTAACCAGGCGGAAGTAGCTTCGTTAAGCACATCTAAAACTACTGGAGGTCAACCCACATGCGATCGGCAGGAAGGACAGCAGTGGGTCCAGCCGCGTTGCGGAATATAACGCTACTACCCGTGAAAGAAACACCACAATGGGTGTATTTCCCCTACGCGTCTTTGATTCGGCATTTGGAGCTGGTGGTCCATCGCAATGAGGCTAGACCTTACCGTGGTGCGATGGTTTGCGTGCCTCAGAGATCCATTAAGCTATGCTGGGTGGTGCTTTTTTTGCACCTTCAGAGCCACTCATACCAGATTGGTCAATGGTTAGAGGCCAGACAAACAGCCTCCTGGTCCTCCAGGTTGGGGGTTGGAATGGGGGTGGCTCCTCATTTCATAAAACGGGCTCTGTGTCCAGTGCCAAAACCCGCTGCCTTGCGGTAAGGTTTTTGAACCAAAGGCTTTGGTTGAGAACCCTAATCGTTCTCCTGTCTAGGCCTGGGCAACCTGACAGTATTCTGCCCACGCAATACAATGAACTCTTCATCAAACAACTTCTTGATCCTCCGGCCGTCGCAGAGGATAATAAACGGCGCCCTATCTGCTGCATCGAGCAGGGTGGATAGGGGAATGAATGCTACTGGTCAGGATTTCCCGTCTTCTTATTCCCCTTCTTACTCTTCTTCATCCTTATCGTCCCGCTCGCACTTTGCTTTTATCCCCCCATTTTCAATCCCCCAATTCTTGGCCCTTCCCCAGCTTACTTCAATAGTCGCTTGTCTTCTAATTTCAAATCACACACAATCGCAGGGCCTCGCTCCAATCCAGTTGACAAGTCCATGTTCAACCAAGCGGACAACGTCAGTTCATCCGTTTCCCTTTGGAGTCCTCGTGTCTCGCTAAGACTGGAATGCCTCAACGTGCGCACTTTGCTGCAGATTGGCCAACAGACAGCACTTGCCCGCACAATAGAGACCCTATTGATCGATATTTGCTCTTTATCAGAAACCCGTGTGCAAGATTCGAGCTCCGTGCTTACCCTGAGATCCCCTACATGCGACACTGGCGGCACATTCTCATTGCGCCTGTCTGGCGATGATGCAGCTTCAAATACCGGTCAAGCTGGCGTCGGCATTGTTTTGAGTCCCCGGGCTGAAGCTGCCCTGATTGATTGGATCCCAGTAAACAGTAGGATGTGCGCCGTTAGATTAGCTGGTTCGTTCCATGCTACGAAGTCGCGCGGGGACAAATGGTGCCTGTTTGTCATTGCGGCCTACGTCCCTACAAACTGTAGCACTGATTCGGTAAAGAGGGAGAGAAGGGACTACTGAAAACCTTAATGCCCTAAGCAAACATTCATGGTTGTATGGCAGCGAAGCATCAGTCAAATGGCTGATGTACTGCTGTTGATGATGGTGATGATGATGATGATGATGATGACTGATTCGGTAAAAGATGATTTCTACCAGCAATTTCACTACTTGCTTCGTTACAGAAGAAGCACGGATACTGTGGTGCTGGCTGGCGATCTAAACGCGCTAGTCGGAAAATTGTCCTCTGATGAGCTTCATCTGGGCGGCCAACATGGTGTAGGCTCCCGTAATGATAATAGTGAGCGATTGCTACAGCTGTGTGAAGATGCACGCCTCTTTCTCGCGAGCACTAACTTTCGACACAGCACCCGCAGAAGTGTGACTTGGTGGCCACCTGGCTCGGGCCAGCCATGGACGCAAATCCATCATATCGCGATCAGTTACCGCTGGAGAGGCTGTGTCCAAAACTGTCGCTCGATTTGGAGCACGAGCGTGGACTCTGATCACGCACTTATGTGTGCCGACCTGCGGGTGCGTTTCGGTGGACGTCCGCAACGTCGATGTGAACGGATTGAACACCAGCCAGCTGGCGAAGCCAGATGTTCTGAATGTGTACCAAAGTGCGCTGACATCTGGGCTGAGTAAGCGCCCACTAAACACCGTTGAAGATCACTGGTCGCATACTCGTCAAGCGTTGCTGTTAGCAGGCATGTCTTCATGTGGCAAAGCAAATTGCAAACCGGAAATTGGGTCTCTACACAGTCTCTGGAACTTATGGATGCTCGCCGACGTATTCCGGCTGGAAGCGAATACAATGAGGCTCGCAAAAATCTCAGGGCAAAACTACGTGCTAGCCTAAAGAAGGACCGCGAAACCTGGTGGTCTCATCGTGCCTCTGAGATGGAAACAGCCGCTGCCATTGGTAATCATCGTAAGTTATTCCGTCTGATACGGGAAACAGGCAGCAGGAGACCTGGTGTTAGCGAGACCATACGCGACGAGAGTGGGCAGCCGATCCACAGCCTGTCAAAACGCTTGGAGCGTTGGGCTGAACACTTTGCAAGGCAATTTAACCAACCTGAGTTATCACTTTCTTTTCGGGCATTGAGCGCCCTTCTCCTTGGGCCGTCTCCTTGGATCCGCCCTCACGCGCAGAAGTCGAACATGAGATGAGGCTGTTGAAATTGCATAAGGCCAAAGGGCAGATAGAATTCCCCAGCCCTCTTCAAATTCGGGGGACCTGCTCTAATAGATGATTTACACGAGTTGCTAGTGAAACTTTGGGAGCAGGAGACAGTCCCGACAGACTGGAACCGCTCCGTCATTGTCCCAATTTTCAACGGAGGCTCCCGTTCGGAATGCGGCAATCATAGAGGGATCAGTCTGATTTCGATTGCCTCTAAATTGCTTGCCTCTGTCATTCTCCACAGACTGACTGGCACTCGTGAAAGCCAGATTCGTGAAGAGCAAGCCGGATTTCGTCGAGGTCGGGGCTGCATCGACCACATCTTCACATTGCGTCAAGTGTTGGAGCACCGCCATGTTTATTGGCAACACCGTTGTCGTGTTTCTTGACAAATAAAAGATGCCTTCGACTCAGTCGATCGATGTGCCCTTTGGACTGTCTGCTGAGGAATGGTGTGCCTGATAAATATGTAAACATTATCAAAGCGCTGTACGCACATAGTTCGGGCAGGGTGAGGGTTTATGGCAAACTGCCGCCACCCTTCAGTATCACCAGCGGTGTGAGACAAGGATGCCCGCTGTCACCTTTCCTCTTCAACTTCGCTATTGATGAAGTCATGGAAACAGCGTTCGCTGGACACGACCTAGAAGGTGTGGAGCTACTTCCTGGTGAGCGACTTCTTGACTTGGAGTATGCGGACGATATTGCCCTAATCTGTGACAGCTCCCAAACATGCCAAACAGCACTGGACCGATTAGCACTGGCTGTCAATCGTTTTGGGCTATGCTTTGCTCCATCGAAATGCAAAGCACTTCTCCAAGATTGGCAGGGACCCAACCCTGCGCTAACGCTTGGTGGTGATCTGCTAGAAGTCGTTCAGGAATTCAAGTACCTGGGCAGCTATATAAGCGCCCGTGGGATTGAAGATGAGGTCACAGACCGTATAGCGAAAGCTCGAGGTGCTTTTGCCAATCTCCTCCACCTGTGGCGCCGTCGACACAACATTCTCTCTCTGAGGGGCAGAGTTTACAATGCGGCCGTGCATTCAACCCTCCTATATGGTTGTGAAACCTGGCCCATCAGGTCGACAGACATAAAGAGCTCGTCATATTCGATCATCGCTGCCTTCGCAGCTTAGCTCATGTCTGGTGGGAACACCGCGTGAGCAATGAGCGTGTTCGACGTCGCGTATTTGGTGCAGGAAGAGCGAGTGAACCGCTCAGCACCATTATATCACGCACCAGGCTCCGATGGCTGGGCCACGTGTTGCGCATGCCAGCACACCGACTCCCGCGACGTGCATTGTTTGCGCGCTGTGGGTGCGGTTGGAAGAGGAGGAGGGGAGGCCAAGTGATGACTTGGTCGAGAGAAATGAAAACCCCTCACTTCGAAGTTGGCGTCGGTTGGTGCATCCCGACTGCCTGGCTGGGGTCCTAAGGACGGTGAACACGTTTGGTTGGACACACTTGCTGATATGGCTTGGAGCCGGCCCCAATGGCGTTTTGTGTTGTGAGTTCCTTTGTCCATCCTCCCTCCTGTTAGCATCCCCCTCAATCACGATCTCACTTGTTAGGCATAATATGACTCTCTTTTACGGCAGCCAGCTGTTAGCTCTCCGGAACGATGTCCATCCGTTACTGGGGACTCAGCGGGCGTGCCACTGTTTGTTTTCCTTTTCTAATCTTTTGTATTGCGGCACAATAGCTGAGGCGTTTTCCACCTCCAGCCAACGTGTAATGATGATGACGATGATGATGATGATGATGATGATGATGTTGCTGCTGCTGCTGCTGCTGCTGCTGATGATGATGATGGTGGTGGTGATGATGATGATGATGATGATGATGATGATGATGATGATGATGATGATGATGATGATGATGAGATGATGATGATGATGATGATGATGATGATGATGATGATGATGATGATGATGATGATGATGATGATGATGATGATGATGATGATGATGATGATGATGATGATGATGATGATGATGATGATGATGATGATGATGAGGATGATGATGATGATGATGATGATGATGATGATGATGATGATGATGATGATGATGATGATGATGATGATGATGATGATGATGATGATGATGATGATGATGATGATGATGATGATGATGATGATGATGATGATGATGATGATGATGAGATGATGATGATGATAAGTCTCGAGCCAAGCACAAGACCAGTCGCGTGGACTCCAGTCCGGAAGGCAAGACGGACCAACGGCACCAAGTTTGTTTGCCAATGACTTCATTTCCCGCTGCCAAGTCAACTTCTGTCCACCTCTAGCCTTGCGATTCCCTACACCTGGCAGACTGACCAAGGCCCTCCTAGGTAAGAGGTGACCAGGCATAAGTAGCACGTGCCCTAACCAACGCAACTTATTCACTGCTATCTGTCGTTCTAAGGAACTAGTTTGGTTATCACTGCCTAGTACTCGCTTAAGCACATCATCGTCGCGGATACGCTGGTGTCATTCGACACCAGCAATGCTCCGCAGACAATGATGATCGAAGAATTGAAGACGCCATAGATCTTCAGACCGAAGGGGCCAAGTCTCACTACCATAGAGCAGGACGGCCCTCACTGTGCCCTTGTATACACAGCCATTCAGGCAGAAGAATCCCTTCTGACTCTAACGATGCCGCAAGTTCTAGAAGGTAGTTCTGGCCTTTGCAATGCGTGAGCTGACGTCAGTTGCTATGTGCCCATCGCTGCTGATGCAGCAGTCCAGATAAGTGAATCGATCAACCATCTCGAGTTCTTCGTTAGCAAGAATCAAGGGGTTATAAAGTGGCTGGTGATCCTGCAGCAACACTTTGCACTTTGAAGAGGCAAAGCGCATACCAAACAATGGGACTTCTCTAGACAGACTATCAGGTTCGATTGTGCTGCCTAAACGTCGTTAAACAACAAGGCGATATAGTCGGCATAAGCAAGATAAACTAACTTTTCACCAGGCAGGAGCTTGACACCTACATTGTGAGATTCCTCAGAGGAACACTTCGTGATAGAGTACACGACGACATTGAAGAAAACGGGGATATCGGACAGTCCTGACGAATGTCACTTGTCGTCGAAAAACTATCCGACAGGTCCCCGTAGACCCTGAGGCAGCCTGTAGTGTTCGAGTATAGAGCATGTACGATGTTCAAATATTTGGTGGGAACACCTTTCCGCGAAAGTATTTCGAACAGAACCGATCGATCGACTGAATCGAATGCACTCTTGAAATCGAAGATCAGCTATTGTCAGTCTGCGGTATGTGTGGCGCTGCTCTAACACCTGCCGCAGAGTAAGTACATGGTATATACAGTCAGCCGGTGGCCGAGTGGTCTGCACGTTTGGTTTGCAACCATGAGGTCACCGGTTCGAATCCGCGTAGGGGTGGGCGTCCTCGCGGTATACTCAGCCCGCGCGCGACTGGTGGTGGTCGCGCGGCAGCGAAGCGCCGTTACAGCGTACATCTGACACATTATTATTATTATTTATATACAGCCACGCCCTGGGCGGAAACCTGCTTGCTCTTCCATAATCCCAGATTTTCGTTCACCAGTGAGGTGACGAACGAGAACTGAGTCCAGTACTTTTGTGACAACTGGCGTTAGATTAATACCCCTGTGGTTAGCACAGTAGGTGCAACTGCCCTTCCTGTGTATTGCCACTCTAGTTAGCCGTGACGCTATCTCCTTTCCTATATATTCGAAGTGGGAGTCCAGTGCTTTGCGGAGGACCTCACTTCCATCTTTAAATAGTGCAGGTGGGAGAGAACCAGGACCAGCAGCACGAAAAAGATTGAGAGCTGTGATCACGTCTTGGACGTCAACCTAAAATGGAGCCTTCAAATAACAATGCGCCAACTAGTCTTCAATGCAGTACGCAGTCTATCCGGTCTCGGCATACGTGCATCGCAGGGGCTCATTACTGAAGGCCCCATAAAACCTAATTTCAACGTCACATATTTCAAGTGTCAGCGCGCTAAGGTATACAGGCACACCAAAAGCCCCTCGGCGTCTTTCCTGCACCTGACGCTCATTTTGAGCAAGCGCACGTTGAGCTGATCAAGCCAATGATTCCATACAAGGCGTACGTGTACCTCTTCACATGTACAGTTGGTTAGTAAAGACGTTATTACGCCAACATGAGCTAGCGAACCGCTTCTGTTCGAACCACATGCTTCTATACGAACCCGTGAATAAAATTCGTAAGGTGAAGCGCGGAATCCCACCACTCACTACGATTGGAGAGTATACACACACAGAAAAAGAGGCGGCCAAAGCCTTAAGGGATCAGTACTAACCTACTTTTCAAAACGTACAAGCCTCGAAGATTATAACTGGTTCTGTCAATGCACAATCAGTATTACCCAGCATAATATTCACTGCGTACACACAGATCGCTTGGAGTGGATACTAGTTACCCTCAAGCACCACAAGTAGCAACCAAGCCTAGGGCCCAGCGTCTTGGTGGATTCTTTTAGCGTTGTCAAGAGAAAAACATAGTTTCGTTAAAGGGGTATTAGAAATCCTTCACCAGCGAAGAAGTCGATCTGATCCTGCCAATTACCGTCCGTGAACCATTCTCTCTGTTCCCGCCAAGGTCAAGAAAGTGACCATCGCGGACGTGGAAAGCTGCGGCACCATTGCGCCGGTGCAACATGAGTTTGGTCAACATCGATCATGTAGCACGAATCTGCTGATAGGACGTGATAGCTGGAGCGAAACGGTCGACGAGGGGACAGGAACCGATGCTATCAACATGAACTAATCGCAAGCTTTGATCCTCGAATAGTCCTGCACAAACTGCGGCCATATGGCGTCGAAGATCCAGTATTAAGATGGATTGGTAGCTTTAGCCGCGAGTGGCAACCGGATGTTAGAGTCCGAACATTTCTGTCCAACCCAATTTGATCGGAGTACCTTGTACCGCAGGGTTCGGCACTTGGGTCTCGCTCTTTCTTAGTTCTCATCAACGATCTAACGAGAGCTATGGCGCCAACATTTTTACTTTGCGAATGACGTTAAAATTTGGCAAGCAATCAAGGAACGGAGAACCACGGGACCCTCTATTACGACGTCGATGGGGCCTAGCATCGGTCCTTGAGGAATGCACTGCCATTCAATCTGCACAAACGCAGCGTCCTCCACACTCACCATCGACAGGCCTACATATACAAAGTAGGGGCGCACTATCTGTATGTAAGCTCTTAGGAACGTGATCTCCATGTGCTGGTAAAGGTTTACCTCGGTTGTTCCAGACAGTCAGGATTACCGTCAGAAAGTGGTAACCAGTATGTTGGTCACATGCGGAGGGTATTCGGGGTCTAGATTCCTTTTTCTCCTCTCTGATGTGCAATGTCTACCGCGTCCCCACGTCGAATACGCAAACTAGGCTTGACATGCTTGGCTAAAGCGCGACCTTGCAGCGTTCGAAACCCCCCAACTTAGAGCAACCAAAGTTGTCAAGGGATTGCGCAACCTTCCGTACCAGCAACGACTGCAGACACTCGGAGTGTTCAATGGATGCTACCGGCAGCTATATGTAGACCTCATATTAGTCTACCAGATACTGAGCGACCCCGATGACGTATGCTGCCGCCTTTCGAAGCTCGGCCCGAGCACCAAACTCATAGACAATAGCCTGAAACTGAGTTAACAGCACAGTCTCGATGGTCGACGAAATTACTTCTCTCTCCGTGCCTGCCAACCGTGGCACGCTTTTACAAACTCAGTTGTATATGCCCCCACTTTAAGCGTTCTCAAAAACGATTGGATCTGGAAGTGAAGGCTCTACCCTTTGTTACTTGAAGGGATATTCTGGATTTATTCTGGCTAACTAGCCACTTTGGATTATGGTCCACAGTGATACACATCAATTTGTGCAGAGGGATGAACAATCGGCTTGTGACTTGCTAGGTGTATTAACCCCGACAACTCTGTGTGGTTTTGACTTCACAGGCGCACACCCATAATCATTATCTTTTTGCGCAATTAATCTATCGTTTGACCATGTGTATTTTATTTGTTTCATCTGTGTGCTATTTGGATTTTAATTTCTTCTATTACCAACCTACGGGACATGTTAAACCTGTGCATTTTTATCCGTCATAAACGATTGTTCCATTGTACACTTCGGAGGAAATAACTTTGAAGTTTTATTACCACGTATGACCATACCACGTGCTATCTTAATGACGCAAAGGTTATGTTTTAATCTCATTACTCCTCTGTGATACGGTCCGAAGCAATGAGCCATCAGCTATTTCCGCTTGCTTACTGCAGTGGTCCCCAACTCCCGGGCCGCGGATCGGTAACAGTCTGCCCAAAGAAAATGGAACAGCAGCCCATTTGTCAGCCATCCAGACGAATCTAGCACGTCTGTGTAATAATGAGTTCAACTGCTGGTGATTGCAAATGACAGTGTCCTTAAAACTACCTTCGAGAAAAAAAACTGCCGGCATACTTGATTTAAGTCATGGCACTTAAATCTTTTTGTCATTTCCGACATCGTATCTGTGTGCCGCGGGGTTTTCGGCAGTGACAGCAATCAAAATAAAACAACCAAATAAACTGAACATAAGCAGCACACTTTGGGTGTCATTGTCTGCTATTACCCTCATATGGAACCGCCCCGTTGCAGAGAAACAAGCTCAGGGTTCTCATTGGTTTAGCGTTAGGTTGAGTTAACATATTAAAGCACTTTATATTCATTTTGGGGTAACTGTATTTTCCAGTTAAGGCATAGTTAAGTAGAAATAAATTAAAATTATTAAATCAAATCAACCTAAATTATAAACAAACAATCTCCCCCTCAGCGGGCCGCGGTAACTTTATCAAACATTGAACGATCCGCGGCGAAAAAGGTTAGGCTACACTGGGTTATTGCAACGCGCGCGTTGGGTGTGATATCGCGGTACGGGCACACGTAATGAGCCGTTTGGTATCGCAGTCAATGGGAACAGTGACCACCAACTTTCACTGTTCACCACTCGCAGTCTGATGAGCACGAATATCCGCTTTGCACTAGGTAGGAATGATACTGCCACTTGGGCTTAGCCACGGAGTGGTCACGCTCACCTGCTGGACCATGTCGCTGTAAGCCAGCTTGACATATGTAGAGCGCGTGTGACACGCGTTCTGTGAGAAGGTGAGTGTGCCACTGACCACCATTTGGTGCGGACTAAACTGTAATGTGTTTTGGTAAATTTTGTTGACAGCCTTCTGCAAAACAGCGAAAATTCTATGTACCTTCCCTGGGTAGTACTGAGAAGAGGATGGAACTGCAGAAGGCGATGGCTACTCGCATTGGCGATGTAGAGTCTGTCGCATCAATGAGCGACCTGTGTCATCATATCCGTGAATAGCTGAAGGCTGCTGCCGAACCATCCATCGGGCTCACAAATTGTTGGCGGCCCGATTGCTTTGAGGACAAAAGTGCAACCATCGGCGCATTGGTGAGGCGAAGAATACAGCATTCGCTGCACAGTTGGACGACCCTACCGACTCTGAGGTGAGTCATTTAGGCCAAATTCATTGGCAACTGACCCAATAGCTCCGTCGAGTCAAGAATGTATGGTGGAAGGAGAAAGCGAAGCGGATATAATGCTATGCTGAACGCCGCCAACATGGGTTTTAACGCCCTGAAGGCCGGTTATGGTCCCAGGTTACAGTTGATGAGGACGATGATGTATGCTACTTCAGATGCTGCCAGCGGAAATAATGCAGATCTGGTGAACACACTGGAGCAATAGTTTAAATGCTGAATGGACTATGTTGCACGGACTGCAGCAACATGAAATGAAAATGTGTTTTGCGAGCACAGAGACACTGAATGAGGCGCAGAAAGTACCTGTTCAGCTGTGAAACGGCAAGTGCACTGAAGCCGGCGGCATGCAGCCAGAAGTGTTAAAACACGAAGGACCCCCGAGCTGAACCGTTTCGTTGCAAACGTTTCATCACCAATGGTGGTGACTTCTTCAGTGCGTTATAAGCAAACTGAGTTGTTTTGTCGATTCTTACCGATGAGCGAGTGACATTTGAACTTACTCGCTTCGATTCAGGTCCCGTGACCATTGCTAGTTCCCAGTTCGAGCGCCGCCTCTTTCCGACTCATGTGCCAGATGATCCACGTAAACTCTTTTCTCGCAGCTGCCTGTATATCGGATCTAAATCGATGAGTTGGTTTTTTGAACTGACTGTGGAAAACCAGGCTTCAAGGAATTCCCTCCCTTTCTTGGTCTCTCCTTGCCCTAGTATCGCCGTTTTCTCCCAATCAAACATGTGCCCTTCTTCATCAACGTGTGTCGAGACCAAGGATGATGGGTAATGGTTTCGACACGCTCGTTTGTGTTTTTGTAGCCTTGTAGACAATTTTCTTCCCGTTTGTCCCACGTAGTTCTTATCACAATTTGTACACTGTATCCTGTAAATAACGCTCCGACGTTTGTGTGCTCTCGTATTCCCTTTCGGTCTAGACAGGGTTCCTTTCAGAGTGTTGGTGGGTATGTGAGCCAATAACAGTTGGTGAGGCTTGAGGAGTCTAGCAGTCAGTTCCGATACGTTTTTGATGTATGGTAAAGCGATCCGTTTCGTTGTTGTTGGTTCAGGTGTGGTGTTTGTACTCTTGTGGTTCATGTATCTTCGGATGAAGCTGCGTGGATATCCGTTGCGCATGAAGGATGCAACGAAACGGCTCAGCTCGTAGAACAGAACAAAATCTGAACAGATCACCCGAGCTACAAGTATTCCGATTTATTGCTGACAAAGGACCCCTGTTGATACGTGCGATGCATCAGTTGGTGGAGGGCGTGTGGTTTGAAGAAGAGGTGTTAGTTAAGTTACAGGATAAGCTGATGCTATTATTGTACAAAGTCTACGGAAGCAAGCAACGCGCCACGAAATATTGTAGTATTAACTTCATAGGCTGCGCTGGTCAATTGATCGCACGAATCCTGCTCAACCGACTTGTCATTTAGGTAGTTGAACCGCACATGGCGGATGAGCAGTGCATATTCCGTTCGGGCGGCAGCAACATAAATATGGTGTTCACAGCCCTTCAGTTACAGGATAAATGCGGAAGGCGGCGGCAGCCATTTTCTTCGTTGTTTGTAAACTTCATTAATTCCGTTGATGCGGTGAACCGCGAAGCGCTGTGGCTGGTGCTTGTTCGTTTTCCTTGCCCGAGTAATCTTGTTAGTTTACTTGAATGTCTGAACAGCGACACGCTTATGACGGTACATTGTTTGTTATAAGACTGTGAATATACGGTGCTGTGTAGGCGATATTGAAACTATGTGGAAAAACTCCGGATGACTTTGCTGTTATCTTTGGTGTGATGCAAGGCTCTGTTCTGGCCTCTACATGCTGCGATGTCATGTGATTTCAGTGTTTGTGAATACGGTGTCCATGGAGAACCGCAGTTGTTGGATTTATGAACATCCGTCGTTTCGGGACGAGAACCCGAGTGTGTGAGAAAACCATTCGTATGTCGCTGTTTGTCGACGACTGTGCGCTGTTTATACCCAGCGCGGATGAGTTGCATTACCTGACTAGTGCTCTGGCTTCGACAGCGGCCAAGTTCTGGCTTGCCATCTGCGTAATCAAAACTGCCTTTTTCAGTTCTTCACCAGAAGCGCAAACAAGTGTCTTTGCGCAAAGTCATTGCTTATGACGTATTGGAGAAAACATGGAGTTCTGCTACCTTGGGAGCATAATATCAAACAACCTACTGGTGACAAGCGCGCTGCACGCCCGCATAATGAAGGGGATTGCTGCATTCCACAAAGTGGAATATCGTGTGTGGAGGGATCAACAGCTTATATTTGCGTTGGTGCTAAATGTATACCATAGATGGAGTTGTCAGATCTCCTGTACGGCAGCGAAACCTGGGCCATTTGCCGAAAGGATACAACGGTTCCATCAACACTGACTGACACACATGATGGGAACCGCGACGATCGCATAGGAAATGTGCACCACAGTCATAGATTTTAGAGTGTGCCTCCTCACTTAGCATGGTCATCATACACACATTTGAACCGGATTAATTTCCACGTATGCAGGGAACACATTTTACAGAATTATTTTCTACAAAAGTGATTTGTGTTACCCAAGTAGTTTTAGCATGCTTCGTGCCCATATCCAGACGCGCTGCCTTGTCTTTTCATAATTCGGACTGCTTCGAGACCGCGATTGACAAAAGCTTTTCCGCGTTATCTGGTGGTCTTAGAAGTACTCCTACATGAGCATTTCTAAAAGATGCGACTAAATTTATGGGTTCGATTGCATACGCCCATTGCCGACACTTAGTCGTTAACACCCATTCACCACAGGTCAAGTTGAACAGCTGAGTACAATAAGAACCGTCGTCCCTAAATAGGGCAGCCATACTGCGTGTATGTGTCCCTGCAGTGACACACTCACCTATGATAACTGACGCCGACCGTGCGGCTGGAACAAATAACGGGAGAGTATTCGACCTCTACTTCGCGCAACTAGCCAAGTGCAGGTTTCGAGTGCAAAGTGGCCGTCACTGAACCTGACTTTACTCAGCGGCAAATGTGACAAACCGAAATGTGCACGAGGAGTTAGAAGAGAGATCACTCGTTCAAATGTTGCTCTTACGTTCCATCCCAGGGGTGGTGGTGCAAAGCAACCAGAATGTAAGCGACATCAATCTAACTGATGCGCTCTAGTTTTGTGAAACATGTAGAGTAATTCTACTGGTAAAGCGTGCAATGGTGCTCAGGAAAAAGTGTGAAAAAGATGGCTGCAACAGTCCAGCGGATGGCTCGGTTCAGGAATTTGCTAGTGGAATCTAATGAGACTGAATTTGGTCTACAGCAAACCAGTCTTAGCTCTGTCCCTCAATTGAAGGGAAAAATCAGTCTCGCTAACCGCTCCACGTCATCCGCTCCACCTACGCCGACACTTCGTAACCCTCTAAGTTGACAATTCACATTCAGTGTGTGCTTTTTAAACGCGCCTGACAATTCGGTCTCAAAACCGGCTGCCCAGAGCCGAGTAACATATGCATCGGTCACCTCGGTAAAATCGCCGGAAGCGACACTTTACGGCTATTTTCTGAACCAAGCACGAGTTTGCACGATATTCTTAATGCTTGCTAAATAATCCTTTTCCAGCCGCATCTCTCAAATCGACCTTGGCTAGAAAGAAACACCATGCGTTAGCTATCGCGTGCACTAACATTCTTGAGTCAAAAGCTGGCTCAATAAAGCAACTTGCTAGTTGCTCGTAACTAGTGGAATGCCAGCGCGATACAATTAGTATTCGAGTTGACCCCGCTATGCTGAGACGTGCAGCACGTCACCCAACATCGGTTCATTAGGGTGAACCTCGCTTTTGTCGAGTAACATTGAATTCAACAGAGTACACCCTACGCTTAGCAGCTGGTCTCCGCATTTCATCGGGTGGAGTACCCATACTATGCGATGTTCCTTGGAAAAGGTGGTCAAAGGAAAAGGGCAACCATGGCAGACCTACTACAAACGAAAGCAAGAAAACCATAAATTTTCATGGTGTTCCTGAACTACCGGATTCTCCTGAACATGAAGCGCAGGCTCATGAAAGAGAGCCATAGTGATACGTCCGCGAAGCGCTCACTAGATGATGGCATTGCAAAATCGTTGACTAGAATTTCTTCAACACCAAACTAATAGGATTGTATCTGAAGTTACTGAAAGTGACCCTGCATTCCGAAGGAATGACAGAAATCCTATCGAATAACCAGATGAAGTGTTGCTTCATGTTACTGATTTGGCTGAAGATAGCAAGCGCACGTCCGCGTGATCAACAATAAGTTGAAACGTGCAACCTAAGTAAAGCCTTTGTCTCTACAGTCCTGCAGAGTGGTAGACACAATAGCAATCATAATACCTGACCGAACAGAGGACGCACGAGAGAACCTCACGACCTGGAACTCGATACTACCATGCAACCTGACGAATACAATAACCAACAACCCAAGCAAAATCGATTAGCAGCCAACCGCCGGAATGTCGACTTAAAACTTAACACGAATTTGACGTCCACTAAAACGCTCTTAACCTCCAAAACACTATCCGGATTATGTACTAACGCCCAAGGCCTTCTTAGCAAGTTGGCCGAACTTAGAGAACTCTCGGAGACACAATCGCGGGATCTCCTTTTGAATACGGAGATCTGCTTAGGACTTGAGATGGCTGATTCTGAGGAAGAATAGAGCTGGAAGGGGTGGTGATGCAATTACTTATTAAATAGCTAAACCCAGATGTGAACTTGTTGATCACCCAGAAATCCGTGCCCCTGCTTCCATTTGTTACCGGCTATGTTTCGAAGCGAAGGCACGTGTCTTGTAGCCGTAATTTACCGTCCACCCAACTCTATATGTGAAATGGACTCCAAACTTAACCATATTCTTCAAGTTGCTTTGAACCAGTCATACCTTATAATTCTCATCGTATGCGAATTAGGGTGCACGACTTGGAAGTAACGGCAACCGATAGCAGGCAGTTTAAAGCCTGTTTGCAAGAACTAATTTCCAGCTATCTTCTATACGGCCATGTGACCTCTCCCACCAGATTTCGAAGCGCGAACAGGCCATCAACACTTGATTTTGTGCATACCAACGAAGAACCCATGGTCGACGGAATAATTACAAGCACAACACTGAGTCGCATTGACCATGTCACTCTACTCTTTAGCTAGCTATCTTATGCGGAATATCCTGAGGATGAGGATGACAAAGTGTATACGCCCACGCACTACAACGCGTCATCCGCGCTTGTTAAGGAAACATCCTAGACATTCTAAGTTGAACTATCCCAAAAACTTGCCTGGGAAACGTTCACAAGGACACTTACCACAATGATATCGCACGCATCGGAACAGAAATTCTTCCATGCGCAAACTGAAAGCTAGTCACTTCTGAGGCGCAGAACGCATAGACACATGACCTTGAGGGAGTAAGCATGAAAAGCTAGCAAGGACACACGGAATCCCGAGACCTGGAATGCATAAATAACCTGACGTAACTTTGCGTGAAATTGACCCACGGATACGAAAAGACGCATTAGCAGAAGATAACGCAGCGATTCTGCGCGACCTGAAAACACTCATACAAGTATGTTGACAGCCTTTGTTAGGTGCAGCGCGGATAGAAATATGTCGTACGGCGGCACGGTAAGTCGGCTCTCGTTTCGCCCTCTGTGACCAGTCTAATTCTCCTTACACAAACTTATGCCTGCACTCGTTCAAACCATTTCGACAAGCTCTAATCAGTACTTCCTACCTATGGATCTAACTTGTGTGGATCGTACTGTTGACCCAGTTTTCAATTTTGGCACCTTTGTAGAGCGGGAGTCATGCTTTATCTCGTAAGATGCTAGACGGACAAACCAAGGTGGTTGGTAGAACAAAAAATGTAAGCTAAGAAATAGGTTTACTGAACGGGAGCAAAGCTTTTTAAGGCTAAAAATCTGGGTACCAGGAGATTTCTAACTAGGGACGATGTAGCCGTGCGTCGAATGCGTGGACGGGCGTCGCGGGTCGCTGGCCGAACCAGTGTTCGTAGAGTTAAGGGACGGATGTTGTGTTTGTGCTTCAACATCGGACGGAAAAACCGCCTAATTTCCTAATACATAAAAAAACTATAATTCTAAAATATGTTCGAATAATTTGCACATTCATGCGAGGGGGTCTCCAGGTCACTAAAGATTCTTTTTCGAGTTCTGCGTATGCATTCACATCAAGCTTGAGTTTTTCGGGAAACATTTTGGTCCCATTCAGAAGAAGAAGCTGCCGAGTCCCAAACGACCCTGCAGGCTGCAGCATAACAAAGGTACTGTCATTTTGCTTCACCCATTTACTGAACATCGTGTCCGAGACACTTAGGGACGCTGAGCTGCACTCCACCGGAATGTCTGACACAGGCCTCTCCACCGAACTACACTGCAAGTGAATGTCACAACGCCGGAAGTTACACTTACCAAGTGACTCCTGTAAACACCTCCATGGCTCCAAATCGCCAACACGTTCCTGAACACTTTATCTCCAACCCGTTTGCAACAATTTCCCCTAAACATACTTCTGTCACCAAGCGTCATCGATATCCAGGAAATAAGTCATTACCAGTGGCAGCTGGACCGTAGTTGCTTCCAAGAGCACTCGAAAAGCAGCGGCTGCTGTTTCTACTGACACACCCAAGACTAATGTGAAAGGTGACACTAAACTGGTGCGCAGTAAGCTACCTGGTCTCTCAACCACGACGCATACACCCATGAAAAGCACTCAGAAAAAATTGAAGGCGTTATCCATTATATGTACCAACATCCCGGAGTCAACGCCATATTCTTTTAAGGAGAAACGAATGACCGCCCTAAGCCAATGAACCTCCACAAGCAACCTGATCGGTAATCCAACTAGACTCTCCAACTTGACGCGGACCACCCGCCACCCGAATTCCAAGCACAATAGCAAAGCCAGGTTTCTTCGGGTTGTGCTAAGTTCTGTCAATGAGTTGGAACCAATTTTGCTTGCGACAGCTCGTCTCCAGAAAATATCCTGTTTGGTCCGAATCTTTCCTGACGTTTCGTGGCACTAACGCAAGCGAGCGAAGCAGAGCTTCGAAGAGTTCCGCCTAAACACCACAGCCAGAACCGTATTTATCCACGGCGTCTCCAGTCTCATAAGCACGATGCATGTGAAACCGTGACGCACGACCAGGAGCACTGGCGTTGTATTCGTGAGACACTGTTCTTGGATAACCTTGTGGCCCCTTCTCACCCGACTGCCAAAATCAACCAGCTACAAGGGTGGGGCCCAAGAATAATTAAGCTTGTACTACAAACTAGGCAGATAGCATTTTGGCTCCTGGAACAGACTGCCAACCGAGCTCCAGTTCAGAGTGGTGAGCGAAACTGTAGTCCAACAGAAAGCACTATCTCAGCAGGCAAAGAAACTAAGGATTCCACCCGAAATTCACGCTAGTAACAGGTCTGAAGTAAGTGATGATCTTCCTATGAACAATGGACAAGGATATATGCCGGATAACATAGCAGTTGTTTGACAAGTCCAGCAGGATGGTGGTACTAAAACTACAATTATCAAAAGAGATGTGAGTTGTCTGTTTGAGAGTTGATCTAGTAGATACGATGCGGAATAATAGAAGTATAAGCCGGCATTGAATGAGAATGACGAGGCAACATGGGGGCCGTGGTGGTTCATGTATGCCGTGAGAAAAGCAAACACAAGAATACCCACATCTGTACCGCCTACTTAGGTTTATGTGACATGTAAATCCGGTTTGAAGGGATAATTAATATATTCCAAAGTAGCATCGATTAGGCAACAAAGTGATGAGACCAAGAGCGAGATCCCATCGTTTCTCGAAAATATCCAAGATGAAGGAGGAAACAACTAAGTTTGGGAGAGAGTGCCACAGATGGCAAACTCGAAGATAAAGAAAATCCGCCGGCATTCCAAGCGGCTATACTGTGCACTCAATTTCACTGGGTTACCTCTGAGCTCGCTGTTACGGATGGGTTTCAGCAAGTGACGGCAGGTGTAATTAGTGTCACTCAATATTTGGTACACTAATATGAGATCGCTGTGCAACCTTCGGTAGCGGCCACTGAAAACTCCCAGTGACTTCAGTCTTTGATGATAGGACAAATTTTGTAGGTACTTGAGGCTCATTGTGTCCTTGCGATGCACTTCCAAGTCGCGCTTCAACCAAGGTTGCCAAGCTTGGATGACGTATTCGACGTGAGGGCGCACGTAAGAATTGTGCATCATGGAGAAGAATGGTGTATCAAATCTTCCGAATGCTCTCCGCAGCAAGCCGACGTGCTGTTTGGCATTCTTCGCAGCAGCTTCTGACTGCTTTGAACAGTTAAGGTGACTTTAAATGATCATACCAAGATCGCATTCTTGAGGACTTGTTTGCAATACATGTGACCCAAGCCTATAAACGTAGTCATGCCAATGGCACAATAGAACCGAGTGACATTTTCCCAAATTGAATGGCAGTGTATTCAGAATTGACCAGTTTAAAATCTTGTTGAGGACACGCTGGTGCTTTTCGTGTTCGTTCAGTTCCTTGATCCCTCGCCATAAGTTGATATCATCCACGAAGAATAGGAAATCGGAACTAATTTCCAACGCCAGATCTTTTATGAAAATCAAAAATAGCCAGGACGTGAGTACCGAGCCTTGTGATACGCCGCACTCCACCTCAATTGTTTTGGACAGCGATTCTCGTACTTTAACCTCCAACCGACGTTCGTGCAGCAAATTGTCTATCCAACGCAGCAGTGTGTCACCAAGGCCATAGAGCTGAAGTTTATGGCGGAGAATTCGGTGATCTAAGCGATCTTGTATCCAGTCTGCAAATATGGTGAAAACTAAGTTGCCAGTGGGTCTCATTATGATGCCATCAAGCCCAAGTGCAAGCGACTCAGTGACAATATCGCCAAAAAACGGCTAGCGCCCGACCATACAACGGTCGGCACGATCTTTTATCCCAGCCACATGTCGTTTTGGATCGCTGCTGATAACCGAAACACTTTCTTGCATGTGCACAAATGTCCAGGGTCTCCTCGGCAAAATCGCCGAACTTCGGTTGTATCAAGCAACAAACGCTTGGGATATCATCACTATAACCGAGGCTGTTACACGCAGAGGTTACGGATTCAGAAATCGCGATTCTGAGAATGTCATCGCTCCAACACGACCGTCCCAGCAGATCAAATGTGGTAAGCCTCTACTATCGCAATGACCTACTAGGCGAACCGCTGGAAGACCCGGAGACGTGGGTCACAGATTCGTTATGGTGCCTTTTGCGTCTCAAAAACAATGACAAGTACTTCCTGGCAGGTGTTTAGGCACCCATTGTCTGCTCCAGTAATGTACTCACGCCTAATGTCAGCACTGACAAAAAGCTTACTCATCGACATACAGCCACATTCTTGTCTCAGGAGATTTCAACGTGCACGACCTAGAATCCTCGGCATCCCCCAGCGAAATATTCAAGGCCGAATTGCAAGACCTTATGGCAAGTATTCCACTCACAGCACCTCACCTACTAGTTACAGAGCTAACAACAAACTATCGTTACTTGACCTTGCACTTGCAAATGAGGAACTCATGGTCCACAGGTCATTTATAGACACCACACTAGGGTTAAGCGATCTTGTCACCACCTTTTATAACTATGTGAGTTACGCTGAATATCCGGAGGAACACACAGAACTGACACGTACTATCCCAGATTAGAATATGTCGTGCGATCTAGTTGGGATAACTGGTTGGGAATTATTAATGGGTAGGAGGATTTTAATTGTAATTTTAATGTTTTCCTCTCAGTAGCTTACAAGCTACATAGTACAGCCTAGTCCTTAAAAGCATCAGACGCGTTTCACCCTATTGAGGCTCATCGGTGGTGTGCATTACCTCGGTCCCCTACTGAAGAATTCTTTGAAAGATGGCTCCTTTGACAGAACCTAGATTCAGTTTACACGGTCTCAGCAATCTGATCACAACTATTTCAGAAACGAAGAGGGACTGCGTTAGACTAATCAGAATGAAACGAAAGTTAACAACCAGATGAAAGAAGCCTAATGCAAGAAGGCCACTGACCTCCTGACTTTACCATGTCTGACACGGTCTACAACTATTGGTGTGGACCGTTCCGAGGTCTACATTTAGCAAGATGACACACAGTAGACTGACCAAGTTCCTCAGACAATTTCTTCAAGCTTCTATACCATGTCAAGGGCTGGCCACCTAGAGGTTTTGAGCAACTTAGTGCAGCCACACCCTATAGTGCACGCCGAGGAAGTCGATCCAAAGGCATACGGAGGACATAGCCTAGCCAACGCAAGCGACTAAGATTTAGCAAACACTTGAGAGAAGCGCCAGAAGACTTCTTGTGGATAACAAACTGGAGGATCTCAGCATTGCTTACCCGGTGTTCCCACCAAACGTGCACAATCCTTCGCAAGCAACGGTACTCAAACACGACCAAGCGTTTAATGTCTTCATAGTAGGTTGGCGATGTCTCCGATACATACAGTAACACTGTCCCTACCGCAGCGTTATGCACCTTAGTTTTAACTGACAACCTGATGTCCCGCCGTCTCCATTGAGGATTGAGTCGCTGAAAAGCCACACGGGTCTTGCTGATACGCGAAGTAACCACTTCAGTGATGTGACCACCAGAGGTGACACAGCCACCAATGAAAATGAACTGACTCAGGACTTCTAGTGACTGTTCGGAAATAGCTAAAACCGCAACAGCACTTTGAAGGTGCAAAAGACATGCCGAACCATGCAGTGCTACGTACAGGTCTGTGCAACAGTGTTTGCAAAACTAGAGCATCAGGTCCAAGGAGAACTATGTCATCCGAATGCTCCAGGTTTGTCAGTCGGTCGCCTGGCAGAAATTCCACTGTAGAATAGTGTGGGAGAACCGGGGCGGGGTCTTTAAATCGGCCGTGCCGTGGTCATTGAAAATCATTTTTACAATATCGCTATGGATACATTCGTGTTCTCAGAATATTTCAACATGGATATTTGTCAAGATATTTCAAGGTCACAGCTGCTGTCCTCCGCATAATCTTTGAGAAAAACGCAAAATGCTGTGCACGTGAAGATGGGCGGTCCCAATTGAAAGTCTAGCTTGCAACGCTGGTATTAAATTAATTCGTCCAAAACTGTTTAATTGTTGCTTGTTTACACTGCTCGTTTATTTACGTGACACTTATAAACAATGTCCTGTTATCCATTCCTACTATACATTCCTCCAAATTTATTTTTGCTAATGTAAGTTTAGCTCATCCGTTATCGATGTTGGAGAGTGCTCGAAATGTACCCATCTGGATACATAAAAGTTTATTTGCTTGCCATGCTTTGCATCATTTGATCACAAATTGGAAGAGGTAAGAATATATAGGACGACCCTGGCGAACCCCACTTGTCCTGGGGAACTCAGGAGAGAGTTTCCCGTGGACCATTACACGCCCTCGGAAATCAAGGTAGAGGAATTCCAGAATGAAAAGGAGTTTAGGAGGCACGCCCTTTATGGATAGGCAGTGTCACAAGCTGTCTCGATCAACAGAGTCGAAGGCATTCATTCATTACACACGCTAGCTGCAGGTGGATCACACCGCAGCTGTGGTGCCGCAATACAAAAGAACAGCAACAAATGAGACAGAGGAACGCTGGTTGAATCACCAGTAACGGATGGACATCGTTCCGGAGAGCTAACAGCCGACTATTGTGCCACAAAAAGTCATATAATGACTGTTACTTGAGATCGTGGTTGGAGGGGCCGGCTAAGCGGGGGGGGGGATGGACGAAGGGACTCACAATGCAAATATCATTAGGGTTTGCTCCTAGCCATGTCAACAAGTGTATCCAAGCAAACGTGTTCATCGTCCTTCGGTCCCCAACCAGGGAGCCGAGACGCTTCGACCGAGGCCAACTTTGGAGTAAAATTCTTCAAAGGCGGCTTTCAAGTCAAGGAAAACCACTATTGTCCGTCAGCTGAATGTGAGTCTCTGCTCTCAAAGTTGGCGAAGGGTAAATATGTGGTGGATGCAGCCACTGCCAGGTCAGAAGCCAGCCTGGCTTTCAGTGACTTCGTTCTTATGGGGACCAGTAAGTCGTCGAAGAATGATACCCGTGAGGAGTTCTGAGGCAATGGGAACAACGCTGATGCCTCGATCCTTTTCGCACAAAGTACGCTGACTCCCTTTGAAGATGTACACGACAGCTGATAGTCTCCAGTCTGAAGGCACTTGTTCAGTGCCAAAAATCGTGTTAAGATGAGAAACAAGTCCAGACAACAATTAGTCAATGCCATCTTTCAACAAAGATGTGAAAGGTCGTCGGGTCCCGGAGCCTTGTTTCGTTCTAACTCAGCGACCTCATGTGGAATCTCTTCCAAACTGGGAGGTGTGACATTTACTTGCTACGTCGAAACAGGTGTTTCGCCAAGCGGCACTGTTGCAGCAGGCCGGCTGAACTGCTCATTAAAATGTTCCGCCCAACGGGCTAGTCGAGGACGCTGAAAAATGATCAACAATCCAACTTTCCCAGCTATTGTCTCGTTAAGTGGTGGCTTTCTCGGACCTGTGTTCCAGATGAACCGGAATAGCACCTGGCTGTTTCCCATAGCGCTGCCTTACTCTATCTCACGGGTCGTTGCAACACACTAACATTCCCGATCAACTGGAAGACTCCTTGTCAGACGTTATTTCAGGGAGTTACGGATACGCTGAAATTCAGTGCCCATCGGAACCTGTTTACGCGCTTCGATCAAACTGATCGATGTCTCAAGTCTGGTGCGCAGCAATCGTCAAACGCATTCTTCATGACCCACTTGGAACGATGTCGGACGGTCGCCGAGTGGTCTGCACACATGGTTTGTAACCATAAGGTCACCGGTTCTGTATGCTCAGCCCACGAGCCCGCGAAGCGCCTTTACGGCGTACAGCTGACACATTACTTTGTACTTGAGGCGATCCCAGTTAGCGTTCTGCTCACCAACCTCCTTCATCACAGAAAATTGGTGGGTCAGTTCGTTATGGTATCGTTGAACCGAAGATGGTGATTTCCAGTTACAGACAATGTTAGAAGATAGGCGCCTATCTGAAGTTGGAAGCGTGAGCGCCAAGCGTGAGTGCACCAGACTATGGCCGGAATCCAACCATGTGCTCCAACTTGACCGTCAGTATTGGACTGATGTGCGCTACCTGTAACTGATGGAAATATGGTCAATTTGGATCCAGGTCATTGAGGAATTCGGTGGACACTAAGTGACGCAGTGTGAACGTTTGTGCTGAAAAGCAGTGCTTTTAGGGCGAAGGTTGTGGTCGGTGTACAGTTGCAGGAATCGATCACTATTGTCTTCTCGGCGTGCATCGACTCCGAAGCGTCTTCCCAGATGTTATTCCGAATCCGAAAGACGACCCAATTGGGTCGGAGATGAAATGAAAGATGGTAATAGAAATCATCTTTGGTACCCTCCGAACTACAGTCTGTAGGAACATAAGCGGAGGCGATGTCGTCATACGGTTCTTATTAACCCCAATAGTGCTTCGAAGTCGAATTGCACACATGCGGCTGTTCACTGGTATCCAAGCTAATAGATAACTTTCAACATATCTGCCGAGAGCGATACCAACACCGTAAACACCTAGAGCCATTGACTCAGTATCACCAGAAAAGCGAAGAGTATAGCCACTGTGGTCAGATTCAAGACCAGGGAGTCGAAGATTCGTCACAACGCTGTTATCTTGTATGCGTGTTTCGGAGACACAGCACACATCATTACTAAGCGAGTGAAAAGTGAGTGTCAGTGGTGCCTGTTGACCGATTTGACTCAGAGTGCGGACGTTAAAAGGACTAATGTGAAATGATGGACGATGGTAAACGTGATGGACAAGTTACGAGTATCGATGGTAGATGCAGCGAGGTCAGCAGTAGATTCTTACTCAACAGACAGGGAAGAGGAGAGTTGAGAGAATAGGGAGAATTTCGACATGGTTGAGAGGGCAGATGATACTCTCCGGCTGCCTATTTCGAGGTGCCGTACCAATAGCCTTTGACTCAACAGGCTGAGCCACAAGGCCGTGGTGAATTTGGAGGTTCGCATGAGGGACTCCACTCAGAACCTTTAGCTAAATAGCCTGAGGACCCTAAGCTTGTATAGCGGCTGATATAGGCGTCTACGTGGAGGCCTAATAAAAGTCTACCGGATTTTGAGGAATCCAAACCACGGCTGCTATCACCTAGTGCAACTTAGTCACAACACAGTTTGAGGGGCCACCAACTCAAGTTGCCCACGTAATACAGTCGGCTAGAATGTCGACGAAACTTTCACTCTCTTCGTGTGTGTCTGTCAGGCTACGCCCTCCCAAATAATGTTGTTCAAGCCCCCACTTAACCTGGATTTAAAATACGATTTAACGCTTCCCTAACCGACCTACACTTCGAGATATAGCCTGTGCTTATCGACAGAGGATAAAAGGTGACAAACGTTGCACAGCCTGCGCTAACCCTCACAACTAAGGTTGGCTCCTTTCAGTATGTCTCATTGTGAACACTGAAGTGAGTTCATAAAAACGACTTTCATTTTAGCATTTCGATTTCTTTACACCGAGTTATGCTTCTTGTTCTGTCCATCTTACGACACTTGTTAATACTAGAAAGACCGCTGCGCCTTCCTACGTTGAACGCCCGAGACCGACCAAAATGACCGCATTACTGTATTCCTTTATTGAAAATTTTATTCATGAATTTTTTAAGTACATATGTTAAGAACAAGGTGTAAAATTATTTGTAGCTGAAAAGTAATCGTATTGATTGCAATGTTTCAAAAAGTTGAATATAGTGGTATTCACTTACTCAGATTTACACATGAAAAACGTGATAACTCACTCCATTTATTCACATGAGACGTAAACTATTTCTACACATACAATGCACATGTTCTTGAACTTGTTTTCTTTACATTAACCATTTTGACACTGCTGACGTTTACTTGTCTCACGACTTTGCTACTGGCCTGAGGTGCTCGAGTTGTCACGTTCCTTGACTGATGTATAGGTCCACACATTTCTCTCACTAGACCACAGTGATACGACAGGAGGGGTAACTTATATCCAGACACTAATATAATTTAGCCAGGAATTAATACCTGTTAAATGCAGCACATTGAAAAATACTTGGACTGGACATCCTTGGGATGAGTATTCAATAGTGAGTGCTCTTGCCGTTTGGTCGAGTGTGTCTGCCCCAGAGATCGTGAAGTTATACAACAACACAGTCTCAGTTTGCTTTGCAGACGCTTGAATCGATGTTATTGTGTAAGAAACTGAAAACCAAAACATTTTTATTCCTTTTGAACTGGGTGTATACTTATTTTTCTTATTCATAATAATTAAGCTGAACAACCCTACTACTGTACTTCACAATCGTAGGCACTTCGCTTCTATACGCTCGAATCTTTCCACCCATAACTGTGTTGTTTTTGGAGGTAGTTACTCCCGATTTTGCCGATGTGAAGCTTGTCATATGTGACACTATAGCCTTTTCCAAAAAGAGTGACTTAAGGCCCAATACCACATTCTTTGGAACCTTTTCTACGTGGGCGAGATTCGTCCTTTCCTAGGTATGAAATCCCTTTACGAGGTGTTTGCTGCCCAGTTCTGCCAGAATTCAAAGCGTGACACCGAACTTATCAGGCTCGTTGGTATGTAGTGAAGAAAACGATTGCGGGTTTCGGTGGGAAACATTTACTCGCCTACGGTGAGTTTCTGCGAATAAATGCATTCAAGAAGGCATAGATGAAAAAGAAACTTATCAGTCTGTAACCGTTCACCTCTGGTTGTTCGCAGATCTATACGAAGAGACCACCTTATTTCCCTGTCAGTTGTTGCCCTGAAAATAGACAAGCCTTATTTCTTGTACCACAGCATACTTAACGACGTTCTTCAGACCCAGAAAGCCTCTGATGTAAAGTACCCCAATGAAAGTACGCAACTCTGGAACACTTATTTTCCACTGCTAAATGATACTTTAAGTTCTCCCGACGTCAACTTCTGTACATATTTGAATATATTTCGGCATCTAGAATGTACTTATGATGTCAAACGCACTCCAGAGATCACCATATTTTACACATTTCTTGGCGTAGGCAGTTGGTCCTTGTCTTATCTTGAAAACATTGCTGCCATTCTCTCATAAGTAAATGTTTGGAATATATGGGGTCCACGATGTGCCATCTTATGACACGCTACTTAATTAGAAGATACAGAAACAGCTGACATGCGTTCACGGTTTTCGCCGTCAACACTGTCTTCGTGAGAAGTGTCATTTTCAGAAGTTTGACTGTCAGCGAGGCTGTGATATCCTGCAAACTCCTGGATAGTGAAATTATCACCAACATCATATTCATCCTCGTCTTTACAGATGTAAGTTCTCGTAAAATCCAAAAAGCTGTCGGAATAAAAGAATGGAAACAGAATTAACGGAATGCGGTCATTGTGACCGATTATGGGTTTTATAGGTAGAAAAACGCAACTCACCTTTTTCTCCAAATCTATAAAATATATCGAAGTGAAACATCACAGTTATAAAGTATGAGTAAAATATTAAGTCACGAAATATCGTTGAAAATGTTTACAAGTGGAAACTGCGCACATATAATAACGCTAAGTGGTCAAAATGACCGCACTGGTCGTCCTAGTGTTGAGCATCTGCTTTCTTTATCCGCTTTATACCATTGTCTCATAGTACCTTTTGCTCAACGGCTAGACCCCTCTAATCATCACAACAGAGCAGCTGTAAAGCATGGACTTGCTTTCGATCAGAATACAAGAAGAATTATTTATGATCCCCCTAATCGAAAGTGAGCGTCAAAGTTGACGTCTAATTCTCACCTTGGTATCAATTTAGCTAGACTTCGAGTGAAGGGCGTGCTTGCTGTGCAGAACCAAATTTACGGTGTCATGTGCTTGTTGCCAACGCCCCACCGTGGACTGCAGTGTGATCGTCACATGTGGTGCGCGTGCTGGCGTATCCTGACTCGCTTTCACAATTGTCTGTTGAGCAAACACAACCGAACACTAGACGAGGGGTGTATATGGCCAGTCTAGTGAAGATGGCTTTAGCTTAGCATGCGTACCTCAATTTAACTCCAGGATGCACTTTGTGCACCAATGGCGGCTGAATTTCCAGCCAGATGGCTTGGTGTGACACATCGCTCGTATGCTGCAGTAAATCTCCTCTGGCGCTTCCGCCAAACACAAGCAATATCCCACTGGTATCAATGTTTAAAAACGAGTAGTCTGTCAATGTTTTTAACAGTTGCCAACTACGTGACTAGACCGTACAGTAACTACACCAATAGAGTATGGAACACTGAGAGAATGATATTTAACCAGTTTCTTGCATGGCGATGTAGTCCAAAGTAAATTCCTTCAACGACTTGTCCGCCAAGAGTAAATCGATCGTCCCACTCCACTGGGGAGCAAAGGCCCAGTGTTATAACAGTTCTTTTTAATATGAGGGTGCGTAGCACATACCAAGCTTACGGCGACGCGCATCAACATTTCGTCAGCCAACTCAGACTGATAAGAGATATGCCATTGGTAAGCTGGATTCCGACACTCGTTTATCTAACGAGCCGCTACTACAGAAGAAGCGGAAGAAAACCTGGACGAAACTTAAGTTCGCTTTGATCACCAATCTCAGAGGAAAGTGAGAAAGATTACAGTCTTGTTGCGGCCTACTTGCCACGGGGAACTGGGGGCACAGCTCGCATCAGAATTCGTGACATCCAGCTGAAGAAGAAAAGAATTTGCACTAAACTCACCATTAACTGGTGAGATCAAATGTCTTGCACAGTCTCGAAGACAGTAAAGACCAGCACGATAAACCGTCTGTACAAACAAGCGTAATCCAGAAGAGCTTTCACATGTTCCACTTAACCAAGATCCGGTTAGACACCGGAGTGCGTTACATCGAAGCAGTCTAGAAGTAATCATGGCGAGCATGATACATATCTGAGCTTCATCAGGCAATGTTTGACCGTTTCCGGGAGGACAAGAGCAAGTGACACATGGCAGTCTGTGGACACTCTGTATTGAATTTAAAGATATCAAGGGGTATATAGCAGTAGCTTGTTTGTCAACGCAGAGAGAAGTCACCGGTTGCAGTATGTCAACGTGAGTGTCACAAAGTGCATTCTAGACTTCAACTGACTTCGGTTGTTCTCATCAGTCGCATGCACAATACAAGCGGAACATGTGCATGGTTGTAAATCAAACTGTCATAAGCAAAACCAATGCCACCGAGTTGATCGTCTCAAGTGTCGCTGTGCGCATAACATAAATGGAAGGGCCATAAATAGCAACGCGTTGCCGATTTCTAATATTATCGGAATTTTCTTGATCAATAACACTGTGAACGCGGTCCCCGTCTTCATATGATGAAGTATTACCTTGAGGTGTTTTGATATATGACGCCAAGCTCCGGTTCATCCTCTGATGCGCCCCCTTGTGTAGCGTGACCACTAGTCACATTCACTTTGGCAGGTATTCAGCTACTATCTGAGCTGACGGTCAGTTCTGTCTGTCTAAATGGTAATGCAAATGCAGGGGAACCGATAAACAACCTAACAGCCCGAAGAGGCAGCTGAGCTAATTTGACGATTCTGAAAAACAAGACTTCGAGAGTTATGCACCAGTCGCAACTGGGCAGTCATGTAGGTGAGCGTCAGGATGTGTAACATATAAGCTAGGGTGAACTCCAGCGATGGCATGTGCACTTACTCTAGGTAACACGCAGCATAGTCAAACTCCGTGTTCTGATTGCACTTCCGTGACATCACATGACCGGATTTCCGCAAGGTAAGTGGGAGCGCGATGCAAGCGCACCGACTCGGCTTCTGTTCTTCACTACGTTACATCCTCCCTTTGTTGAGTCTCGTTGCTGGTACTAACCCAAAGCACCCTGTGCTGGTATTTTCAGTTTTGTTGCGATCGCTGGCGGTGGATCGGCTTTCTCTAACTCAACCGCCTCAGCGTCTCGTCTGAACAGGTTGAGGCGATTGGAATATAAAACTATGGGTTGAATGTTAGTATTCCCGCTATGCTTTATCCTGTACATAACTTCAGACAACACTCGTTCAAATTTATATGGGCCTCTTCACACCCTGTGAAACTTTGCGAGCACTCCATCTGTTTTGGGCTGGTGCAGCCGTATAGATTCACCAATTTTCAAAGGTACGCTGGAGATCACCTTGACGTAATACTCATTCTGACGTGGGCATGCATCTTCTAAAAGCGATCATAAGCACTGGTGCACCTGCCAAACGGAATTCAACAGCTTATTAACATACTCCATAACCGACTACTGTAGCTGATACGTTATCGGTAGACGTAAACCTGAACGCCATCGCGCTTCTGTTTCAGCTCACCTAACGTAGGGTATTTGTTCCGTTGATGAAGGAATTGTGCTCCTGTATGCGAGTAAGCATTTAGGCAACATTTGGTCCCACACGTCAGAATTCTGGTTCGCCAATGGTTTCAAGGATGACTTGAGAGAGCAGTTTGTTCTTTCCACTTGTCCGTCGCCTTGAGCGTGGTTTACCGTCGTTCGAGTTACGCCTATCCTATGTACCTGACCCTCTCCAATTGGCAGCAAGCTCTCGAAGCATGACTCCTTTCCAAATGTAGCTACCTGGTGCTCCCTAGTGACAAACCCAATTGTTTACCAAGACGGTAGTTAAACTAGTTGAGTCAGCTTGTGCTATCGGTACAGCCTCGCACCACTTAGTGAATTAGTCAATCATAAGCAAAATATAGCGTTGCCCGCGTGGTGTCTCAGGTAAAGGGCCTATGAGATCTATGTCTACTATCTTGTTAGGATAACCAGTCCCCATAGGTTACAAAACAGCGCGATGAGCGATTCATTGATTTGAAATACGCCGCATTCTTTACACGCCTGACAGTATTTTATTACGTCTATCCGTTGATGTGACAACTAGAAACCTCCTCGTGCCGCTCCGCTCATTTTGTTAATCCCTGCACGCCTCATTTACCCGTGCAAATTACTCATTACTTCCATAACCATATAATGCGGGACGATACTTCTTCTGGCGTACGTCGGTCCAAAAGTAAAAAACAAAACTCCTTCTTCTGTGGTCAGGTAATCCCACACAGCCCAAAGGCAGCGAACCTCGTAGCTTTTCGCTTTTATCTCTCTGCTCGTAGACCAATGGTGTACCGGGGTCGCTCGCTTGGGATGTTTGCCGCCAACAATACTCCGCCCCCGCTGAAGGTTAACGGCTATTACTTGTTGCGTAGTACACGAAGGGCACTCAATTTGTTTGCGAGAAATCCCTAATAATGCATCTGCATTAGCATGTTGCTTACCGGGGCGAAATTTACACTCAAAATTGTATTTCTGCAGCTGTTCTTGCCGACGTGGGATTTAGTTTCCTGGATCCTTGCAATTTTGCAGTTACCGAAGCGATTGGTGATCATCACTGACTAAAAAATGTCGCTGTGATACATATTGACGGTTTTGCTTGTTGATGAAATAGACCAACGTTAACACCTCTTTCCACTCCCTTGAGCCAAGACTCCGACTACAATACACCTAGATAAGTTCTACGCCATTGGACCCCAGTTATGATAATACAGCTACAATAGCACTGTCACACTGTTCGCACTGTTCACGATAGACAGGCCAGTAGAAGGAGACAAAGTAGGAAACATTAATAGAGAGCTGCGCACAGAGGTTGCTGCAAGTGATTGAAAGCTACTTTGCACTCCTTCGACCTCTCGAACTTCCGATCATTTTCTAGCCAAGCATGTAATGGGGCTGTACTAATTGAGACTATCTAATAACTCATCGTCAGTGTGATGGCAACGCTGGAAAACTCCGTATTTGCTCCGGAGTGGTTGGCGTTGGCCATGATTTTCCTATGTTCGGACTTTTGGGTGTCCGTCCGCACAACATCTCTAGAAATTTTATGCCCTAAATACGCCACTTTATTCTTTAAAAGGTGACATTTTAGGGTTTAAATTCTAGCCCTACTATCACCACGCATTACAAAATGCTCATCTTTTGTCTTTCCATGTACAAGCATCATTATCATCACCATCAGTACATGTTAGCAGAGGGTGAGAAACACACTTCAGCTAATGTGCCGCAATACAAAAAGATAACAGACTAAAAATTACCCCCTAAAATAGATTCCAAGCAAGTCATATGCTGTTAAATAGTGTAGTATGTGTTTTGTATAAGCTCAGGCTTGGGGGATCTAAAGGGGAGGGGGATGGACAAAGAAACGCACAACACAAACTTTGTTGGGGTCGGCTATCGCCATTTCATAAAGTGTGTCCAACCAAACGTGTTCATCTTCCTTAGGACCCCAGCCAGGCAATCGGGATCTACCAACCGATGCCAACTTCGAAATGAGAGGTTTCATTCTTCTCGACCAAGTCTTCGCTTGGCGTCCTCTCCTCTTGTTCCATCCATATCCCCGGTGCGCAAAGAACGCAATTAGCGGAAGTCGGTGTGCTGGCAAGCGCAACACGTGACCTGTCAGCGGAGCCTGATACGTGATATAACGGTACTGAGCGGTTCACTCGCTCTTTCTGCACCAAATACGCGACGCCGAACACGCTCATTGCTCAAGGGGTGTTCACGCGGTCCATTTACAATGGCGTCATCCAGATACGCGGGACCACGTCAGATAATGCTCTCTGCATGAGCTATAGTAAAGTAGCTGCAGCATTGGACAGACCAAATGGCATGGTTTGGAGTTCGTACAAACCGTAAGCACAGTTAAAGCAGTTTTATCCCGGCAACTCTACTCTACTGAAACTTGACAGTAGCCAGAGACAAGACTAGCTGGCTTGCCGAACAACCTCCTCGTGGTGCCAGCTGGGTGGTTCGGGTTTTTCCCGTCCCAGCGAATGGTTCGGCTGCAGTGTTGCAGGATGTGAAGGGTTTTCGTCTGGCAAGCCTTCTCCCTAGAAAAAGCCACATATGTCCGTTTAACAACACTGCGACGTAGCGGATGTGACTCGCCACTAAATAAAGTCACTGCCCCTTGCCCCTCCCTGGGAGGTATTGTATCTTAAGGGTGCTTTGGGCCCCTGGTCCTTCACGGACCGAAAGGCGTATGAACCATCTATTTGGTCACCGGCTCCCAACGGGTTGCGACGCCCTCATATCGTCCTGCTGCCTTGTAGGCTAGATCTTTGATCAAAGGCTCGGGGTAGGGTCCCCTAAGACAACCCTCTACTTCGGCCTGGGCGACCGGGTAGTATCATGAACACTGACGAATCATGGACAACACTGCTTACTACTGCTACTGCTATGCCTATCTTCTGTGCTAACTCAACCGCTCACCGTCCACTCACAGACCACCCCACCTCCAGTCCCTCACCTACATGTACTCTTATGTCTTCTACGGTCACCGTCACAAACGACCCACGTCTCGCAGCTGCGATCGCAACCGCCTCTCACTCCACCGAAGCTCCAGCTCTTCTTCGACCTGGTTCTCCATTCATCCTCGCAGCGTTTAATGTTCGAACTTTGATGCAGATCGGACGCCAAGCATGTCTGGCTCATACTCTTAAAACGCTTTCGGTAGACATATGTTACCTTTCAGAGACCAGATTACAAGACTCTAGCGCCGTTATCAGAATGGCCTCTCCGGTAAACTCTGACGCCAAATACTACTTGCGGCTTTCCGGAGACCCAGAAGTTGCCGCCACTGGTCAAGCTGGTGTTGGGGTTGTACTGAGTGCCAGGGCTGAATCAGGTCTGCTTGACTGGATTCCAGTCAACAGTCGGCTTTGTGCAGTCAGACTAAGAGGTTTATGTAACATAAGCAGGCGTCGAGACGTTAAGCGTGCCTTGTTTGTCATCTCCGCCTACGCCCCCTAAAGACTGCAGCCCGGATGCAGTTATAGATAGCTTTTATCAACAACTACATGAACTTCTGCGTTCCTCCAAACGGGCTAATATAGTCATTCTTACCGGGGACTTTAACGCACGGGTTGACCGCCTTCTACCAAGTGAGCACCACATTGGGGGTAGCTTTGGTCTCGGTGGCAGTCGATCAGACAATGGAGACAGACTGCTTGCTCTTTGCTCTGATCATCGCTTGTATCTTTGGAGCACTAGTTTTCGGCACTCGAGGAAACACACGGCTAGCTGGCGCCCGCCCTCACAAACGCAAGAGTGCTCCCAGCTTGACCACATAGCAATCAGCTACAGATGGCGCGGAAGCGTAACGGACTGACGATCGTACTGGTTCGTGCTAAGATTTTGCATGCGTTTCGGAAGATAACCTAAGTGCGCTCACTACCAACCGGACGTCGCGAATCTACAAAACTCTGCGATTTTAACCAGGTACCAAGCCTCACTCTCAACCTTGCTTGCCTCAACTATTGACGATGATCTCGATTCGCAGTGGGCGCATATCAAAGATGCTTTAGTCTCCGCCAGTATCGACACTTGTGGAGTTACCCGGCACCCACCGAAGCATTGGATTTTCGCCGACTACTTGTCGCTGATGGACAGACGCCGCTTGCTCCCATCTGATTCCAGACACAGGGAAGAACGCCAATACCTTGGTCGAGAGTTGCGCAGGAGTCTGCAAATGGACCGCGAAGCTTGGTGGTGTGAACGCGCTAGGGAGATGGAACTTGCTAGTCTCTCTGGTGGTAATACCAGTAGACTCTTCCATCTCATTCGAGTCACCGAAGGTGTTCGATCTGGTATAAGTGAAACAATTTGTGAAGCGGATGGCACTTTAATCAATAATCTTCATCGACGGTTGGAGCGATGGGCCGAACACTTTGGCTCACAGTTTTATTGGCCCCCAGCTCCATCTGCTACCTCTGGCGCTCGCGCTGGGTCCGAGTGGTCTACCCCCAATGACCCTCCTTCTTCCCAGGAAATCGAGCAGAAGCTCCGGCACATGAAGCTTTATAAAGCCCCCAGCCCTGATGGTCTTCCTCCGACTCTATAGAAAGATGGTGGCGTATCGCTGGTTCGAGAACTCACCGCTTTGTTCTCGAAAATTTGGTCGAAAGAGAAACTTCCGTCATCTTGGGGTGAATCGATAGTCGTCCCCATCTTCAAAAAGGGCCTGCGCACAATCTGCTCCAACTACAGAAGCATAAGTTTAGTCTCCGTCGTTTGCAAGCTGCTGGTGTCCATCATACCGCGCAGGCTATCCCCAACACGCGAATCGTTGCAACGAGAAGAACAAGCTGGGTTTCGCCCTGGTCGCGGCTGCATCGACCAAATCTTCACACTTCGCCAGATCCTCGAGCTCCGCCGTGTGTATCAGAGGCCAACGATTGCTGTGTTCCTGGATATCGGTGCAGCCTTCGATTCTGTCGATCGTACAGTACTGTGGCATTGCCTTCTGAGTAATGGTGCCCCCGAGAAGTTCCTCTCCATACTGCGCGCTCTACATAGTCTGACCTTGGACACGGTTAGGGCTTATGGCAAGCTTTCGCCTACCTTTGTGGTCTCCAGTGGAGTTCGACAAGGATGCCCTATCTCTCCGTTCCTATTCAAATTTGCCATTGGGGTTGTCTTGAAAAACTCTCTAGGCGATTCGTTGAATGTTGGCGTTGAGCTCCGCCCAGGTAGTCGAGTTGTTGATTTGGATTATGCTGATGATATCGTCTTTCTGGGAGACGACCCACAGGTCGTCCAACTTGCATTAAACCGCTTGGCGATTGAAGCATCAAAGTACGGTATGTACTTTTCGCCATCCAAATGCAAGGCTCTCTTCCAAGACTGGTAGGTACCTCTGCCTGCACTCACTCTTACTGGTGAGACACTAGAGGTTGTGGAGAGCTTTATCTACTTGGGAAGTTGCATCACTGCTGGCGGGGCTGTTGGCGACGAGATTTCGATGCGCATCTCGAGAGCAGGCCTCGCTTTTTCTAGGCTGAGGCATTTGTGGCGTCACCACGACATTCGTCTCTCCATCAAAAAGCGGGTCTATTGTGCAACTGTTCGTGCCGTACTATTGTACGGATGCGAAACCTGGCCCATTCGTAAAGATGGCTTGCGCAGGCTATCCGTCTTCGAGCATCGCTGTCTGCGGTTCATTGCCTGTGTGTGGTGGTAATACCACGTAAACAATGTTGAACTTAGGCAGCGTGTCTTCGGACGTGGAAGCCACTCGCTCGAGGAGCTCATCTTACTGCATCAACTGCGGTGGTTGGGACACGTATTGCGCATGCCTGTACAGCGTTACCCGCGTCGTGCGTTGTTTGCAATTGCTGGACAGGGCTGGAAGAGACGGTCTGGTGGACAGCCTACAACATGGAGAAGCCGCAAGAGAAGCTTGACGAAACAGTTGACTTCGGCCGACTGTTGTCGACTACCTGGTTGGGGTTCGAGAAATGTGTATACTTGCTGGTTGAAGACCTTGGAAGCCATGGCTCAAGATCGATGTCATTGGCGGACGCGTGCACTGGTTTGTTGCGGTGTCCCTTCTTCCTCCCCCTAAAAAAGAACAAACTGAAAAAAATTCAAAAACTGTGAGTGATAAAATAGGCAAAAAAGCAGTTCTTGTTGCTCGTTTCTTATTATGCGTATTGTTTTTCTATTCAGCCATGATTCCGATGGCACAATATCTGCACCACAGATTGCGTATTATATGTATATATATATAAAGACCAAACATGGTGAAATAGGCGAAGCCTCCCAGTGCATTGGACAGATTATCTATCTTTGGAATTGGATAGGCGCCCTTTCGAGTAGCTTCGTTTAATTTTCGGTACTGGACACACATAGCAAAGCCGTCCATTTACTTCACGAGGACAACTGGCAATGCCCACGGAAAATCAGAAGACCGTAAGACATTCATCTCTAGCACCCAGTCTAGCAGCTTCTGCACCTCATCCTGCCAGTGAAATTGGTTTAGTCTCGGGAGCATCCTGATTGGGCTAGGTGCAATGGTGTCGATCGTGGGTTTCACCACTCTGGTCTGACTCAACTCTGTAGGTTTCCACGCAAACCTATCTGAAGTATTTCGCAGAATTTCTGCTAACCTTTTCAGTTTTGGCACATCAGATGAAGACCCGAGCGACGGATAATCGATGTGGTCCTCATTTAACGTAAAACCTCCAAAAGAGATGTTACTACATTGTGGCAGTAGAAGTGCACACGATTCGGTGAGAAACTAGAACCTTTCCAGGTTAAGTGGACACTTTAACCGACGCAACAAATCTACTCCGATAATACCATTAAATGGTATCTGATCAGCAACGATAAATTCATTTCTGAACGATTTACGGCTTATAAAAACCGGTGCGACGATGGAATTCCGAACAATAAGTGGCAGTCCGTTAACCGCGGTCAGGCGAGTATGACAAGGTGCTCTAACACCATTTCATGGGACCTTACTCAAGTTGGCTCTGATTAGGCTCCTGGATGCACCAGTGTCCACTAGACCCAGTAAGCAAATCCCCACTGTCGCTAGTTCTAGAGCTATCGACAAAACGGTTGAGTTGCAAGCAACATTTGGTATTACATATGACTTTGCCTTATAATCATCCGGCGTGTTCCTGTTGAGCGGAAGTGGCCTGGAATGCAACCAAACCGGTTCGCACGGAAGGGTCGCCGGAAAAGCGGATGGCTTTGCCTATACGGGCGGAACGGAGAACGGCGATTGGCGGTGCCGAGTCTTACTCCATGCGGAGCAGATTCGCGTAAGATGGACTCGTTCACCATGAGACAACCTGATGCAAATGACATAGTGGCGTCGATCTGTTCCAGTTTTGCACTCAACAGCACCGCCGTATCCAAGTGCTGCGGAGAGTGCAATAGAAACTTTCTCTTAACAGTACATGTTTGCGCGCTCTCCATAAGTTGCTCATGCATACATCTATCGCACGCCTACTCCTCGTAGGCTCGCTCCGCCAGTTCCTGCAGGGCACGAACATAAGAACCAACACTTTCGTCAGGATGTTGGTATCCAGCATGATAACGCTGGCAGAGCTGCATTGAAAGATACCGAGGATATAGGAAGCGTAGCCGACTTTTAAAATTTCCGCGGTCACTTTTTGATTAAGGATGTTGCCGTCCGCTACCTTTGCGAACTCCACTACTGCCAAAAAGCTCAGTATGATAACTCCACGTTGGGATACAGGAAACGGCCGCGTGGGCAGCCGAAGCTGATTTTCCTACTTTGGACGTGTTATGCGAAAACAGAATTTCTCGGGCGCTGGAATCGTGGGTGGCACTGGCAGGGGGAATGGTAAGACCGCTAATCTTCCTAAAACGCTAGACAAAGTATTCAACACTGCAATCACGTTTGATATCCACCTTCAAATGTTCTGTGTACGTTGTTCCTCAGTTACTTTTGTGAAGTTCAGAACTCTCGGCATCCTGATTGACTTGCCAGATTATAGCAGGCAAGCTAGGGAATACTCCGGGGCTAGAACCGGAACGACCGGATTTCTACAAGGCAAGTGGGAGAGCAGTCTAGGCAACATTTCGAACTTAAGTTGCACACCGATTCAGTTTTCGTTCGTCACTACAGGTCGACTGGGGTTAGTGTGCCTTAACATTTGTCACTAGGTCTCATTTGAATCACAAGAACAATTGAACCTTTCCTCTGCGGTTAGCACTGGTATTTGCACAGAAGGCTGTTCAAGAAGACGGTAGTACTGACTACCAGTTACCTCAGAGGACAACTAAACACTTACCAAAGTGGTTGGATCAAGTGGCCAAGTAACGAAATGGAGCGGATAAGAGGATGAACCGGAGCTCGTCATCAATTATCACTGAGTGCCTAATGATAATTTGTCATCAGATGTCGCCGGTGACCGCCTTCATGGTGTTATTGCTCAAGAAAAATCCGAAAATTTTTAGCAACAACTGAGACGCTGATATTTATCAGCCATGAAACTGCGTTATATGCACAGAGACACTGGAGGCGATCAGTTGGGCTGTCTTGGTTTTGTTTATGACAGTTTGATTGGTGTTGCTAATTGTTCCATCTATATAGCCGTGCACGCGTCCTGCTTGTATTGTGTGGGCGACTGGTGGTAACAAACGAACCATCGATATGTTGCACTCTAAGAGTTCTCTCTGCCTGGACCAGTTGCTGTTCCATTTCGTAGACGATCGTAGTATGTCATCAGGGCCAGCAAAATACGACAGTAACGATCTACGAGAAGAATGGGACCAAGTGACAAAGGTGGATCTTCTCTAAGCTCTTCATTAGTATGTTACTTAACAAGATGCGATCAACCGCTCTCAGAGTTACCGTGGGCTTACCGAGAATAATAACTATACAGAACACACCCCTATCCACAATCTCCTAGTTCACCATGTAATCGCTCCATCCGGACTAATCATTCCCTGTTATTAGCTTTCTGTTCAGTTGAAAACATAAAGTGCCACCTGCGTCTTCATAGCAGATAAGCTTCTAACTTAAACAGGCTAGCACATATTATCTGGAGCTATTTTAGCATATAGGACTACAACACAATGTTTTACTACTTCATGACACTCCTAGCCTCTCCTTGAAGGAATTTGGACACATTAGTTCGAGTGCGTGAATGTGAATGGCTACGATAACCTAAGGACATACATGTAGCTTACCTTCACGCTGTCATGAACGACTTTGGCCTCAGTATAATATAACTGTTTATCACAATCCCTATCCTCAAGAAATCTCGCTAAAAATCTGTCGAAATCCCATCTTCTAACTAGTTGGGCAACTTAATCAATCCAAGGGCTTTATTCGTCACACGTAACAGCTCCAGAGTCTTCATACGGCCAATCCGCCTTCTATAAGTCTTCTAAAAACAAGGCTTAAAAAACGGCTGTTAATGTTCTGTGGAAGACCCTTCTAGCCGGAACATTACAAATAACTCTCAGCCCACCGTTTAATGAAACGATGTCTAGGACATTCCCCGGTTATTCAAATGCTGGATTCAGAAGCTGGCAAAGGTCTTTCTGTAGCTTCTTTTACTTATTGTGGGACCTGTGGAGAAAACGGAGAACATTCTCATATCTTTCAGTCATGTGCAGTCACGCACGATGCTCGGACTATTCGTCCCTTGCGCAGACTATCCGTCTTCGAGCACCGCTTTCTGAGGTCCATTGCTCTTGTGTGGTGGCGGCACCACGTAAGCAATGTAGAAGTTAAACAGCGTGTCTTGGGACGAGGAAGCCACTCGCTCGAGGAGCACGTCTCAGTGTATCAACTGCGGTGGCTGGGACAGGTATTACGCCTGCGCTACCTGCGTCGTGCTTTGTTTACGATTGCTGGACAGGGCTGGAAGAGACGGTCTGGTGGACAGCCTGCAACTTAGAAAACTCGCGTAAAAAAGCTGAGGAAACAGCTTGTGTTGGCTGGTTGTTGTAGACTACCTGGTTAGGGTCGGAGAAAGGCGGATACTTGCTGATTGAAGACCTTGGAAGCCATGACTCAAGATAGATGTCAGTGGCGGGCATGTGCATCGCTGTGTTGCGGTGTCCCTCCTTCCTCCCCTTAAAAACAAAAAAACTGAAAAAAGCAAAAACCGTGAGTATTAAAAATGGACAAAAAGGCATTCATTCTTATTTGCTTATTATTCATACTGTTTTCCTAATCAGACATGTTTCCGATGGCACAATATCTGTACCACCAATTACATATTACATATATATATACATATATATATATATATATATATATATATATATATATATATATATATATATATATATATATATAGGATGTGCCCCATTCTGAGGCTGATGTTGCATTCATGATGCCTCTTCACCGCAGTTGGGCTAAACCAACTTACACTTAAACTAGGTCTTTTTAATATGGACAAAATTCATTCCAGTTTATTTAGTTGGTTCCGAGTACCTGATAATCTTCTCCCAACTTGCATACGTCGCTCATGCGAACTGTTGTAAACTTGCGTAATTTTATTGCTTGGTATTTTTTATATAATTGTCGGACATTTTGTACTTATCGCGGATTCACCTTTAACCAATTTATTCTATATACTCATTTAGCGAGTATTTATGTCAGTTGTTGTGGAGTTCTCCGAGCTGGGCAACTTGGTTGCAGACGTTTCGCCACCATTCGTGGTGGCATCTTCAGTGCGGGATGGATAGCAGTGAAGTAGCAGTAGCTGGTAGAAAGCAAACCCAATAATGGGTTTGCTGTATTTAGCCATCAAGTGTTCCATTGCGCATGTTGGTAATGATGGTATCTGTGACGCCGATAGCATGGAGAGTAGTAACCATTTAAAATCGGACTCATTTTACCCAAGTGCCGGCTGTAATCCGCCATCTTGCGGTTTCGAACAATCTCAGATTTCCTAGACCAGCTACTGTAAGACCTCGCGTCCCGGGGTCTCTCACGCTTCGGCATCTCGAACGCGTGAGTTATTAGTACTAACAACTCTCTCAGCGTGTCTGACATCTAAATGCACTGGACTTCCTTGTTATATATATCTAGCCAAGATAGAAATTATAAGATTATATGCATGTGTAATTGATATGAGATGTGCATCCGAGTAACAGAACTAAGCAAATCAAATAAAGTGGAAGAATTTTCACCCATGTTAAAAAGATGTAGCTTAATAATAAATCCGTATATCCCAACTACGGTACAGGAGCATGATGGGAGCAACGTCAAGGGTAGTCTGAGATGCCGGCTGCGACCGAGGTAATGATAAGGCGCGTGAGCCGTTAGCAGTCCGATTAGCTCGATGACAAGAGTGAGATCAATGGCGCATTGGTGTCGGAGAAGAATGCAGCATTCGCTGTAAATGGGGGTGAACCTGCCGACTCTCAGAAGGATAGTCAATTCCGCAAATTTCGGCAGCGACTGACTCAACAACTTCGTCGCATCAAGAATGCTGTGATTCGAGTTAGTGCATCGCAATTAGCTTCCAAGCTACATAGGTAAACTACCAAACCGGAAAAGCATCAGACGCGCGTTTCGCTCTATTGGGACTCGTCAGTGGTGCGCATCCATCGGTCCCCTACTGGGGATCGAACCCATGACCGCTAGAGGCTAACGCCAACTAGCCAGCAGCTTATGCCACTGAGCCATGGGGGACGACAGCCGACCATTACGAATTGAAACCTAACTGCGATATAGCCCGACCCATCCTCCACTGCCGTGCAGGTTATTGCCCGTGCAGAGGACAGTGGTTGGCCGTCACGGTCAGGTCTTCCCTTGCCAGCGCCGTGAATCCACACAGCAATTTTGAATACTGGTAGGGCTTAGGCTTTTGATTAGGAATGAGCAGACGTACTTGGGTATGATTCGAGTTGGTTCGTCGTCTACTCATTCGTAATCAAAAGCCTAAGCTCTATCCGTATTCAAAATTACTGTGTGGATTGAAGGCGCTGGCAACGGCACACCTGACAATAACTTGCACGGCAGTGGTGGATGGGTCGAGCTATATCGCAGTTAGGTTTCAATTCGTAATGGTCGGCTGTCGTCTGTCATGCCTCAGTGGCATAAGCTGTTGGCTAGTTGGCGTTAGCCTCTAGCTGTCATGGGTTCGATTCCCAGTAGGAGACTGATGGATGTGCACCACTGACGAGTCCCAATAGGGCGAAAGGCGCATCTGATGCTTTTCCGGTTTGGTAGTTTACCTATGCAGCTTGGAAGCTAATTGCAATGAACCACCTCGAATCATACCCAAATCCGTCTACTTATTCGTAACGCTAAGTGAACTGAGAGGGTGATGCGGATGGAGTGCTATGCCGAAAGCTGCCAACATAAGAATTTATTTGACTTTTTGAAGGCGGTCCTGCGACCCACGCATGACAGGTCGATTGCGGCTGCGGTGTTTGCTAACGTTCTTTTCTCACAGCCGAACGGCTCGGTGAACCCTGTGCTCGTAGACATAACTGTCGCGTCTCCGTGCCAATCTCACTCCTACCGACAAAGCCATTCGCGCCATTACACAGTTGGCAATTTAGCGTACCGGAATACGTCTGCACCTGAGTGCAGCCGCTCCTAGCTCCAGACATGATTAATAAAACACCCTATATATAGGGTGTGTTTCTACTCAGTCTCTCTGTATTAATTCAAACTAGTGGAGGGGTTTCGGTGTGTCCTTTCCAAATAATGGCACCCCACGACCGGTTTTGTCCTCGTTTGGACACAGTAGATGAAGATAGCCTGAGCTGGGGTGGAAATCGGGACCTAGTGGTTAACGGTTGACGTCTTGAACAAGATGCCTCTATGATCCGTGAGCAACGCTTTGCACAACGGTAAGAAATGCAAAGCTGGATTTGCAGTACTCACCAGGTGGTTGGATTGCGCAACACAGTCTACCGAGACCACGGTACACTTTGAAGTAGAACTCTATCATTCACACCACAAAGACCGTAACAGCAATGGAGGTGTTTCGGTGTTGCTGTCTTAAAGCTGACACTCCACAACCGGTTTTGTCATGGTTTGGATTCATCAAGCAGAGAAAGTCTGAGTTGGGAGTGAAACTCGGGGCCTCGTAGTTAAGTTAGTAGCTGACGCCTTGCTCACTAAGTTATTGAGATTCGTGAACAAACGCTGGCAGAGTGGAAAGGACTTCACAATTGTGTTAGGATACTAGACGTGGGGTTGGGTAGTAACACTCAATCTCTATCCGGACTATCTTTTCCGTATTCCACTGGTGCTTATATGCTTCCCTGGCAACTTGTAAATTCTAACTTTGGGCCACGCATAAGAACTGCTAAAAATAGATCTTGTTAGCTCATGTGATGTGAAAGTCATAACTACATTCACGCAGCTTTTATATCTGTGCTGACAGGAAAGTATTCTCTTCCGCTTGCTACTATGGCATTTAGACAGACTTCATTTGGTCTGTTGAGTCTTGGTCGCTGATCATCCTTCCCTACCGGCAGTCTTGGTGTTGTATAGAACAGCTTATCTACAACATGGGTGCACGCACGTAGACACTTACTGGTCATCATTAGGTAAATTCTCTAGCACAGCAAAAAACCTTGAATAGGATGCGTTGGCTTCGGCCAGCGCTGCGTGTACTCGATCACTGCTTTCCCATGGGGGTCTTGTTTATTACATATAGCATGGTGTAAAGCTCTATAGGAGCGAACCTTGAGTTCGCAGCAGGAAATGAGGTCACTGACGACTAAACCGAGTGATTCGTGTCCTTTCCGACTCGCAAGCTCAGGTCCACATTACCCGCCTTGTGCCTCGCCTGACAGACGAAAAAACATTGACCGCAGCCGACCTCAATTTCGCCTTTGCCATTGCGACATTGTCGAACTATCTGGTTACCGCGTACATAGTGCAGAGTCATCCCTGGAACAAGGCGGATCATGGCATGTGGAACTGCTTAAAGCAGGGAGGTCCAGAGTCCCGCCCGCGGGCCAAATGTGGCCCGCGTTAACATTTCATTTAGCCCGCGGCCTTATCAAAAGATAATAACTTCAGCCTTGGACTTCTTGCGTACATGTGTAATTTTGGTTGTTTTTTTAATTACAGAGGAGTAGTAGGGGGTTGAATGTAAAGGTCGAAATCCGCCACATCTAGATCCAGACATCCATCACACGCCCAGAAAAGCAATGCACGCGCCTTTCATTCTGCCTAGGATCTTCAGCAGAGCCCATTCCATCAAACCCCGGTAGGGCTCGAACCCGTCTTTAATACCACTGACCTACGTGGTACGGCAAAAATCATACTGAATAAGTTACTAGATGTGATATAGCACTTATCACTATCCAATGACTTGCACGTTACTACCATGCAGAGGACGAATTTCTAATTATTAGCTCAATTTCAGACGGAATATGGCCCGAAATATTTTTACCTCACAAAATGTGGCACTCGTTGCAACAACTCTAGACACCCCTGGCTTAAAGCAATCAAATTGAAATGACTGTAACGCGAGCGCACTTGAAAAGTCGCAGGCTCTCAATCTAGGCAAGTAATTCCTACCCTCAGTGTAAAATGATATTGCAGTATTGAGCCGACAAATTGTCTCGCTCAAATTGTGGATGACCCTACCAAATTGGCTATTGCTTTTCTCATTGTAAAGTCATTTCTATTCTAACGATTGCAGATTTATTGCGCTCGTACAACATGTCTGCACTTTCTGTCTGGAATCTCTCTGTTGACATCAATAATGTTCGAATCCGTCAGTTTCGATTTCTTTCCGGGATACTGCCCTAGCTCCGCGTATCGTCGAATATACCCAAAAAAATCCGAAATACTTTCAAACAAGTCATGCGAAACATTATGGCAACTTGAGAGAACATCATGCTGGCTAGTAATTCGGTCATAGTAATCGTTCTGTCGAGAAGACACAAATATCACTGATTCAATTCAGCAATGTTTCATCACTTTACGGAAAAAGTGCATCTAAATGCTGTTAGGCAGGGAAATGATTATTCAAATGCAACTATTTTGATCCTTCAAGAAAGCTGGTAACGCGCAGAGGTTTAACACGACGTCATTCAATTTCCCTGTCCGCAAAATTGGATGATCAGCCACCACATTTGGGCTTGTTTTTGGTCACTTTCAGATGGAAAAGACATTGAGAAATACATGTTGGAATGTGCTTAGTATGTCCTTATATATTACTATGCGTCATTAATCCAACCAGACTTCGGCTATAGGTCCTTAATATTTAACCAAATCATAATTTAAGTCAACATGAGTGGCTGCATTTTGTGTCCCTGGCAGTACAAGTGAAGCACATTTGGGGTGAATTTTTTTAGTGGAAGCCTAGATAGCGATGCCAGAAAGCAGATCGAATTGCACAGATCATTTTATCTTTACAGCAAAAGATACTCTGTTTGCCTAGATAAACAAACCAAACCCTTGAACACCGCTTGGTAGGGGCACTCTGAATGTACAGCACGCAGGTTGATTGCGAGTTGCATTCGAAGCGAACACCAGGCGAAATGGCCACACTAAGCTCAAGTAGTCGAATTCAGCATGTTACACAACATTCCGCACCGGTGGCCTATGTGTATAAGAAAATAATAATTTTAGAATTTTACAAAGGCAAACTGGGGACTTTTTATACGTCTACATAACTCTCCCCCAGAAGAGACTGTGGAAACAGTCCTTTGATCTATGTGAGGACTGACCATCGCGAGCAAACCTTCTGCGAGGCAAGGTTGTGCAACCATTTGTGGCTGCTGGAAGCGAATCATGCAATTGGACTCACCAGTGTCCTCCCTACGGTGTCGAAAAGGTGAAAAAGTGTTTGTGTGGGGAACAGTTTATAAAAGTCAGTGTGTCTGGCTGAGCAGAGTTCGTTGGGACTAATTGGGGTACAGAGATACAGAGAAACGTGAAACCCAAGGGTAACCAACCGACGGGGTGTACATGGGAATCAAAATGAAACAACGCAGCGCAAATGCTTAGTAATACACAAAAAGTGGAAAACGAAAAATGTGAGAAGCTCTTTTTTAGGTTTTCAAATGCTTTGCTCTTTTTTGGTCGTTTCAAAACATTCTAGTCATTGTTGTATGTTTCGTAAAATGTTTGTAGGAGCATGAAATTGTCAGAATCATATTCTGGGTAAAATAGTAAATGCTTGTAACGTCTGAAAAATGATCCGGGAATTTCACTTCCCTACTGCTTCGATTGATGATAGGGGTGAAATCGGTTGTGGCCGTAGGTTCCGCTGGAGCGGAGTGACTTGTCTGAGATTGCGGCGCTCGCCGTGATGGCGCAAGCTGAGAAGGTGTTTATTGCACAAACTAGTCCAAAATATGGTGCTGAAGATTGTCTATGTAGGGATCAGCAAGTCTGGCTGTAGCCGTGGCATCTAAATCGATCTTTGGCGCAGGAGCTAAGCTGATCCGATGGATTCGTGAAAGAGCCTCCGCGACGGGACTAAGTACGCCTGAGACATGTCTTAGATCTGTAGTGAACTGAGAAACGTAGTTCAGGTGTCTAGTTTCCCGCGTAGAATACATGCATATCATGAAGTTGATTGCGTAAATCAGTGGCTTGTGGTCAGTGAAAACTGTGAAATATCGACCCTCAAGGTGGTCACGAAATGTCTTCTACCTAGATAGACAGCGGGTAGGTCCTTACCGAAGGTGCTGTACTGCCATTCGGCAGGTTGCGAAAGCTTCTAAAAGAATCCTAGAGCTATCCGTTGATAGCAGATGAGTTGCGGTAGAACTGCACAGACGGTGGTGTCTACTACGTCAGACGTAAGCAAAAGTGGCGCAGTTGTGTCTGGATGAGCGAGAAGCGCTAAATTGGAGATAGTCTCTTTGAGCTTCTCGAAAGCCACTTTTGTATCGTTTGGGAATAGAAAAGAGCGTTAATTACCGTGGAGTAATTCGGTCACTGGACGCATAATGCTCGCGCAATTAGGAGTAAACTGTCGATGATAGTTGACCAGGCCAAGGAATCGGCGCAGCTGTTTAAAGGAGTTAGAAGCTAGATAGTCCTTTAATGCCTGGATTTTGTCCGGTTGAGCCTCAACAAAAGCGGGAGCTAGCTTGTGGCCAAAAAATTCGACGGAGCTTTGGCCAAGCGTGCATTTATCAGGGTTGGTGGTAACATTATGTTGCGTCAAATGTTAAGATAGAGCTTCGATGTGATGATGTTCATCGTCAGATGAGCTAGTGATCAACATATCATCTAGATAAACACCGAGCCCTCATGTGACCTCATGAATAAACCCTGAAATTTTTGAGCAGCAGAAGTAATCCAATAAGCCGGTGTACTGACTGCTATTTTAGGAATCTTGACTGGTTTCACAGATATCTGCCGATAGGCGCGAAATAGGTCGATTTGGTAAAGATCGACTTACCAGCTAAAGCTGAAGTTAAGTCGTTCATGTGCGGAATGTTTACTTATCCGAGACGGCAACTTTGCTGAGTGCTCTGTAGTCACTACAGAAGAGCCAGTCGCCGGATTTCTTCGGTACCGTCTGTAATGGTGATGCCCGTGGACTCTTAGGCTGGCGGAATATTCTAAGTTCGGGCATTTGCTCGAATTCCGCTTTTGTCGCTATTTGTCCAGGACGAGTCTGAGGGTGAGTCGAAACAGGTGGAGCCTTCGTGCAGATGTGATGCATGACGTTTGACGTCAAGGGAGGCAAGTCATCTGGCAAGCGAACAAGTTTAGGACGCTTCTTGAAAAGGTCTGTGAAAAACTATGAAGCTTGAGGCAGTACACCAATGGGAGTAATAGAGTCCACATTGGCGCTAGTCTCGATAATACTGAGCTGTGTCGAAAGTCGAGAAACTTCCGACTTTTAGCCTCAATCATAAGGTCAAAATGTGGCAGGAAGTCTATGTTTATGCTGGCGAAAATAACGGCTGTTACTTTGAAAACCCTGCGAAAGATTCACTGGCGGCCCAGTTGAACGTTAGCAGCTCATTTCCGAAGGTTGGGATTGATGTGCATTGCCGGCACGTAGTCTGGTCGGCAAGAGTGAGACGACCCTAACTTCGGTTCCGGTGTAGATTAGGAACTCGGTACCGGAAGTTACATCCCTTACGCGGATGAGGCGACATTAATCTTGGTGATTCCGATTTGATCGCGTCCTTCGCCATTACGAGCCGGCCGAGATGTTTCCTTGCTTCTCGGTGAAGTTGCAGGGCTTAATAAATTTATGCTCTGCGACACCAAAGCGTGGGTAGTACCAACAGTATGCCTGCCCATTGCTGCAATGGGAGCTTTATGAGGGTAATATGGATCGGCTGTGACGACGAGGGTTAATACTGCGCTGTTGAACTTAGCGAATAAGAGTCACAACTAGAGTTTAAAGGGATTCTAAAGCTGCCTGTAAGCTAGTGACAGAAGTGCCCTGGGATGCGATGGCGTTGGCCTTGCTGGCGTCAGCTTGTGGCCATAATCGTTCGATTAATCGATCTGCTAAAGCAGCTGGTTGAGATAATCATTTGGAGCGCAGCATAAATAGAATG
>OX104064.1:118206268-118306996 GCA_944474145.2 Dicrocoelium dendriticum
ATGCTTCCAAAGCCTCTAAACGAATGATGTCGACACCTGGCGAGCTGTGTTTGCGTACAGACGTCAGCTTTTCAAAACAGATTCCGCGGTGAAAGGGATGTGGGTTAGTCCCGGCAGGGAGGCGACAAAAGTTGGTAGATCGCTTGGTGGCAAGACCCTCTGCATATAGCATCCGCAGCGCGTTTGCTGCTTCCACAGCGGTTCTTGTTGGGCCACCAGCCGTCCTGAGTGGAAGAAAGACTTGTCTCAAATTTTGTAGGCTATTGACGTGCTTGCACAGCAGTTTGTGATTAGCACTAAAGGCTTTTGCGATGTTCTGCAGATAGTTGGCTTTGTCTCCTCTTAGCAGTTGAGTGCAGTGGTTATGTTGGGCTACGTAGTTGTCCCAATTGTCTGGTGCTGAAGCTCCTCTGTATACTCGCCATGCTGCATTGTGTGCTGTCATCCTGATCCTGACGAAAGAAACTGATATGAATTTATTTCAAGCTCTTATCTCTAAATTCTCTACAAGCAGCTAACTGAATTTCTTGACGAACTTGAGCCAGGTGACTTCCGGGGGGTTCTTCGGCAAGGAACGACCAAGCTGTAGCGCTGATAAGCTGGGCTGATCGATCCTAGATTGTGCTGGTACGCAGTCTCATCGTTCTCACTCCGATTTTCCGTATAGCAGAGGAAGTTAAAACTGATGACTTTGTGATCACTGCGACTCAAAGAGCAGTCTAAAACCAACCCATTAATTATATGTTCCTTGTTGGTAAGCACAAGATCCAACACAGATGGCCTGTTACCCGTTCTGAACCGTGTGGACAAAGTGAGGTTACTGTAAAGAGGAACAGTAGTTATGAGATCCTGTAAATCGGCTTTGAATTGTTCTCCGATCGTGGCAGGTGTTTCCACACAGTGTACGTTGAAATCACCCATGGTAAGTATGTGAGTATATTTTCTTTGTAAACTGCATCTTAAAGCAGCAGCTAGGTGGCAGTCGGTTTCGGGTGTAGAATTAGGGGGGCGGTACACCAAGAAAATAAGTCAATCGTCTCTGCAAGCGGCACAAAGGAAATTGGGGAACTGCTAGTTTGAATCCGCCACGGCTTCGCACCGTAAGTGGCTTCGGTAATACATGTTTACCCGTCTTCCTTTTGTGGGCTTATCGTTCCGGATCAGCGACATGTCCGGTAGCGAAACTTCAGCGTCCGTCATTCTCGTGTGCAAGCATGTCTCGGTAATACTAATGACATTATATGACCCGGAAACTTATCGATCTTTTAGTTCAAACAGTTTAGTAAAAAAACGCTGAGCATTCGTATATAAGTAGGCCAGTTTCTCGGTCTCTAGGAGCCCACAGAGGAGTGAAGGCGTCAAGTGTGGGAGAATGCGGACGGCTGGGAGGTCGGCAGTTACTCGTGTTTTTGTTGGGATAATGATACATTGCCTGGAAGTTCATTCGGCCAAGATGCGTCCCAATCTTCCTTTAGACCTAAGTCAGAGGGAACTAAAGCAGCAGTCAAGGTATGCTTCTGCACATTTGTCGGCACACTTGCTGCATCAGGTGAATTGATATTTGAACGGTTCAAAGCTTCTGCGACCTTGACCCGAAGTTCAGAAGGAAGATATTCCGATTTCTTCGCCATCGATCCGAAACATCCGTTGCTTGTTGCTCTGACTGAACCACACGTTTTAGGATTCTAGGGCCGCATCCTCTACAGTTTGGTGAGAGAGGTATCCTGGTGAGCAATAACGCTACAATATTGTCCAAAGAAACTGTTTCATGAATAAACCGCCACTGTTTTAGATCGTGCTTTTTGAGCTCTTTATTCTGGTTAGAAGGATGATCTGGCACGCCGTGTATGGAAATTGTATTTAGGCGGTCTTGCTTGCTATATCCCTCTTCGGTATTTCTTTTTGATTGTCGCGCGCTCCAAGGGACATCAGGATACATGCGTATTTCACAGGATTCCTGTTTTAGCTCACTTCCGGAGAGCAAGACGTTTTCTACGTCGGTGGAAGATTCTAGTATTACTCGGATAAGTCTGGGTTCTCCAAGGTGTGGCGATTTCGGGTGACGAGTAATTCGTAATACGTTTATGAGCTTGGTATTGACACTCATCAGCATGCACAATGAGTTCCATTGGACTTGATCCCCCATCAGTTATCCAGCAATTTGATGGCGGTAGATTCAGGGACATTTGAGCATACAACAGTCCGGGTACTATTGCTGGATCCATTTTCGTTGATATACAAGGTATGGTACTCGTTTGTCCTGACCTGCTGACAAGACTTGATTGTTTACAGTTTGTCCCTCTAATCGCGTTAACGGTGTTTACAAGAGAAGAGGTTGCAACGGTGGCCTCCCGGTGGACCTTTGCAGCAATCTCTGCATATGTAATTGATGTTCCGCGGGGCTTCGTCTCTACAAGATACATTTGAGCTACAGGTACCATAAGGTTGGTGTTCGGCTGCTTCATCCTTGTTAATGCTAGATATCAAGTCTAGTGGAAATTGCTAAACCAGACGCTTAAATTGGTGCCTGATTTTCGTCGCCATGAGTACTGTTCGACTCACGTATGTACGGTCAGTTTTTGCCCGGATTTCTACTCAAGTTGAAGAAGACAACGGAGATGGGGACGTGGCTGATTGTGGTTCAGTGGAAGCGGATAGCGCAGCATTCCGTTGCTTAGAAGCCGCTGCGCTTCCGTGGTACATACTCGCTTCCATTTAATTAATCTTATGGTTTATCCTCTGCTCAGCTTCTGCGGTTAACCGGTTGCTTTTCTCAGCTAGGATAAGCAAGCACGTAACGAGTTGGATGGTGGAGCACGCAGTATGAAAGCAAAGAGCACCTTGGGAGCTGTTTCCCTATCGTACCTGTTGTTGGGACACATTGGAATATTTCGGATGATACCATTCCATACAATGCGAGAAAGTTAGACCGAGTTTAACTACTCCATGACATTCCCCTAACCCGCAAATGACTTTCCCTTTGAGCATTTACTGATTCACGTTTCTGCCAGTCAACGTGGTGTCCTTACCTTACTCAGTAGGTTGGTTAGTGTTCTGGACTTATCCAGCGTTGAGAGCGGCGCACATCGGTCAGGCGAGCGTGGGAGTTGCAAGGTCAAATGAGCAGTCGGCGTGGTCGCGAGGTTCCTGTGATGGGTTATGCAAGCGACTGGATGACAAGGTCACAAGGAATGGCGCGTGACTGAAATATGGTACTTGAATCTGAACACAGCGCTGAACACACACGGAGAGATCACAAATTTTTCACAGCTGTGTTGAGAAATGCCGGATAGGAATAAGCCTACGCTTTTCGGACTGCCTTGGGAATTCTGGATTGAAGGAAGTCACACAGGACGGCAATCGGCTCAATGTGATTGAGTTATCCGTTTGCGCTTAATCACGGATGCCAGTGAAAACGTTTCGTGAGCACGGGCACTGATTGTAGAAGATATTTACACGTATTATGGATCATTGCGTAGGGCTGCTAAATGCCGTTCGAATGAGCGTACAGTTACAACGCTGCGAGAAGTTGGCGAGAGGATGGCGAGGAATAATTCAAATTAACCAGGAGCAAGCAAGTCATGGGTATGTGTGGATGAAATTGGCACTAAGTGAGGAGCTGATCAATGGCTTCAATGCCCAGTGGGCAAGACTCCAAAGCTATAGAGTGACGATGGTGACATCTAATTGTTAAGAAAACAGCTCACAACAAATAAGCAGACATCTCGGGGTTTAAGTTGACCAGCAATATTATTTAATGTCGTGGTGCGTTGCAATAAATTCGCTGTGACCTCTTCTGTAAAGAACCATATAGATAAGCACTGGCCGAATAACGGTCGATAAAAATCAAGTTAGCGGTTAAACAGAATCGTTACCCTGACTGCAGTTTTCTTTTGAGTGCCAGAAAGATGCTGCACAGTGGCTGGCGAAGGAAGAATTCGAAACGTAGGTCCAACAGTGAAGTGCATTATCAATAACTGCAACAACAGCAACCAGACCGTTATGTAGCGCCAAAATGTTTGGTGAGGTACAATTAAAGTCTGAATTTAACCACAAACGTATGTTACCGGCTGCCCACAATGACTGCATAGGGAAGAGATGAAATAACAAAAACAGCGGGATAGTTAATTCAGAATATATCCCAGATAAGACTTAACCAGTAGGCGTTTTGACGGACCAGCAGCGAAAGCTCGTTGTCCAAAATGCCATCGTTTTAGGTTGAAGAATAACCACGAAAACCGCAGTCTACATGTCAAGACCATAGTCAGATAACCACACCATCTGTTCCTTCCGCCGAGATCCCAGATAACCAATTATTTGTCTACTCCATCTGATTAACTATAAAAAGATCGATCTTTTCCTTGCAATTCACACCATGGTATCGAGATTTGTTCCCAATAACTTTATGTGACGCCGCAGCCTACGGGCTATCATGCTATTCACTCTTTCGTAGACATATCTAAATGGTTTCATCCCAAACCGGCTGTGAAGATTATGCAATCCCACTCCGTGCTACTAGTCCCAAAGCTACACAACCACTTGTTATCCTTGTCTCGTTCCTAGTAAATTACCACTCGACATGCACTTGCTCTCATCCCAAACCCGCTGTGACGATTGTGCACTCCCAAGACGTGGTACTAATCCCAAGGGCACCCAGGCTCTTGTTGGTCTTTGGTCCCATATCCGCACCGAGACGCGTTAATCTCATTTCATTTGAATGTAATGACACCTTGTATCTTCCTGCGCGCCGTGCCGCTGACCAATGGGATATTTTGTACTCTTTAAAAAGCACCCTCTTATGCCTCTCTTCGAATCTGTGCTTTGTGGCCTTGTTGTACGGTAGCAAGTGCGCTGACACTGTTTCATTGTGTAACTGTACGAAGACCCGGTTTTTACATGATTGAACGGGCACTGTTATACAAAAATGTATTTTACTTTTATGTTGCTTAATAATACCGTACTTAACGTCTCGGCTTCCTTTATTGGCTGGACCCAGGCGTTTTTACGAGTTACTCGAAATCCAAGCGAATCACTCACTTACAGTTCTCAACATCCGGGTCTTGCTTTGAATTGAATTTCAATTTCTCAACAACAGCTTGGATTGGATTGATCTGCAGCACAAGTACTTAACAACCGTTTCTTTGGTCATATGCATTAGAAGTACAAGTGCTTCGATTGAACTGGAGTAGACGTACCTAACGTCGTGTCGTGGGCTCGAGTAAATTAGAGTGAAGTAGGCAACAACCGCTTCGGTTGGATTGGTTTGCAGTATTACACTCAAAAACCGTTGCTGTTGGAATGTATTGTAATCCAAGTACTGAACAACCACGGGTTGTGTTGAATTGAAGTGCAACTGCTCAATATCCATTTCTTTGCTGCATTGAATTCGGTGTTCAAGCTAACGCTGGAGAAAGGTGCCCCGTACTTCTCCATCTGTGTTGCGAGTCCACCCATCGTTGTTTGGATTGTCGTGCTTACCGAACATACTCGCTTGCCTATTTGAACTATATCTACTGCAAAGAAAGTATTCGAGAACATTGTCAGAGCAGAGAAGAAAGTTCGGCAAGTCAAACGTGTATGATGATGATGGTGATGATGATGATGATGATGATGATGATGATGATGATGATGATGATGATGATGATGATGATGATGATGATGATGATGATGATGATGATGATGATGATGATGATGATGATGATGATGATGATGATGGATGATGATGATGATGATGATGCCATCTCAAATATCTCGTGAGCTGTAAGTCGCCCTACTTTGGAAAAGTTTATAATGTCACAAATAACAACTTTGTCACATCTGCGGATTTCGGAGTAATACCCTCCAAGTAACGTACAATCACGGTGGGAACTATTCGAGCTAATAGATGGAAAGTGCCCACGGGTTTGACGTAAAGCAGTAGGCTCTTGTTCAGTTCACTTATGAGAAGGAATAAAACTGAGTATACACTGACATTCTACAAAAAATCAAAAAACATGAGCACTGTGGGAAAAATAGTTTGTGATTCATGTAAACAATATAACTTGAAACAAGTGTAAACCTGAATAAGCAAGTACAAACATTTTCCTTTATTTGAAAAATCCAGAGTTCAGTGCAATAATTATCAAATTACAAATAGTCCGCATATGGTAGTTGACATTTGTACTCAAAAATATCCAGAAATAAAAACTGAAATAAATAGATAAAGCAGGGCGATCATTTTGACCGGTCTCAGACGTTATATGTAGAGTGGCGGAGAGGACTCGCTAGCACTAAGCAGGTCACGATAAAGCATGGTATACCCTCTGGGAAATTTCGACTGTCGTAGCTTTTCAGGGATCTGCAGTTGGATGACAAACCGCCATCAACCTTGCTACGAGAGATGCAGCAACCGCTTGCTTCATCAACCATGGACGAGACTTTATTCCACGATGTGTGGCAACCTTGGCTACCGAAATGTACACAAGCGTTTCTAGAAATCGTGAGCCCCGCATCTTTCACCGAACTAGCTAGCGTAGTGAATCGAGTGATTGAACGATGCCATCCACAAGCCGACGCCAGCAAGGTTAATGCCGTTGTGTCTCAAGGCACTTCTACCACCAGCATACAATCAAATATATAAGCCACTTAAGCCCAACTTACGACTCTTAGTCTCCAAGTCCAACAGCTCGCTCTAAACCGTCCTCGTCCCAGCCGCTCAAAATTTCCCTCAAAACGCGCCAAGTACAGGAACAGACAGTCTCACTGTCGGTACCATCAACCTTTTGGCAGCGTAGCCTGCAAATACATTAAGAATTGCAACCTTCGCCGAAATCCAGGGGAACATCTCGGCCGGCTCTCAATGGAGACGGACGTGACCGGCCAAAACCAAAGTCGCCTCATCTGGGTTAAGGAATTAACTTCCGAGTTCTTAGTGGACACCGGAGCAGAAGTTAGCGTCATATCCCTTAGCCCAGATGAGGTAATCTCACCCACGCGGACTAGACTACGTGCCGCAAACGGCACACCAATCGATCCTTTCGACGAGAAGTTACTAACGCTCAATGTAGGTCTGTGGCGAAACTTTTCCTAACCTGTCATAGTAACAACCGCGTCTTCTGCTTTTCTAGGCATAGATACTCACCAACATTTCGATCTTTCCTCAATGCGAAAAGGCAGAGGCTGATGGATTCCCAGACGTAGCTATGTTATCGAGACTAGCGCCAAGGTGGATGTGATCACTCCCATTTGTGTCCCGCCTCAAACTTCACTGCCGTTTATAAACACTTTCAAGCAGCATTTTAAGCTCGTTCGCACTCAGGACGACCTACGTCGTGTGACTTCAAACGTCATGAATCATATCCGCACTAAGGGTTCACCCGTTTCTGTCAGCCCTCATAAACTAACCATGGACAAACACAAAGAGGCTAAGGCTGAATTCGAGCAATTGCTCGAACTTGAAATAATCCGCCCGTCTGAGAATCCATGAGTAACATCATTAAAACTGGTACCGAAGAAAGCCAGCAGCTGGCTTCCCTGTGGTGACTAAAAGGCAGTCAACAAATTTACCGTCCAGGAGAATTACCCCATCCTTCACATGCATGACAGAACCACAGCTTTAGCTAATGAGTCAGCCTTTAGCAAAATAGACCCAGTTGACGCCTGCCATCAGATACCTGTGGAACCAGACGATGTACCTAAAACAGCAGTTATTATACCGTTTGTCTTTTCGAGTAACACAGAGGGCCTTCCGGCCTCAGCAACGCTGTTAAAACGTTTCAGTGGTTCATTCAAGTGGTAACACGAAGACAGGAAGGTGTTTACTACTATTTGGATGATATTAACATCGCCAGCTTTCCTGACGATGAACATCTTCATCACTATTTTTGGACGAATGATACAACAAGGTGTTAATGTCAACCCCGATAAATGTGAACTTGGCCAAAACCTCATTGAAAGCCTTAGAAACGAAATATCTGCCGCGGGTATCGAAGCTCTATTAGACAAAACCCAGACACTGAAGGACTATCTTGTTCCAAGCTCCTCCAAACAGCTACGCCGATTTGATGGTCTATTATATGCTATCATGGTTTCATCCCTAACTGTGCGAGTATTATGCAACCATTGACTGATTTGATCCGCGGTAAGCAACACCCTTGACACTCTCCGAAGACACCTAAAGCGAAGGAGCACAACTACCGCACTTGCGCCAACAACGGCGAAACACATCACCTTGCCGTACATCAAAAACGTATCGGAAAAGACAGCCAGACTTCTCAAACCGCACAATTTGATGATAGCTCACATACCAACTGCGACTTTGAAAAGAATCTTATCTAGACCAAACGAAAAACTGGAGGCACACGTACGCCATAATGTTGTCTACAGGATACAGTGCGAGAACTGTGACAAAGACTATGTGGGTCAAACGGGGAGAAAACTATCCACAACAATACAAGAGCATAAGTGTGTATGTCCATACCATCATGTATCGTCACAGATCTCAGCGCATCTCGATGAGGAAGGACACAACCTTAACTGGGACAAAACGGAACGTCTGGCGCACGGAAGGACAAGAAAAAGAAGTGAGTCCCTCGAGGAATGGTTCTCTACGTAGAATTCAGTGAACCTCCGCATTGGCCTGTCTACCTACAGCTGAGAAAGCGTGAAACTGGGTGGCCAAATATCGAACAAACAGAGGTCACGGGATACAGATCGACGAGGCTAATTTCAAACGCTGCATCCCGATGACACTCTCCGTGAGATTTTCCTCTAAGGAGCAGTGCACTGAGAATGCCACTGAGGGAAGTGATGAAATGTTTGTCATTAAATTACTCAGCTCGGAGAACGAATCAAAACGTTGGCTATGTGGTTTTCCAGAAGTTCAAACATAGTGCTTTTCTCATACACAGACCCAACTGTATCACTTTGACTGTCAACAGATGCATCAGACACTGCAGTTGGTGCGATTCTTCAACAACTCATCGACCACCGATGGATATCACTAGATTTCTTCCTGAAACGGTTGTAACCTACCGAATCGCGTTACATCCCCTTCGGTTGGAAGCTAATCGCAATCTACCTAGGTAGCGAACACCATCATCGCCAACTTGAAAGTGGACAATTTACAGAATGCAGCGATCACAGGCTATTGATATACGCAATGAATACTCTCCTCCGGAAAGTAGACACCTGGACTACCTCTCTTAGTACACAACAGAAATAAGACATGTCTCAGGTGTTATTAATCCAATCGAGGATGCCTTTTCACCTACGCATCCCAGCAGATTGGCTCAATGAACACTTATAGATTTAGCTACCATAGCTTCAGCTCAACAAGCAGGTCTCGACGTGGACAAGTTTCGACACACCAACTTTTCAAAACTACGTCAAGTTCAACTGGCTCTATCCCAGAGTACCATTCTTCGTACTGTCACGCAAACATGTCCTTGCTTCTTAGTTCTCACAACCAAGCAATCAAGCAAATAACAACAGCAGTATATCAGATACTTGAACTGATGCGTCGCTCCCATATAACCATGATGGCCTAAAGGATAACGAATAACAAGTGGGGGAGAAAGGGGATTAACCTGAAAACCTTAATGCCCTAAGCAAACATTCAGGGTCAAGGAGCCTACACCTTGTGTAGACAACATTCCGTCACAAACAGCTGGCTATCCTTAAATGATAAGGCGGCACCGGCGAGACAGCTTCCTTGTGGATCTCACAACCCCGCGTCATAATCAGCCATTACCCCGCAGATAACTCAGCACCAAACACACTTTAAACAGACAATCCGATTAGGAGACGGCAGCAGACGCGCCACTGGTATCGGTTGTGAGCCTTGTCCTGTAAAGTCTCGAGCCAAGCACAAGGCGGGTCACGTGGACTCCAGTCCGGAAGGCGAGACGGACCAACGGCACCAAGTTTGTTCCTCAATGACTTCATTTCCCGCTGCCAAGTCAACTTCTGTCCAACTCGAGCCTTGTGTCACCCTACAACTCGCAGACTAAACAAGGCCCTCCTAGGTAAGCAGTGACCAGGCACGTGCCCTAACCAACACAACTTATGCACTGCTATCTGTCGTTCTAAGGAACTAGTTTGGTTATCACTGCCTAGTACTCGCTTAAGCACATCATCGTTGCGGACACGCTGGTGTCATTCGACACCAGCAATGCTCCGCAGACAATGATGATCGAAGGCTTGAAGACGCCACAGATCTTCAGACCGTAGGGGCCAAGTCTCACTACCATAGAGCAGGACGGCCCTCACTGTGGTCTTGTATAAACAGCCATTCACGCAGTAGAATCCCTTCTGTCGCTAACGATGCCGCAGGTTCAAGAAGGTAGTTCTAACCTTTGCAATGCATGAGCTGACGTCATTTTCTATGCGCCCATCGTTGCTGACGCAGCCGTCCAGATAAGGGAATTGATCAACCATCTCGAGTCCTTCGTTGGCAAAAGTCAAGGGGTTATAAAGTGGCTGGTGGTCCTGCAGCAACACTTTGCACTTTGCAGGTGCAAAGCGCATACCAAATAATGGGACCACTCTAGACAGGTTATTCAGGTTTGATTGTGTCGCCCAAACATCGTTAAACAGCAAGGCGGTATCGTCGGCATAAGCAAGATAAACTAACCTTTCACTAGACAGGAGCTTGACGCCTACATCGTGAGATTCCTTAGAGGAACACTTCGTGATATAGTCCACGACGAAAGTGAACAAAAACGGGGAAATCGGACAGCCCTGACGAATGTCACTTGTCGTCGGAAAGCCATCCGACAGGTCACCGTAGACTCTGACCCGGTCTGTAGTGTTCGAGTATAGAGCACATACGATGTTCACATATTTGACGGGAATACCTTTCCGCTCAACTATTTCGAACAGAATCGATCGATCGACTGAATCGAACGCACTCTTGAAATCGAGGAACAGCTAATGTCGGTCTGCGGTATGTGTTGCGCTGCTCTAGCACTTGCCACAGAGTAAGTACATGGTATATACATTCAGCCGGTGGCCGAGTGGTCTGCACGTTTGGTTTGAAACAATAAGATCATCCGTTCGAGTCCGCGTAAGGGTGGGCTTCCTCGCGGTATACTCAGGCCGCGCGCAACTGGTGGTGGTCGCGCGGCAGCGAAGCGCCGTTACGGCGTACAGCTGACACATTATTATTATTATTATTTACATACAGCCACGCCCTGGGCGGAAACTTGCTTGCTCTTTATAATCTCAGATTTTCCTTCACCAGTGAGGCGACGAACGAGAACTGAGGCCAGTACTTTTGTCACAACTGGCTTTAGAGTAATACCCCTGTGGTTAGCACGGTTGGTGCAACTGCCCTTCCTGTGTATTGCCACTCTAGTTAGCCGTGACGCTCTCTCCTTCCCTATATATTCGAAGAGGGAGTCCAGTGCTTTGCAGAGGACCTCACTTCCATCCTTAAATAGTGCAGATGGGAGGGAACCAGGACCAGCAGCACGAAAAAGATTGAGAGCTGTGAGCGCGTTTCGGACGTCAACCTAAAATGGAGCCTTCAAATAACAATGAGCCAATTAGTCTTCAATGCAGTACGCAGTCTATCCCGTCTCAGCATACGTGCATCGCAGTGGCTCGTTACTGAAGGCCCTATAAAACCTAAGCTAAAAGTCACGTACTTCAAGTGTCAGGGCGCTAAGGTATACGGACACACTAAAAGCCCCTCGGCGTCTTTCCTGCACTTGACGCTCATTTTGAGCAAGCGCACGTTGACCCGATCAGGCCAATGATTCCATACAAGGCCTACGTGTACTTCTTCGCATGTACAGTTGGTTAGTAAAGACAAGTTATCACACCAACATGAGCTAACGAAACGCTTCTGTTCGAACCACAAGCTTCCATACGAACCCGTGAGGTGAAGCGCGGAATCCCACCACTCACTACGATTGGAGAGTATACACACACACAGAAAAAGAGGCGACCAACTCCTTAGGGGACCAATACTAACCTACTTTCCAAAACGTACAAGCCTCGACGATTATAACTGGTTCTGTCAAAACACAATCAGTACTATCCAGCATAATATTCACTGCGTACACACAGATCTCTTGGAGTGGATACTAGTTACCCTCAAGCACCACAAGTAGCAACCAAGCCTAAGGCCCAGCGTCTCGGTGGATTCTTTTAGCGTTGTCAAGAGGAAAACATAGTTTCCTTAAAGGGGTATTAGAAACCCTTCACGAGTGAAGAAGTCAATCGGATCCTGCCAATTACCGTCCGGGAACCATTCTCACTGTTCCCACCAAGGTCAAGGAAGTGACCGTCGCGGACGTGGAAAGCTTCGGCATCATTGCGCCGGTGCAACATCAGTTTGGTCAACATCGATCATGTAGCACGAATCTGTTGATAACACGTGATAGCTGGACCGAAACAGTCGACGAGGGGACAGGAACCGATGTTATCGACATGAACTAATCGCAAGCTTTGATCATCGAATAATCCTGCACAAACTATGGCCATATGGCGTCGGAAATCCATTATTAAGATGGATTGGTAGCTTTAGCCGCTAGTGGCAACCGGATGTTAGAGTCCGAACATTTCTGTCCGACCCGGTTCGAGCGGAGTACCGTGTACTGCGGGGTTCGGCACTTGGGCCTCGCTCTTTCTTAGTTCTCATCAACGATCTAACGAGAGCTATCGCCCCAAAATTTTCAGTTGCGGATGACCTTAAATTTTGGCAAGCGATCAAGGAACGGAGAACCACGAGACCCTCTATTGCCACGTCGATAAGGCCTGGCATCAGTCCTTGTGGAATGCACTGCCATCCAATCTGCACAAGTGCCGCGTCGTCCACATTCACCATCGACAGGCCTACATATACAAAGTAGGGGCGCACTATCTGTATGTAAGCTCTTAAGAACGTGACCTCGATGTGCTGGTAAAGGTTTACCTCGGTTGTTCCAGACAGTCAGGATTTCCGTCAAAAAGTGATAACCAGTATGTTGGTTTATGCGGAGGGTATTCGCTGTGTGGATTCATTTAGCTCCTCTCTGATGTTCAATGCCTACCGCGTCCCCACGTCGAATACGCAAACTAGACTTGGCACGCTTCGCTAAAGCGCGACCTTGCAGCTCTGGGAACCCCCAAACGCAGAGCAACCAAAGTTGTCAAGGGATTGCGCAACCTTCCGTACCATCAACGAATGCAGACACTCGGGGTGTTCAATGGATGCCACCGGCAGCTACATGTAGACCTCGTATTAGTCTACCAGATACTGTTCGACCCCAATGACGTATGCTGCCGCCTTTCGAAGCTCGGCCCGAGCACCAAACTAATAGAAAATAGCCTGTAACTGAGTTAACAACACAGTCTAGATGATCGACGAAATTACTTCTCCCTCCGTGCATGCCAACCGTGGAACGCTTTTACAAACTCAGTTGTATATGCACCCACGTTAGTCGTTTTCAAAAAACAATTGGATATCGAAGTGAACGCTCTACACTTTGTTGCTTGAAGGGATATTCTGGATTTATTCTGGCTAACTAGTCACTTTGTATTATGACCCACAGTGAGGCACGTAAATTTGTGCAGAAGGATGAGCAATCGGATTGTGACTTGCTAGGAGTATTAACCACGACAACTCTGTATTTAGTTTTGACTTCACAAGCGCACACCCATAATCATCATATTTTGCGTAATTACTCTATTGTTTTGCCTATGTGTATTTTATTGGTTTCATCTGTGTGCTATTTGGATTTCAATTTCTTCTATTACCAACCTACGGGACATGTTAAGTCTGTACATTTTTATCCCTTATAAACCATTGTTTTATCGTACACTTCGGAGAAAATACATTTGGGAATTTTATTATCACGTAGGATCTTATCACCTGATACCTAAATAACACAAAGGTTATGTTTTACTCTCAGTAATCCTCTGTGATACGGTTCGAATCAAGGAGCCATCGGCTATTTCCATTTGGTTATTGCAGTGGTCCCCAATTCCCGGGCCGCGGATTGTTACCGGTCCTCCCAAAGAATGGAACAGCAACCCATTTGTCAACAATCCGGACGAATCTAGAATGTCTGTGTAATAATGAGATTAACCGCTGGAGATTGCAAATGACGGTGACCGTAAAACTACGTTCGAGAAAACAACTCGGCCGGTATACTGGATTTAAGTCATGGCGGATTATCCCCAGCTTCCCACCACAGCACTTAAATCGTGTTGTCATTTCCGACATCTTATCTGTGTGCAGCGGGGTTTTCGGCAATGACAGCAATCAAAACAAACCAACGGAACAAGCTGGATATAAGCAACACACGTCGGGTGTCGTTGTTTGCTAGAACCTTCAGACGGAACCGCCCCGTTGCAGAGAAACAAGCTTAAGGTTCTCATTGGTTTGACGTTATGTTGAGTCAACATTTTAGATCACTTTATATTCATTTTGGTGTAACTGTATTTTCTAGTTCAGGCATAGTTACCTAGAACTAAATTAAAATTTTTTAACTCAAATCAACCTTAAGTATAAACAACCAACGTCCCCGTCAGCGGGCCGCGGTAAATTTATCAAACATTGACCGGCCCGCGGCGATAAAAAGGTTGGGCTACACTGGGTTATCGCAACGCGCGCGTTGGGTGTGATGCCGGGATGCAGGCATACGGAAGGAGACCGTTTGGTATCGTGCAGTCAATAGGAACAGGGAACAGCAACTTTCACCGTGCACTACTCGCAGTCTGCTGAGCACGAATATCCGCTTTGCACTAGGTATGAATGATACTGTTACTTGGGCGTAGCCACAGAGTGAGCACACTCACCTGCTGCACCATGTCATCGTACGCCAGCTTGATATACGTGCAGCGCGTATGACGCGCGTTCTGTGTGTAGGTGAGTGTGCCACTGATCATCATTAGGTGGGGACTAAACTGTAATGTGTTTTGGTAAAGTTATCTTGACTGCCTTCTGCGAAACTGAAAATTCTATGTACTTTCCCTAGGTAGTACTGAGAAGAGGATGGAACTGGAGAAGGCGATGGCTACTCGCAATGGCGATATAGAGTCTGTCGCATAAATGAGCGACCTGTGTCATCACGTCTGGAATAGGTGAAGGCTGCTGCCGAGCCATCCATCGGGCTGGCAAACTGTTAGCGCCCCGATTGGTTTGAAAACAAAAGTGCGACCATCGGCGCATTGGTGAGGCGAAGAATCCAGCATTCGCTGCACGCTTGGGCGACACTGCCGACTGTGAAGGGAGTCAGTTATGCCAAATGCATTGGCGATTGACCCAATAGCTCTGTCGCGTCAAGAATGCATGGTTGACGGAGAAAGCGAAGCGGATATAATGCTATGCTGCACGTCGCCAACATAAGAAATGTATAATGCCCTGAAGGAAGGTTATGGTCCCAAGTTACAGTGGATGAGGACGATGGTGAATGCTGCTTCAGGTGCTGCCTGCGGAAATAATGCAGATCTGGCGAACACGCTTGAACAATGGCTCAAAAACTGACTAGACCATGTTGCAAGGACTGCAGCAACATGCAATGAAGATGTGTTTTGCGAACACAACGACACTGAATGAGACGCAGAAAGCGCCTGCTCAGCTGCGAAACGGCAGGTGCGCTGAAGCCGGCGGAACACAACCAGAGGTGTTGAAACACGAAGGACCCCCGTTGATACGAGTGATGCATCGTTTGGTGGAACGCGTGTAGTTTTAAGAAGAGGTGCTAGTTAAGTTAAAGGATGCACTCGTGCTACCATTGTACAAGGTCAAAAGAAGCAGGCAGCGCGCCATGAAATATCATAGTATTAACTTCATAAGCTGTGTTGGTAAATCGATCGCACGAATCCTGCACAACTGACTCGTCATTCAGGCAGTTGAACCGCACATAGCGGATGAGCAATGCATATTCCGTTCGGGCGGCAGCAACGTAGATATGGTGTTCACAGCCCGTCAGTTGTAGGAGAAATGCCGAAAGCGGCGGCAGCCATTTTCTTCTTTGTTTGTAAATTTCGTTAAGGCACTTGATGCGGTGGACCGCGAAGCACTGTTGTTGGTGCTTGTTCATTTTGGTTGCCCGAGTAATTTTGTTAGTTTAGTTGAATGTTTGCAGTGCCATGCAAATGACGGTACAGTGTTTGTTATCAGATTATGAATATACAGCGGTGTGCAGGCGACGGTGAAGCTATGTGGAAAAACTCTGGATGATTTTACTGTTGTCCATGGTGTGGTACAGGGCTGTGTTTTAGTCTCTAACCCGTTTAACATCTACCTACATGCTACGATGTCATATGTTTTCAGTGTTCGTGATTACGGTGTCCATGGAGAACCGTAGTTGTTGGATTTCTGAACATCCGTCGTTTTGGGACGAGAACCCGAGTGTGTGAGACAACCATTCGTATGTCTCTGTTTGCCGACGACTGTGCACTGTTTACACCCAGCAGGGATGGGTTGCAGCACATGACTAGTGCTCTGGCTTCAACAGCGGCCAAATTCAGGCTTGCCATTTACGTAAGCGAGACTGTCTTATTCAGTTTTCACCGGGAGTGGAAACAATTGTCTTCGCGCAAAGCCAGACTGCTTATGATGTATTAGAGTTAACGTGGAAGTTCCTCTACCTAGGGAGCGTAATACCAAACAACTTACTGATGACAAGCGCACTGAACGCCCGCGTAACGAAGGGGAGTGCTGTATTCTACACAGTGGAATATCGTGTGGAAGGATCAACAGCTTACATTTGCGATGATGCTAAAATTATACCGATCGATGGCGTTGTCAGTTCTCCTGCACGGCGGCGAAATCTAGACGATTTGCCTGGAGGATGCAACGGGTTCATCAACACTGACTGACACTCATGATCTGAACCGCGATGATCGCGGAGTAAATGTGCTCCACTGTCATAGATATTCGCGTTTTCTTCTTCACTTAGCCCGGTCATCATACACCCATTTGAATCGGATTAATTTCTTCGTATGCAGTTGGCACATGTTTACGGAATTATTTTCTACAAAAGTGATTAGTGTTCCCCAAGTCGTTTTAGCATGCTTCGTGCCAATATGCAGAGGCGCTGCCTTGTTTTTTAATAATTCGCACTGCGATCGACAAGGAAATTTCCGCGTTATCTGGTGGTCCTAGAATTACTCCTACAGGAGCATTTCCAAGAAGCTGCGATTAAAGTTATAAGTTCAATTGCATACGCTCATTGCTTACACTTTGTGATTGACATCCATTCACTATAGGTCAAGTTGAAGAGCTGAACACAATAAGAACCATCGTCCATAAATAAGACAGCCAAGCCGCGTGTACGTGTCCCTGTCGTGACACACTCACCTATGATAACTGACGCCGACCGTGCGACTGGGACAAATAACGGGGAGCGTGTTCGCCCTCTACTTCGCGCGACTGGCCAAGTGCAGGTTTCGAGTGTAAAACGACCGTCACTCCATCTGACCTTATTTAGCGGCAAATGTGATGAACCGAAATGTGCACGACGAGTCAGAATAGAGATCACTCCTTCAAGTGGTGCTCTCGCGTTCCACCCCGGGTGTGGTGGTGCAGGTCAGATAGAATCTAAGTGACATCAATCTACCTGATGCGTACCCGTTTTGTGAAACGTGCAGAGCGATTCCAGCGGTCAAGCGCATATTGGTGCTCATGCAAAGTGTGGAATAATGGCTGAAACAGTCCAGCGGACGGCTGGTTTCAGTAATTTGCTAGTTGAAGTTAGTGAAACTGAGCTTGGTCTACAGCCAACCAGTCTACTCGCTGTCCCTCAGTCGAAGGGTAAAAGCAGTCTCGCTAACCGATCCACGTCATCCGCGTCGCCTACTCCGTCACTCACTAGTCCTCTAAGTTGGCAAATCACACTCAGTGTGTGCTTTTTAAACAAGCCTGATCATTTGGTTTCAACACCGTTAGCCCAGAGCGGAGTAACATACGTATCGGTCGCCTCAGTAAAACCGCCGGAAGCGACACATTACGATTATTTTCTGAACCAAGCAAGAGTTTTCACGACTTTCTTTAGTGCCTGCTAAATAATCCAGGTTCTCAGCCACAACTCGCAAACCGACATTCGTTAGAAAGAAACGCCATGCGTTAGCTATCATGTACACTAACATTCTTGAGTCCAAAGCTGACGCACTTGCTATTGGATAGCAACCAGTGAAATTCCAGCAGCCATGCCGTTGGTATTCGGGCTGAGCCCACTATGCTGAGACGCGCAGCGCGCCACCCAACTTCGGTGCAGAACGGCGAACCTCGCTTTTTCGATTAACATTGAATTCAACAGAGAACATCCTACTCTCAGCAGCTGGTCTCTGCAACTCATCGAGTGAAGTACTCATGGAAAAGGCGGTAAAAGAAAAAGGACAACCATGGCGGTCCTACTAAAAACGGAAGCAAAAAACCACCTTTTTTATGACTTTCCTGAACTACCGGATTCTCCTAAACATGTAGTGCAGGCTCATGAATGAGATCAGTAGTGCTACGTCCGCAAAGCGCTCACTCGATTACAGTATTGCAAAATCCTTGACTAGAATTCCTTCATCACCGAACTACTAGGGTTGCGGTCTGAAGTTATTGAAAGTGACGCTACACTCCGAAGGAATGACAAAAGTCGTAGCGAATAGCTGGATGAAGTGTTGCTTCATGTCACCAACCGTGCTTTGTCTAAAGATTGCAGGCGCACGCCTGAACGCAACCTAAGTGCAGCCTTTGTCTCTACAGTCCTGCAGCGAACAGAGGGCGCACGTGAGAACATCATGACCTGGAACGCGATGCTACCATGCAGTCTGACGAGTACAATAACCAACGACGCACGCAAAAGTGATTAGGAGCCGACCGCCGAACGGTCTGCTTAAAACTAAACACCAATTTGACGTCCATTAACACGCACTTAACATCCAAAACACTATGCTGTTTGTATACTAACGCCCAAGGCCTTCTAAACAAGTTGGCCAAACTTAGAGAACGTCGAGAGTCACAACCGCGGGAGCGCGTTTTGATTACGGAGATCTGCTTAAGCCTTGAGATGGCTGTTTCTGAGGAAGAATAGTGCTGGAAGCGGTGGTGATGTAATTAGCTATTAAAAGACTAACCCCAGATGTGAAGTTATTGAGCACCCCGAAATCCGTGCCCCTAATTCGCTTTGGTACCGGCTATGTTTCGGAACGAAGACACGTGCCTTGTAGCCATAATTTACCGTCCATCAAACTCTACGTGTGAAATGGACTCCAAACTTAACTACGTTCTTCAAGTTGCTTTGAACAAGTCATGCATTTTAATTCTCATCGTTTGCACTATTAAGGTGCACGACCTGGAATTAACTGCAACCGATAGCAGGCAGTTTAAAGCCTGGTTGCAAGAAGTAATTTCCAGCTGTCCTCTATACAACCATGTGACCTCTCCCACCAGATTTCGAACTGCGAACAGACCGTCGATACTTGATATTGTGCTTACCAACGAAGAACACATGGTCGACGGAATACTTACAAGCCCACCACTGAGTCGCGTTGACCATGTCACTCTACTGTTTAACTATCTATCTTATGCGGAATATCCTGAGGAAGAGGATGATGAAGTGTATACGGTCACACTACAACACGTCATCCGCGCTTGTTAAGGAAACATCCTAGACATTGTTATTTAAATAATCCCAAAAAGTTGCCTGGGAAACGTTCACAAAGACCCAGCACAATGATAGAGCATGCATCGATACAGAATTTCTTCCATGGTCAAAATGAAAGCTAGTCACTTCTGAGGAGCAGAAGACATAAACGGGTGACGTTGAAGGAGTAAGCATGGCAAGCTTGCGAGGACACACCGAATCCCGGGACTTGGCTTGCATAAACGGCATGACGTAACTTTGTGTGAAATTGACCCGTGGAGACGAAATGACTCATTAGCAGTAGGTAATGCAGCTATTCTGCACGACCCGGAATCTCTGATACAAGTAAATTAATGGCCTTTGTAAGGTGCAGCACGGATAGAAGTATGTTGTACAGCCGCACTGTAAGTCGGTTGTCGTTTCGCCCTTTGTGGCTATTCTAATTCTCCTCAAACAATCTTGTGCCTGTGCACATTCGAACCAGCTCGACAAGCTCGAATCAGTGCTTGCTACTACTTGGATCTAACTTGTGTGGATCGTGCTGTTGATCCAGCTTTCAGTTTTGGCACGTTTATAACGCGTGGTACAATCTATCTGGTACAATCTGGTACAATGCTGGACGATCAAACCAAGGTGGTTGGTAGAATACAAAAAGTCAGCTAGGAAAAAGGTTTATTGAACGGGAGAAAAGCTGCCTAATGTTAAAAAATTCAGGGTACCAGGAGATATCTAGCTAGGGACGATGTAGCCGTGCATCGAGTACATGAACGGAATTCGGGTCGCTGGCCAAACCAGTGTACGTAGAGTTCAGGGACGGATGCTGTGTTTGTGTTTCGAAAAATCGGGCACATGATTTCGACAGAAAAACTGCTTAATTCCCTAATGCATAAGAAAACGATAATTTTAAAATATCTTTGAATAGCTTACACATTCATACGAGGAAGTCCCCAGGTCACTAAAGATTCTTTGTCGAGTTCTGCGTGTGCATTCCCAGCAAGCCCCAGCTTTTCGGGAGACATTTTGGTCCCATTCGGAAGAAGAAGCTGAGGACTCCCAAACGACCCTGCAGACTTCAGCATAACGTAGGTACGGTCATTTTGCTACGCCCATTTAATGAACATCGTGTCCGAAACACTTAGAGACGCTGAGCTGCACCCGTTGTATTGTCGCGTAAGACCGAACAATACACGCCGCCGCTTCGTGTGGATGTGTGCGCACAATCGCGAGATGACAGATCGCAGAATCCGACAGTCTGCGAGCGACCGCGAGCTATCCATCTGTCTCGGCTAACTGACCTAGGCGCGGGAGTAATCAACCTAGGGTTGAAATAATCGACAGCACGATCACGTGACCCCATGGGCGCGAGTGGCCGATCCTCAGTATCTAAAGGTGCCTGTGCAGCGTGCAATAAAATCGTTAAATTAGGGGTTTCCTGTTCAAGCTACTCAACCTATTACAATGCCAAATGCGGAAGCAGCAAAGCAAGCTCGTTTATACTGACAAGCAGTAGGTCAGAGTCATGTTGGTCCTGCGCGAAGTGCAATTCCGTCTCCCTAATCAAGACCGTACTTCCACTGTCCAAAAGTATGCCAGGCTAGCAGAAGTGGTTGAGCAAATTGTGGGTGTTATAACGCTGTGCCCTGCAAGCGACCGGTTGATTTACGCCTGCTGCTAAATCTGCGCCCTTACGCGTGCTCTGTTTAACGCCTTGGCAAACCCGACCGGAAGGAAGACAGAAGAGTACTCAGCAGACCAGAGTTCTATTAGGGCAAAGAAAGCTCATATTTATATGTCGGTATCACAATGCGGATTTGACTATACGCCCACGCTCCACACATACTTGTCCGCTCCATCTACCTAGTTCACCGTGTTGCTCGCGCATTCCAGTCTTCGTCCGCCTACGCAACGCACGGCAACGCGCGTGACGTCTGACGCGCGATTTCATCAGCTTCCGGTCAGGCCTTGGCGACAAGCCCGGTGTCTGATGCGCGATTTCATCAGCTCTCGGCTGGGTGCTGCTAACACGCTCGCAGGGACTTTCCCACACACGACAGGTGGAAAACGCGCGAGCGTTGGCACTTAGCTTTCTTGCCCAGCTGTCACCTCCCCTTCCGAATTGAGTCACCTTGCGCACCCTTCGAACCTGATTCTGTTCGTAGCTTTTCGTCTGGGGATCGATTTCAGCCGTTCTGGCCTTCTCCGCTTCCGAGCCGGCCTGCATTGTGCATCTGATTTTTGCGGCATTTGTTTCGTCAAACCTGGTTGCTGATCCGCAGCTTCCAGCTCGAACGTGTCTAGTAGGATGTCCCAATGTAAAGCTGGTGGTTCTTGGGGACCTTGGGTTTTGCCATGGTTCGGTCTCAACTGATTGATGTGCCTAATCCGTCTCTCACGTTCAACCATCACCTCATAGATAACTCTGCCTTTCCTGCTGATAACAGTTCCGCTCGACCACCCCTTCGGCCTTCGAAAATCCCGGGCGTAAACCATGTCACCAACATTGAAATTACGGAGCTTGGTTGCCGTGCTTTTCTATTCTTCTTGGTAAAAGATTATCGAACAACGTCCGAATCTTTTTTCCAAATAGTATTTCTGTGGGGGCTTTCCCATCAGGGGAGTTTGGATTCGGAGCGTTCCGATACATGCATAGGAAAGATTGAATTGCATCCTGTGAAGCCCTTATTTGTCCTGCTTTACGGAGTGCACGTTTGAACATGTCCACAAACCTTTCCGCCCGTCCGTTTGATTGCGGATGATATGGTGGTGAGAACATCTGCGGAATTCCCATTCCCTTGCACCACTCGCGAAAAGAAGTCGAGGTAAATTGTGTTCCATTGTCTGTCACTAACACCTCTGGCAGGCCGAAATATCGGAACAGCTTCTCCAGCTCGTTGACAGTGTGCTGTGCAGTCGGATTGTTTACCGGAATCACATCAGGCCACTTGGTGAATGAGTCAACCAAAACGAGATAGGATTGGCCATTGATTGGGCCAGCATAGTCTAAGTGTATTCGTTGCCACGGTTTCTCTGCCTTAGGCCAAGGTTGCTACTGACACTTGGGAGGAACCTTCGCTGCAAGTTGACAAGATTCACACTGTTGGCAGAATTTTTCAATTTCGGAGTCCATTTCTGGCCAGTAAACAAAACTGCGTGCCAAGGCTTTCATGCGGCTGGTACCAGGGTGCCCCGTGTGGAACTGCTGCAATATTTGCCTCTGTAATTTGCTTGGAACATCCACTCGATCTCCAAACATCAGACAATTGTCCACGACTGACAGGGATCCACGTCGATGGTAAAACAGCCGCAACTCCATAGGTAGGCCTCCATTTGGCCAACATGTTCGTACACAATGCATCACTTTCTCCAAGATTCTGTCCCGTGATGTCTCCATACGAATAGTGTCGACTGTTACTGGTAATCTTCTCACATTATCAACCAGGATTTGTTGGACTTCTGCTTCGAAACGGATAGCTGCAATCACACAGTCATCATTCTCCTTTGGGTGCGAACTGATGAGACGAGACAGGGCATCCGCTTGGCCGATCTGTTGCGTCGGTTTATACTGTATGCTGAAGTCGTAGGCCAGTAGTATGGTCGCCCATCGTTGCAATTGGTTCGCCGTAAAAAGTGGAATTCCTTTCGTTTAACCGAATATCGACAGAAGCGACTTGTGGTCATTCAGGAGCGTGAAATATCTGCCATATAGCATCTTATGAAACCGTTTCATTGCGAAAACAATTGCGAGCGCTTCCTTCTCTATCTGGCTACAGTTCTTTTCAGCTGGCGTTAGTGACCGTGCTGCGTGCGCGATAGCCTTCACTCCTCTATGCGGAAAAAGGTGGGAAATAACTACACCGACACCATAACTGGAAGCATCCGTAGCAACGACAATTTTGAAATTCGGATTGAAATGAGTCAAGAGTAGATCAGAGGTGAGAGCGGCTTTGATTGCCTCAAAAGACTGCTGGCACTCCTTCGTCCATTTCCAACCCTTGTCTTTTGCCAGTAGCTGGTTCAGCGGACCTCTGAGTTGGTGAAGGCTTGGTAGGAAAGCACTGTAATGGCTAACGAGCCCAAGAAACGAGCGGAGCTCTGCAATGTCTTCTGGTGGCTTCATCTTTTTGATGGCTTCAATATTGGCGGGATCCGGGCGCCGGCCATGTTTGTCGATGATAAACCCAAGAAATTTGACACTTTCTAATAGGAACTCACATTTTTCAGCCCTTACTCGGAATCCAGCTTCCTGAAGACGCGAAAGCGCTCTCTCCAGTGTCTGTATCAAGTCTTGCGGATCTGAGCCCATAATCAACGCATCGTCCAGGTATACTGCTGTATTTGGGATATCGCTCAGCAGGGTATCCATTATTTGAGGGAAGGGTTCGATTCCCCGTCGAGGCAAATTTTCGTGTGGAGTTTAATCGTGACTTCTGCCTTCTACTATCCATTATTTGTTGAAAAATGGCCGGTGCCGTTTTCATTCCGAACGGCAGCCGGTTGTACTGAAAAAGTCCGAGGTGAGTATTTACTGTCAGCAATGTTCTGCACAGATTGGCGACTGAGATTTGCAGGTACGCATCAGCTAGGTCAAGTTTTGCGAAACATTTCCCCCCATTGAGTTTACTGAACAAGTCTTCTAGTACCGGCAGGGGATACTGGTGATCTTCCAACACAGAATTCAAACTTGTCGAGAAATCAGCACAAATACGCTTTACCGTTTCCTTTCTTTACCACCACGATAGGTGCTGCCCATTCGGAATAGTGAACTCGCTCGATTATCCCTTCAGATTGTAGTCGGTTTAACTCGGCTTCTACTAAGGACTGGGTTGCGTAGGGCACCGGGCGTCTTGGTCTAAAAACTGGCTTGGCGTCTGGTTTAAGGTTCAATGAGGCAGTAGCTATGTTGCAACATCCGAGACCAGGTTGAAACAATGCATCGTGAAGTCGTTTTATCTCGTCAGTCTGACTTGGAAACATCGGGCTTGAAGATGACGGTTGTGACAGCAGATCGACTTGCGGTGACTAACGAATACTGTTCACTGATTGATCAAGCAGTTTCAGTTCATCCATCCAGTCGAGCCCCAACAAATCTAACCCCGGCTGGTCTGTCACGGAACATGTCGTCTGGATTTGTTTATCGCGGAAGTTCACTTGACAATTCAGTTCACCCAGCAATTTCAACGTACCTCCTGAAGCATTCCGTGCCGTGTGGTCCGTTTGTATGAGTGTTGGTCGCCCAAGCATGCACCAAGTGTCGCGAGATATCAGGGTGATATCAGAAGCCGTGTCAATTTGTAACTTGACTTGGAAACCGTTGATTTTCACAATTGTGTATTTGCGCTTGCTGGCGCCGTCAACCTTGAAACTTGCGGTAATAGACTTGGTCAAATTGGGACGTCGGAACGGTCTGGTATTGTTACGTATCTTCTTGGTCAAAATTGGACGAGTCGCCTGGCAACATGACTCCTTATGCCCTTTTCTGCCGCAACGGTTGCAAGTGTGAGTTTTGAATGGACACTCGCGGGCAAAATGCCACTCTCTACAAAACCAACATGCAGTGGGAGGTTAAGAATGCGTTGAACTCACGTGGGTAGCTTCTTTTCGGGGAGTACGGCTGACTGCACAGACAAAATCTTGATCGTTCTGGTTGGACAACTGCTGAATCATTGCGGTATTATGCTTCAGATTCGTCATGCGTTGGCATTCACCGGTCACTTGCTGCAATGTGACATCCGGATTCTGCTCAATTTTGTTCAGTATTCGTGTTCGAATGTCGGCGTCTTTGGATGCTTGTAGGCCACAAACGTATATGAGACATTTAAACTGTCATCACTTGTCATCATGTGTAGTTGTGAGCGTTCGCACTCTCGATTCACACGACTGGAATAGTCGACCCAGTCTTCATCTTCTTTTTTGGTTATTGTCAGACCCTTGTACCGGATGTTGAACAGAGATGTCTGTTCTCCGAAAATCTGCGACAGGACTGCAACCACTTCGTCAAAGGACAAATCGGTACTCTTTTTAGGCAAGATAAAATTGGTGAACATCTCGTGTTCGGCAGCACCCAGCTTCAGCAGCATTAGTCAAATCTTCTTTTCTGCTGGAAGATTGGCAAAATCAACCCGGAACATATCTTCATACTTGTGGAACCAAGAAACAAATGTTATACCGGCATCAGCGTCATAATGGAATTCACTAATCTGCTGAGTCAGGGTTTCTGGTGAGAGGGCACCTTCACTAGTCCCTAACACTGGGCTTGACTGCACTGTCATCGTCTGAGTTAGCATCTCGATCAGCTTGGCTTGGGATGCTTCAAACTGTGCCTGTTGTTGCTGCAACAGCATCTGCAATTGTTCAAAGCTGATTGCCATTTCTGGGTTCGGTTGTACTCGCGTCGCCACTGTTATAACGCTGTGCCCGCTCTCGACTGGTTGATTCACGCCTGCTGCTAAATCTGCGCCCTTACGCGTGCCCTGTTTAACGCCTTGGCAAACCCGACCGGAAGGAAGACAGAAGAGTACTCAGCAGACCAGAGTTCTATTAGGGCAAAGAAAGCTCATATTTATATGTCGGTATCACAATGCGGATTTGACCATACGCCCACGCTCCACACATACTTGTCCGCTCCATCTACCTAGTTCACCGTGTTGCTCGCGCATTCCAGTCTTCGTCCGCCTACGCAACGCACGGCAACGCGCGTGATGTCTGACGCGCGATTTCATCAGCTTCCGGTCAGGCCTTGGCGACAAGCCCGGTGTCTGATGCGCGATTTCATCAGCTCTCGGCTGGGTGCTGCTAACACGCTCGCAGGGACTTTCCCACACACGATAGGTGGCAAACGCGCGAGCGTTAGCACTCAGCTTCCTTGCCTAGCTGTCAGTGGGCACCAAACTAGCCTCAGTAGGAACAAGCAATGCGGAATGTCTGCCGCAGGCCACTCCACCGAACTACACTGCAAGTGAATTCCACAACGTCGGAAGTTACACTAACAAATTGATTCCCGTAAACAGCGCTATTGCTCCAAATTGCCAACACATTTCCGAACACTTCACCTCCAACCCGTTTGCAACAATTTCCCCCAAACATCCTACCTCCCACCAGGCTCCGTCGATATCCAGGAAGGAAGAAAATACCAGTGGCAGCTTTACCGTAGTTGTATCCAAGAGCACTCGAAAATCAGCGGCTGCTGTTTCTACTAACACACCCAAGACTAATGTGAAAGGTGACACTGCACTGGTGCGCAGCAAACCATCCGGTCTCTCAACCACGATGCATACCGCCATGAAAAGCACTCAGAAACAACTGGAGGTCTTATGCATTATATGTATCGACATCCTGGAGTCAACGCCAAATTCTTTTAAGTCGAAACAAATGGATGACCTAAGCCAATGAAACTCCATAAGCAACCTGATCGGTATTCCGACTAGACTCTCCAACTTAACGCGGACCTCCCGCCACCGGAATTCCAAGCACTATGTCAAAGCCAATTTTTTTTCGGGTTGCGCTAACTTCTACCGATGCGTTGGAAGCAGTTTTGCTTTCGACAGCTCGTCTCCAGAAAACATTCTGTTTGGTCCGAAGCTTTCCAGACGTTCTATGAGACTAGCGCAAGTGAGCGAAGCAGAGCTTCCAAGAGCTCCGCCTATACATCACAGCCAGAACCGTCCTTGTCCACGGCGTCACCAAGTCTCATGAGCACGATGCATGCGAAACAGTGACCAGCGACCAGGAGCGCTGGCGTTGTATTCTTGTGACACTGCTCTTGGATAACGTTCAGTCCCCTTCTCTCTCGACTGCCAAAATCAGCTAGCTACAAGGGTGCGGCCTAAGAATAATTAAGCTTGTACTACAAACTAGGCAGACAGCATTTAGGCTACTGTAACTGATAACAGAGATACGGTTCAAAGCAGCGAGCGAAACTGTAGTCCAACATAAAGCACTACCTCAGGAGGCAAACCAATTGGGGATTACATCCGAAATTCACGCTAGTAACAGGTCTGAAGTAAGTGATGATCTTCCTAGGAACAATGAACAAGGATTTCTACTGGGTAAAGAAGCAGTTGCTTGACAAGTCCCGCAGGATAGTGGGGGTAAAACTACAATTATCAAAAGAGATGTGAGTTGTTTGTTTGAGCCTTGATCTAGCAGATACGATGCGGAATAATATTAGTATAAGTTGGCATTGAACGTGAAAGACGAGGTAACATGGGGACAGTTGTGGTTCAAGTACGCCGTGAGAAAAGTAAAAAAAAGAATACTCACACTTGTACCGCCTACTTAGGTTCATGTGACAAGTTAATCTGGTTTGAAGAGATAATTAATATACTTCAAAGTAGCACCGATTAGGCAACAAAGTGATGGGGCCCAGGGGGAGATCCCATCTTTTCTCGAAAATACCCAACGTGAAGAAGGAAACAACTAATTTTGAGAGAGAGTTCCAGGGTTGGCAAACTCGAAGATTAAAAAAATCCGCCGGCATTCCAAGCGGCTATACTGTGCATTCAATTTCAGTGAGTTAACTCTGAGCTCGCTGTTACGGCAGGGTTTCAGCAAGTGACGGCATACGTAATTAGGGTCACTCAATATTTGGTAGACTAGCATGAGATCACCGCGCAGTCTTCGGTAGCGGCCAATGAAAACTCCCAGTGACTTCAGCCTTTGATGCTAGGCAGATTTCGTAGGCCCTTGACGTTTTTTGTCGCCCTGAGTTGCACTTCCAAGTCGCGCTTCCACAAAGGTTGTCAAGCTTAGATGGCGTATTAAACATGAGGGCGCACGTAAGGATTGTGCATTATGTGGAAGATAGATAGGTCGAATGTTCCGAATGCTCTCCGCAGCAAGCCGACGTGCTGGTTGAATCTCTTCGTAGCTGTCTCTGACTGCTTTAACAGTTAAGGTCACTTTAAATTATCACATCAAGATCGCATTCTTATGGAGTTGTTTGCAATACATGTGACCCGAGCCGATACAAATAGTCATGCCTATGGAGCAATTGAACAGAGTGACGTTTTCCCACATAGAATTGTAGTGCATTCAGAACTGGCCAGTTTGAAATCGTGTTGAGGACACTCTGGTGCTTTTCGTTTTCGTTCAGTTCTTTGATCACATACCATAACTTGAGATCATCCGCGAAGAGTAGGAAATGGGAAGTAATTTCCATCGCCAGATCTTTTATGAAAATCAACAATAGCCGGGACCCGATCATTGAGCCTTGTGGTACGCCGCACTCCACCTCAATCGTATTGGACAGGGATTCTCGTACTTTCATCTCCAACCGACGTTCCTGCAGAAAATTGTCTATCCAACGCAGCAGTGGGTCACCAACATCATAGAGCTGAAGTTTATGGAGGAGAATTCGGTGGTCTAAGCGACCATTATGCAGTCTGCTAATATGGTGGAAACTGAGTTTTCATAGGGTCTCATTACGATGCCACCAAATGCAAATGCAACCGACTCACTGATAATACCACCAAAAGAACGGCTAGCGGGCGGTCATACAATGTTCGGCACAATCTCTTATCCCAGCCACATGTCTTTTTGGATGGCTATTGAGAACCGAAATTCTTTCCTGCATGTACAAAAATGTCCAGAGTCTCCTCGGCAAAATGGCCGACCTTCGGTTGCATCAGGCAACAAACGCTTGGGATATCATCACTATAACTGAGACTTTGTTGCACTCAGAGGTTACGGATGCAGAAATCGTGTTTCTGGGAGTGTCACCGCTGCAACACGATCGTCCAATCAGATCTAATGTTGTAATCATTTACTATCGCAATGACCTACTATGCGAACCGCTGAATGATCCGGAGACGCGGGTCACCGATTCGTTATGGCGCCTTTTGCGTCTCAAAAACCATGACAAGTACTTCCTGGCAGTTGTTTATCGTCCCCATTGTCCGCTCCAGAAATGGACTCCCGTCTAGTGTCAGCATTGAGAAAAGCTTACTCTTAACATATAAGCACTTTCTTGTCTCAGACGATTTCAAAGTGCGCGGTCTAGAATCCTCGACATCCCCCACTGAAATATTGAACGCCGAATTGCAGGACCTTATAACAAGTATTCCAGTCTACAATCACACCACCTCACATACTAGTTACAGAGCTGATAACAAACTATCATTACTTGACCTAGCACTTGCGAATGAGGAACTCGTGGTCGACAGGCCATTTATAGACACCACGCTAGGGCTAAGCGATCTTGTCACCATAGTTTATAACTATGTGTGTTACGCTGAATATCCGGAGGAACACACAGAACTAACACGTCCTATCACACATTACAACATCTTGAAGGATCTAGTTGGGACAACTGGTTGGGTTGAGTAGGGGGACTTTAATTGTAATTTTAATGCTTTCATCCCAGTAGATTACAAGCTACATAGCACAGTCCGGAAAAGCACCAGACACGTTTTGCCCCATTCAGGCTCGTCGGGGATGTACATTACCTCGGTCTCCTACTGAGGAATTCCTTGAAAGATGGCTCTTTTGACGGCCTGAATTCAGTTTATTCAGTTTCAGCAATCTGATCACAACTACTTCATAAACGAACAGGTTCGTTCCACTAATCCATCGTCGTTCATCGGAAGTAGAACGCATAAATGTATGTCACTAAGGAGTTCAGCTTGGCACACTTGCAGTGCCTGTCCTGGTCCCGAAACCTGGAGCGACTACGTGGGACAGCGCAACTATTGTGATATGCTCGTCCATGAGGACAAAGTGGCTCACCAACAAGAGTTGGCTTGCGAAGTTGTCGAAAACAAAAAGCTCCCGTATAAGCATGTTAATACTGTTAGGAAATGAACACGGTACCCCCACTCAAAACGAGAGTAGGAGACGCATGGAGCGCTGAAGTAACAGCAAACACTCTGCGAATACAGCATGCCCCGATATTTCAATGAGGCCTCAGCCACTGATTCGTTCCTGCATCCATAGCGCCAAAGTAAAAAGTTACTAATTTCGCTTTTACTGCCAAAATCTGTGTCGAAGAAACTGCTTTCGCTGCGCACATACGGTTCTCACGGAAACGATGGTATTCATTCGAGGACACTGAATGTAGCGGCAGCTACCCTGGCCTAGCCATTATCACATTTCTTCCAAACACGCTTGAATGAACAGACTGTGCCTACCACTTGGAAACATGACATAATGAGTCCCATTTTCAAAAGTGGAAATGGCTCGGAACCTAAAAACTATCGGCCAGTGGTTTTTCCCTTTTACTCTCAAAGGTGAAGGAGACAATCATCACGAGACTTTAGTCGACCAGCTGGTACGCTACATCCTAACACTTGAACAGCACGGTTTCCGCTAACACTGTTCATGCACAATCAACTTATTGGTTGCATGCAGTAGTTGGACGAAAGCGGCCGCTACAGGCAGAAGGACAGACATCATTTACCTTGACTTCTTCAAAGCCTTCGACCGACTGGAGCAATGCATTCTGCTACGAAGGTTCGATAGCTATGTCGGGGATCCTGTCCTTAGGTGCATCGAGAATTTCGTGCAAAACCGGCAACTGCAAGTTACAGTTCGAAGTGCACTATCTGATCCGGTCAATGTCGAATGTGGCGTTTCACAAGGATCAGTTCTGCGGCCGAGTCAATTTCTCAAGTTCATTAAGGAACTTCAGTGTTTGATTGACTCGGATTTCTTATTGTTCACTGATGATTTTAACATGTGGCGGGCGATCGCCCATCGAGGAGATTACGATACACTTCAGCGAGACCTGGACAGTGCGTATGAATGGTCATTACTCAGTCTGCTCCAGTTTAATTCGTCTAAGGTGGACCACATTCGTCACCAGCCGAACGTCGTTAAAAAAACTTTGGAGAGCATGTGCTGCAAGCAGTCACCTAGGAGCACGACCTTGGGGTACTAGTCCAGGCTGATCTGCGCTGCGCAGAATAATCGGGAAAGACGTCAAAGACTGGAAACCAACACGTTGACATGCTACGGAGTGCATTTGGGCGGTATGATCACCTTGTCTGTTCGCAGCTTCTTAACACCTACGTACGGCCTCACGTGAAATACACAATCCAGGCCTGGCAGCCCGGACACAGGCAAGACCTTGCAGCGCTCGAGACTACACAACGAGGATCCACGAAGCAAGTTAAATTAGTGTTCAATCTTCCTTATCAAATTTGACTGGGACCCTGATCAGTACAGTTCAGTTGCACCGTGTGTGGCGGATCCAGTGGCCGCGACTCACACGGTAAAAATAAGAATAAATAACACCGGTCGGATAGTGGGTTTGGATGAGAATAGGATGTACGGGAAATGAAAGTAAGGAGGGAGTGCGGAAGACTAATCAGAATGAAGCGAAGGTTAACAATCAGTTGAAAGAAGCCAAATGCAAGAACGTCACTGACGTCGTGACTGTGCCATGTCTGATAAGGTCTCCAACCATTGGTGTGGACCGTTCCGAGGCATACATTCAGGAAGACGACAAGCAGTAGACTGCCCAAGTTTCTCAGACAATTTTTTCAAGCTTCTATGCCATGGCATGGGCTAACCACCTAGAGGTTTCGACCAACTTAGTGCAGCCACAGCATATAGTGCACGCCGAGGAAGTCAATCAAAGTGTATACGGAGGACATAGCCTAGCCAAAGCAAGCGACTAAGATTTAGCAAGCACTTGAGTCAGGCGCTGGAAGGCTGCTGGCCAAACACAAACTGACGGATCTCAGCATTGTTCACTCGGGGTTCCCACCAAACATGGACAATCCTTCGCAAGCAACGGTGCACAAACAAAGCCAAGCGTTTAATGTCTTCATAGCAGGCTGACCATGTCTCCGATTCATACAGTAACACTGACCCTATCGTAACGTTATACACCCTACGTTTCGCTGAAAACCTGATATCCAGCAGTCTCCATAGATGACTGAGTCGGCTAAAAGTCACACGGGTCTTGCTGCTACTCGAAGTAACCTCGTCAGTGCTGTGACCACCAGAGGTAACACAGATACCAATGAAAGTGAACTAACCCACCAGTTCAAGTGGCTGTTCGGAAACAGCTAAAACCGGAGGTGTGTCGGCCCAGTTCCGCAACGGCACTTTGGAGGTGCAAAATACATGCCGAACCATGCAGCACTACGCACAAGTCTGTGCAGTAGTGTTTGCATAATCAGAGCATCAGATCCAAGGAAAACTATGTCATCCGCATACTTCAGGTTTATCAGTCGTTCGCCTGGCAGAACTGCCACTGCGGAATAATGTGTAAGAACCGGGGCGAATTCTTAAATCGGCCGTGCCGTGGTCAATGAACATCGTTTTTACATTATCGCCATGGATACATTCGTGTTCTCAGAATATTTCATCATGGATAGTTGTCAAGATATGTTCAAGGTCACCGCTGCTGTCCTCCGCGTAATCTTTGCGAAAAATTGAAGATACCACGCACGTGAAGATGGACGGTCCCGATTGAAAGTCTAGTTAACAACGCTAACATTAAATTAATCTGTCCAAAACTGTTTAATTGTTACTCGTTTTCGCTGCTCGTTTATTTACGTCGCACCAATGAACAATGTCATTTCATTCATTCGTAGTATTCATTCCCACAAATTTATTTTTGATAATGTAAGTTTAGCTCCTCCGTTGTCGATATTGCAAAGCGCTGAAAATGTACCCATCTGGATACATAAAGCTTTATTTGCCTTGCCTTGTTTTGCCTCATTTCGATCACAAAGTTGAAGGGGTAAGAATATATGGGACAAACCTGACGAAGCCCTCTTGTTGTGGGGAACGCAGGAGAGAGTTTCACGTGGACCTTTACACGCCCTCGGAAATCAAGGTAGAGGGATTTCAGAATGGAAAGGAGTTTAGCTGGCACGTCCTTTATGGATAGGCAGTGTCACAAGCTGTATCGATCAACAGAGTCGAAGGCATTCATTCATTATGTACGCTAGCTGCAGGTGAAAAAACACCGCAGCTATGATGCCGCAATACAAAAGAAATGCAACAAGTGAGGCAGAGTAACGCCGGCTGAGTCACCAGTAACGGACGGACATCGTTCCGAAGAGATAACAGCCGGCTATTGTGCCGCAAAACGCCATATAACGCCTTTTACTTGAGATCGTGATTTGAGGGATGGCTAAGCGAAGGGGGATGGACAAAGGAACTCACAACACAAACGACATTGGGGTCTGCTAATAACCATGTCAAAAAGTGTATCCAACTAAACGTGTTCATCGTCCTTCGGTTCCCAACCAGGGAACCGAGACGCTCCGGCGGAGGCCAACTTCGAAGTAAGGTTCTTCGAAGGCGGCTTTCAAGTGAAGAAAAACCACCATCGTTCGTCGGTTGAATGGGGGTCTCTGCTCTAAGACTTGGCGAATGGTAAATATGTGGTGGATACAGCCACGGCCAGGGCGGAAGCCAGCCTGGCTTTCAGTGATTTCGTTCTTATGGGGACCAGTAAGTCGTCGAAGAATGATATCCGTGACACGTTTTGAGGCAATGGGAATAACTTTTAGGCCTCGATCCTTTTCGCACAAAGTACACTGACTCCTCTTGAAGATGTGCACGAGAGATGGTAGTCGCCAGTCTGAAGGCACTTCTTCAGTGCCACAATCGTGTTATGATAAACAAGTCCAGACAACAATGAGTCAATGCCAGCTTTCAACAAAGATGTGGATCGTCATCGGGTCCCGGATCCTTGTTTCGTTTTAACACAGCGAGCTCATTTGGAATCTCTTCCAAACTGGGAGGTGTGACATCTACTTCCCATTTCGGCACAGATATTTCGCCAAACGGCAGTGTTGCAGGAGGCCGGCTGAACTGCTCATCAAAATGTTCCGCCCAACGAGCTACTCGAGGACGCCGAAAATGGATCAATAATCCAACTTTCTCAGATATTGTCTCCTTAACTGATGGCTTTCTCGGACCCGTGTTTCAGATCAACTGGAATAGCACCTGGCTGTTTATAATAGCGCTGACTTACTCTATCTCACGGGCTTTTACAACACACCAACATTCCGGGTCAACTGAAAGGCTGTTTGTCAGACGTCATTTCAGGAAGTTACGGATAAGCTGAAATTCAGTGCCCATCGAAACCTGTTTACGCGCTTCGATCAAACTGATAGATGTCTCAAGTCTGGTGCACAGCAATCGTCAAAGGCATTCTCCATGACCCACTTGGGACGATGTCGGCCGGTCGCCGAGTGGTCTGCACGCCTTGCTTGCAATCATAAGGTCACCGGTTCTAATTCGCGTAGGGGCAGACACCCTTGCGGTATGCTCAGCCTAAGCTCGACTGGTGGTGACCGCGCGACAGCGAAGCGCCGTTACGGCGTACAGCTGACACATTACTTCTTACTTGAGATGATCCCAGTCAGAGTTCCGATCACCAATCTAATTCATCACTAACAATTGGTGGGTCAGTTCGTTATGATATTGTTGAACAGAAGATTGCGCGTTCAAGTTACAGGCAATGTTAGAAGATAGGTGCTTCTCTGAAGTAGGAAGAGTGAGCGACAAGCGTGAGTGCACCAGAGCATGGCCGGTATCCAGAAAGCGCCCCAAATTGACCGTCAGTATGGGACTGATGTGCGCCACCTGTAGCTGATGGCAATATGGTCAATTTGGGTCTAGGAAATTGAGGAATTCGGTGGGCACTAGGTAACGCCGTGTGAACGTTTGTGCTGAAAAGCAGTGCTGCTAGGGTAAAGGTTGTGGTCAGCGCACAGTTGCAGGAATTGATCACCATTGTCTGCTCGATGTGCATCGACTCCGAAGCGCCTTCCCAGATGTGGATCCGAATCCGAGGGGCGAATCGATTGGGCACTAAGTCACTGATACGTATTACTCGAGTATTGCTGGATCGCACCTGGACCCTTAGTCCACGCAAGAAGTGAATAAGAACACACCGGATGGGACGTGTCAAAAACTGTAATAGATAGCTTGTAGTTTACACCAGATGAATAAGTCGAAAAGGAACCAATCAGTACAAAGAAAAAAGAGTGGACGAATCAGCTATCGGTCAATCAATCTGTATGTGTCTGTGTTTGCTCATCGGCTCATCGGTTTAGCGGACGACACATATGTAACAACCCCTCACGTGACAGATGGAAGCACAGTTGTGAAATGTAATGTTCTATCGGCTTAGGTGAGCGGTGCGGTTTCCGAATAGCAATCGGCTGATCGATTTCTTCCGTTTGGTTTTTGTTTGTCTCCTCCAGATCTCCTGGAACCACTTTCTCTTCCCCAGGGTACGGTGTGACTGGGGTGCGGGGCCGGATGAAATCATTGTGCCTGCGTACTGTCTCTCCACTCTCTAGTTGTATTTCGGCCTCCGTTTCTGAGTTCTTAAGCACGGTGCCGGGCTGCCATAACTGCTCATGTGGTAGTTTCGTGTAAACATCCCATTCCACTATCGACTTCTGGGGCTTAACTGGTGCGCGTCCACTTTCATGCATACGTTGTTGCTGGCAACGCCTGGTCTGGCCAGGGTCTGGAAAAAGTAGGTCTAGCCTCGTACGTAGTCGATGCCCAAACATTGCCTCCCCAGGGCTCTTTCCGATAGACTCTAGCGGTGTGATCCGATATGCGAACAAGAATCGGTCAAGTTTGGTTCCTAACGAGCCATTACGCTGCTTTAGAAGACCAGCTTTCACGGTTTGGACCCCTCTTTCAGCTAAACCGTTTGACATTTGATGGTACGGTGCAGAAGCCATGTGATGAATGCCGTTGCTCTGCAGGTATGCTTTGAATGCTACGCTCGTAAATTGCGGACCGTTGTCAGTGACTAATGTTTTCGGTATGCCATGTGTAGATAAACTAGAGCGTACGCCATTGATTGTAGCTTCTGCAGTAGCGTTTGCAACAACATGCACATCAATCCATTTGGAGTACGCATCTACTGAAAGTAGCAACATTTTTCCTTCGATCGGACCAAAGTAATCGGCATGGACGCGTTCCCATGGGCTGTCGGGTAACTGTCAAGGGTGAATTGGGCCTGTTGGATTATCTCTTTGATATTTTTGGCATGTGTTACAAGTACTCAAAAGTGCTTCGATGTCTCGGTCAATCGCTGGCCACCAGCAGTAGGATCTGGCGAGGGCTTTCATGCGGACAATACCTGGATGTGCATCATGTAATTCTTTCAGTACAGCTGACCTGAGAGTCAATGGAATAACGATGCGAGATCCACGTAGGATACATCCTTCACGCAGGCTCAGCTCAAATCTACAATTGAAAAACGGACGCAGATAACCAGGGGCTCGCGAACCCCAGCCACGCTGCAGCATACGCTTCACAGTCGATAGAACGGGATCTCTGTCTGTAGCTTTCCTAACCATGTCGCCAAATATGGGTGTAGTATTCAGGTGTTGCAAAAGTTGAACAAACTCGTAGGGCACGTCACCTCTTTCCTCCTGTTGGTCAATCTGTGGCAATCTACTGAGCGCATCAGCGACATTATTGTGAGGACTGCCAATGTATCGGATTTGATAATTGTAAGCAGAAAGTAGGAGGGCCCAGCGTACCATTCGGGGTGCGTTAAGTTGTTCTATGCCTCGTTCCTTACCGAGAAGTGATAACAGTGGTTTATGGTCAGTCTGTATCTCAAACTGGCTGCCCCACAAGTACTGATGGAACCGCTTTACTCCGAATACTACGACCAGTGCTTCCTTGTCTAATTGTGCGTAATTTTTCTCAGCAGGTTGTAATGTGCAGGACGCGAAAGCAATAGGGCGAACTGTTCCGTCGTGGACTTTATGTCCCAGCACTGCCCCGACTCCAAAAGGTGAAGCATCACACTGTAGGATGAGGGGTTTGTTGGGGTCGTAATGTACCAAGACTGGTGAAGAAGCAAGGAGACCTTTTGCCCTGTCAAATGCTTGTTGCTCTTCCTCGCCCCATGCCCACTTAGAATCTTTTTCAGCAAGTTGTGAAGTGGTGCTAGAACAGAAGCAAGATTAGGTAGGAACCGACGATAAGGTGAAAGCATTCCAACGAACGAGCGTAACTGGGATCCGTTACGAGGTGAGGGTGCAGAAATAATGGGTTGTAATTTATCTTTCCGCGCGTGTAAACCATGCTTGTCCAGTCTATAACCGAAGTAGTCAACTGAATCATCTAGGAAAACACATTTGGAGCGTTTCAAACGCAAAAGGTGTTCAGAGAGTTTATGCAACACCCGGTCCAACGTGTACAAGTGCTCCTTTTCTGTGCGACCAGTGATAAGGATATCATCGAGATATGCGCAAGTGTTCGGTATGTCATGCACGATATTGTCAATTATCCTTTGGAAGATCGCCGGCGCTGAGTTAATCCCGAAAGGCAGTCTAGTGTATTCGAATAGCCTCAAATGTGTACTGATCGTCGTAAGACGTCGGGAGGTCTCATCCAACTCTACCTGCGAATAGGCGTGACTCAAATCCAATTTAGTGAACTTGACTCCTCCAGACAAGTTGGCATACAAATCCTCAATTTTCGGTAATGGATAACGGTCTATGATGGCACCTCGATTTACTGTAAGCTTATAATCACCACAGATTCGTACGTTACCGTCGGGCTTAAGTACAGGCACTATCGGGGCCGCCCATTCAGCTTGTTGGACTGATACAATTATACCTTCTCTTTGAAGCCTTTTCAGCTCGTCTTCCACTCTAGGTCGTAAGGAATAGGGCAGTGTTCTGGCCTTAAAGAACTTTGGTGTACTTGAGTCTGACATATGGCTTTTTGCTTTAAAATTATTAAGTCTGCCCAATTGCTGCTCGTCAAACACTTCTGGATATCGCTTAAGGACCGATTCAAAGGTATCCTCCCCCACGGAGTGGATAGTATTTAATACTTGTGGTAACATTTTTATCGAATCGCGACCAAGCAAATTGACTGGAGCCTGAGGCACGACATGAAGTACCAGACTGTTTGGTCTACCCTGATGCTGCACTCGTACCTGACACTTCCCAAATAAATCAATCACTTCTCCTCTATAGGTTCTAAAAGCGGTATCAGTCGGTTCCAGGTCGGGTAACGATGACAGCGCGTTTTTACTAATCAATGTCACCGCGGAACCAGTATCCAATTCAAATAAATCAGGTTCGTTATTAACATGAAGCGTGATCCTATATGAAGACACTCGTCATAACTGAGCAGTTTGAAATTATATGGTTCATAAAATTTAGCTGGGAATCTGGGCACTCACCGTCGTCGGAGTTCAATGATTTGATCGAGACTTGTGACCGTGGGGAACGGCAAACACGTGCCAGGTGGCCAAGTTTTCCGCAATTTCTGCACTTTGTGCGAGTATGAGGACACTGGGTGGGAGAAGTGTGCTGATCCCCGCATCGGTAGCCGACGAACTTCCGTACCCTGTTTTCAGAGGATAACCGTGGTGACATTTTGTTTACACATTCCACAAGCTGAGGAGGGTTGAAGGTGGATAGTTGGGATTTTAGATTTTCCCTTTGACGTACAAGGTTACACGCCATTTCCTAGGAAAGGGTTTCATCTTCCTGTGACAATAATTTTTCCCTCGCACCATCATCTGTAACTCCACCAATTGGGCACTGGATTTTCATGACTTCTTCAAACCGACTCGAGGGAATGGTATTGTACCGGCATTCCGGTGTAGCTTGATGAATGCGGGCAATGAAATCATCTACACTTTCTCCGCATCGCTGCTGTAACTTGAAAAACTGATAACGAGCGGAAAACACACTTTGTTGGATTCCGCACAATTCCTCAAACAACTGGATCACGTGCACAATACTGGTCTTAGCCATCAAGTTCATAGCGTCAAAATGACGTTGTCCTTCTGATCCAAGGGCTTGGCGGAATAACATAATCCAATGGGTATCGGATAACACGATAGAGGGGTTTAACACAGGAAAGAGAGTCATTTGATGTTGGAAAGATGTTTTTCACTGTATCCATGACTGTAGAGAGGGTTTTTCTGCACCATCAGGCCACAGACATGACAGTCCCGCAAGAGGGCTCGTAGCAACCGTCGCCATTCTGATATGTATTACTCGAGTATTGCTGGATCGCACCTGGACCCTTAGTCCACGCAAGAAGTGAATAAGAACACACCGGATGGGACGTGTCAAAAACTGTAATAGATAGCTTGTAGGTTACACCAGATGAATAAGTCGAAAAGGAACCAATCAATACAAGGAAAAAAGAGTGGACGAATCAGCTATCGGTCCATCGATCTGTATGTGTCTGTGTTTGCTCATCGGCTCAGCGGTTTAGCGGACGACATACATCTGACCGTCACCAGCAACAATCACGCGATGACGGTATTCTTCGACATGCGGAGACAAGATGAAAGATGTTAGTAGAATTCATCTTTGGTACCCTCCGAACTGCAGTCTGTATGAACATATGCGGAGGAGATGTCATTCATACGGTGCTTATTAACCCCAGTAATGCTTCGAAGTCGAAGTGCACACATGCGGCTGTTCACCAGTATCCCAGCTAGTAGATAACTTACAGCATGTCTGCTGAGGGCGTACCAACAGCGTAAATACCTAGAGCTATTTATTCAGTATCACCAGAGATACGAAGACTATAGCCACTGTGGTCAGATTCAGAACCAGGATGTCGAAGATTCGTCACAACGCTGTTATCTTGTATGCGTCTTTCGGAGACACATCACACAACAATAGTAAGAAAGTGGGAAGTGTGAGTCAGTGATGCCAGGTGAACGATTTGACTCAGTGTGTGACGTTAAAAGAACTAATGTGAAATGAGACTCAGTTTGATGGACGAGTTACCAGTATAGATGGCATATGCAGCGAGGTCAGCAGTAGATTTTTACTCAACAGACAGGGAAGAGATGAGAGAATAGGGAGAATATTGACATGGTCGAGAGAGCAGATGATACTCTCCGGCTGCCTATTTCGAGAGGAGGGTTTTGTTCGAGGTGCCGTACCATTAGCCTTTGACTCAACAGCCTGAGCCACAAGACAGTGTTGAATTTGGAGGTTCGCTTGAGGGACTCCACTCGGAACCTTTAGCTAAATAGCCTGAGGACTCTAAGATTGTACAGCGGCTGATATCGGCGTCTGCGTGGAGACCTAATAAAAGCCTACCGGATTTTAAGGAATCCAAACCACGGCTGCTATCACCTAGTGCAACTCAGTTACAACGCAGTTTGTGGGGCCAGCAACAAGTTGCTCACTCAAAACAGTCGGCTAGAATGTCGACGAAACTTTCACTCTCTTCGCGTGTGCCTGTCATGCAACGCTCTCCCAACTTATGCTGCTTAAGCCCTCACTTAATCTGGATTTAAAAAATGCTTTAACGCTGCCCAAACCGGCCTACACTTCGAGATATAGCCTGTGATTATCGACAGAGGATAAAACGTGACAAAGGTTGCACAGCCTCCACTAAACCTCACAATTGAGGTTGGCTCCTTTCAGTATGCCTCATTGTGAACACTGAAGTGTGTGCATCAAAACGATTTTCATTTTAGCATTTTGATTTCTTTACACCGAGTTATGCTTCTCATTCTAGTCATCCTACGGGACTTGTTAACACTAGAAAGGCCGCTGCGCCGTCCCACCTAGAACGCCCGAGACCGACCGAATTGACCGCACTACTGCATTCGTTTATTGCAAATTATATTCATAGAATTTTAAAAGTACATATATTAAGAAAAAGGTGTACAAATATTTGTAGCTGAAAAATATTCGTGTTGATTGTAAATTTTTCAAAAAGTTTAAAATAATGGTATTCACTTATTCAGATTTATACTTGAAACAGGTGATAACTCACTCCATTTGTTCACATGAGATAAAATCCTTTTCTATACATACAGTGCACATGTTCTTGGACTTGTTGTCTTTACATTAACCAGTCTGACACTGCCGACGTTTACTTGTCTCACGACTTTGCTACTGGACTGAGGTGTCCGATGAATGCCCAGTTGTCACGTTCCTTTCCTGATGTATAGGTCCACACATTTCTCGCACTGGACCACAGCGATACGACTGGAGGGGTAACTTATATTTAGAGACACCAATAGAATTTAGCCAGAAATTAATATCAGTCAAATCCAGCACATTTGAGAATACTTGGATTGGCCATCCTTGAGATGAGTATTCGATAGTGAGCGCTCTTGCTATTTGGTCTAGTGTGTCTGCCCCATAGATCGTGAAGTTATAAAACAACACAGTCTCAGGTTTCTTTCCAGACTCTTGAATCGAGGTTATTGTGTAAGAAACTGAAAACCAAATCATGTTTATTCTTTTTGTACTAGGTGTGCACTTATTTTTATTATTCATAATAATTGAGCTGAACGGCTCCACTTCTTTGTTTCATAAGCGTAGGCACTTCGCTTCTATACGCTTGAATCTTTCCACCCATAATTTTTTGTTTTTGGAGATTGTTATTCCCCAATGTTGCCGATGTGAAGAAGTTGTCACATGTGACAATAGAGCTTTTTTCCAAAACGACTGACATAAGGCCCAATACCACGCTCTTTGAAACATTTTTTCTACATGGTCGAGATTCGTCCTTTCTTACATATGAAATCCAGTTACGAGGTGTTTGCTGTCCATTTCTGCCAGAATGGAAAACGTGGCATGGAACTTATCAAGTTTGTTGGTCAAGTACTGAAGAAAAAGACTGTGGGTTTCAGTGGGAAACATTTACTCGCCTACGGTGACTTGCTGCGAAATAAATACATTCAGGAAGTCATGGATCAAAAAAATCTTCAATCTGTAACAAATCACTTCTGGTTGTCCGCAGATCAAGACAAAGAGACCATCTCATTTCCTTGTCAGTAGTTGCCTTGAAAACAGACAAACCTTATTTATTGCACCACAGCTTATTTAACGACGTTCTTCAAGCTCAGAAAGCCTCTGATGTAAAGTAGCCCAAGGAAACTACGCAACGTTGGAACACTTATGTTACTGACAAATGATACTTAAAAATCTCCTGACCTCAACTTCAGTACATATTTGAATATGTATCAGTATCTAGGACGTACTTATGTTAAATGCACTCCAGAGATCACCATAGTATACATATTTCTTAGCGTAGGCAGTTGCTCCTTGTCTTATCTTGAAAACTTGTGGAACTATAACGGGTCCACGATGTATCATCTTATGAGACACCATTTAACAGATACAGAAACAGCTGACATAGTTTCACGGTTTTCACCGTCAACACTGTCTTCGTGAGGAGTCACTATTGGAACCTTGACTATCAGGGAGGGTGTGATCTCCTGCAAACTCCGGGATAGTGAAATTATCACTAACATCATATTCATCCTCGTCTTCACAGCTGTAAGTTCGCATAAAATCCAAAAGCTATCCTACTCCTACGAGCCATTGTGAATAAAGGTGGAGTCAGGATAGAAAAATGGAAACAGAATTAATGGAATGTAGTCACTGTGACCGATTATGGGTTTTAAAAGAAGGCAACACTTTTTTCTACAAATCTATAACATATATCGAAGTTTCAAATGACAGCATATTCCGGGAGCAGACATCAGAAAATATGTTAGCGAACAAGCTGGTTTTCAGTGGTTCCTCATCAGGCTAATACACCACAAATGAATGACATGAACGTAAACATCAGCTAACAGTACAGCTTCCAAACCCTGATGGTCTGAGTGACCAAGCTAGGCGATTGGCCCCACGGCGATCAACAGTTTGTGTGTGTGTGTGTGTGTGTGTGTGTGTGTGTGTGTGTGTGTGTGTGTGCAGCGTTGTCCACATTATGTGTCCGTGTTACAGGGGACCAGGGTAGAGTTAGTGCCTGGACAAAATTCTTGTGTGCACATAGGTCAGGGTCATGAAGCCTGATGGCTATCGCCTCGGCAGCTGCCAGGACGACATCTAACGCTCTTGTGTGGCATCTGGGTACGCGGTAGATGGGCTGGAACGCCTCATGCGCTCTGACTTGATGGCTCGAGTCGATCAAGTGTGTAGACACTGCACTTGCCACTGACCTAGTCACGCCGCTATACAGCCAAGCTGGACAGGGTTCCCTGGCTCTCTCGGACAGTCTCCTGATAGTTCTTCCGATATATCTTGATCGACACGAGCAAGAGAAAGAGTATACACAGAATGAAGTACTTGACCTTGGAATTCTGTTGTTGATTCAGGGTCGGCACTGAGTAGAAGCTTAGGTGGGTTCGAAGACTCAAGTAGCCATTTCTATCGAATAGGCTTCGTACAAAGTTTAGCTCGTCCGAAAGCAGGTTCTCGCTACATATCCTTCTTGCTCGCTCGGTTAGGCACCGAACAAGTTTCCGTTTCTGGCTGAGCGGGACGAAGCTGGCAAAGTGAGTATACTGCCCACTCCACGTTGTCTTTCTATGGACACTGCGCTGGACCGACCCGTCAGATCTTCGGCTAATCTGAACGTCTAAGTACGACATTGAACTGTTGCACTCAGATTCAATGGTCCATTTTATGTTTGCATAAAGAAGGACTTCCATTGAGGCCAATATTAGACATGTGTGATTTTCCATATCACTCAACAGCGAAATGGCTCGCTAAGCTTCTAGAAATAGGTCTACAAACGCCTCAGAGATACTTCAGCTTTAACCCATAAGCCATATGTAGTTAACCGGAAGGAAAATGTTTTCTCTAGATGTAGTGTCGCTCTTCACTAATGTTCCGCTGGAGGAGACGATAGACTACCTTTGCGACGCTGTTCGATTGCACCATGTGGATGTCAGCCTCTCGAACGGCGACTTAAACAGTTGCTTCTGATGTGTACCAGGAACGTACAATTCCTGTTCAACGGGAAGATCTACAGACAGAAAGACGGAGTCGCAATGGGCTCTCCGTTGGACCATGTAGCAGAGATGTCGAGGGCCTCAATGGAAGTCCTTCTTTATGCAAACATAAAATGGACCATTGAATCTGAGTGCAACAGTTCAATGTCGTACTTAGACGTTCAGATTAGCCGAAGATCTGACGGGTCGGTCCAGCGCAGTGTCCATAGAAAGACAACGTGGAGTGGGCAGTATACTCACTTTGCCAGCTTCGTCCCGCTCAGCCAGAAACGGAAACTTGTTCGGTGCCTAACCGAGCGAGCAAGAAGGATATGTAGCGAGAACCTGCTTTCGGACGAGCTAAACTTTGTACGAAGCCTATTCGATAGAAATGGCTATCTTGAGAGGTTCTTTCGGAGAAACATGGAGTTTCGAGAAGCGAAGGCAAAAGTGGAATCAATAGGAAATAAACCGATCTACTTATCGTTACCGTTCAAGGGGAGACGGGATAGCTGAATCAACGTCTAGAAGGCTTTCTGCCGCAATCGCCCAAACGTACTATACAGCAAGCCTAAGGCTAAGCTTCTACTCAGTGCCGACTCTGAATCAACAACTTAACAACAGAATTCCAAGGTCAAGTACTTCATTCTGTATATACTCTTTCTCTTGCTCGTGTCGATCAAGATATATCGGAAGAACTACCAGGAGACTGTCTGAGAGAGCCAGGGAACACTGTCCAGGTTGGCTGTATAGCGGCGTGACTAGGTCAGTGGCAAGTACAGTGTCTACACACTTGATCGACTCGAGCCATCAAGCCAGAGCGCATGAGGCGTTCCAGCCCATCTACCGCGTACTCAGATGCCACACAAGAGCTGTTAGATGTCGTCCTGGCAGCTGCCGAGGCGATAGCCATCAGGTTTCATGACCCTGACCTATGTGCACACAAGAATTTTGTCCAGGCACTAACTCTACCCTGGTCCCCTGTAACACGGACACATGTCATTCATTTGTGGTGTATTAACGTGATGAGGAACCACTGAAAACGAGCTTGTTCGTTAACATTTGTTCTGATATATCGAAGTGAAACATCACAGTCATAAATTACGAGTAAGTATATTAAATCACGAAATAGTATTGAAGATGTCTACAATTGGAAACTATGCACATATACTAAAGCTGAATGGTCAAAATGACCACTCTGTTCGTTCTAGTGTTGAGCACGGGCTTTCTTTTATGCAGCATACCATTGTCCCATAGTACCTTTTAGCTCAACGGTTAGACACATCTAACCATCGCAACAGAGAAGCTGTAAAATTTGGATTTTGTTTCGATCAGAAGACAAGAAAATTATTTATAATACCCCTAATCGAAACTGACCGCAAAAATTGATGTCTACTTCTCATATTCTTATTAATTTGGGTAGACTTCGAGTGAAGGGCGTGCTTGTTGTGCAAAACCAAATTTACGGTGTCATGTGCTTGTTGCTAACGCCCCACCGTGGACTGCAGTGTGATCGTCACATGTGATGCGCGTGCTGGCGTATCCGGGCTCACTTTCACAATTGTCTGTGCGTGTCGGCCTCAATCAGGTTAGAGCGTACCCGTCAGGCTCCGTCTGTCTTTGGCTTGCTAATGCGGCGACGTCGTCTACTCAACCGGCACATGTACTCTATGGGTCGTACTAGTACAACTTAATTGTGCATCCTTGTTCCTAGCATACACCACCACCTTAGCTATTGCACAACTGTGGATCAGGTACCCAAGTACAGTGCACCCAGCCACTGTCGTGCATAGCTGCTATACCGGAATCCGTGACTCTGAGGAACAATCCCTCCTCTGCAAAGTTGGCAAGTTGCATGGCAATGGAAGGTGATCCGTGCTACATCACAGTTATCTTGTGTGTCATAACGCTCTACCGTTGTCACTCATGGCTTAGTGGCTTTAGCTACTGACGTCGGGAGGCCACTGGTTCGATTCCTGGTGGAGCAGGGGCATGTGCACTACCGACGAGTCTCAATGGGACGAAGATGCTACCTACTGCTTTACCGTATATGTGAGAGTACGTCCATCTTGCCGCTACTGCAAAGAAATCCAAGTTATGAAGAAATAAATGGCATAAGACTGAGCGTTCGAGGATTAGTCTATATGTGGAATTCAAGTGGAAGCAGTAACCAGTTGGTGAAACCAACCTTCGGCACTTAGAAAATAAATGCAAGAACACCATCAGCTTAGGGATTGCGCCATATCCGACGCGGCTTGCAACTCCTTCTTCCATCCCAGACGATGTCATACAGCACACTGTATCAATTGAACACTGCCATGCCACATTGCTTACCTTGGGTCCTTACTCAGTTCAGTCTAATATAAAAAGATCCACCGGATTAATTTGTTAGACAGCATGCAAAGGGAATATTACTTAACTAGCGCGGGAAGCAGATGTTCTTGAACCTCAAGTTGGCATGTGGTGAGCTTCAATGTAGCATTGTATTTCATGGGGAAAAAGCTGGAGATTTACATGACCCATAAGGAGTAAAGAAATAGGGTCGGGTCATATGGAACGGCCAAGCAGCTTTATACCTGTTTGGATTCGCGTTTTAGCCGGATCTTCATCGGGCCTATGTAGCACTTGAAGACAATGTACGCCGGCTCGAAGCGTGATACCCCACCACGCCCTCTGATACAGCTAGGGAAAAAATAGTAGTATAAAGGGAAAAGTCTCCAACAACATGTAAATCGGGAGCGTTGGGACTAGAGGAACAAACTGTTGCGCCTGGTGAGAAGTGCCAGGGAGAGGACTGGAGCTAGTCTGGGATTCGGTATTCCAAACTGAAGATAGTTATCTCAGGGGAGATCACGATCCAGGTCAGCAAGATGACGGTCCAGGCGAGTTTTGAAATCATCCACAGTAGATGCCTCGATTACTTCGGCAGGCACGGCGTTCCACGGTCGGCAGACTAGCAGAGCGAGGAAATGTCGCCTGCAGTTCACTTGGCTGTGCTGATGTGTGAGTCGGAGTGGGCGACCACGATGATGGGAGCATGAGTGGTGCAGTTTCAGTATGTGGTAGCAGGAGTGTCCAGGGTTGGATCGGTATTTCATGGAGAATGGATCAAGTTGACAATGCCGTTGTGGATAATCCAAATGTCTGAGACCCCGTTCTAATTTTGTTGTCCGACGTTGTACGGCTTCAAGCATACTCTGGTCTTTGAGCAACCAGGGACTCCAAGCCTGGATAGCAAACTCCAAGTGACGACATAGGAAGGCGTTTAGGAGGCGGAAATTACCCAGGTCGATCCGGCCGAAGGTACCTTTAAACAGTCCCAGCATGCGGTTATCAGCAGAGGCTGCTTTTCGGTAAGAAGCAGATACTGAAAGGTTGGTTTAGATGATGCTACCCAAATCTCTTTCAGCTGAGAAGACCTGGAGAACAGACTCTCCCAGGAAATATATTGTATAAGTGAAATGGCGAGTGGGGGTGACTTGACATTTCGAAGAGTTAAACGGGTTGTTTCCCAGTGATCACTGGTGCAGGTGGTTGAGCTCTCTGTAGTGCTCGGGTATCGTCTGGAGCATTGGTCGTGCACCGCAACTTCGGCTCGTCGGCGTAGAGCAGCATCGAGGACTCGACTTGTGCTGTGATATCATCGATGCAGGACAGAAAAAATTCCGGCCCAAGAACAGACCCCTGTGGATCTCCACTTGTCGAAGGATACGAGAAGACAGCGCTCCATCGACGCGTTTTTAGACGGTACGGTGGTGGAGGTACTTTCAAGCCTAGTCCATTAAGGCCCAAGATACCAAAGAACGACAGCTTATGCTTTGGGATGGCATGGTCGATCTTGTCGAAAACCTTGAAGAAATCTGAAGATGACTTGCCTTTCCAGGCCGGTGTCAACCGCAGTCTCGCAGCTATCCCGTGCAAGTAGCAGATTACGCAGGCATGACCGTTTCCGTCGGTAGCCGTGCTGGCAGTCGGAAAGCAATTGCTGAGCCTCAAAGTGGTCCATTAAAGCATTAGCGATGATCGGTTCCATCAATTTGGAAGTCCTAGAGAGGAGTGTTATCGGTTGGTAGTTAATGGGGGTTCTTAAGGGTGCCGGCTTTGTAGCTTGGCGTAATCGTACCGCTTTTCCATTCGTTGGGGACTTCACCATGCGAAAAATAATGGGTAAACAGCTCCGCTAGAGGTAAAGCTAGAGCTACAGCGTATGTTCGCAGGAGCCTTGGATGGAAACCGTCTGCGCCTGGGAAGGCTGTTACCAGCAAGGATTTAAACTTCCTTAGGACATGCTCCGGATTGAACTGAAGAGTTGGCAGAGACGCTGAAGCTGAGGACGGAAAATATTGCGTTATTGTGTGGACTGATGGAACGGAAAAAGCAGACGCGTAATGTTGGTACAGGAATTCTGCGGCCTCGTTCGCTGCTTTTGTGCGCCCTGTGTGTGTGTCGTCAGCGCAATGACACCGTGTTTGACTGGCCGAAAGGTGGTTGACGTGAAGATAAAGGGCTTTGGGGTTGGCAGAAAATCTGCGCATAAGCTGACGCTGTTGCTCACTTCCCGTATAAGCTAGACGCATTGGTTACGGAGAAGTCGGTAGGCTTCCCAGTGGGGAGCTTTTGGACAGGAACGATATGTACTCCAGGCAGTGTCCTTGTGGGCAATCCACTTCCGGGTCCGACTTCGAACGAGTGTGAAACGTTTCTTCCATATGGATACCTGTTTGCGGGCCGTGGTTAAGGAGCACAGTTCACACAGTAGTGTAAAATGTTGACCACGCGGTGTCAGCGCTCAAGTGAGGTTCTGATAACCCATGTTTGCGGAAATGAGAGTGCTTACATTTTCGTAATCAGTCCAGAGTTTCGTGTAAGTCAGCGTGTCGGCAGACTTTACAGCAAAGCATGCCAATTCGTACGGGAGGACGCAGTGATCGGTGAGCCCCAAAGGGGAAGTACTTCTTCATTGATGAGGATGAGGTCCAGGAGAGATGGTTGGTCGTTGGTTCGGAACCTGGTTGGCTGGCAGGTATGGTTAAAGCGAAGCCGTGTGAAAAAGCTCAATGTGGCTTGACGCAAAGAAACCAGTCGTCGGAACGGAGCGAAACAGACCAGGTATATTGAAATCTCCAGTGCAAAGAAGGTGTGTGTATCTGAGGAATAGAATTAAGTGGATATCGTGCAAGCGTTTTGCCTCATTCTCAGGGGAGTTGTTAGGGGGGACGATAAGTGATACCAAGGCAGCAGGAGTGTTTGTCAGTTAGTACGACTTCAAACCACATGGTGTCAGGAGACTGCAAAGCAGAGTTTGCAACCATGGTGCAAATGAGGGAGGTGCCGTCGTACAGGCAACACCATTACCTGGGGTTGCGAGATCGGAGCGGAGGACGGACATGTGAGGAAGTTGGATTTCACTGTCGGTGGTGTCGCCGGGCAGCCATGTTTGCGTTATGGCTATTAGGTCCGCCGGCGTTGACAGAAGTGGAGAGTGGAGTTCCGGAAGTTTGCGAAGGAAGCCCTCTGAATTCTTGTAAAGGCAAACAACGTTTGTCTTCGTGACGAGTGCGGGAGCAATTACCGCGCTGCCGGCCAACAGGTGAACGGCAGTACACCGTATTTTTGTTTGGAGAAATAGAGCCGTTAAGGTTGCTGGCACTTGGGGATGCAGGATGTGGACAATCGGAGCAGGGGTAGGTACATGCGGGAGGTTCGTTGGGGGGATGCCGGTAACGGTGTGTAGGGGAGCAGGTGACTCTAGGCAGTGGGGCAGTTGCTTCGATAGTGGACAGTCTATATACTGTTAGGGCAACGTGTGGTGAAGGTATCGAGGGGGCTGCTACTGGAGCAGGTGGCAGGCCGTGCGTCTCGTCACCGGGTGCATTTCTAAACGTAAACATACATTTGGTGGTGCTCGTCTTTTATTAGCATACCAGACGGTGAGGACATCGGTTGCCATACTAGCGGTGAGGAAAGTCACTTTCAGGAGACGGTGGGACGTTCCTGTATAACTTGTTGGACGGGGTAGGCAGTGAACTTCCGTCGTGGTTACATTGACAATCGTCAGTAACTGCTGAAGAATCCGTTATTGGTCGCAGGCATGATGCTGTCACCGTTGTAAAATTGCATCAGGGACTTGCGGTTCTGGAACGCAGTGCACCATGATGGAGCAAGACTGGGTGGGTGGCGCCAGCTGCTGCCTACGCGCTGCGCGCTCAATCCAAGGGATGCCAGGGAATATAGGCGCCAAGGGAAATGTTGCTTTGGATAAGGTGCGCAGACAACAGAACATCCTCCATGTCCGTGCCTGGATGCAAGACAACACAAGGAGTCTTGATTTACCGACCTTCGAAGATGAAGGGTGTCGAGTCAATCTTGTAAGATTGCAGGGTTTACTCTCGGGAAGGTTTAGAGCGTCACAGCTTGAGCTGCACATGTTGAAGTCATGAGTGCCATTTCCGAAGTTGCGGGTCCATAGATTCGGGTACGTTCGTGCATTTGACAGAGTTAGGAGTGGTGCCACGCGTTGCAGGTTTCTTTGGACGAGAACTTGGGGGCGGTAGAGGCTTCCTAGGAGAGCGGGCCTTCGCCGGGAGCGTTGCATATTGAGGGGTGCTGGACCGATCGGTATTCCGTAACGAGATAACATGTGAGTTCGGAGGGCTGGAAATCGGCTGTTGTCGTTCAGCTAGACCATCGAATTTCCGTAGCTATCCTTCCAGATTGAACAGAAATACTTCTGTGTAGTTGACGTTATCCGGCGTCCCGACCACTCGTGATGACCGGGCGACTGCGATTGCGGCTCGTTGTTACACAAGTTAGCAGAGGACGAGACAAGCGAGTCCACCATAGGGCATATGATGAAAGAGCGGTCACTAGGGATATCACTCCCATAAATGCGCAATGGCAGATGTAGCGCAGACGGTTTGCGGACGCGATCGGTAGAATTTGGTATCAGTTGTGTGGAGTGAAGTGTCACAGGTAGCCTGAACACCGTGTAAAAACATTGAGCAAGTCATGCCTTTGGATCGAGGCGCCACAAGTCGACCGCAAATCGAGCAATTGTACAGCGGTTGCATCAGAGTATTGGGAGAAACTGAGCAAGTCGGCATGGTCAAACGAAAGACGAATGTCAGTCAACCCTGAAGAAATTGTTCACGGAGGAACGAATCGCAAAGGAGCTTCGTAGGCTGACTAATTTATAAATGCTATCAGCGTGTGCGATCACTGTTAGACGGCAATCATTTAGCTTGAGTCTGTTACGGTTTTCACCCATAGTGTTTTCAAAATGCAAGTGTTACTACATATTATATAGTGAGATGAACGTTTAGGTGTTATCGGATGCCGCAGCATAAGAATGTGACACGGGTTCGAGACGTCTGTCATCGGGACAGGGGTTGCTACCCGACCGGCTGTACCAGGGCTGAGTCTCTCCAGAAGCTGGTGAAATCAGCTCTCCATCACCACACGGCTCGCCACCCAAGCGGCGGTAACACGGCTGCCACGCGGATAGCTGATGAAATCAGACGGTCCGCATGAAACAGGTTGTCACGTGACAGGGCCCAAGCAGGTTTGAAATCTGTCCAGGGCAAGTGGCTTGAGTCAGCTCAGGAACTTACAACAGAAGATGATAGACGGTGAGCTATAAAAAGAACCATGTTCTGTGCCTAATTTGCTTCGGTCTAGCAGGCTTCGGTGTTCAGTTTGTCCCAGGCTGAGTTGGGAGTGGCAGAGAGCAGGGAAAAGCCAACTTTACAACAGTAGCGACGCGAGTCTCAATCGAACCCCGAAATGGCAGCTAACTTCGAACAATTGTAGGCACTTTGCCAGCAGCAGGCCAAGCTCATTGTGATGTTGACGCAGAAGCTGTCGATACAGTAAAGTCCAGGTTTAGGTGCAATTGAAGGTGTTCCCTTTCCAAAAACTCTGACTCAGAAGATAAGCAAATTCCATTATGATGTTGATGTTGGCGTTACATTCGCTTCCTGGTTTCAGAAGTATGAAGACATGTTTCGTCTTGATTTCGCAAATGTCAAAGAAGGAAAGCAAATTCGTCTGATGCTCCGGAAGCTGGGTGCGGCTGAACACAAAAAGATTACAAATTTCATATTGCCAAAGTAGGGCACTGACATATTCCTGGACGAAGTTGCCAGTCCGGAAAAAAGAGTTGATGAGCAGACATTACTGTTCAACATCCTGTACAAGTGCCTCATAGAAAAAGGAACAATAGCGTATTAAATATAAGAAAGCAATGCTTAACAACTAATGTGGAGTGGAAATCATTCCGAAAAATAAATTGCATGATTAAGAAAAAGCATTTTGGTGAACTCAACTTAGACTGATGTAGAATGGCGATGTTAGCGTATTAAGAGAAAAACTCCATAAATCCATTGGTTGGGAGTTTTGTAAGACACCGTTTGATTGCGTTTTGTAGCCCCTGGCTAACAAGTCATAAAATGCAAATGCAAATGCGACAACGCATCGCCAACTCATCTTTACATTTCGCCAGATTAGGAGCAGAGAAGACGTACGTAGGGAGGGCGTTCCAAGGCTTGCAAACGCAGAGGGAAAAGAAAATTCTACCGCATCCAAGCCGGCTACACTGTAATTTCAGTTTCAGAAGGATGAGCTCTTAGGTTAGTGATGTGGTCCAATTCCAACAGCGGGCGGCAAATGTGGTTTGACTTCTTCAGAATCTGGTAAACCATAATGAGATCCCTCCACAAAAACCGATATCCATTGCTGTACATTCTTAGAGTTTTCAGTCTAAGCTGATAGGGTAGATGAAAGAGGCCCATGACGTGCTCGGTTTCCTTAAATTGAGGAGTCTCAAGAGCAATGAGATCCTGCTTCTGCCACGGTTTCCACGCTTGGAGAGCATATTCCACGTATGGTCACACGTAGGCGTTAAGCATTTGGGGAAAAATGGAGGGTTCGAACCGACCAAAGGCTCTGCGAAGCAGGCCGAAGTGCTGATTCCCGGTTCTCATCGCCTCTGCTTGTTTGGAACACCTGAGATCTTCCTGGAACAGTACACCTAGGTCACGTTCCTGAGAGGCTTTCTGCAAACTGTGGTCTCCAAGCTTGTAAGCGCTCACCGGCTGGTGACGCAGATGGATCAACTTGCACTTAGCTATGTTCAATTGAAGTAGGTTCCGCTTTGACCAAAATTAAATGCAATCGAGGTAATGTTAGAGTAGATCGGGATCTTCATTGTTACTAATCGCCCGACAGATTTTGACGTCATCGGCGAAAAGCAGGAAATTTGAGGAGATAACTCTTGCCAAGTTGTTGATAAACACCAGGAATAAGCGTTGTTTCGGCACTGAGACTTATGAGACACCACCTACCACCTCAAGCAGGATAAACGGTGATCCCTAACACGTCTTTGAAGCTTCCGTTGGTGCAGAAGTTTGCCAATCCAGCCAAGCACAGGATCTCTGATTTCGTTGCTCTGTAGCCGATGAAGTAGGATTCGGTGATCCAGGCGGTCGAAAGCTTTGGAGCAGCCTAGATAAATGACGTCAACGCCGACCCCATCATCCGCCACTTCCGTCCAACTACTTCGTGCAATCAGTAGTTTGGTGGTGCATGACCTGTGCTGACGGAAGCCATGCTGCTCCGGTGCCAAGATGTTATATTTATCCAGGTGGTCTATTAGATCCTCAGCGATGACCGCTTCCATCAACTTCGCGATCACAGGCAGAAGAGTCATAGGGCGATAATTTGCAGGTTCTGAACGGCTACCGTCTTTAAAAATTAGTATGATAATGCCATGCTTCCACAAATTGGGGACTTATTGTTTGTCAAAACATCTTTGGAAAAAATGTGACAGTGGTTCAGCTCGGTTGTTGGTCACAGTCTTCAGTCCCTTCGGGCGGATGTTGTCTGCCCCCGGAGAACTACGATCACGCAGTGAGAGTAACTTCTTTAGAACCATTGATGGATTGAAAATTACATGTGTAAACAGTGAAGTCGGTAATGTGCATAACATTATTGAGGAGGTAGAGGCTGCGAGTTCGACAATTGGGGCGTATTGTAGTCGCAGGGCATTAGCTGCTTCTTCGGCGCTTGTACTCTACCGCCTGTCGTGAAAAGTGGAGGGATGCCATGCTTCATTTTACGAAGATTGTTGACATGCCTATACAGCAGTTTGTTGTTTGCCATGAACTTTTGGCTAGGCACTGTTAATAAGTTACTTTGTCCTCACGGAAATGTGCAGTGCAATGGTTGCGATAGGTCAGGAAATTGCCCCAAGACTCTGAGTCGGGGTTAAGCTTATAGACACGCCATACTGCATCCCTAAACGCCAGGAATTTTCGAGTCCTGTTCCCTAGAATTGAAGGCAATTTTGCGGAACGAAGGGGTTTTATCCTTGATGCTCGGTTGACGTTGTCGCTGAGTCTATCCACGAACTCTGTCCAAACGTTGTCAACGGGACTGTTGTTTGAGAATTCCCAAGCAGATGCGTCGACGAGTTCTTTCATTACATGATAGCATGTGCTTGTATGAGTTGGTATCGAGTGTTCCGATTCATACTCTGCATAACACACACAGTTGAACGTTATTGCTACATAGTCACTGAGACCTAATGCACTATCCATCAATAACTTGTCAACCATGAGCTCTTCATTTGTGAGCACAAGGTCCAATCTGGACGGTTTGTTTGCTGTTCTGAATCTAGTGGGTGTGGTGACATGATTGTTCAAGGGAATATTAGCGATCACTTCATGCAAGTCTGCTTTGAACTGTTCAATGGGTGATGCCGATACCTCCAAATCGTGTAGATTGAAGTCCCCGGAGATGAGAAGGTGACTATACATAGTGCGTGTTACTCTGTTCAGGACACGAATCAAGCGGGAACCCATTTCCGGAGTGGAGGTTGGGGGCGGTAAACGACAGCTACGAGACATGCGTCGATGTGGCCTAGTCGGAGACGGCACCAGAGTGAGTCGGTAACGTGTGTTTCCAGATAATCAACTATTGCACATTGCAGATCGCTGCGATAGTAAAGTAGGACCCCACCTCCACTGCTGCGGGTCGTTCCCGATGAGTGACATTCCGGCTATCTCAACCTCAGCATCCGTCACCAATTGATGTAAACGTTTCGTTAATAGAAATAAGTTCCCAAGCATTCACAACCTGACGTAGCCAAAGTTCGCTAAGTTTACTGAGGAGCCCTTGGGCGTTAGTGTACATACATGAAAGTTTCTCAGATGTAAACAATGTTTCGGAGGTTGTGCAATTCACACGTGCGGTTCCGCCGACCAGTGAGTGGCCGGCGACTAATCGTTTTTTCTAAGTGTACTTGTTGAAGGGTTTAACGTCTTATTCATCGTCCGCCTAGTTAGTCCCATGTCTAATCTTCTACGTACTGTGTAAGTTGTCTGGACAATATCATCTAAAGATTGCATGGTCTCATTAGACACACTACTGGTGCGTTGTTCTTTTATACATCCCATCGCGTCTGGTTCTTCGACTGACATATCATCTCTAGGAGGCATATCGCTGACTGTCCTCAGCCGAAGCCCAAATCGCAGCCTGCAACGGAACATGCACCAGCCTTGTAGCAGCCGTGCTACCATTTGTTTCGACTGAAGGATCACCTTCAAAACTCTCGGACCACTTCCATTGTAGTTCGGTGAGGTACGCAGTCGTGACACGGATTTCGCTAACACATCAACCAAGCAGAGTGTTTCACGAATATAACACCACTGTTCTTTTCCGTGGGCTACTATTTCATGCTCATCACATGCTACAGTTTCAAGAACCCCGTGAAGAATTATCGTTCTGGTTGAAGTTTCCTTCCGGTAGTCCTCTAAGTTGCGGTTAACTCGATAACCCTCGCCCCATGGGATGTCTGGAAAGATACGGGTGGAGCAGCGTTCATTTCTGAGACTAACTGTCGACAGTAGTACTGATTCTACTTCAGTGATGGAGTTCAGCACAACGTGCAGAATTCTTGTCTCTCCGAAATGCTAAGAGTTGGGGTGTCGCGTAATACGCACTAGATGTACATATTTCAGTACAACTCCGATTAGGTTATTAATAATATCTCACTAGTTGTGATCATCCAACTGCCTGCCTCTCATTGATGTCGACTTTGATTCTGGGAGATTTGAGCACAGTACGCTCAGTGCAGGTAGTTATTTCTTTACAGCTTTCGACATGTCGCGGTTAGTGATTGAGGTACTCGGAGATGCACCGCAGGAAACCGGTAGTGTTTGCAATAGAAAAGCTCTGCTTCGCTCCTCAGTTTCCGATCCAGTTGGGAGTGATGTTAATTGTAAATGACGGCTCTGCTTGGAATCAACCGTAACCCAACTTTTGCTAGTACCACCTTGTTCATTTGCTACGCATTCCGTCGGGTGACTGGAAGTAACACACAGTTCAGCGAAGAAATTTATTTCGATATTTCTCATCAGGCTAATACATATATAAAGCTACTTAAAATTGTGTTAGCCCAAACTGTAAATCTAGGGTTGGTCAAGTCCAAGCAGGGGGTTTTGGCATTCGATCCTTTGCAATCGATTAGAAGAGCTAAGCTCACACGTATACACACATGTTCAAAATACAGCACACCAAGGTTCAGCTGTCCGACGGGGTGAAAAGGTCACTTTCGGAGGTAGAGGAGAGCGGCGAGTCATAACAGAATTATGGCCAAGGTAAATGGAGCTTTTGAACTAGCATCCTCTGCTTACATAATTCTGGTTGCATCAGCCGGATTGAAATAGCTTTGGCCGTCATGAGTAGGCGTCGTTTCACTCCTTTTAGGCAGTGTTTCGGCACAACCTATAAGACTTTAAAAGCTTCTGTCGTCACGACTTGGTGCCTGCTCTGGACTAAGTGTTCCAAAGCAACACTGTTGGCTCTTTTGACTGCGTGTTTTTATAACGCTGCTGGGTGGAAGATACATCGGACACACGATCAGACGCTTGGCGAATCGGATAGCAGAACATTGCCCAGCAGCGTTATAAAAACACGCAGTCAAAAGAGCCAACAGTGTTGTTTTGGTACACTTAGTCCAGAGCAGGCACCAAGTCGTGACGACAGAAGCTTTTAAAGTCTTATAGGTTGTGCCGAAACACTGCCTAAAAGGAGTGAAACGACGCCTACTCATGACGGCCAAAGCTATTTCAATCCGGCTGATGCAACCAGAATTATGTAAGCAGAGGATGCCAGTTCAAAAGCTCCATTTACCTTGGCCATAATTCTGTTATGACTCGGTGTTCTCCTCTACCTCCGAAAATGAACTTTTCACCCCGTCGGACAGCTGAAACTTGGTGTGTTGTATTGTGAACATGTGTGTATACGTGTGAGCTTAGCTCTTCTAATCGATTGCAAAGGATTGAATACCAAAACACCCTGTTTGTACTTGACCAACCCTAGATTTGCAATTTCGGCTAACACAATTTTAAGTAGTTATATGTATGAATTAGCCTGATGATAAATATGGAGATAAATTTCTTCGCTGAGCTGTGTGTAGCTATCTCTATAGGCATACTTCACGAACAGATTTTAAATAGCATTACGTGTAGTTAATCCGATCGAACTGGGAACCGCATTAGTCAAATATGGTCCAAGCGTGGTGCTGGGACAGCTGTTGATCTCATGGGATCTTGGTGTCATGTTGCTTACGTGATAAATAGCCGTTCTTCTCGGGATAGGAGTGGCACTTCCGGGGGAAGATTGGGTTGCACAGTAAGATATGCTTATTACAACCATAGTGATTTTGGTGGGCACCGTTTCCTGAAACTTCGCTAGTAGCTAGTCATACTTCTGAGATGATAGAAACACGCTTTATTGGGATCGATGCACATTCCACACAGAATCATAGAGTGCCTGGTTTGTTTATTATCTTGGCCTGACTAGGTTTAGCTAGGAGGCATGTCGCATGGAAAAACTTGCGACAGTTACGGCACAGAATGCTGCCCTTTACAATCTTGGGACATTATCCGCATAGGTCTTTAGGCTGTGGCACACTGGGTATCGCACTTGTTGAGGAAATGTTACGAACCATTTTAATGACTCACCCTCCATGGCAAAAAGTTGTTCTGTGACTGACGTTGTCGACAAGGTCACAGAGTTCACGTTGCAGTTTTGTGCTCGCAGACTGTCCTCTCCGACGTCCCAGTCGAATGTGTCAGCTTGAACGTAGGGCAGAATACACGAGGGTGTGACTGAGAATTGTTGTGGTTACGTCTATGGATCGCGCCGGGTGAATTTGCCTTGCGACCTGTGGCTGCACCAATCAATGTTGGATTTGAACGCGTGTCAGTTTGTTCGAAAGCAGTTGTAATGGTCTATCGAGTGAGACCAAACAATGTCTCCGATGCTTTGATTTAGGCAACGTTTGGCGTTTGGATATCGGTGATACACTGCTCGGCATTTAGAATGCACGGTAAATGTGGAATGCACTGGGTGATACTAAAAAAATAGTAACACAAGGTGGAGCTTATGATAGCACGACGAATAAGTATAGATCCAACGGTATGCGAAGACGTGCGGCTGAGCCACATTGAAAACACCACTAGTGCACAAGTGAGCGAATTGCAAGCACGTGCGCTCAAGGTCAAAACAAAGGTCACCTACTGGGGCCGTGTAAATCGTGAGTGCAAAGGTCCAATTTCACAAGACTACCGCCGACTAGTACTTGTGCCTCATTTACGTTTGCGGCCTACATGCAGACACATAAGAAGAACAATACTGAACAAGATGGAACGAAACCCCGATGTAACGCTGCAGCAGATAGCCAGTGAATGCCAAAGAATGACCAATCTGAAGCATGATACGTCATTGATCCAGTATCTGTCCAACCCCAACGATCACGTTCTGATCTGTGCAGTTAACCGCAGTCCCTAAGATGAACCAGTTCATGTGGGTCCTTCAGATTCCAAACCCCCCTCTGCTTCTGGTGATGTAGAGAGTGGTAGTTTGGCCGGAACTGTCCGTTCAGAAATCACAGATGCAATCTTTGTGGTAAATAAGGCACAAAGAGACGTGTCACTTGGAAACTTGTCCCATTATGACCAGGAATAAGCGAAACTACCCTATACCGACCAGATGTCCTAATATGACCAGATCTGTCTTTACTACTTCCAAAGTTGTTGGGCTCATCAGACGTCAACTTGAAGACTGTTATATCAGATGGTGATTGCACTGTTCGCTGAGCTTGGTAATTTTGCTGCAAACGTTTCGTCACTAATCGAGGAGACATCATCAGCACGTAGTTGAGTGGCATGCAGTAGCGTAGAGTAACGTATAGAAGCATTGGTGAGGGTGCGTTTATATACCGCCGTTGTTACTCGTGAAGATTAGAAATCCGACTGGATGGGAATTCGATCCGTGCTAAGCTTAGTTGATGGGCAGATGAACTTTGACATTGACATCTTATGGTTTGTGGCCTGTCTGCTTGATCTCGTGAGCGAGTCTGTCGTCCGTTTCGACTCTCTATTCACAAATTCCACCGGCTTAATGGAGCAAGCTGGCGGCCGTTCGACAGTAGAGTTGCGTATACTGCGCCAAGTTCGACGAGCCGAGTCCTTGAATTAGTTGTAGAGTAACACGATTCGAAAACTCCCTAACGTGTTTCGTAATTCCACATTAAAACAAATAACTAAGTGACCAATTGGAGGGCAAAGCTTGGACTTCACGGCGTGTGATTGGATTGCGAGACGCAAACGCAATATAATGGACCGGGATTCACATTGTAATGAACCTTAATCACTGCCATCACTGGGACCGTAAAACAAAAAGACGGGAATTGGGCGTCGCCTGTCCGAAAACACTGCACAACCACGACGCGTTTCGATGTAATTTCATCTCATCAGGTGGGGAGAAGAGGTTATGAACCCGCCACCATTGGAATGCACCTGAATCCGCTGAAAATTTGGCGAATGGGTCACTGCAGGCAACATTTAGCACAACGGAAATGACTAATTGGAGGGTCAAATTTGGACTACACGTTGTGTGATTGGATTGCGGCGAGCAATCTCTATGTGATGGAGCGTGATTCACATTGAACTGTGCCTTAGTCTCTGCGATCACTGGGACCGTACTCCAAACAGATGGGAATTGGGTGTTGCATGCTAGCAAACACTGCACAACCACGACGCGTTTCGATGTAATTTCATCTCATCAGGTGGAGACAGCAGGTTTCAAACCCGCCACCATTGGAATGGTAGCAGAAACCTCTACTTCTATGGCTACCGGGTCGCGGCGGGTAACGCTTGGCACGAAAGTAAATGACTAGTTGGTTGGTGAACGTTGTAGTACACGTTACTTGATTGGATTGCGACGCGCAGTCTCAATGTAATGGACCGCGATTCACATTGAAGTGATCCTTAGCCACTGCGACCACTGGGACCGTACCGCAAAGAGATGGAAATCGGGTGTTGTATGCCAGAAAACACTGCCCAACCACGACGCGTTTCGATGTAATTTCATCTCAGCAGGTGGATACAGCAGGTTTCGAACCCGCCAGCATCGGAATAGTAGCCGAAACCTGTACCTATTTGGCCACCGGGTCACGGCACGCAAATTTTGGTGCAATGCTAAATGACTACTTGGAGTGCTGTCCTATTGAGCCAGTAATTAAGCTTCACTTCAATGTGAATCCTTTTCCATTACATTGAGATTGCGAGTCGCAATCCAATCATACAACGTGTAGTCCATCTTGACCCTCCAATTATTCATTTACCGTTGTGCCAACCGTTACATTCCATGACCTGATAGCCGAATAGGTACAGGTTTCTGCTACTATTCCATTGGTGGCTGGTTCAAAACCTGCTTCTTCTACCTGATTGTTGACATTCCATCGAAACTCACCGTGGTTGTGAGGCTTTTTCGGTCAGTAAACAAATGGTTTATTCTCGAATTTTTAGAGGATTCTTACTTTCTCCAGGTCAAAATGTTGGTCTTCTTTTTCTTCATGTGCGTAAACCAATGGGTGTTTATTATATCTTCTGACGGTCGTTTTGTGTTCGGTGATCCGTTTACAAAGGCCCTCTTCCAGCTTGTCCTACTTTGTTTTTCGCTGCATTTTATCTGGTGAATGGTGTTGCCTTTTCGGCTTGTGTGAATATTTTCGAGTCTTGAGATCAAGTTCCTTAGAATTACACTTGATTTCTGATGCCCAGATATTTCATATGACTGCAACATTCTTCCGTTTTGTTGGGAGACATTTTTGGTTTTGGGAGCACTATACATTTGTTTGCTTGCTCAGGGGATTGCTGCTGCTGTCGCTGAGATATTCGTCTCCTTAAGCTTCTTCTGATGAAATTTCACGGATAACCGTTGTTTCTAAACATTCGATATAAGTGTTTTCCTTCCTTTTTAACGAGCTTCGGCTGTGTTGCAGTGCTTTTCCATTCTTTTGAATAGTGTTGAATGCAGCTCCTGTTGTGATTCATCGGGTGGTTGCTGTGGTAGCTTAAGATCTGGTCCGGATAGGGTTTTTCCGATATACGCACGTTTGCGGGGATCCGTCGGTGTTCCGATTGACTAGTACGTCCAAAAATGGTAACTTTTTATCCGCCTCTAATTCAGTCTTAAATTTGTTATCCTCGAATGTGCTGTTGAGCAAATCGTGCCTAGCCTTTACTCTATTCCGTTTTACGATAACAACAATGTCGTCCGCGTATCGTACCCAGGGTTTTGGCCGATAGATGGCAGTGCAATGCGCTCCAATTCCTGCATTATGGCTACTGCAATGTGCCCCGAAATTGGAGATCCTATGGTCGTTCTTCTCAGTTGCTGGTACGCTTGTCAATCAAGGCGGAAATGACTGGTCTTGCAGAGGTTCAGGAGTCCTCAAAAACTTCCTGGTCGTTTAGTTTAGTTTAGTTGATTCGCAAGTATTTGCATCACCGTTTCTTTGGCCAATTGGTGACCGACTGAAGTCAAGAATGCAGTGACATCAAATGAAAGCATTAGTTTGTCGTCTGCTATTCTGACACTCCGTAGTTTTGATAAGGCCTTCATCCCAATAGTTCACAAGCTACATAGCAGAGCCTAGTCCGCAAAAGCACCAGACGCGTTTCGCCCTATTGGGGCTTGTCAGTGGTGTGCATTCCTTCGGTCCTGCTCTGTAGTTTGTTGAAGAATTGTCCAGCATTGTTGATGCTATGTTCGGATCTAGCAACCAAGTGTTTCAACCTCCTCCACAAATCCTTCGCTAGTCTATATGATGGGATTCCGGGGAGCGAGACGATTCGTCATAGTGGGACTCCATCTTTGTATACTTTTGGTAGTCCATAGAACAGTGCAATGTTTGTATCATCAGCTTTCATTCTCTATCTCACGGTGGCGGTGAGCTCGTTCTTTGTTTGTGCTTCCTTCAGAGTTGTGTTGATCTGTTTTACCATTTTTGAACTTGGATCTTGACAGAGCTGGCGATATTGGGATGAAAACCTTATCAGAATTACAACTAAAATCCTGCTACTCGCGAGTAATATAAGCAATGAGGTTGTGTCGGGTAGCAGTTCTTTGGCCTTGTTAATTTACTCCGGTTTGTCCATTATCACTGTCATGTGCCCTTTGTCCGCTGGTGGGATTAAAATGTTCTCCTTTTGCTGTAGACATCTGAGTGCACTCTGTTCCACTTTGGATAGGACCTGGGACCTAAGCAACAGGATTGCTCGTCTCCACGGGCAACCACGGTGGTTTAAAATCGCACGCACACCACGCTCAGCGAACTCGAACCGAGGCTCCTATACGCTACTCCAAGCCACTCAAGTACGCAATGAGGATGTCATCTCAATTGGTGACGAACTGCTTGCAACAAAGTTGCCCAACTCAGCAAACAGTTCAGCCGCCATCATCAGACGCAGGTATACGACGGTGGAAATCAACGGTATTCAAGTTACTTTGCAGCTGGATACCGTTTCAGATACAACATGGATTTCCCGTGGTACACGGTGCATGCTCGGACGTCCGGCACTGATACAAACGTACCAAACAGTGTAGAATACTACAGGAGGCATGTTAAAGTTGCTTGGTCCGTTGGGATTTCAAGTCAGATTTGGTGAACAAAATATCCCTAGAACATGTTTCGTGACAGACAAGCCGGGCTTAGATCTGCATGGGCTCGGATTAATGTTTGAGTTGAAATTAATAGATCAGTCAGTGAACAGCAACCACAAGTCAAGCAGGTGTTATTATCAGCATTTCCAAGCTAATGAGTTCGAAGTCGTAGTCTATAGATGAGACGATGGCAAAAGAACAAGGCGGTACTAGCAGAAGTTGGGTTACGGTTGATTCCAAGCAGAGCCGCCATTTACAATTAACATCACTCCCAACTGGATCGGAAACTGAGGAGCAAAGCGGAGCTTTTCTATTGCAAACATTACCAGCTTCCTGCGGTGCATCTCCGAGTAGTTCAATCACTAAACGCGACATGTCGAAAGATGTAAAGAAATAACTACCTGCACTGAGCGTACTGTGCTCAAATCTCCCAGAATCAAAGTCGACATCAATGAGAGGCAGGCAGTTGGATGATCACAACCAGTGGAATATTATTAATAGCCTAATCGGAGTTGTACTGAAACCTGTATATCTAGTACGTATTACGCGACACCCCAACTCTTAGCATTTCGGAGAGACAGGAATTCTGCACGTTGTGCTGAACTCCATCACTGAAGTAGAATCAGTACTACTGTCGACAGTTAGTCTCAGAAATGAACGCTGCTCCATCCGTATCTTTCCAGACATCTCATGGGGCGAGGGTTATCGAGTTAACCGCAACTTAGAGGACTACCGGAAGGAAACTTCAACCAGAACCATACTTCTTCACGGGGTTCCTGAAACCGAAGCATGTGATGAGCATGAAATAATAGCCCGCGAAAAAGAACAGTGGTGTTATATTCGTGAAACACTCTGCTTGGTTGATGTGTCAGCGAAATCCGTGTCACGACTGCGTACCTCACCGAACTACAATGGAAGTGGTCCGAGAGGGTTGAAGGTGATCCTTCAGTCTTAACAAATGTTATCACGGCTGCTACAAGGCTGGTACATGTTCCGTTGCAGGCTGCCATTTGGGCTTCGGCTGAAGACAGTCAGCGATATGCCTCCTAGAGATGACTGAAATCTCTAAGAACGTACAGCAATTGATATTGGCTTTTGTGGGGATCTCATAATGGTTTAGCAGATTCTGAAGAAGTCAAACCACATTTGCCGCCCACTGTTGGAATTGAACCACATCACTAACCTAAGAGCTCACCCTTCTGAAACTGGAAATACTGTGTAGCCGGGTTGTAATGTAATTTCCCATGTAATTTCCAAGGCATGTTGGTATCGAAAGCACGGGCAAAATTTTTCAAGAGAGTAGGTAAGTCAGAAATTCTGTCCACCTCCTTGACGGTTTGTAATATTTCCGGCATGTACTTTAACCAATTCCTGCCTAGTAGATTAGGTCCCTCCATGTTAACAACGATTAGAAGTAGAGTCAACTTATTGTCCCCATGATTTGCTTTCACGTCACACACACCTAAGACGTCGAGTATTTCCCTAGTGTATGCTCGTAATATAGATTGAGTCAGAGTCAGAACCCGGTTAAGTAAAGTTCGGTTTTTGATCGATGTAACCGAACAATGAACAATGAGGTATGCCGGGTAAAACAGCAGTTGCTTGACAAGTCCCGCAGGATGGTCTGAGTTAAAGTACAATTATCAAAAGATAGGTGCGTTGTCTGTTTGAGCGTTTATCTAGCAGATCCGCTGCTGAATAATAGTAGTGTAAGTGGGAATTGTATGTGAAGGACGAGGCAAAATGGGAACAGTTATAGTTGTTGTGTACCTTGAGCAAAGCAAAAACAAGAACACTCACATCTGTACCGCCTCTTCAGGTTTATGTAACATTTTAATCCGGTGTGAAGGGATACTTGATATATTATAAAGTAGCACAGTTTGGGCAACGAAGTTATCGGGGCCAAGGGCAATATGCAATCGTTTTCTGAAAATATCCAAGGTGGGGGAGGCAACGACAAATTTTGGAATAGAGTTCCAGGGTTGACAAACCCGAAGCCCAGATCTTCAGACGTTTTGGATGGCCTTCAATGTTTAAATCAACAGTGCACCGACGTATTCCCATTGCGTGCGAAATTAAATAGAGTATGGGATCGTCAGTGTTTGTCACAGTTTGGACAGTACCCTGGGCAGGGTGGGGTATCTGTCGTTGAAGCACAGTCGAATGATAACCATGTGCAATATGTCCGATCTTTTCGCACTTATGACAAATAGACTATTTGTGTCTGCAATCAGTAACCTTTTCATGCTTCTCGCCGCATCTGTAGCACGTAAAGAAACATTTGTTGGTGGGTGATAGTCGAGATTTAACCATCTGGGCGGTGTCTGAAGGGGAATTGCTTCGATACTGAATTAATTGTTCCACAACGCTTTTTTATTTGTCTGGTCAGTGTGCAGGCTGTTTCCAAAATGAGTTTCTTCTCGTCTTCTGACAGCAGGCGTGCCCTAGCTTTATCGTTTCGAATACCAACCAAAAGGGATTGCATCGCCATTGTCTTCCTGAATTTCGTTGCGGGAATTTTAGTGTAACGGCAGTCAGGAAAGGATTGTGATATACGACTGACGAATTCATTACACTCTCCTCTTCTCCCTATCGTAATTGAGAAAAACTTAGGCGCGCAGTAAAAACATGTTGCCGTGGCCCCCAAAGGCCAGTCAGGGCGTTAAAGCAGTTCGTCAGTGATGTGCTTTCGTAAAAACGCAACGCATCAAAATACAGTTGACCTTCTGCACCGGGGTGCTGTCGCAAACATTCATTTGTTCTCTGACCTTGGCAGTTATTTTGCAAACCTTTCACCACCATGCAAGCTGGCATCCTTTGTGCAATGAGATGTGGCGTGCAATCTTACCGCTAGTATTCCGAAACATGTTGTCTCAGTGGTTTGATAGATTGGGTTTCACTACGTCTAATTTGGGGGAGTGTAATTGTGAAAAGCTCAAGATAGTCACAGAAGGTTCCTTGCCAACGATTCCAAACTGCTACGGATGGCTTGGACGACTTGACCTTCCAAAAGGGCTCAGGCGGGTTAAGATGACTCCTAGTAATTTATTCCAACTTTACTCTTCGTCGCCAAAATATCACGGTTTAGCAATTGCGGAACTAACGCATAGTGGCTGACTCTTAGCCGAATTGTTACAAAACAAAACACGTCAGGCACATGGAAGGCAAAACCGGCATGTTGTACTACGTATTGATCCACTATTCTAAACTAGGCTAATCGAGAAATGAGTGAGCGGATTACTGACACACGCCAGCGGATGCAGGCAACGAATAGAAAGGGCTCAGTACATTTTCCGTGAGGATGCGACAACACTCAAATAGGCAATACATATATCTTGATATCGGAGTTTTACGCCTGCCATCCTGTGAGACCTGTCAAGCAACTGCTTTCTTCATCCTTGATAAATCATTGTTCAACAGCGTCTGCGACAGATTCTACACATCATTTGGTGCGACAGAGTTGTTGACACGGAAGTGTTTCGTCGCAGTGGACTTCATACTCCTGCTGTGGCACTTTTGATGGATCGGACATATCAGCCGCAGCACTAGACGCGTTGCACAAACAGCTGCTAGATGGACAAGCACGCACAGGGAAGCGGCATGTCAGAAGAAGAGAAGTTACGTTAGTAGTACATGATCAAAGTGAGTCTATCATGAATTGATGTCGAGTTTAGGTGTTGGAAAGCAATGGCAGTTGGTGGTGAGAATGGCGTGAGCAGAGCAAGAAAGCAGTTACCTAAGTGCTGTAGAACGCACTACTGCATGCGGAGGAGAAACGTCGGGTACATACGCAACAGGCGCCGATGGTGGGTGGCCAATCGACGTAAAGCGCGTGTTGCTGTACTACTTGCGGTCGCGAGTGTCTGGGTCAAGCCGGTTTAGCAAGCTACTAGCTTGGCCACGTGGGACCAGCATGTAATGGAAGACGAGCAGGCTATGTAACCATCAGCATCGCAGGGCTTCGTAAGTGCGTAGCTTCCGATTCCACTCACTATCCGGGGACAAAAATGTGGTCGATCTGGTATGTGTGCTACATCATCGCTGCATTTCATCTGTGCGCATGGCCGCATGTTGAGATTCTTGAATTTCTGGTCTTGGTTGTTGGTTGATATCCCCGGTGTGTCGGCAATTGCTGTGAATGGTGGCAAGGTACCAACCTGTCTAACAACCTCCACCTTGATTATTTGCTCAAGAAAACTGTGAATTGTTATTGGGCGGAAGATGTGCACGGTCCTCCTGAACACACTAGGCTCAAAGAGTGATTCCATCCAGTGTGGAGCGTATTACGGTCCAGCCACCGACTTGTGTACGCCTAGTAAGCATGATTCAAAATTAGATGAACAGTAATGCCGCTGATATGCAGGTTGAAGGAGTGTGGTCCGGCTCAGATGATGAAACATTGCTTCCATCCACATGCCTCCAGGTCTTATTCCTTTGGGTTTACATCGAATCTGGGGTGAGTGGATGGAGTTGTGCGTGGTGCAGCGCAAGCCGAATATGGTCCTTCTGTAGGCGCAGGCGTTCTGTTGTAGGACAGTCTGGTAGGCAAATCCGGATACCAGCACACACACACACACACACGCATATATATATATATATATATATATATATATATATGGTTGGCAGCATTCGGTTTCGGATTTGCCTGTCACTGTGGCCAGCCACAGGACGCCTGCGCCTACAGAGGGACCATGGATGGCTTGCGCCGCACCACCCACAGCTCCATCCACACACCTCATATCCAGTGTAAACCCGAAGGAATAAGACCGGGAGGTATGTGGATGGGAGCCACGTTTCATCAACGGAGCCGGCCCACACTCCTTCACAGACAAACACAAGCACGCTGTATTTGAGAATCAAGTGCACACAAGGTGGTGGCTGGACCGTAGTCCGCTCCACACTGAATGCATGGAACCACTCTTCGAGCCTAGCACGACCACAAGGACCGTGCACCCCGTCCCCTCCAGCAACGATCAACTGTCTCCTGGAGCCAGTATGGACGAGGTAGTGGGTAATAGACAGGTAGGCACCTTGTCAACATGCACATCAAGCGCAGCCACACTCGGGAAATCAAGCAACAGCCAATCACTTGAGAGAAAGATAACAGAGAAAATAAATCAAATGAAGCATAAGGAAACGGCGACATAAATCGTAAATTACTCAGCGTATGAAATAAGTTGTTTAACAACGAATACGAGGTGAGTTAACGAGATCACAAGTTTATTTTACGGAAATGCCACAAACACGAAAATGTTATCGAAATTAACTACACTTGGCTTAAGCGAATTGTGCGTGTTTATAGAAGAGAGTACAGGTAGGCATTTATATGAGAAAGAAAAGCATTAGGACAAAATTGCAAACCCAGCACCTGAAATAAAGAGACTTAGCATGCAAGCAGGCTGTTAGTAAATCGAATGCAGCGTGCATACAAACCCTGCGCTGGTTCTGCCTACGTTCTTTGTAGGACCCGTCGTCGCTTCGGTGGTGGTCCCAAGTGACCACGCTCATGGCTCACTAGGCCTGACTGAGTCAGGCACATGCGACCGCATGTGCTACAGTACCATGCGCTCGATGTCGATGGAGAACAACCCCTCGGCACTTTCCGCTCCCGCTCTTGCCGCTTCTTCTCTGCATGTATGAGGTCTTCCTCCCGCACTTCGGCAACTGCCTTCGTGATTAGATCGCGCCATGCACGCCGATCAACCGCCTTCAATTCCCATGATCTGCAATCAAGATTAAAACGTGAGAGGCTCACTTTGATCATGTCCTGGTAACGTAACTCTGGTTTCCCCACATGCCGCTTCCCAGTACACAGCTGACCATATAAGAGTTGTTCCGGTATCCGCATGGAATCCATACGCCACACATGACCAAGCCACCTCAGGTGTCTCAGTAAAAGTATGCAGTTCACTGCATACATACCACGTTGTGGCAACAATTCCGTGTTAGCAACTCTGCCGCCCCAACCGATGCGCAACATTCGTCGTAAACACTGCTGAGGGAACCGTTCGAGATAGCGCACATCCCGCCGGTACATCGTCCACGTTTCACTGCCGTATAGAAGAACGGACAGCACCATGGATTTGTACACTACCAGCTTCGTGCCAATGGTAAGCTGATGGTTGTTCCACACTCGGTACTCTAGCTTCCAGAGTGCCGCTGCTGCTATCGACATGCGGATACGCAGCTCACTGTCTATCTGCTGATCAGTCGACATCACACTCCCAAGGTAGCAAAAGTGGGAAGTGGTTTCAAATACTTCAGCACCAATGCTGATTCGCGGCAATATTGAAGATTGCACCTCCGGTTCAGGCTGAAATAGACAGACAGTTTTGCTTGTGTTGATGGTGAGCCCGAATTTTGCCGCTGTCGAATCCAGAACGCCAGTCATGTGCTGCAACTCATCCGCGCTGTGTGAAAACAACGCACAGTCGTCAGCAAACAGCAACATACGGATAGTTGTTTCACAGACTAGGGTTCTCGCACCGAAACGACGGATGTTCAGCAACCCACCATCAATACGGTGCTCCACACGAACACTGTAAGCACAAGCGGCATCAAAAGCACAGGACATCATGCAATGAAGATATGCATTAAACAAGGCAGGAGCTAAGACACAGCCTCGCTTACAAAGTCATCTAAAGTCTCTCCACTCAGCTGCACCCACGCTCGCATACCACTGTGCAGAAATTCAATTAAACTTACAAACATACGCGGGCAACCAAACTTACCCAACACCAGCCACAATGCCTCGCGGTTCACCGTATCAAATGCCTTGGTGAAATCAACAAAAAGCGAGTACCATGGCTGGTGTCGTTCTCTGCACTTCTCCTGCAACTGACGAGCCGCAAACACCATATCTATAGTGTTGCGACCCGAACGGAATCCACACTGCTCTTCTGCCACGTTAGGTTCCACAACCTGACTGACGAGGCGGTTGAGCAGGATTCGGGCAATCACTTTGCCCACACAACTCAGCAAGTTGACGCCACGATAATTCGTGCAACATTGCTTGCTCCCTTTGCCATAGTACAGTGGTAGCACAAGGGCATCCTTCAGCTCAGAAGGCACCTCCTCATCAATCCATACATGTTGCACCAAGTGGTGCAGCGCAGTCACCAACACAGTTCCGCCGTGTTTCAATATTTCAGGCAGGATACCGTCGGCCGCAGCACACTTGCCGTTTCGCAGCTGAGCAAGTGCTCTTTGCGTCTCATCCAGTATCGACGCGTCTGTCAGACTCGTCTTCACATCGTCCTGCTTCAGGCCGTTCAATGTAGGCCAGTCGATCGCTGAACAGTTGTTCAAGAGACAGTCAAAGTGATTTCGCCAGATCTGCATTATGTCTGCAGTCTGTGTGCAGGTAGGGTCTGAACTACCATCGATCAGCGTCCTCAGCAGATCCAATCTCGGTCCATACACCGCCTTCAAGGAGTCAAAGAATTCCTTGTGTTGGCGGCGTTCGGCGTAGCATTCCATCTGCTTCCCTTTCTCCGTCCACTATGCATGTTTATGCGGCGGAGCTCTCGGGTCAGTCGCTGTCGAAGTTTGCGAAACTGACTACTCTTTCCCAAGTCACTGGGGCCTGCCACATGTGCAGCAAGTGCTGCCTTCTTCCCCGACACCAACGCGCCAATCGTCGCATTAACGTCACCAAACCAATCAGGCCGCTTAGAGTTTGCGCGCCCGATGGTCTCCTCGGCAGCAGCTGTCACCTGATCGCGAATGTGGTGCCACAGGTCGCCCACTGTGGCCTTGCAGTCCACATCACATAGTTGCGCAACCATCGCCTTCTGCAGCTCAGTACGTTTCCCCCAGGTACCGAGGGAGAGAATGTTAAATTTACGCCGATTCACGGCGGGAGTGCAATACATAGATTTCCGAAAATATATGTACAGTTTGGTCCGCACCAATTTGTGCTCAGTGCCACACTCAGCTCCACGCAGTGCACGTGTCATGCGCACTTCACGCATATCACGCTAACGTACGATGACATAGTCGAACAGGTGAGCGTGACCACTCCGTGGGTGCGTCCAAGTTGCTATATCACTCGCACTCAGAGCAAACCGAGTGTTCGTGATCGTCAGGCCGTGAGTGGCACACTGTGGGAGCAGCCTGTCACCGTTCGTATTCGCTGAACCAATGCCATGCAAACCGGTAACATCTGTCCACGTTGATGTATCACGCCCAACGCGCGTGTTGAAATCACCCAGCAGGAATAGTCGGTCGCTCCTCGGCACAGACCGTATCACGGAGGATAGCTGAGTGTAGAATTGATCACGCGTGTCATCAGGATAACACATGGTCGGACCGTACGTGCTTATAAAAGTAGCAAACTTACCTCTTCCGCGTCGTAGGCGAACAGTCATCAGTCACGCGCTGATGCCCGTTGGTTCACCCACCAGCTGGCCATGCAGGCGATCGGATATTGCAAATCCGACCCCATGTTCACGTGGTGCTGAGGCGGCGTTGCCCACCCAGTAGAATGTGTAGCCAGCACCTGCTTCATGCAACTTACCTTGCTCAGCGATCCAAGTTTCACTGAGCGCTGCAATATCGATGTGGTAGCGCGCCAGCTCCATCGCGACGAGTGTAGTGCGTCGCTCCGGGCGCTCGCTGTAGTTCCGGTCCAGTAGTGTGCGCACGTTCCAGCACCCGATGCTGAGTGCTTTGCGCGCAGACACGATTGCATTGGTGGGCAATCGCACGCGAGGTGGTCGTTGTGCTTCGGAGGTTTGCTTGAGGGACTCCACCCGGAGCCTTTGGCTCAATGGCCTTACCCACAAGGCAGTAGGTAATTTGGAGGTTTGCTTGAGGGACTGCGCCTGGAGCCTTTGGTTCAACACATGGACAAACGCAAACAAAGGTGGGGAAAAGTCAGTCAGCGGAGTAGCCTCACAACATCAGCACGCGGAAATGGCATGGAAGCGACAAAAGTTGAACGCGTAGACGAAGCACGTGCCCGAGCCACAGAAGCATGAGCGCAGGAATTGTGCAACGCAGTCTTCCACAGTCCGACTTGAAGATTTGACGGCGAATGTGATCCTCAATGATGAGACGCCAACGTGCACCACGGATGCTCATGAGGTAACGGTTGTACGTGCCAAAGAGGTTGGCAAACCAAAGCAACGCGCGTTTCTTTCGTAATTCAACAAGAATAAAGCCGGAATGGAGACAACCGTGCTATTTCCTAAAAGTGACACATAAAATATGAGTAACACCTTAACGATTACCAAACTCAAATGCGCCAACAGGTCCTTCACTATAAAAGCAATCTCTGGGTCGATTTCACAGGCCAATGCGTTAGCTAAAATTCAGTGAATCTGCCTCAACCTAGAGGTGGCAAAACATGTGCGGTAAACAGACAGTTCGTGCAATTGTAATCAATAGCTATGCATGGGCGCCAACAAATGAGGCTCATTTTTACATGGCTGTATGCAGCCCTCGGGTAATGAGTCACTCAAATTTTTTCGTGAGATAGGGCAAGGCATAACCGCGAATGAATATGACAGTGAGTGTAAGTAAGCAGTGACTGAAGTGAAGTAAGAGAAAAGGGAACAGATCAGGGCAAAATTCCAGACAGGCGGGGCCGCTGACGGGAATGAAGCAAATTTCTGACATAAAGAAAGCAACAGAATAGTGAAGCCCCATACCAGTTGGTGTCGGTAATGAACACAGATCAGGAAATTGGCATACGGAAACCTTTGGGCAGACACGAAACTTCGATTACAGCAGTGACCAAGAGGTCTACGAAAATCGCTCACATGAACAAGCTAGGGCTTGCAGCCGTAAAGGAGCACTGTTTTTGCAGTGATTTTAGACCAGACCTTTCAACGAGCCTGAAGCCACGCCGGCGGGGATCGCCTCCTGTGCTGACCCTTGGTGGAGATCAGCTAGAAGTCGTCCAGAATTTTAACTACATGGGAAGTTGTATCAGCCCCCTTTGGATCGAAGACGAGATCACAAACCGTATAGCAAAAGCTCAAAGTGATTTTGCTAACCTTCGCCACCTATGGCGCCGGCGCGATATTACTCTCGCCGTGAAGGGTAGAGTGTACAATGCAGCGGTACGTTCGAACTTACTGTACGGTTGCGAAACCTGGCCCCTAAGGTTGGTGGACCTGAAGAGGCTAGTTACGTTTGACCATCGTACGCAGTTTGGTTCGCAGTTTGGCTCACATCTGGTGGGAACAACGCATGAGCAAAGAGAGTGTTCGACGCGTTGTTTACCGTACAGGAAAAGGAACTGAACCGCTCAGCGCCGTCATTTCACGCACCAGGCTACGATGGCTGGGCCACGTGTTGCGCATGCCAGCCCACCGACTCCCTCGACGTGCGTTGTTTGCTCACCGGGGATGTGGGTGGAAGAAGAGAAGAGGTGGCCAAGCGATGACTTGATCCAGGGGAATGAAATCCCTCACTTCGGAGCTAGCCTCGGTTGGAGCGTCACGGCTCCCTGGTCGAGGTACAAAAGCGATGAAGACGTTTGGCTGGATACACTTGCTGACATGGCAAGGAGCCGATCTCAGTGGTGTTCCTGCTGTGAGTTACTTTGTCCCTCCCCATCTCTTTTAGCCTCCCTCTCCACCTACGATCTCATTTCATAGCGTAAAACATAATAATTTTTTCTTTTTGCCTAGTAGTCGGCTGGTAGCTTACCGGAACGATGCTTATCCGTTACTAGTAACTCAGCTGGTAGGCAACTGTTGTATTTATTTTCCTTTTCCTTTGTGTATTGCGGCACAGTAGCTGAGGTGTTTCCCACCTTTAGCTGACGTGTATAATGATGATGATGAGACCATGCCGGTGCCAGAGGTTGATATAGGATAGCATAGCTTTGGATGTGCGTGATTTCAATTCGCCAATTAGCCGGCCCGAGTTAATACTGGTGAATGAACTTGCCAATTGTTTCTAGTCAGTTCTGAAGGAAAACCTTGCAATTCGACATGGCAAAGGTCATTCCAAACTGTGAGACGGACACCACTAACTTGTGCATCATGTCTTAGGAAATAGGTGAGGAGTCGAAGAATACGGCAATTACATGAGCCAGTCACTGCGGAGCAACTCGATGTCATTAGATCGCAAATTCCAAAGTATCCTTGAATATGTCATCCGAGGCGAAGTCGAAGAAGAGCGACGCGGAGCAACCCTGTCTTGCATCACTACTAACACCGGAGGATAGTGGATGATCACAATATACCCGCATCCAAACTGAGGTCAAAAGATAGATTACTTAGAAGATTTAGACAAATTGCTCACACACTCTTCTTCTCAGACGCCATAATTATTGCGGTCCAGAGCACTTGAAGGGGACAAGTTATTTCACGAAGGAGAGACGCGCCTCCATCCTTAAGAAGAACCGGTAGTACATCTGAGCCAGCGGAGATGTGACCTTTCTGCTATGGGGAGCGCCTGTCCCTACAAAATCGGATTGCCACCATTCAGACACAGGAACACACTGCATGTGAATTCAATTGTCAACACCCGCCCACGATTTACTAGAACATTCTTCTTCGCCTTCAATTGTGTTCGCCTACGCAGACTATGTCAGCAGCCTAGATGTAAAATCAAGAGTATACAACCGTGTAACCGCTATGGCGCCGGGTCGTAACAATGCTCTGCCAAAGACCGGTCTTCTATGCTTTTTGGGGGGCTGGGTGCGTGGGTGGTACGCAGCTGACAGCGCGAGTATCGACCATTACGTTCCGCCTCGTTCGGCCATACAAGTTTTGCAGGATCCGAATCGTTCATGAGACCTTGCGTTCGAGCGGGTTAGGACAATGGTAACGAACAGGCCGTTATGTTAGCTCCAGAAGAGGAAGACAGTAGAAAGTCTTACCATCGGATGCTGTGGAGGCGCTTAAGCATTAAACAGCACCGCGGATGTCAGCATGTGAAAATCGTGGAATCGAAGATGTTAGCTAGTAAGCAACACCCGTGCTGTTGATCCGCAATATCCTGTAATTAGGAAGCAGTACAATTGTAGCGGTCTGCGGGTTGCCCCGGTTTACTTGTGTAAACTACTAATGTTGTTGTTGTGTTGTTGAACTGTATGTCGAGCTTGATTGCTTAAGTCGACCATCACCTTCGCTTGGAGCACGTTAGGGCTGCAACGCGCAACCGGTCTGTGAGATGCATCCTTCGTTCCCCCTAGTTAGCAGCGTCAACGGTGTCGTTTGTTATAGCTAAGCAAACAGAGAACCTCTTACCTTACCAATCAAAGCTTCCGTGAAACTCGAGCTAGTTTTTGGAACCGTTATCTAGGTTCCCGCAAAAAATGAAAGGACAACTGCGAAAACAAAGCAAAATCAAGTCTTGCTCTTTATCGTACATTAATGGTGAGATCCTGGTTGGAAAGGCAAGCTAAGCGGGAGGAGACAAGAAAGTAGCAACACAAACGTAATGGACGTCAGCTCTCTTTCACACCATCAGGTGTCTCATATCCAACGTCTTTCGGACCCCAGTCTGGAACTAGGGAGGCGCCAACCGAGGCCGAATTCGAAATGGGAGTCTTCATTTCCCAATAGTTGGCCGTTCCAATCTACTTCCAGCCAGATCCCGGCCGTGAAAACAACATATGTCGTGTGAGTCGGTGTGCAGACATGCGTTACACAGTACCCAGGCATCGGAACACCCCAGCGTTCCCACCAGATGTGAGCTAGGCTTCGCAAGCACCGGTGATGAAGCGCACTTAGCGCCTTTATCTGTTGTTGTGATGGGTCAAGTTTCACAACCGTACGGTAGGGTTGAACAAGAATGAGAAGCCGAAGGCAGTGCTTGCCAGTTGAAACCCAGTTCAAAGTGTTTTGCAACGTGCAAGCCAACGTGGATAACTGAGGATTGGATTACTTCTGGTTTCACATAGCAGTCCGTTTGAAGTTGGCTTCTTTTCGTTAGTAATTGGAAAAACAGAGAAATGTCAGAAGAAACTCCATGGACAGCTAACTTGTTTCATATCGAAGATACCAAAGTTTACGATCTTCTCTGAGGTAGCTCGGTGCAATGATTTATAACCGACACCAGCGGAAATTGTTCGGTGGTTGAACGGAGCGCGAGGTAATAAATTGGTTGATGGCGTGCCCGTGAAATCACAGATGATAGATTTGTGCATGGCAGACTGGATGCATCCATTTTGCACGTCGACGTTGGAAAATAACCCATCTTTGAAGATACAGAGAATGTTTGGAGCAGCAACTCTGTTTACACAAAGTCGTTTCCAACGACGCTTCCGGCAGCTATCAAAACACAGCAACTTGAGCACAGAAGTACATGGAACGTCAGATTCGCGGGTGGCGGAAATTTGAAAGTTAGTTGTTGTGTTCCTACTTTACCAGTGGACACACCACGGAGAAACTTCATTTTTAATTATTATTCCTAGCATGCTCTAACGCGATATATTGTGTTAGGCTGTCTTAAAATTTATCCGGCATAAAATTCACTGGCCGAAGGCTATACAGTAACACCTCCAAACGTTAACAAGTCAAGGAACTGGACCATAGTGGTCGACGTACATAAGTCTTGTTCTATAAGTTTTACTTAGTGAACCATCAAACAGGATAAAACACGGTCAACCTAGGAAGGTGGTCTGGATTTATACAGGTAGTTAACTTCTGAAGTTTACTGCATTAAAATACACAGGAGGAAATAATATGATTAAATCCCAAATATAACCCTAACTCTATGTACAACCATGACCCAGCTATCACCTTCATTCACATAAAATATTGGATGCAGCTATCTGAATGAAAGGGAAGAATACTCTAACCTTAATTCGAACCGCGATCCTCAACAACGAGTCTTTCTCGCTCGTATTCCTGATGTTTATGACCTATGGACCAGGCTCTCCCCGCAAACACGTGATCCTAAGTGAGATTTGTACTGCAAATTGAGTTGAGGTCCGTTATGCAGTTTCACCAAAGGTGGCGGCGTGGTTGCTCTCCTTCTATGACTGTTCAAACAGTGGAGATTTCCAGGCGAGGCGTTTGTGCCAGGTGCGCCGGTGAGATGAATAAGCACTGATCAACACAAAGCTGAAGTTGTCGGCAGCTGTTATCTGTTTTGAAAGTGTAACAGAATGCCAAATTCGAGTTCATTGTCATCGGACTGGAGTAGACCGACGGGTTTAAGTTTGCAGCAAGCCTCACGATATTCATGGAGCGAGCTTTACGGAGGTGGGAGATAAGAAGAAAAAATTATTCTTTAGCTGAGTCCGCGCTACAATATTCGAAAGCATACGTCCTTACGACAAATAGCGTTTGGTAGCCTCGTGGTTGTAAAATCTTGCAGAGCTTCCTATCCGAATCACACAATCGGTTGACAGCTGATATTCATTTAACTAACGATGCTTTGTCGCCCGCATGTAACGCTATTCCCATACCGGCCTAGCTAGTGGCATCAGCGGTCACGTACCCAAGAAAAGGCTGTGTGAATTCACTATGGAAACAAATAGCCGTAAGATTGTGTTGCACACCTGTAAGTAAATTTCAAAGGCAACAAATGTCGATGATGAGGGTTTCCAAAGTGAAATCATGAGCGTCACCTTGAGCTGACAACTGAAGCTGAAAAGATCCTGCTGGCATGCTTGGGTGACATACAGTCCGCCTAAAAGCATAAAGTGACTTTCAGTACTATTGCTCAAGGTATCGCATTGTTGGGAACTCTGCCTTGGAGGTATATTGTCAAGAATGGAGTTCAACAAACGTGGAATAAAACACGAAGTGCTAGGGCACGATATTACGGATCCGACGACCAGCACCTAGCCGAAGAAAGCGAAGTCAAAAAGCAGGGATAGATGAACGTAGTGTCCATGACCTATCAGAGTACAGAACTTCCCGGTTGCCAAGGTTGATGAACACGGCTGACTTAGAAGCCACAGGTTGGGAAGACCGGCTAGCAATGCAGTGGGGCGGCTGATATATATATTGTGAATCATCCGGGACTCGATAACCAAGTTATAGACAGCACTAGTTTCCAGAAGTAACAAACGATTCAATGTGTTAGTACAGCCCGTGCACAGCAGTACAAAAAACGTTTTCTGAAACCAAAAGCTGTTCCTTGAATACGAAAGCCGATGACAGCCCAGGGGCTCGTACTTTTATCAAGCGGTGGTCAGAAAGGTTAGGGGCTTACCTTGTAGCCAGGAGGTCACCGGTTCGAATCCAAGTAGGTGCGGGTGATCTCCTTGTATACCCAACCCACGCGCGACCAACGGTGGTTGTGAGGCAGAGAAGCATTGGCAAGGTATGCCGGCGTACTGCTGATACATGTTTGCCTGCTTCGCAAGTACTCTTTCATAGTTTTCAAATGGCAGCTAAGAAAAAGCCGGCGACCCATGAGGTTATTCATCGGTCCTTCGTTACGTACTCACTTTTGGTTGCAGTAGTGAGTAGCAAATAGTCGGTCATACTTGCTCTGGCATAGCGCCGTACGAGCTATAGTGTAATGTAATCAGCCCATAACTCCTATGCTCTGAGATGCTGTCACTGGGTGTTCACGAATGTGTATTCATCTCAACTGCGAAGCAAGCGGAACTTATTCACAGTTACCCCCATGAGAAGGTATTTCCTGATACGCAACCTGTGGAAGCGTCCAAGTGCGCATAGCTCCGTCATGGTTGTGTGAGCTAAAGCTGATTTATCAAAGACAACAGTCTTGCATAGCAAAACCAGAAGCCTCATTTGAGTTGCAATCAGGTATAGACAGATTCATTACCATCAACAATCGCAGTAAATCAGTAATTTGAACTGATACTTCATTGACAAACAACCACGGTAACCTACGGAACGATGAACTATAGGAGGGAGAGAAAGGGAACAAGCGTAAAACTTTAATGTACTGAGCAAACATTCACGGTCAAGGCGCTTACACCTTGTAAACAACGTATCATCACAAACAGCTGGCTATCATGCAAACATCAAGCGGCATCGGCGAGACAGCTTCCTTACGGCTTTCACTGCCACGTGTCATAAGCATCCATTACGCCTGCAAGCCACGTCATATAACCTCTCAAACCAAGAGCAAAGCGAGTCATATGGGCTCCAGCCTGGAAGGCAAAAACGGACCGAGAGCACCGAGTTTGGTCTTCAGTGAATTCATTACTCGCTGTCGAGTTACGCTTTGCCCATATCAGGCCTCGTGCTACCCCACATCTGTAAGCGGGGACCAGGCACACATAGTACGCACCCAAGCCAACTGTCACGGAGGCGAAACGGCTGACTACGATGGTGCACTCCAGCAGGGCGAGATTAGAAAGTCCACGTGAGCGGCTGGCAGACTCGTTGCAATGGATAAACCGGAAGCCGATGAAAGCGCTCCGTCAGCATGACACAGGTTGCTACCCGGCCGGCGGTGGCACGGCTACATCACACAGGAAGCTGGTGAAACCAACCCGTTAGCATGACACGTTGCTAGGTGACGGCCTAGAGTGAGCGCGACCACAGCTGGCCAGTGCGGACCGCCAGCAGGTATGGAATCTGTCCAGACAAGTGGCGTGAGTCAGCTCAGTATGTGTAGCGAGAGATGATAGCGGGTGATCCATAAGATTAACCACGGACTAGCAAGCTTCTGTGTTTTGTTTTGTCCCCGGCTGGGTTGGCCGTGCATACAGGAGAGGGGAGCGCAGCGTTACCGCACCAATGCAACTTATACAGTGTTCTGCTATTCCAAGGAACTAGCATGATTATCACTGCCGAGCACTCGCTTACGCTCGTCATCCTTACGGACACACTGGAGCTATCCGACAACAGCAATGCTCCGCAGATAACGATGCTCAGACTTGAGAGTGAACAAAGGTCCTCAGATCGGAGGGGCCAAGTCTCGGTCCCAAATAGGAGGACGGCCCTCACTGTGGCTTTGTATACACTGGCTGTCCGACGGAGGAAAACACCTTTCTGACGCCCCAGAGATCGCAGATTCAAGGGGGCAGTTCTGGCTTTTGCAGTGCGTGCACTGACTTTAATACATGTGCGCTCATCGTTTTCGATGCCTCTGCTAAGATAGGTAGTGATCAACTATCTCGAATTGCTTGCTATCAAGGATAAAGGGGTCATCTAATGGCTGGCCGTCCTAAAACAACACTTTCCACGTTAAACGTACGAATCACACGCCAAATGATCGGACCACTATAGAGGTCATTCAGGATTAAATGCGTCGACCCAACCTCGGTAAAAAGCAGGGCAATATCTTCCCTATAAATAAGCTCAATTAGTTTTTCCCCTGGCAGCATCTCAAAGCCTACATCGGGAGACATAACAGGGGAACACTCCATGCTGGAGTCCATGACGAAGTTGAACAAACATGGGGAAATTGGACAACCTTGACGAACGCCCCTTGTTGTCGGAAAGGCATCCGACAAACCACCGCAGAGCCTAACACGGCCTGTGGTGTTGGAGTACAGGGCACGCAAAATGTTCACATATTTCATGGAAAGACCTACCCGCACGAATATTTCAAACAGAATGCATCCGACGACCGAATTGAACGCATACTTGAAGTCGAGGAAAACAGCGGTATGTGCAGCGCTACTCCATACCTCCTACAGAGTGAATATGTGATCTATACATCCCGGTCCTTGGCTGAAACCTGCTTTCTCTTCCCTAATCCGGGATTCTCGTTCTACAGCGAGGCGAAGAACGAGAATCGAGGCCAGTAGTTTTGTTACCACCAGTGTTAAGCTAATATACCTGTGGTTAGCACAGTCGGTGCGACTACCCATATTGTATCTCGCCACTACAATTGATTGACTCCAGTAAGCTGAGATGGCTTCTGCCTTCCGGACTTTCTCGAACAGGGTCAGTGCGTTGCAGAGGACTTCACCTCCATCCTTAAATAGTGCGGATGCCAACAGCATGAGAACGATTAAAACACTGGTCGTTTTTCGGACCTCAGCGTCCGACGGAGTCTCTAAACTAACTGGCTATGTCGCAGCCTGCAACATATGAGTAGGAAGAGATCAAGAAGCAAGGAGACAAATAAGATGCTCTCGAAAGTGCTCCGCTTAATGAGCCATAAGGCGCTCCAAATTGTGAATCGTGGAACCCGTGCTGTATCTGATTGTCTCGCTTACGCCTGGTTTCCTGGGATCAGTGGTGCGGATCATTTGGAAGAGGTTGCGATAAGTGCCGAATGTTAATGCTTCCTCCATTTTTTGAGCCCTACCGATCCACCACACTTCCTTGTCAGTGTGCAGGCTCCGATTTAGTACGCGTCCAATAGTCCATCTTGTTACATCGTGCTCAGAGCCAGTCGAGTTTTCTTCTGAATTCCAACAGATTCACCGACCCTTCGGATATCCAGTAAGTGGTGCGGTTACGACTGATAATACCAAAAGAAAAAGCAGCTATGTCGTACATGGATGCGGAGATCCAATTACCCTGAAGGCCGATGTCATAAAACCAAGCGAGCGAAAATTCGGTACGCAGTGCATCCTGGTAGGCTTGCCTGATCGGAGGTTGAGACAACTTCTCAGTATTCAGTCGATGGAGACGCTTGGTAGGCCTAATGGTAAACGTCATGGAGACATGATAGCATACCAAAGCATGATTAGAGTTGTCACAAGTATTTTAGAAAGAGTGACAATCCAGGATGGAAGCACGCCACCTGTAACTTATGGCAATGTGATCTATTGGGTCTATCGCTTGCCAGCCACAGATAGACGCTAAGTGGCACTTCAGTACACGCTGTGTTTAAAAGCGGTGCTTCTTAGAAACAGCTGGTACTCCGCAAACAGCTGCAACAGACGCTCGCCAGTTTTCGTCCGTTTGAAGTCAAGTCCATACTCACCTAGCTGAGCTTCTGGAGAGATCAGAGGATGAATTTGCGCATGCTTAACCCCTGAAACAACAATCATACATGAACTAGGAACACTGCAAAGTAGCGTGTACAGCTCGTAGTAGATGTCCTTGGCAACAACAGAACTGCAGTCGGTGGGAGCATAAGCAGAAATCACAAACGGAGAGCGTCTGGTACTACTTCGTGAATCAATTTTAATTGATGTCGTCAAATGGGCTGCACACCAACAATTGTGCACGGGAATCCAACCTATCTAGGATGACTCAAGCTTGGACTTCAGAACACTGCCTACTACAGCTTGACCAGTGATTACTGCATCAGCGTCTTCGGATGCGTGCAACCAAAAGCGAAAGGACATACCGGGCGCAGTTAATTCAATAAAGCCGTGAGAGTTAGTGATCTTAGTTTCGGGCACACAACACACGTTAAAACCCAGCGTATCCAAAGTGTATGCGAGTGCAGCGTTTAGCTATTTGTCGTAGAGTGCGAGTGTTAAACGCAATCAATGAAACGGGACAGGTTGGCGATGGGCGTCCAGTGAGTTGTGCGTGGAGGTAGATGCAGGTGGTATAACTCCAGTGGCATTACGGCTACTGTCAATGAAACTGGGAAATACAGAAGTAAGGCTAGTAATGAGGGCCGGGAGAGGAGAAGGAGAAACAGGTGGAAAAGTATTATGATCTACCACTGTCTGCGCGATTTCCTTTGAAATCAACTCGTCCTCTACTAGCTCCGACTTTCAGCCGGAAATCAGAAGACAAAAGCTTGGAGACAAAAGCGTATGGCAGCACCGGCTACTGAACGGATACAAGTAGTGTAGAAACGAGTGAATATTTTCGGCCAAACCAAGAAGTTGGCGTATCAGAGCAGCTTAGTCAGCTGCCCTGATTGGTAGTTCAGTTCCGCTGGCCAGTGATGTGGTACGTCCTTGAGTCAGATTGATGCGAAGGTTTCAGAGGGGAAGGTTACTGAAACCACTTGATGTTTTGGCTGTACACCATTGACTCCAGTTGCTTTCCTGTTGAGTTAATGAGTTTTTCTGGGAGATATTATTTTCTCCCTGACATCTACTCTCTTGAGATTGCAGCTGCGATGTAGGATGACAACCTCGGGTTGATTTGCAGTCTTGACTTGCATTCTTCTCCATCTGTCCGTCAATCGCTTGAACTGAAATGCCTTGGGAGTTGGCTCTGGACAATCAGATGCATCAATCGATCGACTAGGATCACCGCTGTTGAGCACCGGTAAGCTGAAATGATTCACAAGAGGTCGAAAGATAGCTCGGCTGGCTTCCTTGTTCCTGGCAGGCACCGCGTTGGGCGTAGCACATTTGCATGGCAGACGCGTTTGCTATCCAATGAGCACACTGTAAACCACGCCTCCATGTTTGCGTTTGATCTCACCTGGATCTCACCACGGCCTTTCTGATAGTCACGTGCGATTACTAAATCTCCAGGCTTGAATAGACGTCGCTTTGCTCCATGTCACCGATTGAATTTCTGCTCGATGTTTCGGTTCATTGCGCCGTATGAGGACTCAAGAGCTGGTCGAAGTTCATGAGATGGCTGGCAGAGCTTATTGCTCATCGCTTATGCTGAAGACACTCCGTTCAGTGCTTGAGGCTTGAGTGTATAACGGCCACAAATCTGGTCCTAACCACTTGATTCAATCGATTCCGATAAGGTTTAGGTTAGGTCAGTCCGTCAGGAAGCATGTTCTGGTCTTTTTCCACCCCATTAACAGTGAGTTTGCAGGTGACTTCTCCAACCAGATTTAGCACTCCGCCAGATGCGTTGTGTGCCACTTTGTCAGAAGCAGACATTTCTGGCCTGTTGGTGTGGTTCCAAGCGTTCTTTGTAAAGATGGTTATATCGGAGACCGTGTCAAGCTGCAGGTTCGAGGGAATCCTATTGTTAAGTACGGTAGTGAAACGTCTGCGAGGTTTGAACTTATTCTGAAAAACAGCGACTGACAGGGATTCGGAAACGGCATCTTTCCCTTACTTCTTTGGGCAGAACCGTTTTGTGTTCACTGGTCGAGACTTCTTACAGAGGTCTACCTTGTGACTTTGTTTGTGGCACCCTTGACAAACATGCCTCTTGAACGGAGAGGATCCAGCGAATTGCCACTCACTGCATGACCAACAGGCAGTAGGCGATCTGTTCTGTAACTTCTGAGCGTAATTGTCAGGCCTGTTTCTCTTAGAACCTTACACAGCATGAATGTTTCGCGGTTATGCATTATAATTCGCGACTAAGGCAATGTCGTGTAACAGAGTCATCAAGTTTTGTATTCGACTGTCAGAGGTTTCAGGGTTGTGTCTGGGTCTTGATCCAACTTGGAGAGTAGTCTTATGCGGATTTCGGCCTCTTGTGGGAACTGCAAGGCACCGATAAATATGAGACACTAGAATTGGTCATCTGGCAAAGAAGGCAGCTTGAAGCGTTCCCACTCACGATTGACCATGATTGCCAGCACCCCATGGGAGTCTGTGTTCTGTTTGACGATTTTCAGACACTAATAACATATGCTGAACAATGAAGAGGACTCACCAAAAATTTCGCTAAGTTGTGACGTAGCTTTGGAAAAATTGACAGTATGTGAACAACGAGTCTTGAATGGTCACTTGCGCCAAGTTTACGGAGCAGCAGTTGCACTCTCCAGGAGTCGTCCTGATGGATGGAATCCGTTTTGAACCTATCCTCCGATCGTCTGAACCCGCATCGAAAGTGCTCCGGAATCAGGATCAAACTTAAATTCAGCAAAAATTTGCGGACAAGATCAACTAAACTAGCCTGTGTGTTCCGTGAAGCTATTTCTGAAGACTGCAGACTGACTTGATGCGTCAAGATTTGGATCAGCTTCATTTGCGCCTCCAGTTGTGCTTGCTGTTGCCATGGTAGCATTTGAAATCGTTCTGCGGAGAAATTCCTTGTATTGCTGCTTTTGTCCTTCACCATTTTTAGGACCTACTTTAGCCTGCGCGATTCCCATTGAAATGAATTTGTTCTCTACTAGCACCGCCTTTCAGCTGGAAATCAGAAGACAAAAGCTTGGAAACAAAAGCGTATTGCAGAACCGGCTACCGAACGGATACAAGTAGTGTAGAAACGAGTGAATATTTTCCGCCAAACCAGGAAGGTTTGCGTATCAGAACAGCTAAATCAGCTGCTCTGATTGGTAGTTCAGTTCCGCTGGCCAATGAGGAGGTAGGTGCGTGCGTCGAATGGAAGCGAACTTGACTGAAAGCACTCGATGTTTTGGCTGTACACCATTGATTCCAGTTGTTTTCCTATTGAGTTAATGAGTTTTCGTGGGAGATTTTGCTCACGCAGAAAAAAGGAAGGAAGCGTAACAGGAGGAGATTTTCGCTCATCCGCCCTGCTCTACTCTGGAGATAAAGCAACAATTGATAACCTCGACGGCCGGTGCAGAAAGTGGCGTAAGTAGGGAAGTAGTCGTGGTTGAAAGTGGGGTGAGATACTGCGAGGCCGCTCAGACTTACATACAACAATGATTTAAGCTCTCATACAAAACCTTTGGCTAAAAAGAATGTCCGCAAGGCAGCGGGAAGGTGGCAAGGATGCAGATTTTCAGAAATGGACGTCGTTCCATTTCATTCTCCCAAGATATAAAACTAGGAGACTGAGTTTTTCTGACCTCTAACCATTGACCAACATGTAGGAGTAGCTCTCAAAGGTACGGGGAAATCACTCCGTATAGCTCAATGGGTCGACGAAGTACGCAAGCCCTCGCACCACGTTACGGTCCAGTTTCTTTGCGATGAATTTACAGATTTTGAAATGGTATAGATTTTGAAATGTAAATTATTGGGAAAGTATATAAATAGGTTCGTGAGGCTCAGGACAAAAGAGTGCATTCTTCCCCCGATCGCGTCATCTGAGTGACAGTCAATCTTCGCAGCTGCTAATATCGGTGTCTGTAATTGACACAGTATGAAATGTTTGGCTTTTTGGGCAACATGTCACCTAATCAAAGACAACGCCAGCTGGTGTGTCAGCCTCGAATATAAAACAATAATTTAACTTTCTCAGGAGATTCCTCCGAACGAAGTTTAAGACAGGTACAGAGAAAACGCAGACCGCAGCCGTACCACCAGCCAGTGTTCATGAAGCCTAAATACCATAGATCTTCAATCGGTGGACCAGACTTAAACCACAGGTAGTCGCCTGCCCTACTAAGATATAGGTATTCGCGTGGTGTACTTTGTACACCAATTCAATTTTAGTTTAAAGAACTTGATGCGGGCAAGAAAGTGCAGTGGATCTCGTTTCCACGAATGATGTCGCCAGCTAAACAATAAATAACGACGGTAATGAAGTGACGTTAAATGTAAATATAATACAAACAAGAAAGCAGGCAAAGGCAACCGGGGGAAGTTTAGTGGCTAGGCCCAAAAAATGCAGAATGGCTGCAGACTGTGCGACAGCGCCATGTTCAGTAGAATCACCAACCAATGAAGTGCACCGTCCCGAAACCCATATTCAGGAAGACGTCACAAGCAGGACTGAGCAAGTTTCTCTGTCAATTTCTTCATGCCTTTATGCCTCGCCACTGACTGGCCACTTTGCGGTTTCATCCAGCTTGATGAGCCCAAAGCGTATGATGCAGGTCAAGGAAGTCGGTCATCATCATCATCATCATTATTAAAAAACGCTGGCTGGGAGTAAGAAACACAGCCCAGCTAGTGGGCCGTAATGCAAAAACGATAAAATATTAAACATTACGGAAAACGAAAATAAAGAAACTGATACTGTAATGGCAGTTATCACATTATATGTTGGCGATGAGATCGTGGTTGCATGAGAAAGATAAAAGAGACAGGGGAGGGACAAAGACACGCCAAAAACGCCACTGAAGTCGGTTCCTAGTCATGTCAACAAATGTAGCCAAGCTGACGCGTTCACCGTCCTTCTGTTCCCAGCCCGACAGTCAAGATGCACCAATCCACGCCAACTTCCATCCACACTCCGCTAGCGCATACAACGCACGACGCGGGAGTCAGTGTGCTGGCATGCGCAACACGGCACAGCCATCCGAACATGACGCTTGAAGTAACGGAGCCGAGCGGCTCACACGCTCATTCTGCACCAGATAAACGACGCCGAACACGCTCATTGCTCACGTTGCGAAGGCAGCGATGATCAAAAGTACATAGCTCCTTTATGTCTGTCAACTTGATGGACCAGGTTTCGCAACCTTACAGCAGGATTGAACGGACGGATACGTTAGAAAGTCTGCCCTTCATGGTGAGAGTGACGTTGTGCGGGCGCAATAGGTGGCGGAGCTTACCGAAAGCACCTCCAGTGTTTGTTAAACGATTCGCAACGTCATCTTCTACCCCACAGGCTGTCTGAATAATTGAATTTCTAAAGGGCTTCTAATTGATTACAACCAAGGGCCGGCATAGGAGTGCGTCCCTACCAATCTTGGAGAAGGACTTTGCATTTCTAGAGTGTAGGTAGGCATCGAAAACCCGCCAGTACCCAGTACCGACGTTACACTACCGGGCAACCCCGAACGGTCGCACATAGGACAGGAACACTGCGAGGGTCGCCAGGTACGCATACGCAGGCTCGAACTCGTGCCCTCGGATTAAAAGGCAGTCTTGTGATTCTTAAGGCTATGAGCACTAGCCCAAAATAAGTGACAGCCCGTGGTAGTCTGTCCAGTGCTGCTCGGTACGAGATGCACTGCCGTACGGCCGCACATTATCTGGGCTCTCGCTTCACTCTCTGTGGTTATTTCAGTTTTCCACACATTCTTGTGCATGCACTTTTTCGAACCGCTCCGACGAGCGCTAGTCAGTGCTTCCCATCACTTGTAGCTAACTTGTGTGGATCACACTGTTACTCCTGTTCTCAGTCTTGGCACATTCTTTGTTGAGTTCTGATTGTGAAATCGTATCACTACCGATCTTTGTGAATGATTTTGGTCTCATTCGGTAGATGAAGCTGAGGACTCTCAAACGACCCTGTAACCATCCATACAGGCCGCTGCATAATAGTTATGAGACATTTTGCGTCGTTTATCTACTAACCATCGCGTCCAAGAGACTTAGGGTCGCTTGCCACCGCTCAGTGTGCATTGTCGTGTAAGGCGTCCTTGTGTGTGCCCCGCTGCATCCCGCTATTTGCGCGAGACCGCAGGAGAGAGAGGCATTGAGACAGCCACCTGTCTCGGCCGGCCGACCTTGACGCCGGAGCAGTCAATCCAGGGCCCCGGGTGGGACTAACCAACAAACGTTCACGTGACCCGGTGAGCGCTACTAACCGAGCAGCGGTGATAAAAGGGCGTCTGTGGAACGTACAAGATGGTCCAAATGGAAGGTTCCTGTGGAAACTGCTCAAGCTATTTTCCTGCGAAAAGCGGGAAAATCACATCAAGCGAGTGCAGACTGATCAGCAGCACGCCTGACTCATTTTGGTTCTGCGTGAAGTGTAATACTGGCCCATTAGTTAAAACCGTAATTGTACTGTCCCAGAAGTATGAATGGCTTGCAGAAGTAGTTGAGAAGATGCAGGGCCCCAAAATGGCATTGATAAGAACAAGCATAGCAGAATGTCTGACACGGGCCGTTCTACTGAACTCCACTGCAAGCCAAGTCAACAACGTCGAATGTTACACTAATAAAGTTGCTCCTGCAAACAATCCCAATAATCCAAATCGCCCAAGTGTTTCCGAACACTTCACTCCTAGCCCATTTACAGCAATTTCTCTCAAACTCACTTTTTCCCACCAGACTTCGCCGAAACCCAGTAAACATGCAAATACCAGTGGCATCTTGGCCATTGTTGCATCAAAGTGCACTCCAAAATCAGACGCTGCTGTTTCTATCACCACACCAATGGCTAATGTGAAAGGTAACACTTATGGATGCATAGCAAACCGATGGGTCGCCCAACTACGGTCCATACTCCCAAGAAAAATCCTCAGAAAAAATTGGATGCCCTAACTGTAATGTGTACCAACGTTCCTGAGTCAACACCGAATTCTTTGAAGGGGAAACAGGTGGATGACCTGAACCAATGGAATACCATAAGTAACCTCTTAGGTATTCCGACTAAAGCTTTCGACTTAACGAGGATGTCCTGCCACCCGAATTCCAAGCATTATGGCGAAGCCAGGCTTCTTCGGGTTGTGCTAAGCCTTATCAAAGAGTTGGAAGCAGTTTTGCTTTCGATTGCTCATCTTCAGTACGAAATCGACTTGATCCGCCTCTTTCCAGACGTTCCATGGCGCGAGCGCAAGCGAGCGAAGCAAAGTTTGCAAGGGTTCCGGCTAAACACCACAGTCAGAACCGCATTTGTCCACAGCGTCTCCCAATCTCACGAGCACGATGAATGCGCAACCAAGGCACATGACCAGTAGCAGTGGCGCTATACTCGTGAGACCCTGCTCTTGAATGACATTGTAGCTACTACTCTCGCGAGACTGCTACAAAGGTTGGGGCCCAAGAATAATTAAGGTTGTGCTACAAATTAGGCAGATGGCACTTACGCTACTGTAATGCTGGCATTCACTGCAGAACATACTCCCAAACGAGCTCCGGTTTAAAGCGGTGAGCAAAACTGTCATCAAACTTAAAGCACCACCACAACAGGCAAACGAAGTAGTTATCTTATCCGAAATTCACATCGGAAGGTCTGAAGGAGGTGAGGATTTTCCTGTGCAATTCGGCAGCCACTCCCCGTGCCTTGTGCAAAATGAGTTGTCAGAGGGTCTAATCGGAATGCCACTGAACCCAACCCCAAGTGACTTGCCGATAATACCACAAAAACGGCTACCGACCAACCATATAACGGTCGACACAACCTCTCATCCCAGCCACAAATGTCTTGGATCGGTGCTGAGAATCGAAACACATTCCTGCATGTAGACGAATGCCCAAGTCCTCCTCAGCAAAAGCATCGAGCTTCGGTTGAGCCAGGCAACAAACTTTTGTGATCTCATCTCCATAATCGAGAACTGGTTGCACTCAGGGCGTACGGACGTCGAGATCGCGATTCAGGGAATGTCCTTGTTCCGACATGATCGTTCCAGCAGGGGAGGTGGTGCTATCCTATACTATCGTAAGGACTTACAGTGCGAACCACTGAATGATCCGAAGACGAGGGTCACCGATTCGCTATGGTGCTGTTTGCATCTCAGACACAACGGCAACCCCTTCGTGGCAGTCGTATATCGCTCCCCAGCGTCCACCGCAGAGATGGATTCTCACCAACTGTCATCACTGGCAAAATGCCTACTACCAACTTACATGCACGTTCCTATCTGCGGCGATTACAACGTGTAGGACTTGGAATCCTCGGCATCCCTCCAGTGAAGCGTACAAGGCCGAACTGCATGACCTTATCGCAAGTATCCCGCTCTACAATCATATCACGTCACCTCCCAGGCACAGAGCTAATAACAAACAATCGGTACTTGACAAATGAGGAACTCAGGATCGACAGGCCACTTATAGACACCCCACTAGGGTTAAGCGATTATGTCACCATACTTTATAACTATGTGTGTTACGCGGAATACTTGGAGGAACACACAAAACTAACACGTGCTATCATACACTACAACATCCTGAATAACGTAGATGAAACGACCGGTTGGGAATTCTTGAAAGGTGGCTCACTTGACAGCGGCTGTATTCAGTTTGTTGAACGCCTCAGTACTCTAATCTCAATGGCTTCAGAAACCAAGAGGATTCGATACCCAAATCCCTCGTCTTTCATCAGAAGTAGAACCCGTAAGCGCATATCTATAAGGAATGCAGTTTGGCACACTTACAGAGCTCGTCCTAGCCCCGAAACCTGGAGCGATTACTTGACCCAGCGAAACCATTGTAATATGCTTTTCCATAAGGATAGATTGACTCACCAACAACATTCGACCTGTAAATTTGCCAACAAAAAGCTGCTATGCAAGCATGTTAACACCATCCGGAAACTGAAGCTCGGTATCCCCCCCCACTTAACATGCTAGTCGGAGTGGCCCAGTTCCGAAGAGGCAGCCAACACCCTACGAATGCAGTATACCCCAACCTTCTAAAGAGACGTCCGCCAGTGTTATACCCACATCCCTAACCTCAACACTCACTAACATCGCTTTTACTGCCATAGATGTGCTGATGAAACTGCTTTCACTACGCACCTACAACTCTCCCGGCATCGAGTGTATTTACCCGAGGGTGCTGAACGTAGCAGCAACAACGTTCAATGGTGCATGATGGGATAAAAAGCATAGCTTTACAAAACCCACAGGATGGATATGCAAAAAAAATTAAAAGCAAAATGTTCCAACGTGGAACGTAAAGTATCAGTGGTTAAATCATTGCACTTTAACAAAGTGTTATGTATCGTTTATCACTAAGATGAAAATCTAAGAGTCTTTCGAATGTCGTCATGTCTGGTGCGTTCACCACATAGTTTGGTAATGCATTCCAGTGAGAACAGATTCTAAGTGAGAAAAAATACCTTCTACAATTCAAACGAGAGTGTTGCGTCATTAGTTTCAGGTGGTTCCCTCGGTTTTGTTTGTATGGGGCTAGAGTCAACAGTGATGTACATGGATGCTCGCTTTCGGTTAGTATCCGGTATGTGAAAGATCTCCGCGAAGCCGTCGGTATTCTAATGAGAACACACCGAGTACACGAAAACGCATTTCGTAACTTATACCGGATAGTCCACGCGTTGCCTTTGTGGCTCTTCTTTGGGGCTGTTCCAAGAGGCGGATGTCTCGTTTTAACCATGGACACCAGGCCTGAATTGCATATTCAGCATGAGGACGAATGTAGGAGTTAATCAACAATGGTACTAGCTGTCGCTCAAAAGTCAAGAGAGTTCGCCTCAAAAGTCTCAAGTTCAAGTTCACCACACTTGCTGCTTTCGAACATTGGAGCGAATTTCCAAGATTCTCTTGCACGATTATACCTAAGTCGCGTTCACTAGTCACGTGTTGCATGACGTGTTGCCCCAAAAGGTATGTGTTGACGAAGCTGGTGCGCACCGTCAGCAGGTGGCACTTTGCAGGGTTCAGTGGGAGCTGGTTCTTTTCTGCCCATTCGTTAATCCGGGTCAGATCTTCCTGGAGGTAGACGCAGTCGGATGCTGAGCGAATTACTCTCCATATTTTAGCATCGTCTGCAAATATTTGCATTGGAGATAGAATGTCTACTGGAAAGTCATTAATGTAGACTAAAAATAGGAGCGGACCGAGGACGGATCCTTGTGGTACACCACTGGAGACGTAAAGGCTTTCAGAATAGGTGTCGGCTACTCTTACCTTGATTGCTCTGTCGTGTAAGTAGTCTTCCAACCAGGTGAGCAGGGAACCGTTGATACCTAGGCAGCAAGCTTTTGGAGGAGAAAGAAGTGATTGACCCTGTCGAATGCTTTGGAAAAATCCAGGCATATCACATCTATGGGCAATCCTTCATCAGCCGCCTTGGTCCATAAGTCCCGAGTAATCAGCAAATTGGTGAGACAAGATCGTCTGCGTCGGAAACCATGTTGGGCATTAGAAATTATCTGTTGACTTTCAAAGTATCTCGTCAGTTCAGCTGCGATTACCGATTCCATAACTTTTGATAAAATAGGAAGGAGAGTAATAGGTCGGTAGTTAGCAGGCTCCGAGCGCTTACCTCCTTTATATATTGGAGTGACAATTCCATTTTTCCACTCAGATGGGAGTGTATGGGAGTTAAGCAGACACTGGAAAAAGGTTGCAAGTGGTGTTGCTATGGTGGGAGCAAGGGTTTTTAGTACTTTTGGGCAGATCATGTCGATTCCAAGGGCACTGTACTCTCGGAGAGACTGTAGTTTGCTTGCAACAGCTGCTGGAGTAAAGGTGACGCTAGATAAGCCAACGACGTTTGTTGGGAGTTGATAGGGCGAAGGTTCCATGACATTTGTAGCTACCGAGCCAAACTGCAAGAGTAGAGCATTCGCGGCATCCACAGCCGGGCCATTATTGCATTTCTTCCAGACGTGCTTGGATAAGCAAATTGTGCCTACGATGTGGTAACATTGCTTAATCACTCCAATTTTCAAAATCCTTAGCCAATCGGAACCTCGACTTCACCAAAGCCTTCGACCGACTGGACCACCGCATTCTGCTTCACAAGCTCGGAAGCTATGGAGTTGGTGATCCTGTCCTTGGCTAGAGTAAGAATTTCCTGCAGGATCGGCAATTGCAGGTCAGAATTCAAAGTGCGCTGTTCTATCCGATTTATGTCGAATGTGGAGTTCCACGAGGATCAGTTCTAGGGCCGCGTCTATTTCTCGTGTCCATTAACGAGCTAACACTTTTGATTGCCTCAGATTCCTTGCTATTTGTTGATGATGTTGAGATGTGGTGGACGATCGCCGACTCAGATCACGATGCACTTCAACGAGACCTGGACAGAACGTACAGGTGGTCACTCTACAATCTGATCCAGTTTAATACGGGGAAGTGTAAGGTAGTTCACATTCACCATCAGCCGGACATCACATACAAGCTTGGAGATCATATCCTGCCATAGGAATAAGGCTGGATCTTACCGTACTGCGACGGTGTGCGTGCCTCAGCAATCCACTGGGCTACGCTGGATGGTGCATTTTTACACCTTCAGAGTCACTCATACCAGATTGGTCAATGATTAGAGGCCAGACAAAGTCGGTCTCCTGGTGCTTCAGGGTTGGGGTTGGAGTGAGGGTGGATCCTAATTCCTCAAAACGGGCTCCTTGTGGCCCACCGCCAAAACCCGCTGCCTTACGGTCAGGATTTTGAATCAAAGGCTATGGTTGCGAACCCTAATCGTTCTCCTGTCTAGGTCTGGGCAACCTGACAGTATTCTGCTCACGCAATATTATGCACCTTTTCTCAAACAATTTCCAGATGCCCTGGCAACCGCAGAGGATAATCAACGGTGCTCTCTCTGCAGCATCGGGCAGGGTGGATAGGGGTTTGGATGCTACAGCTCAAGCCTTCCTGTCTTCTTGTTCCACCTCTTACGCATTTTCACCCTTATCGTCCCGTTCCAGCTTCACGTTTTTCCCCCGTTTTCAACCCCTCAATTCTTGGCCCTCCGAACCGTGCTTTGATGGGCGTTTATCTTATATTTCCAACTCACGTGCAAACGCGGAGCGTCACTCTAGCACTAGCAACAAACCCATGTCTAACCAAACGGTCAAACCCACTTCATCGGCTTCTATTTGGAGCCCCCGGTCCTCCCCCAGATTGGCGTACCCCAAGGTACGCACATTGTTACAGATCGGTCAACATGCAGCACTTCCCGAACATTAGAGACCCTCTCGATCGATATCCACTGTCTAACGGAAAGCTGCTTACAAGACCCGAGCCCTGTTCTCATTCTGCGATCCCCTTCAGGTGACAATTGCAGTGCTTTCTCATTGCGCCTATCCGGAGACAATACAGCTTCGATTACCGGCCAAACCGGTGTTGATATTGTCCAGAGTCCCCGGGCTGAAGCTGTTCTGGCTGATTGGATCCCTCTCAGTAGTGGAATGTGCGCGGTCCGACTGGCTGGCTCGTGCAAACCTCAGAAGTCACGTGGGGCTAATAGGTGTCTGTTTATCATAGCTGCCTACGCCTTCACAAACTGTAGCGATGATTCCGTGGAAGACGACTTCTATAGTTAACAGCTCCTTCGCCACAGAAGAAGCACGGACACCGTTGTGCTGGCTGGGGATCTTAAGGCTCAAGTTGTGAGGTTGTCCACTGACCAGCAGCATCTGGGCCGCCAACCTGCTGTAGGCTCCCGTAATGATAACGGTAAGCGGTTACTACATTTGTTGAAGATGCCGACTTATTGCGCAGGCGTAGGAATTACGACAAGTGCGCGTGTTGAAGCAGCGCTCATTGACAGGTTCTCAGTCAACAGTCGTCTGTGTGCAGTCCGCTTGGAAAGCCCAGTGCGATCTTCCAACCAAGGGACCAGTAGGTGCTGATTATGCATTGTGGCGGAGTACGCTCCTACGGACCACAGCCCGGATGAAGATAAAGACGAGTTTTACCGCCAACTCACCGACCTCCTCCGTAAGAAACGTCGCACGGACATAATGGTACTCGCCGGACACCTAAATGCGCAAGTCGGTAGACTAGAGTTTCGTGAACGCGAATTTGGGGGCCAACGCAGCCACGGTACTCATAAGACGGGCAACGGCGATCGACTCCTTCAACTGTGCGCCGACCACGGCTTGTTACTTACGAGCACCAATTTCCAGCGTTCCTGGCGCCAACGAGCCACCTGGCGACCTCAGGCACCTGGTCAAGCTAGGACGAAGATTGACCACGTCACTGTTAGTTACCGTTGGTGAGGCTGTATAACGGACTACTACTTGGAACACATACTTGACCTCAGATCACGCCTTTGTGTGTGCTAAGGTTGTTCTGCGCTTTGGATGCACTCAACAGCGTCACCGGAGACAGCTTGAAACAAACAAGCTCGCCGCCTCAACTGTTCTCAGTGCATTTCAGAACACATTAGACTCGAAACTGCGTTCTCTATCCTCCGATGTTGAGACACAACGGGCACAGATTCAGAGCGCCTTACGAAAGTGCGCTACTTCGGTCTGTGGCTTCAGTAAATGAGCTGCTAGTCATTGGATTTCCGCATAGTCTCTCCAATTAATAGAAAGTCATCGAACAATTCCAGCCGGAGTTGAGTATAATGCACTAGGCAGAATCACATGTGCTGAGCTCAGACAGCTTCACAGGAAAGATCGCGAGGTCTGGTGGACACAACGCGTCGTTGAGATGGAGCGGAGAGCCTCCTCAGGAAACTCCCGCAAACTGTTCAAAGTTATTCGGTCCACGGGAGGCAGAAGGGTAACAGTGAGGTTTACGTGAAAATGACGGTGAACTAATTCACAGTCGTCACCGTCGTCTGATACGATGGGCAGATCACTTTATCAGTTCAAATGGCTACAAGCACAACCGAGTCCATGTCCCGAGATTTACAGTGCTCCCAGGTTCGTGGATGTTTTTCCACCGAAAGAGACTGAGGTTTCCAATGAGCTTCGCCTACTAAAGCGCCACGAGTCACCTGATCCAGATGAACTTTCTCCTGCTCCCTTCAAACATGGGGGTCCTGCTCTCACCCGTGAACTGACATCACTCCTTCATCTGAGTTGGACTACTGAAACCATCCCATCCGACTGGAAATTAGCGGATGTTGTACCTGCCTACAAAAGGAAGACCGGACCGTTCGCCCCAACCATCGTGGCATCAGTCTCAGTTGTGTCATATCCAAACTGCTCGCTGCTTTACTCTTGCGGAGGCTCGGTTGTACACGGTAACAGCAAGCTGGATTTCGCCCGGGTCGCAGTTGCGTCAATCACATCTTTATAATTCACCAGATAGTTGAACACTGTCATACGTTCAGTCGATCAACCATAGTCATATTCTTGGACATTCGAGCCGCTTTTGACTCTGTTGACAGAGTGGTTCTTTGGGACTGCTTATTGAAGAAGGTAGTACCTGAGAAGTACATCAGCATTCGCCGTGCAATTTACCATCAAACCTCGGGCCGTGTGCGAGTATAAGAAGATTTTTCGCCCCCTTCAGTATCACTAACAGTGTTGTACAGGGTTGTCCAGCCTCTCCACTCTTGTTCAACTTCGTGATAGACGATATCCTGGATACTGCCTTGGGTAACTCCGAGTTCTGCGATGTTTAACAGCTCCCTGGTGACTGCCTTCGGGACTTCGAGTACGCCGATGACATTGTTGTGATTTGCGAGTCCTCCCACGCCGCCCAGCATGTGCTGCTTAAACTAGAGATGTCCGCCTCCCAATTTGGGTTAATCTTGGCTACTTTCAAATGTAACGTCCTGTTACAGGACTGGCCAGATGCATCACTTTCTCTCTCCCTTTCGTGGTCGACAGATACATTTACCTTGGGAGTGGTCTTAGTATTGGCGGTTTGACGGATGAGATCTCCCTGCGTGTCTCCAAAGCCAGAATAGCTTTCGTCTACCTTCGTCACCTGTGGCTTCGTCGTGACCTCCGCCTGGCTCTCAAAAGACCAGCCTACAACGTTATGGTACGAGCGATTCTGCCCTGAGGATGTGAGACTTGGCCCGTTCGCAAAAGCGATGTTCAGTGGCTATCTGTCTTCGATCACTGCTGCCTGCGAAGCATTGCTGGTGTTCGATGGCAGCATCACATCAGTAATGAGGAAGTCCGTCGGCGCGTTTGCAAATCAGACAAACTCCGCCGACCGATCGACAGCATCATTTCACTGTGGAAGCTTCGCTTGACAAGTGCTCCGTATGCCTACCAGGAGGTTAATACGAGGCGCCCTATCTGCGAGCGAAGGCGTGGGATGGAAGCGACGAGAAGGACGCAAGTGTACGACTTGGACCCCATGCACAAACGTTAAAGTTGGCTGTTGTTTGTCGTTCCCGATTGCTGGGTTGAGAACCAAAGGAGCCCGAGCACATCTGGTTTCAAACGCTACTGGATATGTCCAAGGACCGCACGCAATGGCGCATTTGTTGTGAGACTCTTCTTCTCTAACAGTTATTTTCCTTTGCAATCTATTTTTTTCTTATGTGCTGTGGCCCGCAACCTAGAGGTAACGAGTTTGTCTCATAATCTTGCGGCGCGGGCTCGAACCTGCGTAGGGGCAGACCGACCCTCGCAGTATCCATAGCCCACGTGAGACCGGCGGTGATATAGCGGCAGCGAAGCGTCGGCAATGAATACCGGCGTACGTGTTGTGGCACTCAGCCAACTGTAAGGTAACCGGTAAGGTATTGAATATATATATATATATATATATATATATATATATATATATATATATATATATATATATACATGGCGGGAGAGCCTATGGTGCGCTGAGGCCGGTGGTGGCTAGATCCTGACAGATGATCTACGCACTGCTGCTATTGTTGTGCCATTTGCTCGTGGCGGCCGCTGGGTTGGATTTGGGTTTCGCCCTTCTCCCTGCTAAGATCCAGGACAAAAGTCCGCATGAGTCAGTGAACTGACCATGTACTAGACCCGCTGCCTTTCGGGTGTTCATTTAATCGAAGGCTTTGGCTGAGGACCCGAGTCGTTCTCCTGTCAGGATTGGGCGCCCTGGCAGTATCCTACTCCATACTCTTCAGGGGTTAGGAAGTGGTCGATGGCCCACTTCCCGTAAAACCTAGCCATGGGAGACAACAGGTCTACGGGTTATAAGCTCACAGCTCGAATGGCGTAGAGCACGAGCGCCACGCATTCTCTGACGGTGGGAGGACACCTCCGGGTGTTCAATGGTTTGCTACTGCCCGCCTCAAGCCAGGCAGCCCCTGGTCAAATTGGTGCACATCCGCCAAAACCCGCCTGCGTCTGACCGTGGTCGCAGGTACGCATCCTACTACGGTCGCAAAACATACATAAAACGTTCCAGAACCTCAAAGGATGCATGTGACGGCCGTCAAGTAGGTCACAATCTGTCTCGGTAATCACATTCCCGAGCTGGATCTACTCCCCACTGCCTTGTGGGTCAGGCTCTTGAGCCAAAGGCTCCGGGCGGAGTCCCTCAAGCAAGCCTCCAAACCATCCACTACCTTGTGGGTCATGCTACTGAACCAATGGCTCCGGGTGGAGTCGCTCAAACAAACCTCCGAAGCACAACGACCACCTCGCTTGCGATTGCCCACCAATGCAATCATATGCCTGCGCGCAAAGCACTCAGCATCGGGTGTTGGAACGTGCGCACACTACTGGACCGGAACTACAGCGAGCGCCCGGAGCGACACACTGCACTCGTCGCGATGGTGCCGTCGCGCTACAACATTGATATTGCGGCGCTCAGTGAAACTTGGATCGCTGAGCAAGGTAATTTGCATGAAGCAGGTGCTGGCTACACATTCTACGGGGGGGGGAGGGGAACGCGGCCTCAGCACCACGTGAACATGGGGTCGGATTTGCAATATCTGATCGCCTCCATGGCCAGCTGGTGAGTGAACCAACAGGCATCAGCGCGCGACTGATGACTGTTCGCTTACGACGAGGAAGAGGTAAGTTTGCCACCTTTAAAAGCATGTGTTATCCTGATGACACGCGTGATCAATTCTACACTGAGCTATCCTCCGTGATACGGTCTGTGCCGAGGAGCGACCGACTATTTCTGCTGGGTGATTTCAACGCGCGCGTTGGGCGTGATGCATCGGTGTGGACAGATGTTATCGGTGCGCATGGCATTGGCTCAGCGAATGCGAACGGTGACAGGCTGCTCTCACAGTGTGCCACTCACGGCCTGACGATCACGAACACTCGGTTTGCACTGAGTGCGAGTGATATAGTAACTTGGACGCACCCACGGAGGGGTCACGCTCACCTGCTCGACTATGTCATCGTACGTCAGCGTGATATGCGTGAAGTGCGCATGACACGTGTACTGCGCGGAGCTGAGTGTGGTACCATCACAAATTGGTGCGGACCAAACTGTACATATATTTTCGGAAATCTATGTACTGCACTCCAGCCGTGAATCGGCGTAAATTTAACATTCTCTCCCTCGGTACTGTGGCGAAACGTACTGAGCTGGAAAAGGCAATGGCTGCACGCCTGTGTGGTGATGTGGACTGCATAGCCACAGCGGGCGACCTGTGGCACCACATTCGCGATCAGGTGACAGCTGCTGCCGAGGAGACCATCGGGCGCGCAAACTGTAAACGACCTGATTGGTTTGATGACAACAATGCGACGATCGGCGCATTGGTGTCGTAGAAGAATGCAGCCTTTGCTGCACATGTTGCAGACCCCAGTGACTTGGGAAAGAGTAGTCAGTTTCGCAAACTTCGAAGGCAACTGACCCGAGAGCTTCGCCGCATAAACCTGCATGGTGGACGGAGAAGGCGAAGCAGATGAAATGCTACGCCGAACGCCGCCAACACAAGAAATTATTTGACTCCTTGAAGGCGGTGTATGGACCGAGATTGGAGCCGCTGAGGACACTGATCGATGGTAGTTCAGGCGCTACCTGCACACAGACATAATGCAGATCTGGCGAAATCACTTTGACTGTCTCTTGAACAACCGTTCAGAGATCGACTGGCCTACATTGAACGGCCTGAAGCAGGACGATGTGAAGACGAGTCTGGCGGACACGCCGACACTGGATGAGACGCAGAGAGCACTTGCTCAGCTGCGAAACGGCAAGTGTGTCGGGGCCGACGGAATCCTGCTTGAATTATTGAAACACGGCGGACCTGCGTGTTGACTGCGCTGCACCACTTGGTGCAACGTGTATGGATTGAGGAGGAGGTGCCTCCTGAGCTGAAGGATGCCCTTGTGCTACCACTGTACAAGTGCAAAGGGAGCAATCAATGTTGCACGAATTATCGTGGCATCAACTTGCTGAGTTGCGTGGGCAAGGTGATTGCCCGAATCCTGCTCAACCACCTCGTCAGTCAGGTTGTGGAACTTAACGTGTCGGAAGAGCAGTGTGGATTTCGTTCAGGTCGCAGCACTATAGATATGGTGTTATCGGCTCGTCAGCTGCAGAAGTGCAGAGAACGACACCAGCCATTGTACTCGCTTTTTTTTGATTTCACCAAGGTATTAGATACGGTGAACCGCGACGCATTGTGGCTAGTGTTGGGTAAGTTTGGTTGCCCGCGTATGTTTGTAAGTTTAATTGAATGTCTGCACAGTGGTATGCGAGCGTGGGTGCAGCTGAGTG